>CM057339.1:486803461-487484655 GCA_030015575.1 Agapanthus africanus | reverse complement strand
ATGATGGTGCAAGTATCATCATACAATAATATGCAAAGACCCCCTTCCAAATTGCTTATTTGCACAAATGCAAATAAGCCCTCCTCCACCAATCTTCAGCCAATGAAAGATACAAATGAAAATGGCCGAAACGGAAAGCAAACTGCAACTCCAGAAAACTGGTCCCGTAATAAATTACAGGAAAACCCCGATACTGTGTTTACACACCCGCATCTGTATTCCAACCGAATACAAATGCAATGAGTCAAAATCTACACTCTACTCTACTAGGATCCAGCTTAAACCAAAGCCGGCTAGTATTATCCGTCTGATCCTGATCCGTGCAATACCGTACGTATCTGATCGAACCCTGCCATATCACTATACGGCCTCTACAGCGTTTCGCCCGAAAACTTGAGCAACTGAATGTGGGGGACTCTAAAGACTCGTCAATACTATGGCTGTGGATTTAACCACTAGCACGTCAGAGATATTAGCCATACGTGACGGGCTACCAGCTATTGACTAAAAGGGACGTCGATGAGTGAACTCATCCTTACACCCTACTGAGCCTGTCAGTGACAATATCCGTACAGTCCGGTCCGTTCGTCTATGAGCATCGCATGACGGGCCTAAGGGTTGGTAAAAGTCAGACCCCAAAAGCGTTACAAGTCGTGTCAGAGATCAGCCCAGAACACCCTGAGATACTACTGGAATACCTACCAGTAAATCTCCTACCTTGGCCAAGGACTTTTCATGTTATGGATCTCCTAGACACAGCGCGACCTCACCCCAATACCGGGAGAGACGAACCCCCGAAGATCCGCTCACTGCCTCCATGTGGCTCGGTACTGTACCCAACTAAAACTTGTTTGCACGTCTCCTTTGAGCGTGGTAGGGTAGTAATCAAATTACAATGGGAACTCACACGAGACAAATGACGATCTTCAGGTCGATGAACTAACCTGTACACATGTCACCAGGGAACTGCTATCTGACGTCAGGTATAAGACCAACTAGCATGTTCCCGGCGAGTCCTGTCCGGTGTACTCATAACCCAATGAGCACCTGTATACATCTTAGGTGAACCAACTGACACCAGTGGCTTGTGAGACCGGCCACCGCCCCTCGTCGGGGTCTCGACTGTATACACTAGTCTACTCTGGAGAATCGATGCCCTGTCTCGAAACTCCCACGACTAGGAACCTTTTAAGGATGTGCTTATAGACTACCAGCTCTCACGTATATGATCTCCTTCATACTGCTGGCAGTCAAGCAAGAATCCTAGGGGCTCTATCAACGTGTAATAGCGACCAATCAGGTCACCTAAAGCAGTACACGATGATAAAGATAAACCAGATAGCATACTATCATCTTGAGTAAGACTGTCCTACCGGGATAGGTCCCTCCTCAATCATTGCAATCACGTGCCTATGATCCAATAATTGACTCTGAGGGCACTATCTCCAACAATCTCCCACTTGCACTCAAGGCTAATTATTGCGATGTCACATACTCACAGCCCGTGTGATACCGAACACCCAACTCCTCTACTTGTCAGTCTCACAAAACTCGTTTGCGAAACTATTGCGTTCGAGGAATAGCCTCAGTGAGTGGATCCGCCTTGATGTATCATTCTATGTCTCTCTATATCTCATGTTCGCGGAGAAAGCCATCTCCCGAAATGAGCAATCCTTGTCTTAGAATGTGTCTGGATGTCTGATGGGACCCAGCTCATAAATGAACTCCAAATCCAAACTTCTTAGACTGTATCGTCAACTGAACTTAATCAGTATCCTGCGCCATGCCTCCTTTAGTATTGCCTTGGATCACCTGTCCAAAATACTGTCCTTCGTCAGAAGGAAAAACTATAACTCTGACAACCTCCTTGTCGTCCAGGTCACCTTGGAAGCGTGGAATGATAACTGTCTCCCGAATGAGGCTGTCGTTATCATATCCCTAGAACATCCACTTATGTTCTAAAACTGCTTCCGACTGTTTCTCTAGGATAGGATCAGTGTCATCAACTTATTGTATCTAGTGCAAGAACAACATCTGGTGTGGTACTTGACATCTCATGATTGACTCAATTGCCCGAGCAAGTGATCTGCCAATCATGCACATCCTTCTCCCCTTTAGTCTGTAAGACACCTTTAGAGAGGGTGACTCCATTACCTGCAGGTACACTACCGTGCCTGGAGTCGTCCATTCTAAATACTCTTAGAATGCTGTCTAAGTACCCTTAATTGGGAAACCACCCAAATCTAGATCTAAAACCATAGATCTAGTAACCAGTATGTCTGATATAATGTCCAAGTCCCATGTGGAGAAACCACTGTGTGACGACCAAAGTATAACCGATCGTAGTATAGGAGTTTCTTTTCCTATTCTATGTATGTCATCCAAATACCATGATATCACACCCTACTACCTTCTCAACAGATCCATCCCCTATTCTGATGAAGTCAAACCTATGACTGTCACATCAGAAATTGATGATCTATCTCCGCTATATCTGCTTTAGTCTATAAATAGACATAAGCTACCTGTCCACCAATGCTTCCGCTGCTCCCACTGACTACGACAACCCTCTGGCAGAGTGATATAGACGTACACTTCTAAAGCCAGTTTAGAACGACGTTATACTCATCCTCCTGCCGGGTCTCGCAGCCTGGAACAACAGCAATGGCAAGTGTGCGTAAACAAGAACTTCCCTGTCACCATCCTTGAGGCTACCGGCGTACCTCTCGTGTGCCTGAAGTTACCCACCGTATCTGCGAAGTGGCCAATGGAATGTCAAACCAGATTGAATCTTTAGGTTCCTATCAAGTCTTCAGTAATCGTTTGTGGTTCTGGAATCACTTCCAGTTCTACCATACTCCCACTACTGTTTTCTGAAAAATCCATTTTTATTAAAACTGTGGCGAGTCTAGAACAATATCACTATTGATCTTCCAGATGGTAGAAAGTCAACCCTCGTCAGAGCCTGGGTCAACCCACAAATAACCATTACAGAAACGTGCCTTGAGTTATCCAGAGTCTGGTTTTAAGCATAAACCGGACAACTCCCCGTACCTTAACATCGTTAAGATAGGAACTGTTCTATATCCAATACAGAAACAGAGGCACTGATTTAATTGAACCAGATTCAAATCATGCAGCTGTCTCCAGTGCATGTCAATTAAATGGAAAAAGGCCGATCAGCGTTACTCAACTTAGGAATGCTTCCAATTATGAGTAACCTGAAAGAGAAGCAAGTTCTCTTAATCATTACTATCAACTGAATACCATACTCAAGTATCTACATCTTCGATCACCTTGAAGAATCCCGATACTTGCAACACCTGGTTCTCTACTTTATTCATATACCTATAACTTCTCAAAATTCGGACCCTGTGTTTCCGCGAAACACCTGTCTGAAAACTAGAGAAGTCATAAGTAAACCGAATATAGTACGAGAACCATCCCCTTTGTCCTCATGGACGCTGGACAGCATACAATACTCTGTATAAGTCCCTTGAGTCTAATAACTCATTCCCTGTGTGTCGTAGGATGAAAACTGTACTTATGGTTAAGAAGAATTACACCGCTGTTTAATACTCCTTACCTAACTATCCACTGATATAGGTAAATGTCATAGACATAATTTTAAAAAGGTATATCTCACTCTATGAAAATAGACGTACAGATATATCAATTTGAAATTGGTGCATGACAACGGATATTCAAAACCAAATATTTACCGTCCGGCAAACAACCCAGGCGGCCTCCTCAAATATCACCGATTACAATGAATCCCGATATAATGAGGATGATCACCCAATTCCCAATAACTTACTCCCACTCATCATCTGTAAAACCATACAGATGTGAGAATCATACCTGGTAAATACATACCCTGGAGTAAGGACTAATTGGGAAATCAGTTTTCCTTTAACAGTACACAGTGAAACTGAAACATTAAAATGTTTCGATGGGGTATCCCGGTATTCCTAGTAATGCCTATTCCATTATCCAGATTCACAACAGTAACTGTATATTTCTTTGCCATTTCTCCAAATCCCTTTCTATGTCTTTAGTCATTACCTTCTGTACACCCCTTTAGGCCAAATGGTTTTCTTCCTTCCCTACCGTTCGGCACCAGCCTATGGTTTTGAAGAAGACTAACTAATAAGCATAATGGGTGTACTATCCTAATCCTAGGAACACTCGCAAAGCGAGAGAAGCTGAAGATAAAAGACAACCGAATAAACCTTATTCTTATTTCTCCTGAACCAGAATCCATCCCCGAACTGGAATAAGTTCCTTTCGAGTTCGTATATAACCATACGATGGAGTATCCAATAAACTGTGGATCTTCATAGTGATACGAAGTGTTCTGGAGAAATACAAAGGTGATTTAGGATTGGCGAATAAATACTTTCTTTGGTCGTGAATAGCAGTCGCAGTTTACTTTGCCCTCTTACTAATCCCTTGTTATATCTTTACTTAATACCTTCTGTACATCATCGTTAGGCAAATTGGTTTTCTTCATTCCCCACCGGTCGGCACCTGCCTATGGTTTGGAAGAAGACTATCCAATTTGCGTAATAGGTGTACTATCTCCTAAACCAAGGAGTACTCACAACCTGAGAGAAGGTAAAAGGAAAAGAAAACCGAATAGTCCTATCCGTTTCCTCCAGAACCTGAAACCATCCTCGAATAAATTCCTTCGAGTTCGTATATAACCATACGATGGTTTTGTCCAATGGAAGTGGACGTTCGTAGTAATACGGGGTGTCCGGGAGAAAAGGGTAAAAGTAGGAATGGCAATGAGGTTTGCAACTCTGACAATCCAAAAGCCAGTGTTTAAGAAGGTTCGGCCAATTTTGGTCACCGAGTCATAGTCTAGGGTCGGGTCAATGGTCGCTGCCAAAGAGAGAGAGAAAAGAAACACTCAACGTGCATTCTAACCTAGATCAGAATGGTTATCACTTTATTTAATGTGAAAACCTCCCACTGTAACGTCAAATTCTTCCCCAAACCTGAAAGAAGAATTAGCCGGGATCACCCGAGGAGTAAACCAACTCATCAGTGGGAATCGGGATCCAACCATCATCGCATGATAACGTGACGGAATCTGCTCACGCTATCACACTCCAGAAGGTATGCGCATATCTGGAAAGTTTCAGTTCTTTTGAAACTCCCGATTTGGATTTTTGCCCCATGCTCTTATGACCTTGACGAAGGCCAACAAATCATAAGTCACATGTCAAGTTCTACCCGTCATTTTCCAGGTTGATTTGAACCCACCCGTACAAGCCCTTGACGAAGGCCAACAAAGCTATACGACTGTCCCAAACCAACGCATCTATCTATGCAGCAGAAAGGCAACAAGCACCTGCCATACACTATGCCTTGACGAAGGCCAACAAACATAGCATGAATACTACGTGCTACCCGTCTGAAACGACGGAGGGCTACGAGTGGTTTCTGGCGAAAACCTTTAACGTAATGAACTTGATATCGTTGAAGGAACCGGATAGCTTTTTGAAAAATATAGTGACGAAAACCTTTGCTAAAGAGGTCACTCCCGGTGAAGGGATCTCGGCTCTTTCCCCGCAGAATGAGGTGCAGGATATTCCAACTGAATACCACGGTGCAAAGCAAAAGTAATCGGCTATAGTGAAGTTATTGCCCTGACGTAAACTTTTTGTCCAAGGGGTCACTCCCGGTGAAGGGATCTCGGCCCTTGCCTCGTCGACTGAGGAGCAGGATATTCCAACTGAATACCACGATGCAAAACAAAAGAGAACGTCCTTGCAATAACAGCTTTTTGAAAAGTGTTCCAACAACATCAGATTAGGTTTGTTTTTAACTTGCATTGATCCGAATCAACGCAGTCCCATTAATTGATCACACCACAAAGAACGGAAATATACTGATGTACGTATATGCCATCCGCATTCGCCACTGGGTCCCGTCATTACCCGTTAGGTTAGCTAACTAACGACAGAGCGGGGACTGGACTAGCGCGGATGCAAAACATATACAACATCTACTAGTATATATATATATATATATATATATATAATATTTCGCTCAAGGCGTGATAAAAATGCAACATCACAGAAATGTACAGCATCACAGAACAATACAGATATCTGAGATCCCCGGGTTTCACAGAGCCACTACTGAAACCCGACGTTCCCCTGGTCGTGTGGATAGCCTGTGCAATGAAATCCTAGACCCCTACGGGCGCGGCAAGTTACCCGCCAAAACCTGTAGCGAGGCAGCCCCCTTCAGCAACGTGAATGGACCACCCAACACTTCATGGAATCCGGTAACTTGGGCACCCCTCCTGGGTCAACCTGTACCCCCTACGAGTGCGGCGAATAGCCTGCCAATTCTAGAGTAAAGCCCCCTCCGTCTCAATGCCATGAGATGCGGGCTTGTTGCCCTCTAGAACCCGGCTATCTGTGCACCCCTCCGCGGGGTAATCCTAGTACAGAAAGTAAAATATACATACAACGGGTACATCGACCGCAACCTGGTCGTGCCCCAAAATAATAATACAATCAGGCAGTGACGGCAGTCCACATGTCGGACGCTCGCCCCGCAATATCAAATGTACATAATACAACAAAACTGTACTACCACTGCAACCAGGCTATCCCCAACGACCAATCCGCAACATCACATCAATACACATAACATCAACGTGAAAGTCACGTTCGCAAATCCGTCTAACCGGGCTATAGCTGTTAGACAGGATTTACCGATCAAGTGACATTCACGGTCGCAGATATAATGTAAATACTGTGAAATAATGTGTTTAAAATATCCGATCGATCAAATTTTACCAAGTGGGCCCCCAAGCTTTACTGTAGCACTTAAAGAAATTCTGGGCCTAAAAATAATATTCCAAAACCCCTATTTCCATGTAAAAAGATCACTGTGAAAAATTGGTCCAGTGAACTCACTGAACTACGGCGGAACCGCGGCGCCAAGGGGGGTTTGGCCGCGGTTCCGCGGCGGTTCTACAGTAACACTCTACCAAATTTTCACAGATGTCTTATAATTTCCTGCATAGTATTCTGAGACAACCTGAAAAATTTTTGGACTCCAAAAAATTTCGACAGAAACTGATGTGAAGAAAACACGGGTTTTTGGAATTTTGTTCGATCGGAAATGTAAAACACATTAGACAAAGCTAGACTATGTTAATGGCGAGGCTTTGATACCATTGTAAGTGTACGGCGGCGCCCCGGCCGTCAATCCGACGCCGGAATGCGGAAACGGTGATTTACTTTAACTTTTCAAACCGGCACCACCGCGCACTATAAACCCGGATCGTGCCATTAAACTAGTCCTAGCTAACTACTGTTGGAGATAGTGCCCTCAGAGTCAATTATTGGATCATAGGCACGTGATTGCAATGATTGAAGGAGGACCTATCCCGGTAGGACAGTCTTACTCGAGATGATAGTACGCTATCTGGTTTACCTTTATCATCGTGTACTGCTTTAGGTGACCTGACAGGTCGCTATTGCACGTTGATAGAGCCCCTAGGATTCTTGCTTGACTGCCAGCAGTATGAGGGCGATCATATAAGTGAGAGCTGGAGTCTATAAGCACATCCTTAAAAGGTCCCTAGTCGTGGGAGTTTCGAGACAGGGCATCGATTCTCCAGAGTAGACTAGTGTATACAATCGAGACCCCGACGAGGGGCGGTGGCCGGTCTCACAAGCCACTGGTGTCAGTTGGTTCACCTAAGATGTATACAGGTGCTCATTGGGTTATGAGTACACCGGACAGGACTCGCCGGGAACATGCTAGTTGGTCTTATACCTGACGTCAGATAGCAGTTCCCAGGTGACATGTGTACAGGTTAGTTCATCGACCTGGGGATCGTCATTTGTCTCGTGTGAGTTCCCACTGTACTTTGATTACTACCCTACCACGGCTCAAAGGAGGCGTGGAAACAGGTTTTAGTTGGGTACAGTCCCGAGCCATATGGAGGCAGTGAGCGGATCTTCAGGGGTTCGTCTCTCCCGGTATTGGGAGTGAGGTCGCGCTGTGTCTAGGAGAGCCATTACACGAAGTCCTTGGCCAAGGCAGGAGATTTACTGGTAGGTATTCCAGTAGTATCTCAGGGTGTTCTGGGCTACACTCTGACACGACTTGTACGGCTTTTGGGGGTTTGACTTTTACCAACCCCATAGGCCCGACATGCGATGCTCATAGACGAACGGACCGGACTGTACGGATATTGTCACTGACAGGCTCAGTAGGGTGTCAGGATGAGTTCGCTCATCGATGTCCCTTTTGGTCAATAGCTGGTGGCCCGTCACGTATTGGCTTATACCTCTGACATGCTAGTGGTTAAATCCACAGCCATAGTATTGACGAGTCTTTAGAGTCCACCACACTTTCAGTTACTCAAGCTTTCGGGCGAAACGCTGTAGAGGCCGTATGGAGATATGGCAGGGTCCGATCAGATACGTGCGGTATTGCACGGATCAAGATCGGACGGTTTGTACTATATGCTGTATAGATATATGGCAAGGTTCGATCGGATACGTGCGGTATTGCACGGATCAGGATCGAACGGATATTACTAGCCGGCTTTGGTTTAAGCCGGATCCTAGTATAGTACAGTGTAGATTTTGTCTCATTGCATTTGTATCCGGACGGAATACAGATGCGGGTGTGTATGCACAGTATGAGGGTTTTCCTGTAATTTATTACGGGACCAGTTTTCTGGAGTTGCCAGTTTGCATTCCGTTCCGGCCGGTTTTCCTTTGTTCTTTCCCGACCGGACTTTTTCGATGGAGGGTGTTATTTGCAAGTTTGCAAATAACATTTTATGGAGGGTTTATTTGTGAAATGAGAGATTATGAATGCATCTTTTGATACCATTCTTATCTATCATCATCACTTGCTTTTTGTTGATTTGAGGTTATTAGAGTTTGATGTAGATTTGTTATGATGATGTTTAGGTTGTGGTCACCCTCCACCTTTTCCTACACTCACCTTCCTTCTTTCTAAGGTTGTGGTTTTGATATTCTTTTCCTCCACCATTCTCATATGATAAGGTCAAGAACACTCTTGAGAGAAAAGTTGAGGATGAGAGGATCATGTCATTTTAAAGAGGGAAAATTTGTTCATCTCACTTCATGCTAAGAAAAATGCAAGCACCATTCTTCTTGTCTTGATTCCTCCATCATCTTCAAAGGAAACAAACCCCAAATGAGACATAGCCTCTACACTACACATTCTACAGCAAATCTTGGACGCGTCGGCCGGCCAACTTCACGCCCGAGTTGCCTCGGTATTGTGGTGGGAGCCCGTAAAAGATGCAGGCGATGTGGTGCCCCCTTCGGCGAGGAGGCGACGATATGGAGACAGGATTTTCCGCGGGAGATCGGGACGATGACGAGAAGACCGGAGGACTCGGATCACTCGGTATATCTCTAACCCGTATTGTAGTTAGCTAGAACTAGTTTAATGGTCCGATCCGGGTGTTTAGTGCGCGGTGGTGCCGGTTTGCTAAGTTCGCAAAATTAAAGTTTATCACCGCTTCCGCATTTGGCCGTCGGATTGACGGCCGGGGCGCCGCCGTGCACTTACAGTGGTATCAGAGCCTCGCCATTAACTTCGTCTAGCTTTGTTTGATGTGTTTGCATTTCCGATCGACCAAAATTCCAAAAACCCGCGTTTTTCCTTAAATCAGTTTTCTGTCGAAATTTTTTGAAGTCCAAAAATTTTTCAGGTTGTAAAAAACTAATGTACTGGAAATTCTAAGACTGCTGTAAAAATTCGACGCAGTGAGTCGATCACTGAAGCGCGGAACCGCGGCCAAACCCCCCCTTGGGCCGCGGTTCCGCCGCACGTTGGTGTCCTCACTATGTCCAATTTCTCCAGTGGGATTCTGGGCTGATTTTAGGGGTTTTGGAATATTAATATTGGGCCCAGAATTTCTGTGAGTGCTACAGTATTGCTTGGGGGCGCACTTGTTAATTTTTGATCGATCGGATATTTTAAACACATTATTTCACAGTATTTACATTATATCTGCGACCGTGAATGTCACTTGATCGGTAAATCCAGTC
This sequence comes from Agapanthus africanus, assembly GCA_030015575.1. NCBI lineage: Eukaryota > Viridiplantae > Streptophyta > Magnoliopsida > Asparagales > Amaryllidaceae > Agapanthus > Agapanthus africanus. Next base: position 487,474,582 of record CM057339.1, on the reverse strand, counting down.
TAACTGCTATAGCTCGGTTAGACGGGTTTGCGAACGTGACTTTCACGTTGATGTTCTGTGATTTTGCTGTGATGTTGCGGATCGGTCGTGGGGATAGCCTGGATGCAATGCTAGTACAGTTTCTGTTGTATTATGTACATTTGATATTGCGGGGCGAGCGTCCGACATGTGGACTGCCGTCACTTCCTGATTGTATTATTCTTTTGGGGCACGACCTGGTTGCGGTCGATGTACCCGTTGTATGTATATTTTACTTTCTGTACTAGGATTACCCCGCGGTGGGGTGCACGGATAGCCGGGTTCTGGAGGGCAACAAGCCCGCATCTCATGGCATTGGGACGGAGGGGGCTTCACTCTAGAATTGGCGGGCTATTCGCCGCACTCGTAGGGGGTACAGGTTGACCCAGGAGGGGTGCCAAAGTTACCGGATTCCGTGAAGTGCTGGGTGGTCCATTCACGGTGCTGAAGGGGGCTGCCTCGCTTCAGGTTTTGGCGGGTAACTTGCCGTGCGCTTAGGGGTCTAGGATTTCATTGCACAGGCTATCCACACGACCAGGGGAACGTCGGGTTTCAGTAGTGGCTCTGTGAAACCCGGGGATCCCAGATATCTGAATTGTTCTGTGATGCTGTACATTTCTGTGATGTTGCATTTTTATCACGCCTTGAGCGGATATAATATATTGGTATATATATTAGTAGATGTTGTATATGTTTTACATCCGCGCTAGTCCAGTCCCCGCTCTGTCGTTAGTTAGCTAACCTAACGGGTAATGACGGGACCCAGTGGCGAATGCGGATGGCATATACATACATCAGTATATTTTCGTTCTTTGTGGTGTGATCAATTAATGGGACTGCGTTGATTCGGATCAATGCAAGTTAAAACAATCCTATTCTGATGTTGTTGGAACATTTTTCAAAAAGCTGTTATTGCAAGGACGTTCACTTTTGTTTTGCATCGTGGTATTCATTTGGAATATCCTGCTCCTCAGTCGACGAGGCAAGGGCCGAGATCCCTTCACCGGGAGTGACCCCTTGGACAGAAGTTTGCGTCAGGGCATTAACTTAACTATAGCCGATTACTTTTGCTTTGCACCGTGGTATTCATTTGGAATATCCTGCACCCCATTCTACGGGGAAAGAGCCGAGATCCCTTCACCGGGAGTGACCTCTTTAGTAAAGGTTTTCGTCACTATATTTTCTAAAAAGCTATCCGTTCCTTCAACGATATCAAGTTCATTACGTTAAAGGTTTTCGCCAGAAACCATTCGTAGCCCTCCGTCGTTTCAGACAGGTAGCACGTAGTATTCATGCTATATTTGTTGACCTTCGTCAAGGCATAGTGCATGGTAGCTGCTTGTTGCTTTTCTGCTGCATAGATAGATGTGTTGGTTTGGGACAGTCGTATAGCCTTGTTGACCTTCGTCAAGGGCTTGTACGGGTGGGTTCAAATTAACCTGGACAATGACGGGTAGAACTTGACATGTGACTTATGATTTGTTGACCTTCATCAAGGTCATAAGAGCATGGGGCAGAAATCACATCGGGAGTTTCAAAAGAACTGAAACTTGCCAGATATGCGCATACCTTCTGGAGTGTGACACCGTGAGCAGATTCCGCCACGTTATCATGCGATGATAGTTGGATCCCGATTCCCACTGATGAGTTGGTTTACTCCTCGGGTGACCCCGACTAATTCTTCTTTCAGGTTTGGAGGAGAATTTGAGGTACAGTGGGAGGTTTCCAGATTAGATAAATTGGTAACCATTCTGATCTGGGATAGAGTGCACGCTGAGTGTTTCTTTTCTCTCTCTCTCTGGCAGCGACCATTGACTCGACCCTAGACTATGACTCAGTGACCAAGTTGACCGAACCTTCTTAAACACTGGTTTTTGGATTGTCAGAGTTGCAGACCTCATTGCCACTCCTACTTTTACCCTTTTCTCCAGGACACCCCGTATTACTGCGAACGTCCACTTCCATTAGACAAAACCATCGTATGGTTAGATACGAACTCGAAGGAATTCGAGGATGGTTTCCGGTTCTGGAGAAAACGGATAGGATTATTCAGTCGTCTTTTCCCTTTTACCTTCTCTCAAGTTGTGAGTACTCCTTGGTTTAGGAGATAGTACACCTATTATGCAAATTGGATAGTCTTCTTCCAAACCTTAGCTGGTGCCGACCGGTAGGGAATGAAGAAAACCAATTAGCATAACGATGGTGTGCAGAAGGTATTAAGATTAAGACAAAGCAAGGGATTAGTGAGAGGGCAAAGTAAATTGCGACTGATATTCATGACCAAACCAAGTATTTCTTCGCCAATCCTAAATCACCTTTGTATTTCTCCAGGACACTCCGTATTACTACGAAGATCCACAGTTTATTGGATACTTCATCGTATGGTTATATACGAACTCGAAAGGAACTTGTTCCAGTTCGGGGATGGATTCTGGTCCAGGAGAAATTGGAATAAGGTTTATTCGGTAGTCTTTTATCTTCACCTTCTCTCGCATTGCGAGTGCTCCTAGGACTAGGACAGTACACCCATTATGCTTATTGGATAGTCTTCTTCTAAACAATAGGCTGGTGCCGAACGGTAGGGAAGGAAGAAAACCAATTGGCCTAGAGGGGTGTGCAGAAGGTAATGACTAAAGACATATAAAGTGATTTGGAGAGGTGGCAAAGAATTATACGGTTATAGTTGTGAATCTGGATAATGGTAGAGGCATTACTAGGAATACCAGGATACCCTATCGAAATATTTCAATGTTTCAGTTCAACTGTGTACTGTTAAAAGAAAACTGATTTCCTGATTAGACACTTACTCCAGGGTATGTATTTACCAGGTTTGATTCTCACATCTGTATGGTTTTACAGATGGTGAGTGGGAGTAAGTTATTGGGAATAGGGTAATCATCCTCATTATATCGGGATTCGTTGTAATCGATGATATTTGAGGAGATCACCTGGGCTGTTTGCTGGTCGGCAAATGTTTGGTTTTGAATATCCGTTGTTGTGCACCAATTTCAAATTGATATATCTGTACGTCTATTTTCATAGAGTGAGATATACCTTTTGATATTATGTCGATGACATTTACCTATATCAGTGGATGGTTAGGTAAGGAGCATTAAACAGCGGTGTAATTCTTCTTAACCATAAGTACAGTTTTCAACCTACGACACACAGTGAAAGAGTTGTTAGACTCAGCGGACTTATACAGAGTATTGTATGTTGTCCAGTGTCCATTAGGACAGAGGGGTTGGTCCTCATACTATATTCTGTTTACTTTTAACTTCTCTAGTTCTTAGACATGTGTTTCGTAGAAAAACAGGGTCTAAGTTTTGAGGAGTTATAGGTATTTGAATAGAGTAGAGAACCAGGTGTAGCAAATATCGGGATTCTTCAAAGTGATCGAAGATGTAGATACTTGTGTATGGTATTCAGTTGATAGTAATGATAAAGAGAAATTGCTTCTCTTTCAGGTTACTCATAATTGGAAGCATTCCTAAGTTGGGTAACGCTGATCGACCTCCTTCCATTTAGTTGACATGCACTGGAGATAGCTGCATGATTTGAATCTGGTTTAATTAAATCAGTGCCTCTGGTCCTATATTGGATGTAGAACAGTTCATATCTTAACGTTGTTAAGGTACGGGGAGTTGTCCGGCTTATGATTAAAACCAGACACTGGACAACTCAAGGCACGTTTCTGTAATGGCTGTTTGTGGGTTGACCCAGGCTATGACGAGGGTTGACTTTCTACCATCTGGCAGATCAATAGAAATATTGTTCTAGACTCGCCACAGTTTTATTAAAAATGGATTTTTTCAAAAACAGAAGTGGGAGTATGGTAGAACTGGAAGTGATTCCAGAACCGCAAACGATTACTGAAGATTTGATAAGGAACCTAAAGATTCAATCTGGTTTGACATTCCATTGACCACTCCGCAGATAAGGTGGGTAACTTCAGGCACCCGAGAGGTACTCCGGTAGCCTCAAGGACGGTGACAGGGAAGTTCTTGTTTACCCACACTTGCCATTGTTGTTGTTCCAGGCTGCGAGACCCGGCAGGAGGATGAATATGGCGTCATTCTAAACTAGCTTTAGAAGTGCACGTCTATATGACTCTGCCAGAGGGTTGTCGTAGTCAGTGGGAGCAGCGGAAGCATTGGTGGACATCAGGCTCATGTCTATAGACTAAATCAGATGTAGCGGAGATAGATCATCTATTTCTGATGTGACAGTCATAGGTTTGACTTCATCAGAATAGGGGATGGATCTGTTGAGAAGGTAGTAGGATGTGATGTCCTGGTATTTGATGACATACACAAAGTAGGAAGTGATATTCCTATACTACGATCGGTTATACTTTGGTCGTCACACAGTGGTTTCTCCACAAGGGACTTGGACATTATATCAGACATACTGGTTACTAGATCTATGGTTTTTAGATCTAGATTTGGGTGGTCTCCCAATCAGGGTACTTTGACAGCATTCTAAGAGTATTTAGAATGGAAGACTCCTGGCACGGTAGTGTACCTGCAGGTGATGGAGTCACCCTCTTTAAAGGTGTCTTATAGACTAAAGTAGAGAGGGATGTGCATGATTGGCAGATCACTTGCTTAGGTAATTGAGTCAATCATGAGATGTCAAGTACCACACCAGATGTTGTTCTTGCACTAGATGCAATAAGTTGATATTGATCCAATCCTGGAGGAACAGTCGGAAGCAGTTTTAGAACATAAGTGGATGTTCTAAGGATATGATAACGACAGCCTCATTCGGGAGGCAGTTATCATTCCAGGCTTCCAAGGTGACCTGGACGACAGGGAGGTTGTCAGAGTTATAGTTTTCCTTCTAACGAGGGGAAGTATTTTAGACAGGTGGTCCAAGGCAATACTGAGGGTGGCATGGCGCAGGATACTGATTAAGTTCAGTTGACGATACAGTCTAACAAGTTTGGATTTGGAGTTCATTTATGAGCTAGGTCCCATCAGACATCCAGACATTCTAAGACAGGTATTGCTCATTTCGGGAGATGGCTTTCTCCGCGAACTTGAGATAGAGAGAGACATAGAAAGAAACATCTAGGCGAATCCACTCACTGAGGCTATCCCTCGAACGCAATAGTTTCGCAAACGGATTTTGTGAGACTGACTAGTAGAGGAGTTGGGTGTTCGGTATCACACGGGCTGTGAGTATGCGACATCGCAATAATTAGCCTTGAGTGCAAGTGGGAGATTGTTGGAGATAGTGCCCTCAGAGTCAATTATTGGATCACAGGCACGTGATTGCAATGATTGAGGGAGGACCTATCCCGGTAGGACAGTCTTACTCGAGATGATAGTACGCTATCTGGTTTACCTTTATCATCGTGTACTGCTTTAGGTGACCTGACATGTCGCTATTGCACGTTGATAGAGCCCCTAGGATTCTTGCTTGACTGCCAGCAGTATGAGGGCGATCATATAAGTGAGAGCTGGAGTCTATAAGCACATCCTTAAAAGGTCCCTAGTCGTGGGAGTTTCGAGACAGGGCATCGATTCTCCAGAGTAGACTAGTGTATACAGTCGAGACCCCGACGAGGGGCGGTGGCCGGTCTCACAAGCCACTCGTGTCAGTTGGTTCACCTAAGATGTATACAGGTGCTCATTGGGTTATGAGTACACCGGACAGGACTCGCCGGGAACATGCTAGTTGGTCTTATACCTGACGTCAGATAGCAGTTCCCAGGTGACATGTGTACAGGTTAGTTCATCGACCTGGGGATCGTCATTTGTCTCGTGTGAGTTCCCACTGTACTTTGATTACTACCCTACCACGGCTCAAAGGAGTCATGCAAACAGGTTTTAGTTGGGTACAGTCCCGAGCCATATGGAGGCAGTGAGCGGATCTTCAGGGGTTCGTCTCTCTCGGTATTGGGAGTGAGGTCGCGCTGTGTCTAGGAGAGCCATTACACGAATTCCTTGGCTAAGGCAGGAGATTTACTGGTAGGTATTCCAGTAGTATCTCAGGGTGTTCTGGGCTACACTCCGACACGACTTGTACCGCTTTTGGGGGTCTGACTTTTACCAACCCCCTAGGCCCGACATGCGATGCTCATAGACGAACGTACCGGACTGTACGGATATTGTCACTGACAGGCTCAGTAGGGTGTCAGGATGAGTTCGCTCATCGACGTCCCTTTTGGTCAATAGCTGGTGGCCCGTCACGTATTGGCTTATACCTCTGACGTGCAAGTGGTTAAATCCACAGCCATAGTATTGAGGAGTCTTTAGAGTCCACCACACTTTCAGTTACTCAAGCTTTCGGGCGAAACGCTGTAGAGGCCGTATGGAGATATGGCAGGGTCCGATCAGATACGTGCGGTATTGCACGGATCAGGATCGGACGGTTTGTACTATATGCCGTATAGATATATGGCAAGGTTCGATCGGATACGTGCGGTATTGCACGGATCAGGATCGAACGGATATTACTAGCCGGCTTTGGTTTAAGCCGGATCCTAGTATAGTACAGTGTAGATTTTGTCTCATTGCATTTGTATCCGGACGGAATACAGATGCGGATGTGTATGCACAATATGGGGGTTTTCCTGTAATTTTTTACGGGACCAGTTTTCTGGAGTTGCCAGTTTGCATTCCGTTCCGGCCGGTTTTCCTTTGTTCTTTCCCGGCCGGACTTTTTCGATGGAGGGTGTTATTTGCAAGTTTGCAAATAACATTTTATGGAGGGTTTATTTGTGAGATGAGAGATTATGAAAGCATCTTTTGATACCATTCTTATCTATCATCATCACTTGCTTTTTGTTGATTTGAGGTTATTAGAGTTTGATGTAGATTTGTTATGATGATGTTTAGGTTGTGGTCACCCTCCACCTTTTCCTACACTCACCTTCCTTCTAAGGTTGTGGTTTTGATATTCTTTTCCTCCACCATTCTCATATGATAAGGTCAAGAACACTCTTGAGAGAAAAGTTGAGGATGAGAGGATCATGTCATTTTAAAGAGGGAAAATTTGTTCATCTCACTTCATGCTAAGAAAAATGCAAGCACCATTCTTCTTGTCTTGATTCCTCCATCATCTTCAAAGGCAACAAACCCCAAATGAGACATAGCCTCTACACTACACATTCTACAGCAAATCTTGGACGCGTCGGCCGGCCAACTTCGCGCCCGAGTTGCCTCGGTATTGAGGTGGGAGCCCGTAAAAGATGCAGGCGATGTGGTGCCCCCTTCGACGAGGAGGCGACGATATGGAGACAGGATTTTCCGCGGGAGATCGGGACGATGACGAGAAGACCAGAGGACTCGGATCACTCGGTATATCTCTAACCCGTCTTGTAGTTAGCTAGAACTAGTTTAATGGTCCGATCCGGGTGTTTAGTGCGCGGTGGTGCCGGTTTGCTAAGTTCGCAAAATTAAAGTTTATCACCGCTTCCGCATTTGGCCGTCGGATTGACGGCCGGGGCGCCGCCGTGCACTTATAACTATAAGATGGGGAAGAGAGATATACCGAGTGATCCGAGTCCTCCGGTCTTCTCGTCGTCGTCCCGATCTCCAGTGGAATGTCCGGTCTCCACCTCCTCGCCGGAAGGGCACCACGTCGCCTTCTTCTTTTACGGGCTCCCACCTCTATGCCGAGGCAACTCGGGCACGAAGTTGGCGAGTCGACGTGCCCAAGATTTGCTGTAGAATGTAGTGTGGAACTCATGTCTCATTTTGGGGTTGTAGGAATTGCCATATGGTGGAGGAATTGAGCTATGGAATTTTTTGGTGAACTTTGGGATTTTTCAAACATCAAGAGACAAAAAATTCCCCACCAAAAATTTGGGCAGCCCCTTACCATGCTTGGCCGGCCATGTGAGGTAGGGAGAGAGAGTATGTAGTAATGAAAAAGAATAAGCCCCCCATCATGCAAGAAAGAGAGAGAAGGTTACAATGATAAACAATGAGCACAAAAGGAGAACCTCACTCCACCACAACCATCATGAAACCATAAGTCAAAACATGATGACTAAAGAAAGTCAAGCAATGATGGTGCAAGTATCATGATACAATAATATGCAAAGACTCCCTTCCAAATTGCTTATTTGCACAAATGCAAATAAGTCCTCCTCCACCAATTTTCGGCCAATGAAAGATACAAATGAAAATGGCCGAAACGGAAAGCAAACTGGCAACTCCAGAAAACTGGTCCCGTAATAAATTACAGGAAAACCCCGATACTGTGTATACACACCCGCATCTGTATTCCAACCGAATACAAATGCAATGAGACAAAATCTACACTCTACTATACTAGAATCCGGCTTAAACCAAAGCCGGCTAGTATTATCCGTCCGATCTTGATCCATGCAATATCACACGTATCTGATCGAACCCTGCCATATCTCCATACGGCCTCTACAGCGTTTCGCCCGAAAACTTGAGCAACTGAATGTGGGGGACTTTAAAGACTCGTCAATACTATGGCTGTGGATTTAACCACTAGCACGTCAGAGGTATTAGCCATACGTGACGGGCTACCAGTTATTGACTAAAAGGGACGTCGATGAGCGAACTCATCCTGACACCCTACTGAGCCTGTCAGTGACAATATTCGTACAGTCCGGTCCGTTCGTCTATGAGCATCGTATGGCGGGCCTAGGGGGTTGGTAAAAGTCAGACCCCTAAAAGCGGTACAAGTCGTGTCAGAGATCAGCCCAGAACACCCTGAGTTACTACTGGAATACCTACCAGTAAATCTCCTGCCTTGGCCAAGGAGTTTTCATCTTCTGGCTCTCCTAGACACAGCGCGACCTCACCCCCTATACTGGGAGAGACGAACCCCCGAAGATCCGCTCACTGCCTCCATGTGGCTCGGGTCTGTACCCAACTAAAACCTGTTTGCACGTCTCCTTTGAGCGTGGTAGGGTAGTAATCAAAGTACAGTGGGAACTCACACGAGACAAATGACGATCCTCAGGTCGATGAACTAACCTGTACACATGTCACCAGGGAACTGCTATCTGACGTCAGGTATAAGACCAACTAGCATGTTCCCGGCGAGTCCTGTCCGGTGTACTCATAACCCAATGAGCACCTGTATACATCTTAGGTGAACCAACTGACACGAGTGGCTTGTGAGACCGGCCACCGCCCCTCGTCGGGGTCTCGACTGTATACACTAGTCTACTCTGGAGAATCGATGCCCTGTCTCGAAACTCCCACGACTAGGGATCTTTTAAGGATGTGCTTATAGACTACCAGCTCTCATGTATATGATCGCCCTCATACTGCTGGCAGTCAAGAAAGAATCCTAGGGGCTCTATCAACGTGTAATAGCGACTTATCAGGTCACCTAAAGCAGTACACGATGATAAAGATAAACCAGATAGCATACTATCATCTTGAGTAAGACTGTCCTACCGGGATAGGTCCTCCCTCAATCATTGCAATCACGTGCCTGTGATCCAATAATTGACTCTGAGGGAACTATCTCCAATACTAAGTAATCTACATCTAACTATCAAGTCAATCGGGAGGGGTAAGGAAACCACCTAAATCTGAGTCGATATATTTAAATATAAGTATACTAGTCGGTGATCCCGCTCAATAGTATCGCATACGATACAGTATTTCATCTGACGTCCTCGAGTCATGAGTGTGGATCAATCATCAATATATGGGTCGTATGGTAAATCGTCGTACGGCATCCCAATAGCTGGGTACGGGTCAATATCATATTATCTCATCAATTATCTGGTATCCTTATCATCATATCACATAATCTGGGATACTGATCTAAGTCTAGTACAAATCGATACCATCTATATAAGTATGAATGCGTGTGCGGAACACACGTCCAAAGGTCCGCTAAAAATCACATGTCGTATCCCAAATACGAATCATACCATATCACCGATCTCTGTAAGTGCACGGCGGCGCCCCGGCCGTCGGAACGAGGCAAAAATGCGGAAATGATACTTTTACAAAACTTGTAAACCGGCACCACCGCGCACAAAAATCCTGGATCGGGCCATTAACCTACTCCTAGCTAACTAGAGAAGGGGTAGAGAGATATACCGAGCGATCCGTGTCCTTCGGTCTTCTCGTCGTCATCCCGATCTCCCCGCGGAATCTCCGGTCTTCATCTCCTCGTTGGAAGGGCACCACATCGCCGGGTTCTTTTACGGGCTCCCACCTCTGGAACGAGGCAACTCGGGCACGAAGTTGGCGAGTCGACGTTCCAAGAAAACTGTCGATGAAGTGTAGGATGGTTTGTCTCTTGGGGTTACTAGAAGTTGCCTTTTGGTGGAGGAAATGAACTATACTTTTGGAGATGGAGCTATGGGATTTTTACAAGCCAAAAGAGATCAAAAATCCCACTCAAGAATTTTGGACAGCCCCCATCTCTATTTGGCCGGCCATGACCTCAAGAAAAAATGAGAAGAGAGAGAGAAAACAAGAAGGGTGCAATCATACATGAAAGAGAGAGGAGAGATGATTAAGAATCATCATCACAACCAAATCCATACTCATAAACAACCATCTCATCACAAAGTCAAGTAATGATGAAGAAATAGAAGTCAAGGTCAAAGAAGAGCCATCATGAAGCAACTACTTGTAAAAACAACCCTCCAAAATGCTAATTTGCATAATTGCAAATAAGCCCTCCTCCACCAATTTTCAGCCATGGGAAGAAACAAAGGAAAATGGCCGAAACGGAAAGTAAACTGGCAACTTCAGAAAACTGATCCCGTAATAAATTACAGGAAAACCCCGCGACTGTATATACATACCCGCATTTGTATTCCGACCGAATACAAATGCAATGAGACAAAATGTACACTGTACAATACTAGGATCCGACTTAAACCAAAACCCGCTAGTATTATCCGTCCGATCATGATCCATGCAATACCACACATATCTGATCGAACCCTGCCATATCTCCATACGGCCTCTACTGCGTTTCGCCCGAAACTTGAGAAAACGGTCTGTGGGGGACTCTAAAGACCCGTTAACACTTTGGCTGTGGATTTAACCACTAGCAGTCAGAGGTATTAGCCATACGTAACCTGCTACCAGGTATTGACCAAAAGGGACGTCGATGAGCGAACTCATCCTGACACCTTACTGAGCCTGTCAGTGACAATATCCGTACAGTCCGGTCCGTTCGTCTATGAGCATCGCATGGTGGGCCTAGGGGGTTGGTAAAAGCCAGACCCCCAAAAGCGGTACAAGTTGTGTCGGAGTGTAGTCCAGAACATCCTGAGATACTACTGTAATACCTACCAGTAAATCTCCTGCCTTGGCCAAGGACTTCGTGCAATGGCTCTCCTAGACACAGCGTGACCTCACCCCCAATACTGGGAGAGACGAACCCCAGCAGATCCGCTCACTGCCTCCATATGGCTCGGGACTGTATCCAACTAAAACCTGTTTGCATGTCTCCTTTGAGCGTGGTGGGGTAGTAATCAAAGTACAGTGGGAACTCACACGAGACAAATGACGATCTCAGGTCGATGAACTAACCTGTACACATGTCACCAGGGAACTGCTATCTGACGTCAGGTATAAGACCAACTAGCATGTTCCCGGCAAATCCTGTTCGGTGTACTCATAACCCAATGAGCACCTGTATACATCTTACGTGAACCAACTGACACCAGTGGCTTGCGAGACCGGACACCGCCCCTCATCGGGGTCTCTACTGTATACACTAGTCTACTCTGGAGTATCGATGCCCTGTCTCGAAACTCCCACGACTAGGGACCTTTTAAGGATGTGCTTATAGACCCCAGCTCCCACGTATATGATCGCTATGATCGCTATCATACTGCTGGCCGTCAAGCAAGAATCCTAAGGGCTCTATCAACGCGCAATAGTGACCTATAAGGTCACCTAAAGCAGTACACGATGATAAAGATAAACCAGATAGCATACTACCATCTTGAGTAAGACTGTCCTATCGGCATAGGTCCTCCCTCAATCATTGCAATCACGTGCCTGTGATCCAATAATTGACTCTGAGGGCACTATCTCCAACAATCTCCCACTTGCACTCAAGGCTAATTATTGTGATGTCGCATACTCACAGCCCGTGTGATACCGAACACCCAACTCCTCTACTAGTCAGTCTCACAAAACCCGTTTGCGAAACTATTGCGTTCGAGGAACAGCCTCAGTGAGTGGATCCGCTTTGATGTTTCTTTCTATGTCTCTCTATATCTCAAGTTCGCGGAGAAAACCATCTCCCGAAATGAGAAATACCTGTCTTAGAGTATGTCTGGATATCTGATTGGACCTAGTTCATAAATGAACTCCAAATCCAAACTTCTCAGACTGTATCATCAACTGAACTTAATCAGTATCCTACGCTATGTCTCCCTCAGTATCTACCTGGACCACCTGTTTAAATACTGCCCCTCGTCAGAGGGAAAACTACAACTCTGACAGTCACTCTGTCATTCAGGTCACCTTGGAAGCTTGGAATGATAACCGTCTCCCGAATGAGGCTGTTGTTATCATATCCCTAGAACATCCACTTATGTTCTAAAACCGCTTCCCGAACGTTTCTCCAGGATTGGATCAATATCACCTTATTGCATCTAGTGCAAAAACATCTGGCATGGTACTTGACATCTCATGATTGACTCAATTGCCTAAGCAAGTGATCTGCCAATCATGCACATCCCTCTCTCCTTTAGTCTGTAAGACACCTTTAGAGAGGGTGACTCCATCACCTGCAGGTACACTACCGTGCCAGGAGTCATCCATTCTAAAACACCTTTAGAATGCTGTCTAAGTACCCAGATTGGGAAACTACCCAAATCTAGATCTAAAACCATAGATCTAGTAACCAGAATATTTGATATAATATCCAAGTCCCTTTGTGGAGAAACTACTGTGTGACAACCAAAGTATAACCGATCGTAGTATAAGAATTTCACTTCCTACTCTGTGTATGTCATCCAAATACCAGGACATCCCCTACCGATCGTAGTATAACCGATCGTAGTATACGCTACTACCTTCTTAACAGATCCATCCCCTATTCTTATGAAGTCAAACCTATGACCGCCACGTCAGAAATAGATGATTTATCTCCGCTATATCTGCTCTAGTCTATAAATAGACATAAGCCACTTGTCCACTATGCTTCCGCTGCTCCCACTGACTACGACAAGCCTCTGGCAGAGTCATATAGACCTACACTTCTAAAGCTAGTTTAGAACGACGCTGTAACACCTTAGGATAAGGGTTAGTGAATAATTATAATTAAATAATGATTTTTAATAAAAAGTTTACCAAATTGTGTTTTAAATATTTTTCCTAATTTAATAAATATTTTTCCAAAATTTTCCTAGGCTTGCACACACATGTGCATGTAAACTAGGGTTTTTAAATCAAGTAAATACCATAATTATTAACCATGGTGGGTTAATTGTAGGATTAATTCTTTTGGGTTATAAGCAAGTTTAATTAATTAGTTAAATTAAAAGATTACTTTAATTTGAATGGTAAGGGTGTTGACTTGTGAGAAGGAGAGAGAGAGAGGGCATCATGGCTCAAGCCATGCTTGCCATTAATGAGGTGAGAGAGAGAGAGGGGTGACTTTTGTGTGAATGATTGTGGTGGCTCTCATTCCTTTTTGTGTTTTTCTCTCACACTCTCACAACACACCAACACACTCACACAACACACCCACTTACCTCAGCAGAACCCCCAGCAGCAGCAACAAGAGAAGAAGCAACAGCAGCAGCAAGAGAAGAAGCAACAGCAGCAGCAGGCACACAGCAACAGCAACAGCAGCACAGTGAGCAGCAGCAGCTCCAGCACCATGTGCAGCCCCTCCCCTTCACTTCTTCTCCTTCCTGCAGCTCCCTAGGGTCGAGAGTGAGGTATAATTCCTATCTTGCTTCCCTAGTTTGCCTAGTTAGTGTAGTTTTGCATCGGTTAAAGGATTTTTGTGTGTTTTAGTGCGATATGGGGTGTTTAGTGTGAACTTTGTGCTAATGAGGTGTAGATTAGTTCCAGTAGGATGATTGTGGTCTGTTGAGGCCATTGTAACCTAGTCCAACCCCTATTACACTAAAATACCACCAGATTTCATATTTGATGCAAAATGTCGTATTTGGGCAAAATGTGAGTTTTCTGGAACTGCTATTGACCCGGTGAGTGCAGAGTGAAATTGTGGATACTGTAGCATGGTGGAGAGGAGCTGATACTATAGGTGAAACCCGACCCCCTGAATCCCCACTTTGGCCGCCAAAACCGCCATTCTGGCCGCAAATTGCGGCCAGACAGGAAGTGTTTTGGTGTTTTTTGGGTTCTGTAGGTGTATTTTTGTGTGTAGGGCCCTTTGATATATATATTTTTGTAAGATTAGTTCTGTAGCAAAATCTGGGACCAGTTACCCGTTTTGCCGTTTTTCTAAACCTTCGCGACACTCGTGATACGTGAGTAGGTTTGGGTTCTGCGTATCGCGGCGCGTCGGGGTAGTTTCGTGGCGCGTGTTTACACGTTTTAGCGTATCGCGCACACGCGCGATTGGTTTGCGACACGGGTTTCTTGTTGGATTATAATGTCGTGTTTTGTGACTTAGGCTTATGTGTGATATGTGTATGTGATTCTAGGTTCGCAGGCCAGTGAGGCGGACGCTGCGAAGAAGGGCAAGCAAGTGGTTGGATACACTTAGCGCGAGACACGGTGAGTAGATTTCACATCTACGGGGATATCGCCCGCATGGCGTTATGCGTCAGGGCTGATAGGACTTATTTACTATATGTTGCATGCACCCCATAGACTATCATCGCATATTGCATTCTCTGCTGTGTTGATATATATATTGCTTAGAACTGATAGAACACCGCACTATTACTAACGGTTTATGTTGCACGGGCACTATTACATGCTACACACACACCGTTAGTAACTGCCATGCCACACTCACTATAGAGCTGCCATGATTATATTGCTATAGTTCGCTTCATATGTGATTTGATATGACCTTCATGTATATTGGGAGCCGCATGACATCTTTTAAAACCGGAAATGAAACTACTTTAAAAAGCGGTTTTCCCCTTATACCCATACCATGGATTGATGTATATTGTACCTCGCATTGGATTTTACTATTGGTATTGGATTTTCATGTGATTTCTGTTTTGAGGACCGTGGAATTATTTAAGGAAAGATATGCTATTTTGAAAAACCCGGTACCTCGTGGTATGATATTTTGGTGTGTCCACCACGCGTTTTCTCGGTGCTGAGACGTGTGCTTGAAACCCGATTCGAGGAGTGGATGTTCCGTTTGCGGGTTCGTGGTGGGCCCGGTATGGTTCCCCTCGGCGAGATGATCGATGGGATTTGCCGATTGAGCCTGGAGGCGGGCGAGTACCTACCGGTGATTGGTTGGACCTGGCAGTTGTCCGGAGGATACTGACCAGAGTCGAGTGATGGATGCGGGATGACCGTGCTGCCGGGGCCGAGGGCCGATACCGCAAACGGACCCCGTGGGGCCGGTCCGGACTGACGGCGCCCGATGTTCGAGGATTTACGTGTCGATGCTAGACACGGGTATTTTATGATGTTTTGGGTGCCGATGTTGGGCACTCATGATCCCTCCGAGATATACAGGATTTGAGGGCCGATGGGTGTGCCGGCGCCTGAGTATATGTGGGATTTGGGTGCAGTTTGAGGCACCGATCATTGTTTTCCATGTTGACTTGGTCCATGTAGATATTATTTATCCCATACTCAGTATTGATTACTATACATCTCATCCTGTGGCATTTACCTGTTAGAGTACATGCATTACTATTGTATCCACTGTTGACATGCATTGATATCATCTGCTGGCATTAGTAGAGCCACGCTATATGTGCATGCTTGCGATCACCTATATATGTTATCTCTATTCACGAGTTGGCAACTCACCCCCGTTGTGCCACAGTGTTTGCAGGTTGTCCTTGGGAGTAGTCACGGCTGGCTGTTATCGCATCTTTTGGCACAGATACCCCTTTTGAGCAGAGATAGCCCTTTTGCTGTTTAGGTGGGTTTCGTACGGTATCTGTTATCATTTCAGTTGTATATTGATGTATCTAGTACTCTCCATCTACCTTCTGTATTGACTTAGAGACAGTTGTGAGGACGATATGTATGATTTTATATTCTGGTGTCGAGCTCGCATGTGAGCCGACGTTACTTTATGCAGTTTTATCTTTTATGATATTGTCCTTGTTTTACTGTGTATTCTTCGCTACGGCGTCGTATATCATATTGTGATGCTTCATTCTTGTCACTTGTTATTTCTGCTATACCTTGTTTTTACCCGACTTTCGGGGCTAATGTTTTAAAAGGGAAATGTTACCAAAATTATAAAACTTATAACTTTTGAACTTAAAAAGGATTGCTACTAAATAAATGGAAGTTTTTCGGACATGTATGATTGTTTTTACAAAATGTTTTAAAATCACTCTATATTTATTGGTTTTGTTTTCTGGGTTCGGCTTACTTAGCCGCGTTATGCCTGTAGACGTTGCGTGGTTAAGTGCCGGTCACGAGTCGAATTCTCAGGTCGTGACAAAGTTGGTATCAGAGCGTAGGTTTTACCTTTGGAGTGTAGGATGACCCTGGTATGATGGAGTAGGTAGCTGCAGCAGGGTAGCGTAGCGTGCGTATGTTCCGCGGCATACTCACGACACGGTACTCCGCTTACGCGACCTTAGGACTTATTGATTTGATCCCTCCTTATATTCTTGTGATTCGATTTCCGTGTTCTTATCGAATCCAAATTTTCTTTCAGCCAATATGCCGCCTAAGACTACGAGGGCACAGAGAGCGGCCGGGAGGGCCGAGATTCGTGTTGACTCGTCCGAGACGAGGACTGATCCGGGCAGTACGCCGGTTGTACCCGAGCAGGCTGTTCCTGCCGTGACAGAGCAGATCGCCTCGTTAGGGGCTGGTATGCAGGAGATGCGCCAGATGATAGGATCGCTAGTTGAGACGCTTCGAGCGCAGCGACCAGAGGTAGCTCCACTAGTTCCAGAGACCGCGATGGTGCCTACCGCACAGCCAGTTGCCCCTGCAGCCACGGAGGTGATTACAGTATCGCTATCAGAGTTCATGAGGCTGAAGCCTCCAGTTTTCACAGGCACCGATACAGCCGAGGACCCACAGTCTTTCATCGACAGGATGGCCAGGATATGCCGTTCCCTCAGATGTGCAGATGCGAGATGGGTTGAGTTCGCGAGCTTTCGCCTGGAAGGTCTTGCGCAGAAGTGGTGTGATTCCGTGGAGAAGGGCAGAGCAGCAGGTCTTCCTCCTATGACCTGGACGGAGTTCGTGACCATATTTCTAGCCCGTTTCCTTCCCCGGAGTGTTAGAGATGCCCGAGCACGCAGGTTTGAGTCTTTGCGCCAGACGCCAGGGATGACAGTGGAAGAGTATGACTTACTGTTTACAGAGCTAGCAGTCTACGCCCCACATCTAGTGGCCACCGAGGAGTTGCGAGTCCGGAGATTTGTTCGAGGCTTGATTTCACCAGTGTTCCTCGCGATCAGCGCGCAGCACTACGAGACCTATGCAGCAGCTGTAGACGCAGCCCTAGTGGTCGAGGAGCACCTTGTTGAGACTTCGGTATTTCCAGAGCCGAAGAGAGTTCGTACCAGTATTTCCGCACGGAGGCAGTCATTCAGACGCCGCGACAGGTATCGTTCCGATACGAGGGGTAGCAGAGATTCGGGACGGGGTCGGATGTTTAGTTCGTATCCCCAGGACGGTCAGCAGTCGCCGCGGGGTTGCTACAGATGTGGCAGCCTACTTCACCTCGTTCGAGATTGTCCAGAGACACACCGGAGGGAGGCGGCAGCACCGCATGTTACCTTACCACCTTCACCACCCCAGAGGGCGTTGCCCGTTGCGCCTACCGTTGCTCCGCGCCAGACTTATGCTCAGAGAGGTCGTGGGCGTGGAGGAGTTGCTCAGAGACGACGAGATGACCGAGGCAGAGGTCAGTCAGTTACAGGTGGTGGACAGGCGAGGGTCTTTGCTTTGACACATCAGGACGCGCAGGCGTCCAATGCAGTGGTTTCAGGTATCCTCCCTGTATGTTCAGTTGATGCACACGTACTGTTCGATCCCGGATCCACACACTCGTACGTATCCACACATTTTGTGCCGAGTTTGGGTAGAGAGTCCGGCTTACTTGATCAGCCGCTTGTGGTGACTACTCCTGTGGGAGAGTCGTTTGTGGCTAGGCACGTGTTCCGATCCTGTATCGTCTGTATTGGCGAGAGAGAGTTGCCTGTCGACTTGATCCTTCTGGAGATGTTGGACTTCGACGTTCTTTTGGGCATGGATTGGTTAGCCACGTGCTATGCTTCTGTGGACTGCCGCGAGAAGACAGTTAGATTCTGTTTCCCCGGTGAGTCGGTTTTTGTTGTGTTGGGGGACCGTGGTGCCGCCCCTCACAGTGTGATTTCTTCTTTTCGCGCTGGACAGCTTTTGAGGAAGGGATGTCAGGGATTTCTCGCTTATGTTCGCGATGCTCGCGCTACAGAGGTTCCATTGGATCAGGTTCCGGTTGTTAGCGAGTTTCCTGATGTGTTCCCTGACGAGCTTCCTGGGTTGCCGCCCGAGCGCGACATTTCTTTCTGTATTGATTTGGTTCCTGGTTCGGGGCCTATTTCTATACCGCCCTATCGGATGGCCCCGGCGGAACTTCGAGAGTTGAAGGAGCAGTTACAGGATTTGCTGGACAAGGGACTTATTCGACCCAGTGTTTCTCCTTGGGGTGCTCCAGTCCTGTTCGTCAAGAAGAAGGACGGCAGTTTGCGTCTTTGTATCGACTACCGCCAGCTGAACAGGGTGACAGTGCGGAACAGGTACCCTTTGCCGCGTATCGACGATTTGTTCGACCAGCTTCAGGGGGCAGGGTACTTTTCGAGGATCGATTTACGATCGGGCTATCATCAGCTGCGGGTTCGACAGGAGGACATTCCCCGGACAGCCTTTCGTACGCGCTACGGCCATTACGAGTTCTTGGTGATGTCGTTCGGACTCACCAATGCGCCAGCAGCCTTCATGGACTTGATGAACCGCATTTTCCGGCCTTACTTGGATCTGTTCATTATAGTCTTCATTGATTATATCTTGGTGTATTCCCGGAGTAGTGAGGAGCACGAGCAGCACCTGCGGGTTACATTGCAGACATTGAGGGAGCACCAGCTTTATTCGAAATTCTCCAAGTGTGCTTGTTGGCTAGACAGCGTGGACTTCTTGGGTCACGTGATTTCACGAGACGGTATATGTGTTGACCCGAGGAAGATCGAGGCCGTTCAGCGTTGGCCCAGACCCACATCGGTGACGGAGATTCGCAGCTTTTTGGGATTGGCCGGTTACTACAGGCGTTTTGTGCAGGACTTCTCACGTATTGCTACACCGTTGACCGGGTTGACCCGGAAGGGAGTTCCCTTCGATTGGACGGAGGAGTGCGAGCACAGCTTTCAGCAGTTATGGACACGGCTGACGACGGCACCGGTGTTATCTTTACCATCCGGATCGGGCGGATTTGTGGTCTTTTGTGATGCCTCTCGAGTGGGATTGGGATGCGTTCTGATGCAGCATGATAGGGTGATCGCGTATGCCTCGCGACAATTGAAGAAGCACGAGCAGAACTACCCCACTCATGATTTGGAGATGGCAGCAGTGGTCTTCGCACTTAAGATCTGGCGACACTACCTAGACGGCGAGTCGTGCCAGATATTTACGGATCACAAGAGTTTGAAATACATATTCCAGCAGCGGGACCTGAACCTTCGACAGCGTCGATGGATGGAGTTAGTGAAGGATTACGACTGCGAGATCTTATATCACCCGGGCAAGGCAAATGTGGTGGAGGATGCTTTGAGCAGGAGGCCCGGGAGTAGTTTATCTTGTTTGAGCGCAGTACAGGAGCAGTCATCCGCAGATTGGAAGATATTATGCGACAGTCGAGTACAGTTCGAGTTCACGCCGATTGGAGGACAGATAGTGCATGTCCGTGCACGCCCACAGTTGATTGATCGTATACGTGAGGCACAGCTCAGTGATGACCGATGTTCAGAGATCATGGCACAGATGGGACAGGACCGATTTTCCGAGTTCGTGATCGATGATCAGAGGATACTACGGTTTGGAGTCAGACTGTGCGTACCTGATGCTGAGGGACTGAGGCGTGAGATTCTTGAGGAGGCACATCGATCGGTGTATAGCGTCCATCCCGGTTCCACCAAGATGTATAATGATATGAGAGATGTTTACTGGTGGGACGAAATGAAGAGGGACATTGCAGATTTTGTATCGAGATGCCTGACTTGTCAGTAAGTCAAGGCTGAGCACCAGAGGCCCGCGGGAGAGCTACAACCGTTACCCATTCCGGAGTGGAAATGGGAACAGATTTCGATGGACTTCGTGGTGGGTCTACCCAGGACTAGTCGGGGGTATGACTCCATCTGGGTGATCGTGGATCGTCTGACGAAAACGGCTCACTTCTTACCGGTGAAGACGACTTTCGGATTTACTCAGTATGCCCAGATCTATATTGACGAGATAGTGCGACTACACGGAGTCCCGACGTGCATTGTGTCCGACAGAGGCACCCAGTTTACTAGTAGACTATGGCAGAGGCTTCAGGAGGCTTTGGGCACTCGCTTGAGTTTCAGCACGGCTTTTCATCCGCAGACCGACGGACAGTCAGAGCGGACCATCCAGACTCTCGAGGACATGCTCAGAGCTTGTGTACTAGATTTCGGAGGTAGCTGGGATCATCATTTGCCCTTGGTAGAGTTTTCCTACAATAACAGCTACCAGGAGACTATTCAGATGGCACCGTTTGAGGCTCTTTATGGGAGGAGATGCAGGTCGCCTACTTGTTGGACAGAGCTCAGTGAGAGCAGTATCTTAGGGCCACAGATCGTTGAGGAGACGACCGCGAAGATCCAGTTGATTCGCGATAGGATGAGAGCAGCGCAGAGTAGGCAGAGGGCTTATGCAGACCGTCAACGACGCAGACTTGAGTTTTCTGTTGGTGATCATGTTTTCTTGAGGGTCTCCCCAATGAAAGGTGTGATGAGGTTTGGGAAGAAGGGGAAGCTTAGCCCCAGGTATGTGGGCCCCTTCGAGATCCTCGAGCGTGTCGGTGCAGTAGCTTACCGGTTAGCCCTTCCGCCCAGCTTTCCAGACGTGCACCCCGTATTCCATATTTCGATGCTCCGCAGATATCTACATGATCCTTCGCACGCGATTCAGCATCCGACGATCCAGCTTGAGCGTGATCTTTCCTATGCAGAGCAGCCGGTGATGATCTTAGATCGACAAGTGAAGAAATTGAGATCGAAGGAGATTCCATCAGTTAAAGTACTTTGGCGTGGTCAGAACCGTGAAGAGGTCACTTGGGAGACCGAAAGCGAAATGATGAAGACGTACCCCCATCTTTTTGAAGGTAACCTTAGTTAGATTTTTGAAATTCGGGGACGAATTTCTTTAAGGGGGAGAGATTGTAACACCTTAGGATAAGGGTTAGTGAATAATTATAATTAAATAATGATTTTTAATAAAAAGTTTACCAAATTGTATTTTAAATATTTTTCCTAATTTAATAAATATTTTTCCAAAATTTTCCTAGGCTTGCACACACATGTGCATGTAAACTAGGGTTTTTAAATCAAGTAAATACCATAATTATTAACCATGGTGGGTTAATTGTAGGATTAATTCTTTTGGGTTATAAGCAAGTTTAATTAATTAGTTAAATTAAAAGATTACTTTAATTTGAATGGTAAGGGTGTTGACTTGTGAGAAGGAGAGAGAGAGAGGGCATCATGGCTCAAGCCATGCTTGCCATTAATGAGGTGAGAGAGAGAGAGGGGTGACTTTTGTGTGAATGATTGTGGTGGCTCTCATTCCTTTTTGTGTTTTTCTCTCACACTCTCACAACACACCAACACACTCACACAACACACCCACTTACCTCAGAAGAACCCCCAGCAGCAGCAACAAGAGAAGAAGCAACAGCAGCAGCAAGAGAAGAAGCAACAGCAGCAGCAGGCACACAGCAACAGCAACAGCAGCACAGTGAGCAGCAGCAGCTCCAGCACCATGTGCAGCCCCTCCCCTTCACTTCTTCTCCTTCCTGCAGCTCCCTAGGGTCGAGAGTGAGGTATAATTCCTATCTTGCTTCCCTAGTTTGCCTAGTTAGTGTAGTTTTGCATCGGTTAAAGGATTTTTGTGTGTTTTAGTGCGATATGGGGTGTTTAGTGTGAACTTTGTGCTAATGAGGTGTAGATTAGTTCCAGTAGGATGATTGTGGTCTGTTGAGGCCATTGTAACCTAGTCCAACCCCTATTACACTAAAATACCACCAGATTTCATATTTGATGCAAAATGTCGTATTTGGGCAAAATGTGAGTTTTCTGGAACTGCTATTGACCCGGTGAGTGCAGAGTGAAATTGTGGATACTGTAGCATGGTGGAGAGGAGCTGATACCATAGGTGAAACCCGACCCCCTGAATCCCCACTTTGGCCGCCAAAACCGCCATTCTGGCCGCAAATTGCGGCCAGACAGGAAGTGTTTTGGTGTTTTTTGGGTTCTGTAGGTGTATTTTTGTGTGTAGGGCCCTTTGATATATATATTTTTGTAAGATTAGTTCTGTAGCAAAATCTGGGACCAGTTACCCGTTTTGCCGTTTTTCTAAACCTTCGCGACACGCGTGATACGTGAGTAGGTTTGGGTTCTGCGTATCGCGGCGCGTCGGGGTAGTTTCGTGGCGCGTGTTTACACGTTTTAGCGTATCGCGCACACGCGCGATTGGTTTGCGACACGGGTTTCTTGTTGGATTATAATGTCGCGTTTTGTGACTTAGGCTTATGTGTGATATGTGTATGTGATTCTAGGTTCGCAGGCCAATGAGGCGGACGCTGCGAAGAAGGGCAAGCAAGTGGTTGGATACACTTAGCGCGAGACACGGTGAGTAGATTTCACATCTACGGGGATATCGCCCGCATGGCGTTATGCGTCAGGGCTGATAGGACTTATTTACTATATGTTGCATGCACCCCATAGACTATCATCGCATATTGCATTCTCTGCTGTGTTGATATATATATTGCTTAGAACTGATAGAACACCGCACTATTACTAACGGTTTATGTTGCACGGGCACTATTACATGCTACACACACACCGTTAGTAACTGCCATGCCACACTCACTATAGAGCTGCCATGATTATATTGCTATAGTTCGCTTCATATGTGATTTGATATGACCTTCATGTATATTGGGAGCCGCATGACATCTTTTAAAACCGGAAATGAAACTACTTTAAAAAGCGGTTTTCCCCTTATACCCATACCATGGATTGATGTATATTGTACCTCGCATTGGATTTTACTATTGGTATTGGATTTTCATGTGAATTCTGTTTTGAGGACCGTGGAATTATTTAAGGAAAGATATGCTATTTTGAAAAACCCGGTACCTCGTGGTATGATATTTTGGTGTGTCCACCACGCGTTTTCTCGGTGCTGAGACGTGTGCTTGAAACCCGATTCGAGGAGTGGATGTTCCGTTTAAGGGTTTGTGGTGGGCCCGGTATGGTTCCCCTCGGCGAGATGATCGATGGGATTTGCCGATTGAGCCTGGAGGCGGGCGAGTACCTACCGGTGATTGGTTGGACCTGGCAGTTGTCCGGAGGATACTGACCAGAGTCGAGTGATGGATGCGGGATGACCGTACTGCCGGGGCCGAGGGCCGATACCGCAGACGGACCCCGTGGGGCCGGTCCGGACTGACGGCGCCCGATGTTCGAGGATTTACGTGTCGATGCTAGACACGGGTATTTTATGATGTTTTGGGTGCCGATGTTGGGCACTCGTGATCCCTCCGAGATATACAGGATTTGAGGGCCGATGGGTGTGCCGGCGCCTGAGTATATGTGGGATTTGGGTGCAGTTTGAGGCACCGATCATTGTTTTCCATGTTGACTTGGTCCATGTAGATATTATTTATCCCATACTCAGTATTGATTACTATACATCTCATCCTGTGGCATTTACCTGTTAGAGTACATGCATTACTATTGTATCCACTGTTGACATGCATTGATATCATCTGCTGGCATTAGTAGAGCCACGCTATATGTGCATGCTTGCGATCACCTATATATGTTATCTCTATTCACGAGTTGGCAACTCACCCCCGTTGTGCCACAGTGTTTGCAGGTTGTCCTTGGGAGTAGTCACGGCTGGCTGTTATCGCATCTTTTGGCACAGATACCCCTTTTGAGCAGAGATAGCCCTTTTGCTGTTTAGGTGGGTTTCGTACGGTATCTGTTATCATTTCAGTTGTATATTGATGTATCTAGTACTCTCCATCTACCTTCTGTATTGACTTAGAGACAGTTGTGAGGACGATATGTATGATTTTATATTCTGGTGTCGAGCTCGCATGTGAGCCGACGTTACTTTATGCAGTTTTATCTTTTATGATATTGTCCTTGTTTTACTGTGTATTCTTCGCTACGGCGTCGTATATCATATTGTGATGCTTCATTCTTGTCACTTGTTATTTCTGCTTCACCTTGTTTTTACCCGACTTTCGGGGCTAATGTTTTAAAAGGGAAATGTTACCAAAATTATAAAACTTATAACTTTTGAACTTAAAAAGGATTGCTACTAAATAAATGGAAGTTTTTCGGACATGTATGATTGTTTTTACAAAATGTTTTAAAATCACTCTATATTTATTGGTTTTGTTTTCTGGGTTCGGCTTACTTAGCCGCGTTACGCCTGTAGACGTTGCGTGGTTAAGTGCCGGTCACGAGTCGAATTCTCGGGTCGTGACAGACGCTATACTCATCCTCCTGCCGGGTCTCACAGTCTGGAATAACAGCAATAGCAAGTCTGGGTAAACAAGAACCTCCCTGCCACCGTCCTTGAGGCTACCAAAGTACCCCTCGAGTGCCTGAGTTGCGGAGTGGCTAATGGAATGTCAAGTCAGATTGAATTTTAGGTTCTTATCAAACTTTCAGTAATCGTTTGCGGTTCTGGAATCACTTCCAGTTCTACCATACTCCCACTTCTGTTTTCTGAAAAAATCCATTTTACTTAAAACTGTGGCAAGTCTAGAACAATATCACTTTTGATCTTCCAGATGGTAGAAAGTCAACCCTCGTTATATCCTGGGTCAACCCACAAACAACCATTACAGAAACGTGCCTTGAGTTATCCAGAGTCTGGTTTTAAGCATAAGCCGGACAACTACCCGTACCTTAACATCGTTAAGATACGAATTGTTCTATATCCAATATAGAAACAGAGGCACTGATTTAATTGAACCAGATTCAAATCATGCAACTGTCTCCAGTGCATGTCAACTAAATGGAAGGAGGCCTATCAGCGTTACTCAACTTAGGAATGCTTCCAATTATGAGTGACCCGAAAGAGAAACAAGTTTCTCAAAATCATTACTATCAACTGAATACCATACATAAGTATCCACATCTTCGATCACCTTGAAGAATCCGGATACTTGTAATACCTGGTTCTCTACTTTATTCATATACCTATAACTTCTCAAAACTTAGACCTTGTGTTTCTACGAAACACTTATCTAAGAACTAGAGAAGTCATAAGTAAACCGAATATAGTACGAGGACCAACCCCTCTGTCCTAATGGAAACTGGACAACATACAACACTCTGTATAAGTCCCCTGAGTCTAATAACTCATTTGCTGTGTGTCGCAGGTTGAAAACTGTACTTATGGTTAAGAAGAATTACACCGCTGTTTAATGCTCCTTACCTAACCATCCACTGATATAGGTAAATGCCACAGACATAATGTCAAAAAGGTATATCTCACTCTATGAAAATAGACGTACAGATATATCAATTTGAAATTGGTGCATAACAGCGGATATTCAAAACCAAATATTTACCGTCCGGCAAACAAACCAGGTGACTTCCTCAAATATCACCGATTACAACGAATCCCGATATAATGAGGATGGTCACCCAATTCCCAATAACTTACTCCCACTCGTCATCTGTAAAACCATACAGATGTGAGAATCATTCCTGGTAAATACATACCATGGAGCAAGTGTCTAATTGGGAAATCAGTTTTCTTTTAACAGTACACAGTGAAACTGAAACATGTAAATGTTTCGAGGGGGTATCCGGGTATTCCTAGTAATGCCTCTTCCATTATCCAGATTCACAACTGTAACCGTATATTTCTATTCCATCTCTCCCCATCCCTTCATATGTCTTTAGTCATTACCTTCTGCACACCCCTTTAGGCCAAATGGTTTTCTTCCTTCCCTACCGTTCGACACCAGCCTATGGTTTGGAAGAAGACTATCCAATAAGCATAATGGGTGTACTGTCCTAATCCTAGGAGCACTTGCAATGCGAGAGAAGGTGAAGATAAAAGACAACCGAATAAACCTTATTCCTATTTCTCCTGATCCAGAATCCATCCCCGAAATGGAACAAGTTCCTTTCGAGTTTGTATATTACCATATGATGGAGTATCCAAATAACTGTGGATCTTCATAGTGATACGTAGTGTCCTGGAGAAATACAAAGGTGAGGTGGGAGTGGTAATGAAATACTTGGTTTGGTCGTGAATAGCAGTCGTAATTTACTTTGCCCTCCTTCTAATCCCTTTATTTGTCTTAATTTATTACCTTCTGTACACCACACTTAGGCTAATCGGCTTTCTTAATTCCCTACCGTTCGGCACCAGCCTAAGGTTTGGAAGAAGACTATCCAATAGGCGTAACGGGTGTACTATCCCCTAATCCAAGGAGCACTCGCAACCTGAGAGAAGATAAGAGGAAAAGACAACTGAATAATCCTATTCGTTTTCTCCAGAACCGGAAACCATCCTTGAATAAATTCTTTCGAGTTCGTATATAACCATACGATGGTTTTATCCAATGGAAGTGGACGTTCGTAGTAATACGGGGTGTTCTGGAGAAAAAAGGTAAAAGTAGGAGCGGCAATGAGGTATGCAACTCTGACAATCCAAGAGCCAGTGTTATAAGAAGGTTCGGTTAATTTTGGTCACTGAGTCATAGTCTAGGGTCGGGTCATGATCGCTGCCAAAGAGAGAGAGAAAAGAAACACTCAGCGTGCACTCTAACCTAGATCAGAATGGTTATCAATTTATCTAATCAGGAAACCTCCCACTGTACAGTCAAATTCTCCTCCAAACCTGAAAGAAGAATTAGTCGGGATCATCCGAGAAGTAAACCAACTCATCAGTGGGAATCGGGATCCAACTATCATCGCATGATAACGTGACTGAATCCGCTCACGTTATCACACTCCAGAAGGTATGCGCATATCTAGCAAGTTTCAGTTTCTTTAGAAACTCCCGATGTGATTTTTGCCCCATGCTCTTATGACCTTGACGAAGGCCAACAAATCATAAGTCACATGTCAAGTTCTACCCGTCATTCTCCAGGTTGATTTGAACCCACCGGTACCTACCCTTGACTTTGGCCAACAAGGCAGTACGCCTGTCCCAAACCAATGCATCTATCTATGCTGCAGAAAGGCAACAAGCAGCTACCATACACTATGCCTTGACGAAGGCCAACAAACATAGCATGAATACTACGTGCTACCCGTCTGAAACGACGGAGGGCTACGAATGGTTTTTGGTGAAAAACCTTTAACGTAATGAACTTGATATCGTTGAAGAAACCGGATAGCTTTTATAAAAATATAGTGGCGAAAACCTTTACTAAAGAGGTCATTCCCGGTGAAGGGATATCGGCTCTTTCCCCGTAGAATGAGGTGCAGGATATTCCAACTGAATACCACGATACAAAGAAAAAGTAATCGACTATAGTGAAGTTATTGCCCTGACGCAAACTTCTGTCCAAGGGGTCACTCCATGTGAAGGGATCTCGGCCCTTGCCTCGTCGACTGAGGTGCTGGATATTCATAACCGAATACCACTGTGCAAAACAAAAGTGAACGTCCTTGCAATAACAGCTTTTTGAAAAATTGTTCTAACAACATCAGACTAGGTTTGTTTAGCTTGCATTGATCCGAATCAACGTAGTCCCATCAATTGATCACACCAATAAAGAACGAAAATAATGATGTACGTATATGCCATCCGCATTCGCCACCGGGTCCCGTCATTACCCGTTAAGTTACTTAACTAACGACAGAGCGGGGACTGGACTAGTGCGGATGCAAAACATATACAACATCTACTAGTATATATATCAATATATAATATTCGCTCAAGGCGTGATAAAATGCAACATCACAGAAATGTAATAAGCATCACAGAACAATACAGATATCTGGGATCCCCGGGTTTCATAGAGCCGCTACTGAAACCCGACGTTCCCCTGGTCTTGTGGATAGCCTGTGCAATGAAATCCTAGACCCTTATGGGCACGGCAAGTTACCCGCCAAAACCTGAAGCGAGGCAGCCTCCTTCAGCAACGTGAATGGACCGCCCAGCACTTCACGGAATTCGGTAACTTGGGCACCCCTCCTTGGGTCAACCTGTACCCCCTACGAGTGCGGCGAATAGCCCGCCAATTCTAGAGTGAAGCCCCCTCCGTCTCAAAGCCATGAGATGTAGGCCCGTTGCCCTCTAGAACCCAGCTATCCGTGCACCCTTCCGTGGGGTAGTCCTAGTACAGAAAGTAAAATATACATACAACGGGTACATCGACCTCAGCCCGGTCGTGCCCCAAAAGAATAATATACAAATAGGCAGTGACGGCAGTCCACATGTCGGACGCTTGCCGTGCAATATCAAATGTACATAAATAACCAAACTGTACTACCATTGCATCCAGGCTATCCCCCACGACCAATCCGCAACATTACAGCACAACACAAAACATCAACGTGAATGTCACGTTCGTAAATCCGTCTAAAAGGGCTATAGCAGTTAGACATGATTTACCGATCAAATGACATTCACGGTCGCAGATATAATGTAAATACTGTGAACTAACATGTTTAAAATTTTCGATCGATCAAATTTACCGAAGTGGGCCCCAAGCACTACTGTAGCACTCAAAGAAATCTGGGCCCAAACAGAACATTCCAAAAACCCCATTTTCAACTCAGAAGCTCTCTGTAAAATTTTGGTGCATTGAACAGTAAAAGTGGCGGCGGAACCGTGGCCCAAGCATGGGTTTGGCCACGGTTCCGCGGTGGAATAGTGAGTTCACGCGACCAAATTTTCACAGAATGCTTAGAATTCCCTGCACGTATTTCTGCAATGTACTGAAAAATTTTTTGAGCCAAAAAAATTTCGACAGAGAACTGTTACATTGAAAATACGGTTTTGGAAAATCCATTCGATCGAACTTGTAAACACGTTAGAGCAAGCTAGACTAGGTTAATGGCGTGGCTCTGATACCAGTGTAAGTGCACGGCAGTGCCCCGGCCGTCGGAACGAGGCCAAAATGCGGAAACGATACTTTTACAAAACTTGTAAACCGGCACCACCGCACGCAAAAATCCCGGATCGGGCCATTAACCTACTCCTAGCTAACGAGAGAAGGGGTAGAGAGATATACCAAGCGATCCGTGTCTTTCGGTCTTCTCGTCGTCGTCCCGATCTTCCCGCGGAATCTCCGGTCTTTATCTCCTCATCGGAAGGGCACCACATCGCCGGGTTCTTTTACGGGCTCCCACCTCTGGACCGAGGCAACTCGGGCACGAAGTTGGCGATTCGACGTGTCCAAGAAAACTGTAGATGAAGTTTAGGATGGTTTGTCTCTTGGGGTTACTAGAAGTTGCCTTTTGGTGGAGGAAATGAACTATACTTTTGGAGATGGAGCTATGGGATTTTTGCAAGCCAAAAGAGATCAAAAATCCCACTCAAGAATTTTGGACAGCCCCCATCTCTATTTGGCCGGCCATGACCTCAAGAAAAAATGATAAGAGAGAGAGAGAGAGAAAACAAGGGGGGTGCAATCATACATGAAAGAGAGAGGAGTGATGATTAAGAATCATCATCACAACCAAATCCATACTCATAAACAACCATCTCATCACAAAGTCAAGTAATGATGAAGAAATAGAAGTCAAGGTCAAACAAGAGCCATCATGAAGCAACTACTTATAAAAACTGTAGGGTTCCTAGGCACACTAATGAGGTGTCACAATGCATCAACCATGCCAATTTCAAAATTTTTCTTTTGCCGAGAAACCCTAATGCGATCGTTGACTAGAGGTAAAGGCGAAAACTATGCAAGTAAACAACTTTACTCTAAAGTGAATGGAAATACAACCTTTGTAGATCCGGTCCTCCACTTCCTTAGCTCCGTGACGATGTCCCCTCGCTGCGATCATCGGATCTCGGACTCTAGTGTTGATTTCATCGGAGAAATGATCGGGCTAGGTCGTCGACTTCGATGCCGAAGATGATCTACGTCGAGGCAACTCAAGATCAAACTCCAACTTCACCAAGTTATGAAACTTGTGAAGAAAACACCCTATACTACTTGGCAAGTGGTAGAGAATGAAGAAATAGGAAGTGGGTTCACTTTAGAATTGGATTTCTCACTCATTTTCTCAAGTCACCATTGAAGCTAGCAAGCTTCTTTCTTCTTCAAGAAGAAGAAGAAGAAGAAAATAATATGATAAGAATTATTGGAAAATAGAAAATAAGTCATTCTTATCATATTAGCAACCATGGTTAAGTGTAGAGAATAAACTATTGTTTAAGTGAATGGTTAGGGTTAAGGAAAGAAACAAAATGGTCAACCTTTTCAAAACTTCATGAAGCTTCAAAGAAAATCCAAAGTTAGCCACCATTTTATTTCTTTTTCAAATGAATAAATAAATAAATGAATAAGCAAATAAAGCAAAAGAAACCCTAACCATTAGCTAACCATGGTTTAATACAAACATACACCCAAGTTTGCATGTATCATCAAACATGATACAAACTAGTGCACAAAACTATATCATATATACAATGTGCACATCAAGTGAGAAAATCCATCTTAAGTGAACAAATTCTAGTTAATGTAAAGTAATATATCATATATACAATTATACATTAAATCATTAAATCAACACTTGATTTAACGATTCGGTCATATCGCATATAATTGACTAATATCAATAGTAACAACTTATCGAATCAACACTTGATCCGATAACCCGGCTATATCGCATATAACCAATCACTGTCACAAATCGCGAGAATCGAATACAGTATCACATACTGGTATTATTCTCGGTCCCGCACATATCTCATATGCGCTCCTATTTTGTTTCGCTTGAGCCAGGAAACCTCTGTGTAGGACTCTAAAGACTCGTCAATACGCCGGCAGCAGGTGATGATCATATCAAACACCCACAAGCCGCAAGCGGTCTGCTAAACGTAACGGCCACCCGGGTATTAAGCGATCAGAAGATCGATGAGCAAGCCCGCTCACACTCCTGTGAATCCAACCAGTAACACTTACCGCACAGTCCAGTCTGTTCGTCTGATATGTCGCATATCTCGCCTAGGGGTGGTAAACGTCAGACCCCAGTAGCTCGATATGTCGTGTCGATATGAGGTCTATAATAGTTGGAGAAACTACTGGTAACACTTACCAGCAAATCTCAGCAACCCTGGCCCGGGATTTCCGGTTATAGCCAATCAAACACAGTGCAACATCAACTCCCTATACCGGGAGAGACGAATCCCCTCCTATCGCTCATTGCCTCCTTGTGATTCGGGACTGTACCCAAAAACCACCGTTTTGCACGCCCTCTTGGACGTGATTAGGTGGAAATCAAAGCACAGTGGGAATCACACAAGACTTTATGACGATCTCGGGTCAACAGACTAACCTGTACCAGTGTCACCAGAGAACTGCCATCTGACGTAAGGTATAATACCATCTGGGAGTTCTCGGCGAGTCCGTCCAGTGTACCCAGTCTCTACTGAGCACCCGTATATCCTCTCTGATGTCAAACACCAATGGATATGGGATCATCCATCGCTCATCTGTATGGGTCGAGAAGGTATACGCTAGTCTACTCTGGTATATCGATGCCCCGTCTCGATATACCCACGACTAGGGACCTTGAAGGATGTACTTATAGACTACCATGTCCCCACTAGTATGATCCGCATCATAGTCCAGGTAGTCAAGTACACATCCTAAGGGCTTTGCCAACATGTATCAGAGAGACAATCAGTATACACGTTAAGGTAAAGAGCAACCAGATAGCATACTATCATGTCGAGCAAGAAAGTCCTCCCTATATACGTCCCAGCATCCACTACAATATACATCCTATGTACAGTAATGGCCTCTAGGGCATACATATAACTAACAATCTCCTACTTGCACTAGGGCCATCTGTAGCAGTGGTTGTAGTATCTCATACTCAACCATCCCATAAAAGTCTCTCTCTTGGAATAGGCCTTTGTGAGTGGATCCGCCGTGTTGTCCTCTGAGTCTACTCTCCAAACCTCGATCACCCTGGAGATCAACCATCTCCATGATCAGGTGATACTGCCTTAGAATACGTCTGGATCACTGATGGGACGGACGTTCCTTGGCATAAGCCACAACTCCATTGTCACACAATGGGAGGAACTAAGTTCATCTCATGAACTAATATACACCCAGACAGCCTCTTTGGTAGCATCTTAAGTTGCGATGTATCCAGCCTTTATCGTCTAGTATGCCATGGTATCTAGCTTGGAACTCTTCCAACATACCGTCCCTGCACTGAGGGTAAAGACAATGCCTGTGACTGACATTCAGTCGTCCTTATCACCCTGGAACCTTTCCAGTGATTCTCCCCAGGATCGATTGATACCATCTCACTATAACTAGTGAGAGTCCTAACATACAAT
This sequence comes from Agapanthus africanus, assembly GCA_030015575.1. Taxonomy (NCBI): domain Eukaryota; kingdom Viridiplantae; phylum Streptophyta; class Magnoliopsida; order Asparagales; family Amaryllidaceae; genus Agapanthus; species Agapanthus africanus. The sequence goes on along the minus strand of CM057339.1, from coordinate 487,441,688 downwards.
TACTTGTATCTCATAGATCAAAACTCAAGATTTAGGAGGTATCACTTTGATCCTATATGGAGACTCCTTGTGATAAGCGGAGATTGACCGAGCGTAGCATAGGAAACTCCTTTCTTATCAAGAGTATGTCATCTACATACTCTACGAGGATCTCCACCATACACTCTACTAACTTTTTGTATATACAAGGTTCATCTACCATTTTGATGATGTCAAACTTTTTGACTAACTCATCAAAACAGATGTTCCAACTCCGCGATGCCTGCTTCATCCTGTAAAGCAACTTGCACACGTTTCCGCTGCTCCCACTGTTTACGAAGCCCTCTGGCTGTGTACTTATAGACGCTCTCTTCTAAAACATCATTTTAGAAAAGCTGTCATGACACCCAACCACCAGATATCGTAGTCATGGTATGTAGCCGTGGCAAGTAGGATCTGGATGGACTTAAGCATAGATCCTTAGAAAAGGTTTCAACATAATCCATACCTGGTCAATGATGCAAACCTTTAACAAGTCTAGCTTTGAAAGTCTCAACTTTTCTATGTACACCAAGTAATCTTCTCAAGATATACTTGCTCCTGATGGGGATTTAACCCTTCAGATAAAGCAACCAAAGTTCATACTTTGTTGGTGTACATGGATTCCATTTCAGATCGCTAAGCATCCAGCCATTCTTACAGAGTCCCACTCCTGATGGCCAGCTCGAAACTAGTTGGGTCATCATCTCATGATGCAATCCCTGCTCCTACTGTCATAGAGAAACCGAAGTATCTCTCAGGTGGGTGAGGAACCCTACTAGATCGGCGGAGAGGCTGAGGTTCGTTGGAATCTACTGAATCCTTTGGTTCTATCAAATCATCTGCTGTAGTTTGTATAGCTGGAACGTTTCCAGTTCTACAGAACTGACCTTGCCTCGATCTTGTCCGGATTTTGCTTTTAGACATAGGCCGGACAACCCCAAATCTTAACTAACTTAAGATATGAGCTCTTCCCTTTCCATATCACATATGAAGCGGTAGGCAACTGATTTGATTGGAACCCTATTCAATAGGTATGCAGCTTCTCAAGCGCATAACTCCCAAAAGGAAATAGAAAACTCAGTAGTACTCATCATAGAGCACACCATATCACATAGGGTGCTATTGCTCCGCCCCGATATACCATCGTGCTATGGTGTATACGGAGGAGTAATGCTGAGAGAGAATCTCATTCTCCTTTAGAATAGTCCAGGATTTCCGTGCTTAAGTATTCTCCTCCTCGATCACATCAAAGGACATAATACTTATACCCGTATTTTGGTTCTCTACTTCTAATTTATATTCTTTGAATATCTCAAAAGGTTCGGACTTGTGTTTCAACAGGAACATATGTCTGAATCTTGAGAGATTATCAGAGAATGTAATGAAGTATAAAGAACCGGTCACGGCATGTGCAGACAGGGGACCTTACATACATCAACATGTATCATCCCAAAAGTTTACTAACTCTTTCTCTGCTTCCAATAAACAGAGATATGGTCATCTTATCTCTGTGACATGACCGGCAAGTTTCATAAGATGTAAATCCAAACTAATTTAAATATGCATCTATATGTAATTTCAGCCAGTCGGGTCGCATTGATATGACCTAGTCTACAATGCCTCAAGAAGAATTCGTTCATTTCTGAACTCTTCCTCTTGTGTGTGTTCTGTATACTAGGAACTGTAGTTCGATTTAGAACGTCAATGCTTTTAGATAACGTGCCTGAACCGATCAACTTTTGATATAGGAAATGTTCAAAACATTATCCAACAATACAAAATTATATCCTTCTTTAATAAATAAAGAGACTGATATGATTTTGTACATCAGGTTCGGTATCTAATAGCATTTGTTCAGAATAAATGTATTGGTAATACAGGGTGACAGTGACCAACAGACTTGGCTGCAACACTTGCACTGTTTTCTGCCTCATGAAACTTATCACCCGTTCTCAGTTCTCTACCTTTCTGTAGCCCTATGTAACAGATTACATTTGCGGGATCCTGATCCGGTATCTAATACCTAGGACGTAGAGGACACTGAGAAACAGTTCTGTATAATGAACACACCCGAAGATGATGCATCAGCATGCACTCTCTTCGTTTGGGCGGCACGGGAATTCTGGTAATCCCCAATTTTCTGCTCTGTCTTATAATAATTATAAGTTAGAGCAGGACCAACGTTCCCCAGCTCAGTATAACAAGCGGGTTCAGTCAATACATCCGTATTATTATCTTGATTAAGGCGTGACATGGTCGCTACCAGGAGAGAGAGAGAAGAAAACACTCTGCATACGCTCTTGCAAGATTAGATTGGTTATATATTTTATCTAATCAGGATGGCTCCCACTGTTTTTATCAAATCTTCCTTCAAACCCTAAAAGGAAAGATTAGCCGGGATTAATTACACACTACAAGTTCGCCAATCTTTCAGCCAGGCCAATGTCGGTACTTTGAGGGAGGTCCCCCGTGCTTTCGCACGAACCTAATTAATGTAAACCTCATTTTCCCAGAGGTGTAACCTCGTTGACACCTTTCTAGACACCTACTTGATCGGCTAATTGTAATGTGTAAAACTCTCCCAGGAGTAACTCTTACTCGCAGCGGGTATCGGGATCCAACTATCTCATAGAAGGTATGCAATCTCATTGTAAATTTCAACACTTGAAATTCCCGATAATATTTTGCCCCTAGCAGCTATATGACCTTAACATAGTCAACAAATCATAAATGCTAGTCAAGTTCAACCCGTCATTTCCTGATTGAATTAAACCCACCCGCACGACCCTTAACATAATCAACAAAGTCGCACGACTACCCTAATCCAATCGCATCATATGCTTATACAGATACGCACTAATTAGCTACCGCACACTACGCCTTAACATAGTCAACAAACGTAGCACGAATACTAACTAGTACTTATCTGAAATGACGGAGGGCTACGACAGGTTTTTCTGAAAACCTATTGCGTAATGAACTTGATATCGTTGTAGAATCAAACGATTTTAGAAATGGAGTGTTTTTAAGGCTTTTCTAGTTTTTCTAAAAGGATCACTCCCGGTGAAGGGATTGTTGGCCCTTTCCTCGTCGAATGAGGTGTGGGATATATCATATATATCACTGTGCAAAGAAGAAACTATAGAAGCAATCAAAAACAAACCGAGAGTATAACATCTGCCAGTTATTGCTAAAGGAGTCACTCCCGGTGAAGGGATCTCAGCCCTTTCCTCATCGAATAAGGTGCAGGATGTTCTACAAGGAACACCGCGATGCAAAGCAAGAACTGTAGCTACCAGTTTTTTTTTAAGAAATTCGATTCCACAACATCTTAGGTTTCTTTTCTTTCATTAATCATATTAATGAAGTCCCATCATTTAAGTCACCTAAACATCACAGATAAATACGACGTAAACTTATGCCATCCGCATTCGCCTCGATGTCCCCTCGTGCACCGTTAGGTTAGGTAACTAACGGCAGAGCGGGGCAGGGCTAGCGCGGGTGTAAAAAATAAGCAACGTCTATATAATATATCATATATACTATATACAGTATTTATCAAAGAACATATCAAATGATTACATCACAGATATCGCAGCAGAAAAAACATATGAAACATTGGATATACTAGGACGTCAGTGTTTTCAAAACGAGCCAGTATAAAACACGGATTCCACGGTCACGATGAATAGCCAAACCCACACCCCTAGACCCCTACGAGAGCGGCAAGCAACCCCACCAATTGTAGAGTTAGGAGACCCGGACTCGACTCCTCGAGTTGGTCTCCCACTAGACTCCAGAACCCGGTTACTTGTGCCCTCCTCCTTGGGTCTATCCTAGTGCGGAAAAGTAAATAATATACAAACGGTGACATCTTCCGTAACCTGGAAGTGCCCCAATAAAAAAATATTACATACAAGTTTTTACATGAATGAAAATGAAAAACACTCATCTCACATAAAACCCCCCCGGCTATTCAAACATGACAATCCAATATAACATATCCAGCAACACATAACATCACATGTCATCAACGTAAGTAAACATGCGTATCCCAATTGTCGTTGACATATAGCAACGAAACCGGCGATATCACATATTACACTTACGGTCGCAGAAAAGAAAGTGTAAACTACAACAGTTGGAATCCGCAACCACCTTAGACATCGCATGCCTAAACCAATGAATTCCATAGACATCGCATGCCTAACAATTATAAACCCCGCATTTTAGTCCCATTATCGAAAACACTTTTCAATATCAAGTCGGGCAATTCAACAAGATTCCCGACATCCTGATCGAATGGTCGTCGCAAACTTTAGTAGGCGGCCGCACCCCCGATGCCGTCGACGAAGTGCACCAAGGCGGAACACCGCTGCCGCGAGCACCCGAATGGATGCTTTCGGCGACGGGGTTCTCCTACATTCACTTGGTCGGGGCTAAGGGGTGTAGCTGTCTATTAAGTTTATCCGGCGAGTATCCGCGTACGCTACACGATTGCGACAGACTTTTGATCGCATCAAAATTCCGTGGCAACCGATCAAGTGAGACTAAAGTGCTGTGTTTATAACATTCATTCAGTTATCTCATAACTACTTGTGAATTCCAATTATTGTATCCCATTCCAGATAAATAGAAAATGTTAAACTTTCCGATCGAATAATCAAATACCCAAGTTTTCCCGAAATAGCTCAACTCATGAAACAAGTTCAAAAACATCCATTTCATGCCTCAGTACCAACGGTCCAGCCGTAGAAGGGTCAAGCCAACGCCTCACATGTGGCACACCGTACTGCTCCAAACCCTAAGGTTCAAAGGGCAGTTCAAGACGATCACATAATCGAATTAAGGTTTGTTGTCTTCTAGAGGGACCATCGCGTTACTTGCACAACTTAGAACGTCATTAAACCACGGAAAGATCCAACACCTGGAAATTTCCTGACAGGGAAAAAATTGGGTATTTATATCCGGTCGAACTTTTCAAGATTTTCTAAAATTATCCGGAAAAACACAGACGAAGCTAAACTTCCCGATCGAAATACCGAGTCCCCAATACGACCCAGAAAACTCAACTCTAGAGTAAATATTAAAATATCCCAGAAAATACAGCACTAAAATATAGGAATTACTGTGCAAATTTTATTGGAAAAACCAACCGTACGGCCGTGGAACCGCCGCACAAGTAGGCTCCTGCCGCGGTTCCATGGCGGTTTACTCGAGTTAGGTCCACGAAATTTACAGTAATTCCTAAAAAACCCTGCTTAATTTTCTGCATATTTTTAATTTGGAAAAAACCACATTTTCAGAAAATGTACAGAGAGTGGTCTCGGGTTAGGGTTTCGGGTTCGATCGGGTTTCTAGCTTCGTCTACACATCGCCTAAAACTCTAGCTAGGCTCTGATACCACTGTAGGGTTCCTAGGCAAACTAATGAGGTCTCACAAGGTATCAACCATGCCAATTTCAAAATTTTTCTTGTGCCGAGAAACCCTAATGCGATCGTTGACTAGAGGTAAAGGCGAAAACTATGCAAGTAAACAACTTTACTCTAAAGTGAATGGAAATAAAACCTTTGTAGATCTGGTCCTCCACTTCCTTAGCTCCGTGACGATGTCCCCTCGCTGCGATCATCGGATCTCGGACTCTAGTGTTGATTTCATCGAAGAAATGATCGGGCTAGGTCATCGACTTCGATGCCGAAGATGATCTACGTCGAGGCAACTCAAGATCAAACTCCAACTTCACCAAGTCATGAAACATGTGAAGAAAACACCCTATACTACTTGGCAAGTGGTAGAGGATGAAGAAATAGGAAGTGGGTTCACTTTATAATTGGATTTCTCACTCATTTTCTCAAGTCACCATTGAAGCTAGCAAGCTTCTTTCTTCTTCAAGAAGAAGAAGAAGAAGAAAATAATATGATAAGAATTATTGGAATATAGAAAATAAGTCATTCTTATCATATTAGCAACCATGGTTAAGTGTAGAGAATAAACTATGGTTTAAGTGAATGGTTAGGGTTAAGGAAAGAAACAAAATGGTCAACATTTTCAAAACTTCATGAAGCTTCAAAGAAAATCCAAAGTTAGCCATCATTTTATTTCTTTTTCAAATGAATAAATAAATAAATGAATAATCAAATAAAGTAAAAGAAACCCTAACCATTAGCTAACCATTGTTTAATACAAACATACACCCAAGTTTGCATGTATCATCAAACATGATACAAACTAGTACACAAAACTATATCATATATACAATGTGCACATCAAGTGAGAAAATCCATATTAAGTGAACAAATACTAGTTAATGTAAAGTAATATATCATATATACAATTATACATTAAATCATTAAATCAACACTTGATTTAACGATCCGGTCTTATTGCATATAACTAACTAATATCAATAGTAACAACTTATCGAATCAACACTTGATCCGATAACCCGGCTATATCGCATATAACCGATCACTGTCACAAATCACGAGAATCGAATACAGTATCACATACTGGTATTATTCTCGGTCCCTTACATATCTCATATGCGCTTCTATTTCGTTTCGCTTAAGCCAGGAAACCTCTGTGTAGGACTCTAAAGACTCGTCAATACGCCGGCAGCAGGTGATGATCATATCAAACACCCACAAGCCGCAAGCGGTCTGCTAAACGTAACGGCCACCCGGGTATTGAGCGATCAGAAGATCGACGAGCAAGCCTGCTCACACTCCTGTGAATCCAACCAGTAACACTTACCGCACAGTCCGGTCTGTTCGTCTGATATGTCGCATATCTCGCCTAGGGGTGGTATGTTAGTGTATATGCCCTAGAGGCCATTACTGTATCATACTAGTTTGTATATTACTTAATGGAAGCTTGGGATATTCACAGTTGTATATACAATCTTGCTCAAAATAGTAGTATGCTACTTGGTTTGTTTCTACTTCAATGTGTACATGTGTTTATTTTAGTATATCACCTATACACATTAGTGGAGCCTTTAGGATCTTTGCTTGATTACCAGCGTTGTGATGGCAGTCACACTAGTAGGGGCTGGGTAATCTATAAGCACATCCTTATGCAGGTCCCTAGTCGCAGGACTATCGAGACAGGGCATCGATACTCCGGAGTGGACTAGCGTATGCGCTTCTCATCCCAGTGTGGAAGACGGTCTGTCCCATAGCCGTCAGTACGTCGTACTTGAGATAGTATGCGGGTGCTCGTTAGGTTACGAGTACACTGGACAGGACTCGTTGGGAACTGACTGGTTGGTATTATACCTATCATCAGTTATCAGTTCCCAGGTGACATGAGTACAGCTTAGTCCGCTGACTTGACACTGTCACTTCGCCTCGAGTGTGTTTCCACTGTACTTTGATTACTATCCTACCATGGCTCAAAGGAGTCGTGCAAACAGGTAGTAGTTGGGTGCAGTCCCGAAGCACTTGGAGGAAATGACGGTTAGACAGGATTCGTCTCTCCCGGTATTGGGGGTTGACATCGCGCTGTGTCTAGGAGAGCCATTACACGAGTAGTCCCTGGCCAGGGCAAGCGAGATATACTGGTAGGCTTCCAGTATTATCTCAGGGTGTTTTGGGCTTCACTCCGACACGACTTGTACCGCTATTAGGGGACTGACGTTTACCGCCCCTCTAGGCCCGCCATGCGATGTATCAGACGAACAGACCAGACTGTACGGAGACTGTCACATTCAGGCTCAGTAGGAGTTTAGATGGGTTTCACCTCGTCAGTCTTCTTGTCGGCATCTACTTGGGGACCTTTACGCACAGCTAGTGCCGCTTGCGGTCTGTGGTTAAACCCACTTGCCAGCGTAGTGTCGAGTCTTTAGAGTCCCACACAGAAAGCTATTCGCCTTTAGGCAAAAGACTAGAGGTCGCATGGTTTTGCGACAGGTCGCATGGTTTTGTGACAGGGTTCGGTCACATCTGTGCACTTGTGCACGTACAGTGTCCGGACAGTTAACACTAGCGGGCTTTGGTTTATGCCAGATCCTAGTGTACGTTTTGGGGTTGGTTTTATCTCATTTGTATTCGTGTTCCTCGGAACGCGGATGCGGGTGTGTATGCACAGTTGAAAGAGAGACAGAGGCAGAGTATTCTCATTGGGGTTGTTGACTATTGACTGTTGACAGTTGACTGTTGACCATTGACTTTTGCTTAACCCTAATGAGAATAAGATATATGATTGACATTAATATTAATTAAGTATTATAGTGACATGGTTGTTGAGGGGTTGACTTTTTTGACTTGTTGACTTTGTTGACCGGATGACTAGGTTGGACTAGTTGACCATCATCATGACAATGGCTATCATTCCATGGCAAAGACTTTTGCTTGCTTGTTCATTTATGCAAAATGAGTGCATGAAATGATATAGCCATTTTGACTTAAACCATTTACACAATACTTGATTACTATTTTTGTGATGATGGCTTTTGGATTATGAGAGGTGAGAATGAGAAGAGTATGGTTCATTCTATCATTTGCTTTCTCTCTCTTGAGCTCTCTCATTCTCAATCTCTCTTTCTTCCTCTTGCTCTCTCTACCTCAAGGCAAACCATTCTCATGTGTTGAGACTCATTGCCTTAGAGATAAAAAGATACCAAAACATTCCTCTACTCACTCTAGCTCACAAGGTTTAGCAAACCGAGTGAACTAGTTTCTTCAAAGTTCGAAGAAGAAGCTAAAGGTAGAAGCTTTCGGGTGGATCGATCTTCGGTGCAAGAAGACGACGGGGTGAAGCCGATCTGTACACCATCGAGTCTTGAAGACGAAGGAGTTCAAGAAAGAAAGGTATAACCCCATAACCGAGTAGTTAACAACTCCTAGTTAGGTTGTTAGGTGGATAGTTTAACGAAGATCCGTTTTGAGTCCATGTTACCGCCTCTAGAAGATCATTTTTCGTCAAATTCCGCAAGCCCGCAAGTACCGGGAGGGGTAGCATGGACTTACAGTGGTATCAGAGCCTAGTTAAACACTACCTAACATGTTAGCATAGTAACTAGTAATTCGATCGGAGAAAAAGTCGCGAAATACACCCATATATCAAACTTGCTGTCGATTTTCAAAGTGCTGTAAAAGTAATAAATCATGCTTTAAAAATCGACTCAGGGTTTTTAGAGTCTACTGTAGAAAGACGGTCCTGTGAACCCATCAAACCACCGTGGAAACGCGGCAATAGCTTGCTATTGCCGCGGTTCCGCCACCGATTAAGCTCTTTTCTGGATCTTCTTTACTACAGTATACTCAGTGGGGTATTTTGGGAATTTTGGTATGTGTTTTTCAGCCCAGATTTTCCAGAAAGAAAAATTTGTTTTTGGGGCTTTAAAAACCGTATTTTGATCGAGTTTCTTATGAATTAAGCCGACGGGTTTATTTCTGTGATGTGATATTTGTATTGAACGTCTGCTAATCGCTATATGTCGATTAGTGGGAGTTATACAAATCTGTGATCTGTAATGTTATTGGTTTTTGTATATGAATTCATTGGATTGTCGCGGGTGAATAGCCGGGGGTTGTGAGACGAGAGTTTTCTTTTCTTTCAATTCATGTAAATTTGTAAATTGATGTAATAATTATTTATATGGCTGCACAACTGGGTCGGGGTTGTAGCCGTCATTGTATAATTTCTTTTTACTGTTTTTGCTCCTAGGATAGACCCATGGAAGGGGTGCACAAACTACCGGGTATCCCAAAGTGCCGAGTGGCCTACTCACGGAGTTGAGGGAGGTTGCTTCGCTTCGGGTACTTGGCGGGTAGTTTGCTGCACCCGTAGGGGTCTTGGGTAGGGTATTGGCTATTCACCACGACCGTGTAATCTGCTTTTCGTTATAGGCTCGTATGAATTGCGGGTTCCTAGTATATCCAATGTGTTCATCTGTGATCTGAAATGGCTATCATTGCAATATATATCTATATATGATATTATTTAGGCGCTGCTTATGTTTTACAGCCGCGCTAGCCCAGCCCCCGCTCTGTCGTTAGTTAAGTAACCTAACGGGCAATGACGGGGCCCCGTGGCAAATGCGAATGTCATAAGCGTACGTCATATTTGGTTGTTTTCTGCAATGGTAGGATTAAATGATGAGACGCATTAAAAGAACTAATGCAAGAATAACACGCATTAAAAGAACTAATGGAAGAAAATAAACCAAGTAAAAGTCGTTGGAACACTTTCGAAAAACCACTCGGTTCTTTTCAAAACCAACTTTTAAATGCGGAGTTTGAGCCACTCCTTTTAAAAGCTATCTCGTTCCATCGATTATATCAAGTTCACTATGTTCACGGTTTCGCCAAAACCATTCGCAGCCCTCCGTCGTTTCACATGGATAGTTAATAGTATTCAAGCTATGTATGTTGGCCAAAGTCAAGGCATAGTGATTGGTAGCTATTGGGTATTCATGTGTAGCATAGATAGATGTGTTGGTTTGGAACAGTCGTACTGCCATTTTGGCCAAAGTCAAGGGTAGGTACGGGTGGGTCCAAATTAACCTGGAGAATGACGGGTAGAACTTGACATGTAACTTATGATATTTTGGCCAAAGTCAAGGTCATAAGAGCATGGGGCAAAAATCCACATCGGGAGTTTCAAAAGAACTGAAACTTGCTAGTGTTGCATACCATTTGGAGTGTGATGATTCTGGTAGGATTCCTTCAGTTTCGTCACGCGATGATATTTGGATCCCGATCCTACTGTGAGTATATGCTACTCCTCGGGAAATTTCTCACTTAACGATCAATTCTATAAACCAAGTAGGTGTCTAGAAAGGTGTTAGCGGGGCTACGCCCCCAGGGAAAAGAGGTTCTTAAATTAAGGAACTTCGCGAAAGCGTTGAAAAACCTCCCTCGAAGTACCGACACCAGCCTGGCCGAACGGTTAAGCAAGAATTGTATGGTGAGATTGATCCTGACTAATTCTTCCTTTTTGGTTTGAGGAGGGATTCGAGAAACAGTGAGAGCCATCATGTTTAGACAAACTAAAAACCACTCTAAACTTGCAAGAGCATCATGCTGAGTGTTTCTTCTCTCTCTCCTAATTGCAGCGACCAATCGACATGACTGGACTTAAGTTACTTCTAGATAAAAATATACTGACATGGCCAAACTACAAAGATTGGCTCAGGAATGTCAAAATGACAATCACTTACGACAAGCTGGGGTATCTTCTTACCACCAAAGCTCCCCCTGTCCCAGGTCCCACCTTCAACGTCGCGGATAAGGAAATCCGTAAGACTTGGGAGATCGATTGCGCGAAGGCCAGGTGCCTCGTGCTTGCCTCTATGGACAATGAACATCAGAGGAGGCACGAGAATATGGACCTCGAATCCATATTTCTCCATACAAAAGAACTGTATGGAGAGCAGTCTCGTATCGCAAGATACGAAGTGTTGAATAAGTTATTTTCGGCAAGATTGGCCATCGGATCATCGGCAGCGGAACACGTGCTTAAGATGATTGGCTACATAGAAGAGCTCGCGGACCTTGGGACCACGTTGGAGAATGAGCTCTATACGGACTTGATTCTCTAGTCCCTTACTTCCACTTACGCCCAGTTTATACTGAACTTCAACTTACAAGAAAAGAAAGTTGAACTTCCAGAACTCCTTAACATGCTGAGGAGCGCAGAGGGCACCCTGCAGAAAGGTAGGGAAACATCCACTTTGTTTGTAGGAGGATCTTCTTCTTCTAGGTCCAAGGCAAAAGCCAAGGGAAAGAAGAAGAAAGCCCCCGCCAAACCAAGGGGCAGTGTTTGTAAAGTGGATACGAAGGGAAAGGCAAAAGCAACAAAGAAAGTGGGGAAGCTTGTGGATAAAGAAGAATTCTTCTATTGTCATAAGAGTGGACACTGGAAGAAAGATTGCAGGGCTTGGAAAGCCAGAACACAGGATCCGAAGAAGGTTGCGGCTTCAGCTTCAGGTGTGTATGTTATTGAAAACTGTCTTTCAATAAACTCTACTTCCTGGGTATTGGATACCGGATCAGGATCTCATATATGCAATTCTTTACAGGCGTTGAGAAACCGTAGGTTTTTGAAGGTATGTGACATGACCCTCAAAGTTGCAAACGGAGCTAGCATGGATGCTAAAGCCGTGGGGGACTATCACCTGGGAATGTCAGATGGACATGTTTTGGTTTTGCGTAATTGCTTTTTTGTACCCAACGCAACTTGTAATATCATTTCTGTATCTTTGGTTTCTAAAGAAGGTTATGAATTTGCGTTTGTAAGCAATGTTGTAAACATTCACCTTAATCAAGTTCTGATTGGGTCAGGTACATTGAGCAATGGTATATACGTATTAAACCAACAACAGATTTTCAATGTCCAGAATACACACAAAAGAAAGTCTCCGGAAATAAATCAGACTTTCTTATGGCATTGTAGACTGGGTCACATTAATGAGAGAAGGTTGCCGAAGTTACATACAGAAGGATATTTGAATCCGTTCGAATATCAATCGTATGCCACTTGTCAATCCTGTCTCAAAGGAAAGATGATAAAGACTTCGTTCACTGGACACGGAGTAAGAGCGAGCGAGCTCTTGGGACTCGTACACAGCGACGTGTGCGGTCCAATGTCTACGCATGCACGAAGCGGTTATTCTTACTTCATTACTTTTACGGATGACTTTTCAAGGTACGGTTATGTCTTCTTAATGAAACATAAGTCCGAAGCCTTTGGAAAATTCCAGGAATATACGAATGAAGTAGAAAAACAAACCGGCAAAAGTATCAAGATTCTAAGATCGGATCGAGGTGGTGAGTGCCGAGTTCCTGGACTATTTAAAAGAGAATGGAATTCTCTCTCAGCTTACTCCTCCATACACTCCGCAACATAACGGTGTATCGGAGAGACGGAACTGAACCCTATTGGATATGGTACGGTCCATGATGAGGAACGCTGAGTTACCGCGATCATTCTGGGGGTATGCGCTAGAATCAGCTGCATACCTTTTGAACCGAGTTCCAACTAAGACTGTGCCTACTACACCATATGAGATGTGGTGTGGGAATAGGCCCTATCTTAATCATATTAAGATATGGGGAAGTCCAGCTTTTGTCAAAAAGCAGTATGTGGACAAACTCGAGGCACGCTCAGTACAGTGCAAGTTTGTGGGATATCCAAAGAACTCCAAGGGATATTTCTTCTACTGCGAAGAGGAACAAAAGGTTTTTGTTTCTCGTCATGCCCACTTTCTAGAACACTAGTTCTTAGAAAAAGAAATTAGTGGGAGCGCAGTAGAACTGGAAAAAATTCCAGAACCACAGACTATTACTGAAAGCTTAGTGGAACCAGAGGGTTCAAAAGAACAGGACATTCCTACGCCGCTCCGCAGGAGTAGTAGGCAGTCTCATCCGCCCGAGAGATACTACGGTTTTCTCATAGACAGGGATAGAGAGGACTGCATCATAGATTATGATGAGCCTACTAGCTTCGAGCAGGCCGTTCAGAGCGTTGACTTGGTAAAATGGCTGGATGCATGTTCACACCATAATATTGCATTATTATATTCCCCATTCTTATTCTTTTTATAAATAAACGGGTGCTTTTGACGCATGTCTGCTACATGTTACAGGTTACAGGTTCTTTGACAGGAAGCAGTGAAAACGATGAAAAGACGATGCAAAAGTGGATTTTGACCGACAAACAGAGAATCTTGATCAAGCCTACATAAAGAACAATTCACAAAGCAAGATTCAAGACATCGACTCAAAGCGAACGGTTAAAAATCCATTGCAAATTGTTCACTGAAGATCTGGAACCAACCTAGAAGCCCAAATGGAAAAAGATATATAGATACAGGAAGCCCAAAATGACCAGAAGCTGCAGCCCAAAATTCAAAGCCCAATCTTCTCAGTTGACCGCGGAACCGCGGCCAAACAGGGCCTTGGGCCGCGGTTCCGCGGTGGAGTGGAGCAATTAGAGAATAAAATTTTTACCATAATTCTTTATGTCTTTGACCGGTCTTCCTAAGGGCTATTTTTGTAATTGTAGATATGCGAATCAGATGTAACCCTAGGGTTTCCTATTCTTTATAAATAGGAACCCTAATCATTGTAACTCTTCATGCCTCCCTTCATTAATAAATTTCAGAATTCTTTTGGAGAGCATCATTTTTTGTAAGTTTTTTATTTTCTGCTCTAGGTTAATTTTCTATTCTTGCCCTAGATAAATTTAATTCCTTGCCCTAGTTAATCTTTTATTCTCTGCCCTAGATAAATGTATTTTAATTCCCTAATGAGTGAGTAGTCTCCTCGCTTGTTAGGGTTAGATCTGGGGAAGGTTTGAGAGACGAAGATCTCTCATCCCCTTTTTTGCCCGTCATATATTTTTATAGGACTCCATGCATACCTTCTTATTCCGCTCCCTACGGCACCCTATCCCTCGAGGTAGCGGTGATATCGTAGTATAAAGGCCCGGATTTTAAGGTTTTCCATGGAGGTTAGGATAAAGATTAAGAAAGGAAGGAGAAGGATCTAGAGGAAGAACAATCTTCCCAATCATCCTAATCCCTTTTATTAATATTTACCATAACACCTAATTAGATCTTCATATGGGTATAGAAAGCGACGAGATTTATAGACTTTCCAAATTTAACCCAGACCTAACCCTAGCAAGACTTAGATATAGATTAATTTAGTTTTTAGATTTAATAAATCAATCCGAACACCCTTCGGAATTAACTCGTTAGCGTGATTAGGAGATTCACAACATCCCTGTGGACCGACCCGTACTCACCGGCTAGGTTCATGCGACGCCGTTCTTGATTGTGGTTATAGAAATAGTTTTTGAGATCAATCAAATGGCGCCGTTGCCGGGGATGGCGTGTTATTTCCTTTTTGCAATTTCGGGTTAATCAAAATTAAAAATAATCATAAAAATTTGAAAAATCATAAAAAATATAAAAATATATCATCTGTTATTTTTGGAAAGGGTACTTTGTTGTTTGAATCTTGCAGGATATACAATCGAGACGGATCTGGAAATTTCCAGAAAGCGAAACAAGAAGAACCGTGGAGATCTGGAGGGAAAAAAAAACCGGCCGAAGCCACCAAACCGCGGCGGATCCGCGGTCCGAGGCTGCAATACGCGGCGGTTCCGTGGTCATACCGGCGGATCAGATCCCCAAACTTCCTCTGCGGTTTATTAAAAAAAAAAAACCTCTGTAAGTCTTCTGATCTCTCCTCTGAATCTTTCGATATATCTTTTGTTAAATCTCCTGCAGGATTCTTTGCGCTTAAAAAAATCTTCCCCCTTCCATATAACAATTTTGTGCAGGATTTTTGGGCCCCGCTTGAACTAAATTGATTGCAAGTAATATTTTGCTGTTGCATATCTTTTCTATAAAATATTTTGCTGTTGCATATCTTTGCTCTAATATCTTTTTGCAACAAAATATTTCCAAATAAAGAGATAGAATAATAATAATGAAAAATGAAAATAAAAAGGACAAATATTTTATAGAAACTTGCACAATTTTTAGCCCCAAATAAATCCTTGCACCACCCAACCTTCCTTCTTGTCACCTTTCTTCTTCTAACATGGGTACCCTACACAATAAATCATTAGCCGAACTTTGGTATCCCGAACCTAATTTTGCATCGTACGTTAATTTGTTCGGTCAATTTAAAAACGATCATTCCTTGCCAAAAATATCTTTGAAAGATCAAATAGAGGCGTCTAGGAGAAATAGTTTGACTTTTCAACCTACTTTGTGTCAACCGAGTCAACCTTTACCACCTACATATGTTGATACCACTTCTTTAAGTCCTTCTATCACTCCTAGGCCGATGTCCATTGCCGAGCATATTGTTCAATCTCGCAGCCGATCTTTCACCCCTCTCCACTCATCTAGTTCTAGGGATTCGCATGTTTATTCACCTTTTTATTCATATGTTGACCCTACCCCTGTCCAATCACCCACTTCCTACTAGTCCTACCCGACCTTCCCACCTTCACTAGACATTGATTCTACACAGCCTGTTGGGAGTTTTGCATATCCACACCATTTTGAAACTTTTACCGAAACCCCCTCACCACCTAAGTTTAGTTTGGAAGAGTCGTTGGAGGCTTATATTGCAGCAACAAATAAAATGACTAGGAATGTGGAAGCGTCCTTGGCCGCCCTTATGCAACCTAGTGAACCTGTAGCTAGTTTCCCGCTAGCTCCAAATTTTTTAATGTATAAGGAGGCGGTTGGACAGAGTGAGAATGAGAGAGAATTTCCAAATCAAACCTACCCATACCCAATTGAATCCAACAACTCCAATTTTCAAACATGTGTCCAAAATGATGAGTTGTGCAAATTTGTAGTGTTTGATTTGCCAAATTGTGAGGAACCCCTTTCGAGTGAAACTGCACCTAATCCTTTCGATCTTTACACCTCCCATCTAGAACCTAATTCGATAGATATCCATGCTTTTGATGAGGTGTCTAAAGAAATTGATTTTCACTTGATTGAGGATATAGACGCCGGGAATATTTCGGATGATGAACATGTCAATCTGCTTGAAATTTTATGTTCAAATCATCATCCTGAGTTATTAAATGTTTCTCCCGAATCTCATATGCGTCTAGATTTTGATGATAATGGCATGGATGAGTTGAATATTGAGGATAGTATCGAGAAGATTCTTGAGGATAATATTGAGGTTGAATCATTTTTCTTTGATGTGTCGGATTTTCCAATTCATCCTCTTAAACCTTTACCTAAATCACCCTCCCTATTTTCCATCGTTCCGACCACGCCTCATTTCACGCTTGACGACTGTGAGCTTGAAAACTTTTCCTTTGAATCTGACACAGTTCCCACAGCCGATGACACTTACGAGTGTTTCACTTTTTCGGACGATGTTGAAGTCTCACCGCCCGAGTTTGAGTCCTTTGCATTTTCAGATGAGTTAGTTAATCCTTCAGACTCGGTTGCTTACAGTAGTTTCGAACCATTAATGGAATCTTTCAAGTTCGAGACAGTTTACTACGGTGAGAATGATACTATCCCTGATTCCCTTCCTTTTGTCATTCCTATTGTTCCGACCGTACAAGAGACCGTTATGCTTTCATCTCCAATACCAAGTTCAGCATACCCATGTTTTCTTGCGAATCTTGAGGGATTTGACCCCATTTCTCGACGGGTTGATAGGTTAGCGCAATCGTTTTTAACACATCGGTCATCACATATTGCGCTAATTTATTCACTCGATTTACATCCTCAAGATCGTACTCCACTTCTTTCTTCTTTCCGCTATTCTTCTCCCCCACCGAGACCATATTCTACCCTTCTTCCCACAC
Organism: Agapanthus africanus; assembly: GCA_030015575.1. Taxonomy (NCBI): domain Eukaryota; kingdom Viridiplantae; phylum Streptophyta; class Magnoliopsida; order Asparagales; family Amaryllidaceae; genus Agapanthus; species Agapanthus africanus. The sequence goes on along the minus strand of CM057339.1, from coordinate 487,424,359 downwards.
GGTCTCGTGTGTTTCTCATTTCTTTTCTTTCCACTCCATTGTTTCACCAACTCGACCATTACCACGATAAGATTTTTGAATGGTTAGTGCTAACCTTTGGCTTGTGTAAGGCCAAGCTTAAGTTTGGGGGAATCTTTGTATATATGTATATATTTTTTGTTTTCTTTTCTATATAAAAAAAATAAAAATAAAAAATTTCAAAACATTAAAAATATAAAAATTATAAATAAATAAACAGGGGAGTGCCGGTATTTTGACCCTCTTGGTTTAGCATGACAGTGAGGACACTGTCAAGTTCAAGTTTGGGGGTATGCTCGGTACGTCTTCTTCCTTCGCATTCATTTGTACATATTTTTGCATTTGCATATTTATTTTAAAAACCCATAAAAATTTAAAAATTTCAAAAATTATAAAAATTATTGTATTCAATTTTGGCTATAATTGACTTGAGTTTGACAAATAGGTTAACTGGCTAGGAACAACTAGATCTTAGACTTAGTGAATTAAAAACCCTAAAGATAACATTCCTTAAAGTTTAACGGTAGAAAGTATATGCCTTGTAGTTTATTTAGAAATAGGCAAATTTTGGGTTCACTTCTTGGGCTAAGTCAAAATGAGAGAAGAGTATTGATGTTCTTATTAGAGTATAAGTTTGAAAAATAGTTCATAGCTTAAGTCTAGATTCTGAAAATGTATACCCTACAATTTGCACAATCACGCACCTTGAAACTTGGAATAGTAGAAGAGACCTTGAAATGCTCTTGTCTAAAGTCCTTAGTACAATGAAAATAAAAGAAAAAAAAGTACAAGTGTGAATAAAGAATAAAAAAAAATGGACACTGGTTTTTGTGATTACTTAAGGCTGCAAAAATAGAAAAAAATATTTAGCGAGGGTGCTTCATCACCTAGTGCCTTAGACCAACTGGTTTGGGAGTCACTGCTAAAAGCCTTGGGTGTTGTAAGACTAGGAAGTATGCTTTAAAGTGCAAACACATCTTGTAATCGGTTGTTGGTACCTCAAGAAGTATTAACGGTCGCATGAAGGATGTGTGAGCAAAATTCAATTAAAAATTCACTAATTAATAAGTGCTTTGGACAATGGACGAGAGTACGATTGCTTGATTTGAATTTCCAAGTGTAGGGGTGATATTTACACACACGTAGGGATATGTGATTAGAGTTTAGATAAGAGAAATGAATGAAGAATAGAACTTGTATCTTTAATAGAGTTGATAGAAATTTCTAAGTGGAGATGGAACTTTAGAAGGAAAACTTAAGAGATGCTGAAAGCTAAGTAGGTCTACATAACATATATAATCTTAAGTTAAATGATTAGGAAGTGTGAAGAATATGGGTGGATAATTTGCGGGTCTACGGTAATAGAATTCCTTGTTAGAAAATCTAATTGGAAAACAAAAGTTAATGGGCCAAATTGATAGGATTTTGTGGGTGTAATCCGCTGAAAACCCTCAGGAGACAACACTCCTCCTACTAGGGACACCTAGAGGTTTAACGGCTTGTTGCACGTGCTCAGTGCAATCGCGTTTCCCTGCGAAAGTGTGGTTATGATTTTAGTGAATAAAAATAATTTTGCTCGAGGACGAGCAAAAGATAAGTTTGGGGGTATTTGTTCACACCATAATATTGTATTATTATATTCCCCATTCTTATTCTTTTTATAAATAAACGGGTGCTTTTGACGCATGTTTGCTACATGTTACAGGTTACACGTTCTTGGACAGGAAGCAGTGAAAATGATGAAAAGACGATGCAAAAGTGGATTTTGACCGACAAACAGAGAATCTTGATCAAGCCTACATAAAGAACAATTCACAAAGCAAGATTCAAGACATCGACTCAAAGCGAACGGTTAAAAATCCATTGCAAATTGTTTACTGAAGATCTGGAACCAACCTAGAAGCCCAAATGGAAAAAGATATATAGATACAGGAAGCCCAAAATGACCAGAAGCTGCAGCCCAAAATTCAAAGCCCAATCTTCTTAGTTGATCGCGGAACCGTGGCCAAACAGGGCCTTGGGCCGCGGTTCCGCGGTGGAGTGGAGCAGTTAGAGAATAAATTTTTTACCATAATTCTTTATGTCTTTGACCGGTCTTCCTAAGGGCTATTTTTGTAATTGTAGACATGCGAATCAGATGTAACCCTAGGGTTTCCTATTCTTTATAAATAGGAACTCTAATCATTGTAACTCTTCATGCCTCCCTTCATTAATAAATTTCAGAATTCTTTTGGAGAGCATCATTTTTTGTAAGTTCTTTATTTTCTGCTCTAGGTTAATTTTCTATTCTTGCCCTAGATAAATTTAATTCCTTGCCCTAGTTTATCTTTTATTCTCTGCCCTAGATAAATGTATTTTAATTCCCTAATGAGTGAGTAGTCTCCTCGCTTGTTAGGGTTAGATCTGGGGAAGGTTTGAGAGACGAAGATCTCTCATCCCCTTTCTTGCCCGTCATATATTTTTATAGGACTCCATGCATACCTTCTTATTCCGCTCCCTACGGCACCCTATCCCTCGAAATAGCGGTGATATCGTAGTATAAAGGCCTGGATTTTAAGGTTTTCCATGGAGGTTAGGGTAAAGATTAAGAAAGGAAGGACAAGGATCTAGAGGAAGAACAATCTTCCCAATCATCCTAATCCCTTTTATTAATATTTACCAAAACACCTAATAAGAACTTCATATGGGTATAGAAAGCGGTGAGATTTATAGACTTTCCAAACTTAACCTAGACCTAACCCTAGCAAGACTTACATATAGATTAATTTAGTTTTTAGATTTAATAAATCAATCCGAACACCCTTCGGAATTAACTCGTTAGCGCGATTAGGGGATTCACAACATCCCTGTGGACCGACCCGTACTCACCGGCTAGGTTCATGCGACGCCGTTCTTGATTGCGGTTATAGAAATAGTTTTTGAGATCAATCAATGCAATGCGGACCGAAATGGAGTCCATGTACACCAACAAAGTATGGACGTTGGACGTTGCTCCAGACGGGGTAACACCCGTAGGATGCAAGTGGATCTTCAAAAGGAAGATTGGTGTAGATGGACAGGTTGAGAAAGCTAGACTGGTTGCAAAGGGTTTTCGTCAAAGACCTGGTTTGGACTATGACGAGACCTTTTCTCCAATAGCTATGCTGAAATCCATTCGGATCCTTCTTACCATTGCTGCCTTCCACGATTATGAGATTTGGCAGATGGACGTGAAGACCGCTTTTCTAAATGGAAATTTAGAGGAGTGTGTCTATATGGACCAACCAGAGGGTTTCATTCAGAGTGGGAGCAGCGGAAAGGTGTGCAAGTTACTTAAGTCCATCTATGGACTAAAGCAGGCATCGCGGAGTTGGAACAACTGTTTTGATGAGACGGTCAAGGAATTTGGCTTTATCAAAAATCCAGATGAACCATGCATCTATAGTAGATTTGTAGCGAGAATTGTAGTATTCCTCGTTTTATACATGGATGGCATTCTCTTAATAGGAAATGACATTCCTATGCTACAATCTGTCAAGGGGTTCTTGTCACACAGGTTCTCTATGAAAGACCTGGGTGATGCCTCATACATCCTAGGGATTCGGATCCATCGTGATAGATCCAAGAGGATATTAGGACTTTCACAGTCCAGGTACATCGACACCATACTGAAAAGATTCAGTATGGAAGATTCCAAGCGCGGTAACCTACCGGCTTGTCACGGAATCACCCTCTCTAAAGAGATGTCTCCCAAGACTGATTTGGAAAGGGATCGCATGTCTAATATACCCTACGCTTCTGCGGTAGGCTATATAATGTATGCGATGTTGTGTACTAGACCGGATGTAGCTTATGCACTGAGTGTGGTAAGCCGGTATCAGTCAAACCCTGGGGAGAAACACATGATAGCGGTAAAGAACATTCTCAAGTACCTGAGAAGGACTAAAGAGATGTTCTTGGTGTATGGCGGAAAAGACCTCCAGATCGAGGCCTTTGCTGACTCCAGCTTCCAGAGTGACAAGGATGATTCCAAGTCCATGTCGGGTTTTGTCTTTACCCTCAATGGAGGGGCGGTGTGTTGGAAGAGTTCCAAACAGGAAACCGTTGCAGACTCGACGATGGAAGCGGAATACATCGCTGCATCTGATGCCGCAAAAGAAGCTGTATAGATGAGGAAGTTCTTGAAAGAACTTCAGGTGGTTCCATCCATTGTTGATCCAATACCTCTGTATTGCGACAACAACGGGGCTATAGCTTTAGCGAAGGAACCCAGGTCCCATCAGAGATCCAGACACATCTTGAGGCGGTATCACCTGATCAGGGAGATCGTGGATCGCCAGGAGATCGAAGTTCGGAGGGTTGCTTCAGAAGATGACACTGCAGATCCATTCACCAAGGCCTTGCCCCAGACTCAGTTCGAGCGGCTGATCGAGATGATAGGTCTTTGATACGCCAGTACATGGCCTTAGTGCAAGTGGGAGATTGTTAGTGTATATGCCTTAGAGGCCATTACTGTATCATACTAGTTTGTATATTATTTAATGGAAGCTTGGGATATTCACAATTGTATATACAATCTTGCTCAAAATAGTAGTATGCTACTTGGTTTGTTTCTACTTCAATGTGTACATGTGTTTATTATAGTATATCACCTATACACATTAGTGGAGCCCTTAGGATCTTTGCTTGATTACCAGCGTTGTGATGGCAGTCACACTAGTAGGGGCTGGGTAATCTATAAGCACATCCTTATGCAGGTCCCTAGTCGCAGGACTATCGAAACAGGGCATCGATACTCCGGAGTAGACTAGCGTATGCGTTTCTCATCCCAGTGTGGGAGATGGTCTGTCCCACAGCCGTCAGTACGTCGTACTTAAGATAGTATGCGGGTGCTCGTTAGGTTACGAGTACACTGGACAGGACTCATCGGAAATTGACTGGTTGGTATTATACCTATCGTCAGTTATCAGTTCCCAGGTGACATGAGTACAGCTTAGTCCGCTGACTTGACACTGTCACTTCTCCTCGAGTGTGTTCCCGCTGTACTTTGATTACTACCCTACCACGGCTCAAAGGAGTCATGCAAACAGGTAGTAGTTGGGTGCAGTCCCGAAGCACTTGGAGGCAGTGACGGTTAGACAGGATTCGTCTCCCCCGGTATTGGAGATTGACATCGCGCTGTGTCTAGGAGAGCCATTTCATGAGTAGTCCCTGGCCAGGGCAAGCGAGATATACTGGTAGGCTTCCAGTGTTATCTCAGGGTGTTTTGGGCTTCACTCCGACACGACTTGTACCGCTATTAGGGGACTGACGTTTACCGCCCCTCTAGGCCGGCCATGCGATGTATCAGACGAGCAGACCGGACTGTACGGAGACTGTCACATTCAGGCTCAGTAGGAGTTCAGATGGGTTTCACCTCGTCAGTCTTCTTGTCGGCATCTACCTGGGGACCGTTACGCACAGCTAGTGCCGCTTGCGGTCTGTGGTTAAACCCACTGCCACCGTAGTGTCGAGTCTTTAGAGTCCCACACAGAAATCTATTCGCCTTTAGGCAAAAGACTAGAGGTCGCATGGTTTTGCGACAGGTCGCATGGTTTTGCGACAGGGTTCGGTCACATCCGTGCACTTGTGCACGTACAGTGTCCGGACAGTTAACACTAGCGGGCTTTGGTTTAAGCCAGATCCTAGTGTACGTTTTGGGGTTGGTTTTATCTCGTTTGTATTCGTGTTCTTCGGAACGCGGATGCGGGTGTGTATGCACAGTTGATAGAGAGACAGAGGCAGAGTATTCTCATTGGGGTTGTTGACTATTGACTATTGACAGTTGACTGTTGACCATTGACTTTTGCTTAACCCTAATGAGAATAAGATATATGATTAACATTAATATTAATTAAGTATTATAGTGACATGGTTGTTGAGGGGTTGACTTTGTTGACCGGTTGACTAGGTTGGACTAGTTGACAATCATCATGACAATGGCTATCATTCCATGGCAAAGACTTTTGCTTGCTTGTTCATTTATGCAAAATGAGTGCATGAAATGATATAGCCATTTTGACTTAAACCATTTACACAATACTTGATTACTATTTTTGTGATGATGGCTTTTGGATTATGAGAGGTGAGAATGAGAAGAGTATGGTTCATTCTATCATTTGCTTTCTCTTTCTTGAGCTCTCTCATTCTTAAGCTCTCCCTCTTCCTCTTGCTCTCTCTACCTTAAGGCAAACCATTCTCATGTGTTGAGACTCATTGCCTTAAAGATAAAAAGACACCAAAACATTCCTCTACTCACTCTAGTTCACAAGGTTTAGCAAATCGAGTGAACTAGTTTCTTCAAAGTTCGAAGAAGAAGCCAAAGGTAGAAGCTTTCGGGTGGATCGATCTTCGGCGCAAGAAGACGACGGGGTGAAGCCGATCCGTACACCATCGAGTCTTGAAGACGAAGGAGTTCAAGAAAGAAAGGTATAACCCCCTAACCGAGTAGTTAACAACTCCTAGTTAGGTTGTTAGGTGGATAGTTTAACAAAGATCCGTTTTGAGTCCATGTTACCGCCTCTAGAAGATCGTTTTTCATCAAATTCCGCAAGCCCGTAAATACCGGGAGAGGTAGCATGGACTTACATGGTAAACGTCAGACCCCAGTAGCTCGATATGTCGTGTCGATATGAGGTCTATAACAGTTCGAGAAACTACTGGTAACACTTACCAGCAAATCTCAGCAACCCTGGCCAGGGATTTCCGGTTATAGCCAATCGAACACAGTGCAACATCAACTCCCTATACTGGGAGAGACGAATCCCCTCCTATCGCTCATTGCCTCCATGTGATTCGGGACTGTACCCAAAAACCACCATTTTGCATGTCCTCTTGGATGTGGTAAGGTGGAAATCAAAGCACAGTGGGAATCACACAAGACTCTATGACGATCTCGGGTCAACAGACTAACCTGTACCAGTGTCACAAGAGAACTGCCATCTGACGTAAGGTATAATACCATCTGGGAGTTCTCGGCGAGTCCGTCCAGTGTACCCAGTCTCTACTGAGCACCCGTATATCCTCTCTGATGTCAAACACCAATGGATATGGGATCATCCATCGCCCATCTGTATGGGTCGAGAAGGTATACGCTAGTCTACTCTGGTATATCGATGCCCCGTCTCGATATACCCATGACTAGGGACCTTGAAGGATGTACTTATAGACTACCATGTCCCCACTAGTATGATCCGCATCATAGTCCAGGTAGTCAAGTACACATCCTAAGGGCTTTGCCAACATGTATCAGAGAGACAATCAGTATACACGTTAAGGTAAAAAGCAACCAGATAGTATACTATCATGTCGAGCAAGAAAGTCCTCCCTATATACGTCCCAGCATCCACTACAATATACATCCTATGTACAGTAATGGCCTCTAGGGCATACATATAACTAACACTTTTTTGAATAAGAGAAGAAAAACATCTAGTTGAAAAATAGAAAATATATCTTTATATATTTTTTTATCTCTCATCTCAAACCATGGTTGAATCATTATTGAACTTGAGTTAAAACCCAAAAGGAAAAGTAATCCATGGTTAAATGGTAGATGAGCATGGTTAGGTCAAGAAGAGTGTAGAAAGCTTCCATGAATTATCCTTTCCTTTTCTTTTCTTTTAAATCAAATTCAATAATAATTTATATAAATAAAATCATGGTGTGAGTCTTATATTGCCGCCATTTTCTTTGTATAAGAAACCATGATAGAAGATGTATGTATGTATGCATGTATGTATGTATGTTTACACATCCATATGTGCATGAAACTAGAAAGGAAGAAAAACATACATGCATGCATACATCCATCCAACACAAGAAAGGATTTCAAGTGAGAAACTAATGGTTAAATGATAAATCAACACTTGATTTATCAATCCGGCCATATCACATACGACCCCACCAAAAGCAAGCCGCCCAATCAATATACAGCATCCCATACGTGCATTTTAATCGGGTCCATGCGCATATCGCATACGCACACCACAACATTTCGCCTGGACTAGGTAACTCCTTTGTGGGACTCTGAGACTCGTCAAGACGCCGGCAGTGGGTGATGATCATATTAAGCACCCCCAAGCCGCAAGCGGTCAGCTAAACATAACGGCCACCCGGGTATTGAACGATCAGAAGAGAACAAGCGAACCTGCTTCAACTCCCGTCGAGCCAACCGGCAACACTTCCCGTACAGTCCGGTATCCTCGTATGATATGTCGCATATCAAGTCTAGGGGTGGTAAACGTCAGACCCCAATAACCGATAAGTCGTGCCGATGTGAGGCTCATAACGGGTCGAGAAACTACTGGTAACACTTACCAGTAAATCTCCAATCAGCCCTGGCCAGGAACTTCCCTGTTACGGCCAATCGAGCACAGCGCAACATCAACCCCTAATACCGGGAGAGACGAAACCCCTCCTATCGCTCATTGCCTCCATGTGACTCGGGACTGTACCCAAAAACCACCGTTTTGCACGCCCTCATGGACGCGGTAAGGTGGAAATCAAAGCACAGTGGGAATCACACAAGACTCTATGACGATCTCGGGTCTACAGGCTAACCTACACAAGTGTCACCTGAGAACTACCATCTGACGTGAGGTATAATACCATCTGGGAGTTCTCGGCGAGTCCGTCCAGTGTATCCAGTCTCCTCTGAGCACCCGTATACCATCTCTGATATCAAACACCAATGGATATGGGATCATCCATCGCTCATCTCATGGGTCGAGAAGCTGTAACGTCTTCAAAATAAAAAAATATGATTTTTGGGAAATTTTATAATTTAATATTATTTTACTGAATATTTTAATATTCTGGTATAATTAAATACAAATAAATGGGAAAAATTATGGAAAATTCTAAAATAGGGTATTTTATGGAATTATGCCATTTTAAAGTTTTTAAGATTAGTTATATGCTAATTTAGTGTTAATCGCGATTAAAAATCGCTAATTGGATTTTTAGCACTTTTGAGCAAAAATGTGCACATATCATTTTCCACACTTGTTACACTTGTGTTACATTTCTTTTGCCTTGGTCTTTCTTTTGGGTTCACTATTCAAGTGAGAAGGGTTTAGAAAAAGAAAAGATAAAGTAAGTGATGAGAGAGAGAGAGTAGGTTGCATTGACTTTGACCCTTCCCTTCATCATTCTCCCATCTCATTTCTCTCTCCCCTCTCCCTTGATGAACTGCTGCTCCCTCTCCCTCACTCTCTTCCTCTTCACTAAAACTCTAGATCCATCATGAAATCAAAGCCAAAACCTCATTCCCACTTCACAAAAAGTGTTCCCGAGCTCACTAGCTACACATTGAACCTAGCAAGATTGGATTTGGTGGACTTTGAGCAACTCAAGAATTTTCTTGAGTTGCCAAAGGAGGTAATTTCTGCACCTATAGAGTAGTATTTCAATTCCTTGTGCATCCATACTAGTTTTGTATCGATATTGTGATGTTTATGGATTTTGGAGATTTCAGGTTAGGGTTTAGGGTAAAACTGAAACTTAAGATGAAATTGAGGATTGAGGTGACCTTAGAATCCCTTGTGTGATGCTAAATTGAACCCTAACCTGAACTTGTAAACAGAATACGGAATTACGGAACCGATATCGGGGGAAAGCTGTAAATCTGTCACTGTGTTGTAGAATCTGCTATCACCCCGAGACCCTAAAAATAAAACTGAGTTGACAGTGAGATGTGCAGGCACCAGAGAAACACCACCCCAAACCCTAACCCCCAACTCCTTGGGCAGGCCGCCAATTCTTCCATTCTGGCCGCAATTTGCGGCCAGAGCAGGAGGGAAATGCCTCGTTTTGCGTGCATGACCCTATTTCCTCTAGTATTGACCCTGGGTACTTCTAGTTTTGACTGATTCCATCTAGGGTGAAATCTGGGTTGATTTTCCTATGTTGGTGTATGATTTGAGACTTGTTTTAGCATGGATTTTGGTATTTGGTAATTCATTCGTGTCGGGTGGCGTTTGGACGTCAACGACAAGTGGATATTGATTGTGTTTACATGCGAGTCGATAGGTTTTTACCTATGCGGGTAGCGTGTGCTATTTTTGTTTCCGATGTGATTTTCATGTGCTTTAGCATTGTGATATACTTGTGGTACACTACGAGATGTTGAGGCAAAGAAGATGAAGATGGCGACATCGGCACCGACACATGAGAAGCAAGGTGAGTAGATTTATATCTACGGGGAGAAGTCGGGTGGATGGCGTATAGCACCCCCGCAGTCCGTGGTGATGTATACGAATACGTATACACACGTATATTTATTATGTGTTGTTTAGGATCATTGTTAGCAATAATGATATTATTGATGATAAGAATATATGGTTTTAGTAGTGCCAACCCTAGAGTAGTGGTTGCACTCACACCTATACTTACACACATTCTTGCATTCTTTCCTTCATTTGATGGTGCGTATATCTACACATGGGTATGGGACTATGTGTTCATATACGGGTTGATGGTGATACGTGGGTTTGAGGTGATATTTGATGTGAGGACGTGAGATCGGCGAGGTGACATAGTGGCTTTTGAGGTGCGATATGATAGTTTTAGCGGGCCTTTGGACATGTGCTTTACCCGCATTCATATTTTTATAGATGGTATCGATTTGTACTAGACTTACAGTAGTACCCCAGATGGTGTGATCTGATGATAAGTGATACCTGATATGTGATGAGATAGTGTGATATTGACCCCTACCCAGCTATTGGGATGCCGTACGACGATCTACCGCACGAGCCGATATTGATGATAGATCCGCACTCATAACTCGAGGATATCTTACGATATGACATTGAGGCGAGATCACCGACTATCATATCCATATACATTGACTCAGATTAGGTGGTTTCATACCCCTCTCTATTGACTTGGTTGTGGGTTCGTAGTTCGCATAGTAGGCGTTAGACTAGACCCGAGTCATACCTATTTCAAAAACTAACGAATCAGGGATATTTTAAAGATAAGCAAAAAGGGTTCATACGGATATTTAAAAAGGCGCATCTTTTCTTAAAACACCGTAGCCCTTATTTTACCAAAAGCCCTGATTCGTCTTATTTCAAAAGAAAAGGATGCATGATATATCTATTGAGGCAGGTTCTCTACTGTTGCGTTGATTACTTGATTCCGCACTTTCATGCTGTTTGCATTGCATCGCTTATATTGTTGATATATTTCAGTCATACTGCTAGGACACCAGCACCATTATCGATGATGCGTATGTTCCACGTACACTGTTGCCGGCTCACACACTTCATCATCGATAATTGCCATGTCACTACACTGTAGTACTGTTGCATTCAGGATTTGACCCTAGCATGACATATTGATATTCTTACCTTTCTGCTATATGTCGCATACATGTTGCTTTCTGATTATACGCATTGAGATATGCTATTTCCATGATATTTCTGGTTTTTGGGAACCGTGGGTGTTTTCAAAGAGGATATGTATTTGTTTTGAAAACCCGGTTACCCTTGATATGATATTTCAGTGCGTCCACCATGTGTTTTCTCGGTGCTGAGAGCGACATGTGTAACCCGAATCGAGGAGTGGTCGAGCCGATTGCGGGTACATGGTGGACCCGGTATGGTTCCCCTCGGCAAGATGATCGATGAGCTTTGCCGATTGAGTCTGGAGGCGGGCGAGTACCTACCGGTGATTTTGTTGGACCTGGCGGTTATCCGGAGGATACCGACCGGAGTCGATAGTGGGATATGGCGTACTGCCGGGGCCGAGGGCCGATACCGCAGACAGAGCCTGTGGGCCGATCCGGACTGACGGAGCCCGATATATGAGGATTTACGTGCCGATGCTGGGCACAGTTTTCATGATGTTTTCGAGTGCCGATGCTGGGCACTCCGGTTCCATGATTTTGACGTGTTGCGAGGGACACCGATGGTTATATCCTCATATTATTTCCCATGCACATGATTTATGATATTTACATGCATGGTGGTTATTGTCAGTGGGTGACGAGTGGACGGGATCCACGTGTGTGAAGATTTGATTACATTGTTTACACCTCATATTCATGACATGCTATTACCTGAGGCACTAGCACGAGCACGAGCACTTGGCACTACACTCATGTATAGAGATTATATTGCCAGTTTAGCATGCTTCAGCTTTATTCATATTGAGGTTTATTTATATCTGATCGTATTGACCTAGGATGGGTCATGCATTCGATCTCTGCTTGTTGATATCTTTCTATTCACGAGTTGGCAACTCACCCCCATTGTGCCTTAGTTCTTGCAGGTTTTTGCCGTACAGATTCCATAGCGGCATTTCTGGCACACTACTTCCTTATGGGTGACTTGCGTTGGTAGGTGGGTTCTTTTGTATCAGAACCGCCATTGTTCATGTATTATTTATTGTATCTAGAATTTCCATCAACCAAAACTTGTATATTACTTCAGACTTAGAAAACAGTGTTGTATTATTTCGACCTTAGAGTCGCGCTTGTAGCATTACGGTTTTCTGGCTGTTTTGAGTTTCTTTTTGGATTTGATCCTCGCCCTTGGCGTTGTATATTATTATTGCTTGCGTGGTTGTGACCGTCGATTGACGAAGAGCTAGCTCCCGCTTGGGGATGCCTTTTATCATTTCATATATGTTATTCTTGTTGTACCCCGTTCGGGGCCAGTTTTTACAAAGGAAACTCTGCCGAAATTTACAGGAAAGGTTATACATTTTAAAAATACACATTCGGCTTAGTTATTTAAAAACTTTGATTTTCGAAACATGATTTCCTTTTCAAAACCAGTTTTCCTTATTTACTCTTTAAATGGTTTTAGATTGCTGGGCTTTTGGCTTACTTGGATCAGATGGGGTCCTATAGACTTCATATGGTTCAAGGGCCAGTCACGTGCTCTTTCGGGTCGTGACAAAGTTGGTATCAGAGCGCTAGGTTGACCTTGGTTCGAGTCTGAGTTTGACTATGTGGAGCCTAGGGCGTTATTTATATACGGAACTTAGGCTTGACCTTACGGAACTTAGACTTAGTCGAGGGGGTATTAAACCCGAACTTTCGTCGTGTAGGATGACCCTTGGTTGATGGAATTGGTGACTAAAGTAGAGTGACGTACCGTGGGTATGTTCCGCGGCATACTTACGACACGCCACTCCGCTTAAGGAACCTTAGGCTGTACATTTCCTTGCACCGTATTATATTCCTTCCTATGATCTATCTTCATCGATACTGGTTGTGGTTTTGCTGCCGCGATTGCACGGGCAGAGTGAGCTACGGCTCGAGTTGTGTCAGCATGAGCTCGTCGGGGACGAGGGATGACTGGGGCGTGATTCCAGAGACATACGGTTGCATTGAGGCTTCATATTTTGTGTTTCCGCACTATAAGCGTTTGACAGATCACTGTTGCGAGATTTCTCGGATGTACCGGACGGTACCAGAGGATTGAGCTACTGATAGAGGCCAGCCAGGATGTGATGACTGTTGATATATCGCTTATTCATGATGGTTGAGGCGCTGCTTAGCGTACCGACGAATGAGCCAGTTGTTGCTGCGAGTGATGAGATATCGCCCAGATGATTGGAGCTACTGCAGCATGAGCATATTCTTAGAGATATGTTAGTGAGTCGCTAGTCACCGAGGATGAATGACTAGGACATGTGGTTCGTTTTCTTACCCCGATGCGAGGTCATCAGGTAGATTGATTCCAGCTAGAGACGACTTCACGCAGGTTCGTTGAGAGTCGATTGAGACGATAGAATGTCAGGAGACTATTTTCCAAGTTTAAAGTATACGGAAAGACATGCAGGTGATTCTATGGACCCTCTAGAAGAATGAAACCCTAACTCGACTTAATGACCGTGTGAAAGCCTTTGAACCTTAGGGTTTGCGGCGGTTCCGCGGCGCCATTAGTGAGGCTTGGGTTTGCCCTTCTACGGCTGGACCACCGACGCTGTGGCATGTACTCGATACTATTAAACTGTACCCGAGATGTTGAGCTCTTGGGGGGATTGTGAGGTTCTGATGAGTCAATCGGGTGATTTGACATCATTCGGATATCATGTGATGGGACACTGCTTGGGAGACTCCAGATACGAGCATAGCCGTCGGAGCGCGGTCCGTGTAGCCATGATGAGATGAGTCCGAATCAGTCGATAGTGAAGCAAGGTGGAGTAAAGAGTTCGCATGAGATTTCGACGAGATGGCGTTCCACTCCGCTGACATCAGAGATGCGATACGCACGCTGAGGACGTGTTCGGCTAGACATCTTCTACTGAGTCAGGAAGATACCGAGTTGTGATTTCGAGTCCGCGTGAGGGACTTCGGATGGACCGTAGCCGATGGCATTGCGGTGCGCAGATAGAGACGCGATGTTGAAATGGACGATGATACAGACTAGCGGGATAAGAGGTTCGTGCGAGACGCTGATGAGCTGTCATTACTTCCCGTCGAGACCAGAAGCCTGATATGCTTACAGGGGCGTTGGGATGCGACCGATTTCCGAGGAAATGCTGTGCTGAGGGCACAGATGTTTATTGAAGGAGAAAGGATTATGCCAGAGTACCAGACTCCGTACAGATCGGCATAGGCAAGATCGGCAGAGACCTTGAGCCGGATTCCTTCCAGGACACCGCTGCAATGACGTTTGCACCCAGGATCAGACGTGTGATGTGCATTCAGAGAGCCGGAGGCCGACGCCAGAGATATATTGCTTTACGAGCGGTCGTGAGGATTGACCGAGAGATTACCAAAGAAGTGCCAGAACGGAATCGTTCCTGTCAGCACACCTAACCGGGCCGATGAGCCGATGGTTTGCGAGATTGGTAATCTACAGGAAGATCAGGAATCAGAGGCAGTGGACGCCAGCCGCGAGCAAGAGGAAAGTAGATATCTTGCGCCACTAGCATCGGATGTTCCGGTACCTTCTCGGCCCTGAAGAAGGATATACCGACGACAGTATTTATGATTTGTGATTTTGTGATTTGACTATCACGTATCCGTTGCTTTGGATTTCGGTATTTTGGCGATCCATTTGCATGATTGGTTTTGATGACTGAGTTCTATGATTTCTGTTTTCGTGCACCATGGTTGCACTTATTGGGCATTTATACCTGGCGCATCATTATTATTCTGGAGGTATTGATTGTGATTTCATGCCTATTTTATGCCGGTGATTGATTTACGCTTCCAGCAGAGTTTCATGTACTTTTAGTGTTTTGATTTTGCACTCGGTATAGCTTATATGTGCTTGCAGTGCATTGATATGTGTTCTGTGCACGCAGTTGCACACGTTTATGATTTTCTTCATATCTGGGTACACTTGGTGTTGCTGCTTACGTATTTGAGTTATTGCTTGGTATTTGTGCATGAGATGCACCAGTTCTATACTTCGTGCGTTTGTCGCACCAGTTTTGTGTTTCTTGCGTTTATCGCATCAGATTTATATTTCGTGCCTTTGTTGCACCGAATTTATATTTTGTGCATTTCGGTTGCACCTGACTTCGATTTGATGCCTTTCGGTATGTCGATTTTGATTGTGATATTGAGGTGGATTCTTGCACTCCGTGCTTTTGACTGGACTTACGCATATTCGGTGTTGCTATTGGATTTTTGTGATTCCGTACATGTTGAGTGCGCAGGGTTTAGATTTTCATTCGTGCACGATGGATGCACCGATTTGGATTTTCGCGCATGTTGGGCGCAGGCTTTGAGATACGATTTTGGTGCACACCCGATACACTAAATCGAGATTCTTCGTGCATGTCAGATGCACCTGTTTTGGCTGTCAGGCACACACGTTGCCTATGACAGATGTTTCGTGCACACCCGTTGCACCTAGATGTTGTTTTGTGCACATGTTTAGCACATATATGGATTTTGATTTCCGTGCGCCAGACGCACAGGGTGGTGTTATGTGCATTTCTGAGATTTATTCTCTTTGGAGCAGTACTTCTTATGATGTTGGATATTTGCTTTCATATTGAGCAGGACTAGTCAGTGGACAATACCTGGATATATTTTGCATGCATCGATAGTTATCGAAGGGATTTCCGAAAGCGAGCTATAGTCTCAGTATATACCTACGTGTCCGATATGACACGAAACGTTTTAAAAACAAGGAAACCCTTCTGATTATTTTCAAAATGGCGGAACGTGCTTATTAAACAAAGGATTATATACACATATATAGTTATTTTCTTATGAGAAACGTCTGCCACTGTGCGGTGTTACGCGCATCACACGGCGACTTAAAAGAATTGGGCATGCATTTTCATCAGCTATTCACATGTATAGATTGGATGTCTACATGAATAGTTCTGATTTATATCATATTGATTTTGTATTGGATTTGACATTTGTGTCTTTACCATGACTCCGATGATTGCGGATGCTTGATGGAGTGTTGCTTCTGAGTTATCTGCCCAGTACTCATGCGCATGCATTGCGCTATGATGTTTTATGTATTGCTGATTTCGGAGCCCCGATGACTTGGAATTTGTATTGAAATATTTTAGCATTTGGGGATTTAAATTTAAATTCGGGGACCGAATTTCTTTAAGGGGGGTAGATTGTAACGTCTTCAAAATAATAAAATATGATTTTTGGGAAATTTTATAATTTAATATTATTTTAATGAATATTTTAATATTCTGGTATAATTAAATACAAATAAATGGGAAAAATTATGGAAAATTCTAAAATAGGGTATTTTATGGAATTATGCCATTTTAAAGTTTTTAAGATTAGTTATATGCTAATTTAGTGTTAATCGCGATTAAAAATCGCTAATTGGATTTTTAGCACTTTTGAGCAAAAATGTGCACATATCATTTTCCACACTTGTTACACTTGTGTTACATTTCTTTTGCCTTGGTCTTTCTTTTGGGTTCACTATTCAAGTGAGAAGAGTTTAGAAAAAGAAAAGATAAAGTAAGTGATGAGAGAGAGAGAATAGGTTGCATTGACTTTGACCCTTCCCTTCATCATTCTCCCATCTCATTTCTCTCTCCCCTCTCCCTTGATGAGCTGCTGCTCCCTCTCCCTCACTCTCTCCCTCTTCACTAAAACTCTAGATCCATCATGAAATCAAAGCCAAAACCTCATTCCCACTTCACAAAAAGTGTTCCCGAGCTCACTAGCTACACATTGAACCTAGCAAGATTGGATTTGGTGGACTTTGAGCAACTTAAGAATTTTCTTGAGTTGCCAAAGGAGGTAATTTCTGCACCTATAGAGTAGTATTTCAATTCCTTGTGCATCCATACTAGTTTTGTATCGATATTGTGATGTTTATGGATTTTGGAGATTTCAAGTTAGGGTTTAGGGTAAAACTGAAACTTAAGATGAAATTGAGGATTGAGGTGACCTTAGAATCCCTTGTGTGATGCTAAATTGAACCCTAACCTGAACTTGTAAACAGAATACGGAATTACGGAACCGATATCGGGGGAAAGCTGTAAATCTGTCACTGTGTTGTAGAATCTGCTATCACCCCGAGACCCTAAAAATAAAACTGAGTTGACAGTGAGATATGCAGGCACCAGAGAACCACCACCCCAAACCCTAACCCCCAACTCCTTGGGCAGGCCGCCAATTCTTCCATTCTGGCCGCAATTTGCGGCCAGAGCAGGAGGGAAATGCCTCGTTTTGCGTGCATGACCCTATTTCCTCTAGTATTGACCCTGGGTACTTCTAGTTTTGACTGATTCCATCTAGGGTGAAATCTGGGTTGATTTTCCTATGTTGGTGTATGATTTGAGACTTGTTTTAGCATGGATTTTGGTATTTGGTAATTCATTCGTGTCGGGTGGCGTTTGGACGTCAACGACAAGTGGATATTGATTGTGTTTACATGCGAGTCGATAGGTTTTTACCTATGCGGGTAGCGTGTGCTATTTTTGTTTCCGATGTGATTTTCATGTGCTTTAGCATTGTGATATACTTGTAGGTACACTGCGAGATGTTGAGGCAAAGAAGATGAAGATGGCGACATCGGCACCGACACATGAGAAGCAAGGTGAGTAGATTTATATCTACGGGGAGAAGTCGGGTGGATGGCGTATAGCACCCCCGCAGTCCGTGGTGATGTATACGAATACGTATACACACGTATATTTATTATGTGTTGTTTAGGATCATTGTTAGCAATAATGATATTATTGATGATAAGAATATATGGTTTTAGTAGTGCGAACCCTAGAGTAGTGGTTGCACTCACACCTATACTTACACACATTCTTGCATTCTTTCCTTCATTTGATGGTGCGTATATCTACACATGGGTATGGGACTACGTGTTCATATACGGGTTGATGGTGATACGTGGGTTTGAGGTGATATTTGATGTGAGGCCGTGAGATCGGCGAGGTGACATAGTGGCTTTTGAGGTGCGATATGATAGTTTTAGCGGGCCTTTGGACATGTGCTTTACCCGCATTCATATTTTTATAGATGGTATCGATTTGTACTAGACTTACAGTAGTACCCCAAATGGTGTGATCTGATGATAAGTGATACCTGATATGTGATGAGATAGTGTGATATTGACCCCTACCCAGCTATTGGGATGCCGTATGACGATCTACCGCACGAGCCGATATTGATGATAGATCCACACTCATAACTCGAGGATATCTTACGATATGACATTGAGGCGAGATCACCGACTATCATATCCATATACATTGACTCAGATTAGGTGGTTTCATACCCCGCTCTATTGACTTGGTTGTGGGTTCGTAGTTCGCATAGTAGGCGTTAGACTAGACCCGAGTCATACCTATTTCAAAAACTAACGAATCAGGGATATTTTAAAGATAAGCAAAAAGGGTTCATATGGATATTTAAAAAGGCGCATCTTTTCTTAAAACACCGTAGCCCTTATTTTACCAAAAGCCCTGATTCGTCTTATTTCAAAAGGCAAGGTTGCATGATATATCTATTGAGGCAGGTTCTCTACTGTTGCGTTGATTACTTGATTCCGCACTTTCATGCTGTTTGCATTGCATCGCTTATATTGTTGATATATTTCAGTCATACTGCTAGGACACCAGCACCATTATCGATGATGCGTATGTTCCACGTACACTGTTGTCGGCTCACACACTTCATCATCGATAATTGCCATGTCACTACACTGTAGTACTGTTGCAATCAGGATTTGACCCTAGCATGACATATTGATATTCTTACCTTTCTGCTATATGTCGCATACATGTTGCTTTCTGATTATACGCATTGAGATATGCTGTTTCCATGATATTTCTGGTTTTTGGGAACCGTGGGTGTTTTCAAAGAGGATATGTATTTGTTTTGAAAACCCGGTTACCCTTGATATGATATTTCAGTGCGTCCACCATGTGTTTTCTCGGTGCTGAGAGCGACATGTGTAACCCGAATCGAGGAGTGGACGAGCCGATTGCGGGTATATGGTGGACCCGGTATTGTTCCCCTCGGCAAGATGATCGATGAGCTTTTCCGATTGAGTCTGGAGGCGGGCGAGTACCTACCGGTGATTTTATTGGACCTGGCGGTTATCCGGAGGATACCGACCGGAGTCGATAGTGGGATATGGCGTACTGCCGGGGCCGAGGGCCGATACCGCAGACAGAGCCTGTGGGCCGATCCGGACTGACGGAGCCCGATATATGAGGATTTACGTGCCGATGCTGGGCACAGTTTTCATGATGTTTTCGAGTGCCGATGCTGGGCACTCCGGTTCCATGATTTTGACGTGTCGCGAGGGACACCGATGGTTATATCCTCATATTATTTCCCATGCACATGATTTATGATATTTACATGCATGGTGGTTATTGTCAGTGGGTGACGAGTGGACGGGATCCACGTGTGTGCAGATTTGATTACATTGTTTACACCTCATATTCATGACATGCTATTACCTGAGGCACTAGCACGAGCACTTGGCACTACACTCATGTATAGAGATTATATTGCCAGTTTAGCATGCTTCAGCTTTATTCATATTGAGGTTTATTTATATCTGATCGTATTGACCTAGGATGGGTCATGCATTCGATCTCTGCTTGTAGATATCTTTCTATTCACGAGTTGGCAACTCACCCCCGTTGTGCCCCAGTTCTTGCAGGTTTTTGCCGTACAGATTCCATAGCGGTATTTCTGGCACACTACTTCCTTATGGGCGACTTGCGTTGGTAGGTGGGTTCTTTTCTATCAGAACCGCCATTGTTCATGTATTATTTATTGTATCTAGAATTTCCATCAACCAAAACTTGTATATTACTTCAGACTTAGAAAACAGTGTTGTATTATTTCGACCTTAGAGTCGCGCTTGTAGCATTACGGTTTTCTGGCTGTTTTGAGTTTCTTTTTGGATTTGATCCTCGCCCTTGGCGTTGTATATTATTATTGCTTGCGTGGTTGTGACCGTCGATTGACGAAGAGCTAGCTCCCGCTTGGGGATGCCTTTTATCATTTCATATATGTTATTCTTGTTGTACCCCGTTCGGGGCCAGTTTTTACAAAGGAAACTCTGCCGAAATTTACAGGAAAGGTTACACATTTTAAAAATACACATTCGGCTTAGTTATTTAAAAACTTTGATTTTCGAAACATGATTTCCTTTTCAAAACCAGTTTTCCTTATTTACTCTTTAAATGGTTTTAGATTGCTGGGCTTTTGGCTTACTTGGATCAGATGGGGTCCTATAGACTTCATATGGTTCAAGGGCCAGTCACGTGCTCTTTCGGGTCGTGACAGAAGCGTATACGCTAGTCTACACTGGTATATCTGAAAGGTTCCTAGGCACTCTAATGATGTCTCACATGGCATCAACCATGCCAATTTCAAAAATTAGAGGTGCCGAGAAACCCTAATACGGACCGTTGGCTAGAAGTTTAGGCGAATCAAGCAACTAGTTAACAATTTAACTAAGTGAACGGCAATACAACCTTTGTATATCCGGTTCTCCACCTCCATAGCTCCGTGATGAAGTCCTCTCCGCTGTCCAAATGAAATCCCGGGCTCAAGCGTCGGCTTCATCGGAGAAATGGGCAGGCAAGGTCGTCGGCTTCGTGCCGAAGATGATCTACGTCGAGGCATCACTAGAGCAAGCCGCACCTTCACCAAGCCATGAAAACTTGTGAAGGAAACACCCTATACAACTTGGCAAGAGGTAGAGGATGAAGAAATAGGAAGTGGGTTCACTTTAGAATTGGATTTCTCACTCTTTTTCATCAATCACCATTGATGAAGCAAGCTTTCTTCAAGTGATGAAGAAGAAGAAGATGAATATTATGATGAGTATTTTCCAAAAAGGAAATAAAAAGAATACTTATCATAATGTAACCATGGTCAAGTGTAGAGAATAGACTAGGGTTAAGTGGAATGGTTAGGGTTAAGCATGAGACAAAATGGTCACTAAGTCAAAGCTTCATGAAGCTTCATAATACAAACAAGTTAGCAACCATTTTTCTCTTTATGCTTTTCATTTTCCATAAAGAATAAATAAATAAATAAATGAGAAAAGGAAATGAAACCCTAACCACTTAAGTAACCATGGTTTAATTCTTTACACAAACCCAAACTAGCATGTATCATCAAACATGATACAATCTTATGCACAAAAAATATATCATATATAGAATGTGCACAAACAAGTGAGAAAATCCATTTAAAAGTGAACCGATACTAGTTAATGCAAAGTAATATATCAAATATATAATTATGCATTAAATCATTAAATCAACACTTGATTTAACGATCCGGTCATACCCCATATAACCGACTAGTATCCAATGTATCGGCTTATCGAATCAACCCTCGATTCGATAACTAGGTTATATCGCATATAACCATTCGATACATTCATCGCGAGAATGGAATACGGTATCACATACATGCATTATTCTCAGTCCCGCACATATCTCATATGCGCTCCTATTTCGTTTCGCTTGAGCCAGGAAACCTCTGTGTAGGACTCTAAAGACTCGTCAATACGCTGGCAGCAGGTGATGATCATATCAAACACCCACAAGACGCAAGCGGTCTGCTAAACGTAACGGCCACCCGGGTATTGAACGATCAGAAGATCGATGAGCAAGCCCGCTCACACTCCAGTGAATCCAACCAGTAACACTATCGTACAGTCCGGTCTCGTCGTCTGATATGTCGCATATCTTGCCTAGGGGTGGTAAACATCAGACCCCAATAGCTCGATAAGTCGTGTCGATATGAGGTCTATAACAATTCGAGAAACTACTGGTAACACTTACCAGTAAATCTCAGCAACCCTGGCTAGGGATTTCCTGTTATAGCCAATCGAACATAGCGCAACATCAACCCCCTATACCGGGAGAGACGAATCCCCTCCTATCGCTCATTGCCTCCATGGGACTCGGGACTGTACCCAAAAACCACCGTTTTGCACGCCCTCTTGGACGTGGTAAGGTGGAAATCAAAGCACAGTGGGAACCACACAAGACTCTATGACAATCTCGAGTCAACAGACTACTCTGTACCAGTGTCACCAGAGAACTGCCATCTGACGAAAGGTATAATACCATCTGGGAGTTCTCGGCGAGTCCGTCCAGTGTACCCAGTCTCTACTGAGCACCCGTATATCATCTCTGATGTCAAACACCAATGGATATGGGATCATCCATCGCCCATCTGTATGGGTCGAGAAGGTATACGCTGGTCTACTCTGGTATATCGATGCCCCGTCTCGATACACCCACGACTAGGGACCTTGAAGGATGCACTTATGTACTACCATGTCCCCACTAGTATGATCCGCATCATATTCCAGGTAGTCAAGTACACATCCTAAGGGCTTTACCAACATGTAACAGAGAGACAATCAGTGTACACGTTAAGGTAAAGAGTAACCAGATAGCATACTATCATGTCGAGCAAGAAAGTCCTCCCTATATATGTCCCAGCATCCACTACAATATACATCCAATGTACAGTAATGGCCTCTAGGGCATACATATAACTAACATTCTCCCACTTGCACTAGGGCCATCTTTATAGCAGTGGTTGTAGTATCTCATACTCAACCATCCCATAAAAGTATCTCTCTGGGAATAGGCCTTTGTAAGTGGATCTGCCGTGTTGTCCTCTGAGTCTACTCTCCAAACCTCGATCACCCTGGAGATCAACCATCTCCATGATCAGGTGATACTGCCTTAGAATATGTCTGGATCACTGATGGGACCGGCGTTCCTTGGCATAAGCCACAACTCCATTGTCACACAATGGGAGGAACATAGTTCATCTCATGAACCATTATACATCCAAATAGCCTCCTTGGTAGCATCTTAAGTAGCGATGTATCCTGCCTTTATCGTCTAGTTTGCCACGGTATCTAGCTTGGAACTCTTCCAACATACCGTCCCTTTACAGAGGGTAAAGACAATGCCTGCGACTGACATTCAGTCGTCCTTATCACCTTGGAACCTTTCCAGTGATTCTCCCCAGGATCGATTGATACCATCTCATTACATCTAGTGAGTATCCTAACATCCAATTACATCTATCTCATAGATGAAAACTCAGGATTTAGGAGGTATCATTTTGATCCTACACGGAGAATCTTTGTGATAAACGGAGATTGATCGAGCGTAGCATAAGAAACTCCTTTCTTATCAAGAGTATGTCATCCACGTACTCTACGAGGATCACCACCATACTCCCTACTACCTTTTTGTTTATACAAGGTTCATCTACCATTTTGATGATGTCAAACTCTTTGACTAACACATCAAAACAGACGTTCCAACTCCGCGATGCCTGCTTTATCGTATAAAGCATCTTGCACACGTTTCCGCTGCTCCCACTGTCTACGAGGCCTTCTGGCTGTGTACTTATAGACACACTCTTCTAAAACATCATTTAGAAAAGCAGTCATGACACCCAACCGCCAGATATCGTAGTTATGGTATGTAGCCGTGGCAAGTAGTATCTGGATGGACTTAAGCATAGGTACTGGAAAAGGTTTCATCATTATCCATGCCTGGTCAATGACGAAAACCTTTAACAAGTCTAGCTTTGAAAGTCTCAACTTTTCCATCTACACCAAGTAATCTTCTCAAGATATACTTGCTCCTGATGGGGATTTAACCCTTCAGATATAGCAACTAAAGTCCATACTTTGTTGGTGTATAAGGATTCTATTTCAGATCGATAAGCATCCAGCCATTCATACAGAGTCACACTCCTGATGGCCAGCTCGAAACTAGTTGGGTCATCATCTCATGATGCAATCCTCGCTCCCACTGTCATAGAGGAACCGAAGTATCTCTCAGGTGGGTGAGGAACCCTACTAGATCGGCGGAGAGGCTGAGGTTCGTTGGTTACTACTGAATCCTTTGGTTGTACCAAATCATCTGCTGTATTTTGTATAGCTGGAACCTTTCCAGTTCTACATAACAGACTTTGCCTCGAGCTTGTCCATATTTTGCTTTTAGACATAGGCTGGACAACCCCAAATCTTAACTAACTTAAGAAATAGGCTCTTCCCTTTCCATATCTCATATGGAGTGGTAGGCAACTGATTTGATTAGAACCCTATTCAATAGGTATGCATCTTCTCAAGTGCATAACCCCCTAAGGAAAAAGGTAACTCAGTAGTACTCATCATAGAGCACACCATATCAAATAGGGTGTATCTGCTCCGCCCCGACATACCATCGTGCAATGGTGTATACGGAGGAGTAATGCTGAGAGAGAATCTCATTCTCCTTTAGAATAGTCCAGAAATTCTATGCACAAGTATTCTCCTCCTTGATCTCATCAAAGGACATAATACTTTTACCCGTATTTTGGTTCTCTACTTCTCGCTTATATTCTGTGAATATCTCAAAAGGTTCGGACTCATGTTTCAACAGGAACATATGACTGAATCTTGAGAGATTATTAGAGAATATAATGAAATATAAAGAATCAGTCCTGGCATGTGTAGACAGGAGACCTTACATACATCATCATGTATCAGTCCCAAGAGTTCATTAACTCTTTCTCTGTTTCCAGTGAACGGAGCTATGGTCATCTTATCTCTGTGACATGACTGGAAAGTTTCAGAAGATGTAAATTCAAACTGATTTAAATATATATCTAAATGTAACTTCAGCCAGTCGGGTCGTATTGATCTGACCTAGTCTACAATACCTCAAGAAGAATTCGTTCATTTCTGAACTATTCCTCTTGTGTGTGTTCTGTATACTAAGAACTGTAGTTTGATTTAGAACATCAACGCTTTTAGATAACGTGCCTGAACCGATCAACTTTTGATATAGGAAATGTTCAAAACATTATCCAACAATACAAAATTTTATCATTTCTTTACTAATAAAGAGACTGATTTGATTTTGTATATCAGGTTCGGTATCTAATAACATTCGTTCAGAATCAATGTATTGGTAATACAGGGTGACAGTGACCAACAGACTTGGCTGCAACTCTTGCCCCGTTTTCTGTCTCATGAAACTTATCACCCGTTCTCAGTTTTTCTACCCTTTTGTAGCCCTATGTAACAGATTACATATCTGGGATCCTGATCCGGTATCATATACTCAGGATTCAGAGGATACTGAGAAACAGTTCTTTGTAATGAACACACCCGAAGATGATGTATCAGCATGCACTCTCTTCGTTTGGACGGCACAGGAAATCTGGTATTCCCCTATTTCCGGCTCTGTCTTATAACAATTATATATTAGAGCGGGACCAACGTTCCCCACCTCAGTATAATAAGTGGGTTCGGTCAATACATCCATATTATTATCTTGATTAAGACGTGATATGGTCGCTACCTGGAGAGAGAGAGAAGAAAACACTCTGCGTGCGCTCTTGCAAGATCAGACTGGTTATATATTTTATCTAATCAGGATTGCTCCCACTGTTTTTATCAAATCTTCCTTCAAACCTTAAAAGGAAAGACTAGCCGGGATTAATTACACTCTACAAGTTCGCCAATCTTTCAGCCAGGCCAGTGTCGGTACTTTGAGGGAGGTTCCCCGTGCTTTCGCACGGACCTAATTACAGTAAACCTCATTTTTCCCAGAGGCGTAACCCCGTTGACACCTTTCTAGACACCTACTTGATCGGCTAATTGCAAAGTGCAAAACTCTCCCAGGAGTAACAATTACTCGCAGTGGGTATCGGGATCCAACTATCACATAGAAGGTACGCAATCTCATTGCAAATTTCAACACTTGAAACTCCCGATAAAGGTTTTTACCCCTAGCACCTATGACCTTAACTATGGTCAACAAATCATAAGTACTAGTCAAGTTCTACCCGTCATTTCGTGATTAATTAGACCCACCCACATGACCCTTAACTAAGGTCAACAAAGTCACGCGACTGTCCTAACTAATCGCATCATATGCAGTGTAGGAAGACATCACTTAGCTACCGTACACTGTGCCTTGACTATGGTCAACAAACACAGCACGAATACTAAGTACTCTACTTCCTAAAATGACGGAGGGTTGCGAATGGTTTTTGTGAAAACCTTTAACGCTTTGAATTTGATCTTGTTGTGGAATCAAATGGTTTTTAAATGGAATGTTTTTGAGGCTTTTCTAGTTTTGCTAAAGGGGTCACTCCCGGTGAAGGGATTGTCGGCCCTTTCCTCGTCGAATGAGGTGCGGGATATATCATATATATCACTGTGCAAAGCGGAAACTATAGAAGCTATCAAAAGACAAACCGAGTGATGTAGTATCTGCCAGTTATTGCTAAAGGAGTCACTCCCGGTGAAGGGATCTCGGTCCTTTCCCTATCGAATAAGGTGCAGGATGTTCTACAAGGAACACCGCGATGCAAAGCAAGAACTGTAGCTACCTGTTTTTATTTTGAAATTCGATTCCACAACATCAATTAGGTTTATTTTCTTTCATTAATCACATTAATGAATATCCCATCATTTAAGTCCACTTAACCATCACAGATAAATATAACGTATGCTTATGCCATCCGCATTCGCCTCGATGTCCCGTCTGCACCGTTAGGTTAGGTAACTAACGCCAGAGCGAGGCAGGGCTAGCGCGGGTGTAAAACATAAGCAACGTCTATATAATATATCATATATACTATATATAATATCTTTCACAGAACATCACATGATCACATCACAGATAAATCACAGCAGAAGAAATATATGAAATATTGGATATACTAGGACGTCCGTGTTTTCAATACGAGCTAGTATAAAACACGGATTCCATGGTCGTGATGAATAGCCAATCCCACACCCTAAGACCCCTAGGAGAGCGGTAAGCAACCCTACCAATTCTAGGGTTAGGAGACCCGGACTCGACTCCCCGAGATGGTCTCCCTCTGGACCCCAGAACCCGGTTACTTGTGCTCCCCTCCTTGGGTCTATCCTAATGCGGAAAAGTAAATAATATACAATGGGTGACATCTTCCGCAACCTGGAAGTGTCCCAATAAAAGAATATTACATACAAGTTTTTTACATGAATGAAAATGAAAAACACCCATCTCACATAAAAACCCCCGGCTATTCAAACAGGACGATCCAATATAATATATCCAGCAACACATAACATCACATGTCATCAACGTAAGTAAATATGCGCATCCCAATTGTCGTTGACATATAGCAACGAAACCGGCGATATCACATATTACACTTACAGTCACAGAAAAGAAAGTGTAAAACCACAACAGTTGGAATCCGCAACCACCTCAGACATCGCATGCCTGACCAAATGAATTCTTCAGACATCACATGCCTAACAATTATAAACCCCACATTTTAGTCTCATTATCGAAAACACTTTTCAATACCAAGTCGGGCAATTCAACAGGATTCCGACATTTTGATCGAATGCTCGTCGCAAACTTTAGTAGACAGTCGCACCCCCGATACCGTCGACGAAGTGCACCAAGGCGGAACACCGCTACCGCGAGCACCCAAACGGATGCTTTCGGCGACGGGGTTCTCCTACAGTCACTTGGTCGGGGCTATGGGGTGAGGCTGTCTATTAAGTTTACCCGGCGAGTATCCGCGTACACTACGTGATTGCGACGGACTTTTGATCACATCAAAATTCCGTGGCAACCGATCAAGTGAGACTAAACTGCTATGTTTATAACATTCATTCAGTTATCTCATAACTATTTGTGAATTCCAATTGTTGTATCACATTCCGAATAAGATAGAAAATGTTAAACTTTCCGATCGAATAATCGAACACCCAAGTTTTCCCGATACAGATCAACACATGAAACAAGTCTAAAAAATATTCAGTTCGTGCCTCAGTACCAACGGTCCAGCCGTAGAAGGGTCAAGCCAACGCCTCACATGTGGAACGCCGTACTGCCCCAAACCCTAAGGTTCAAAGGGCAGTTCAAGACGGTCACATAATCGAGTTAAGGTTTGTTGTCTTCTAGAGGGTCCATGGCGTTACTTGCACTACTTAGAACGTCTTTAAACTACGGAAAAATCCAACACTTGGAAACTTCCCGGCAGGGGAAAAATTGGGTATTTATATCCGGTCGAACTTTTTAACATATTCTAAAATTTATCCGGAAAGCCACATAGACAAAATCTGATACCCCGATCGAAACACCGAATCCCCAAAACAACCCCAGAAAATTCAACTCTAGAATAAATATTAAAAATTCCCAGAAAACTCAGTAGTACTAATGTGACATTACTGTGCAATTTTTGATGAACAAGGCGACAAAACAGCCGCGGAACCACCGCACAAGCCAGCTTGTGCCGCGGTTCCGCCGCGCTATAGTGGAATCATGGGCACGTGTTGCACAGTAATTCTTAGGATTCCCTGCTGATTTTTCTGCATATTTTTATTTTCGAAAAAGACCAGATTTCAGAAATTGTCCAGAGAGCATTTTAGGGTTGGGGTTTCGGGTCGATCGGACTTCAAACTCCATCTAGACTTCGCCTAAGGCCCTAGCTAGGCTCTGATACCACTGTAGGTCAGGCAGCCACCCCATCCAATGGGGTCGCCGTGGCACCAACGGGTCCCTCAGCCGCTACTTTTTACGCATGCCCCCTCGCGAGGACTACAACCCGCCGGAACACCTTCCGGTCTCGGGACACCCTGGGGGTAAGAGCCTATGCTTCGCCACACTGTCATACAGTGAGAACCCCCCATAAGTCGACATCCAATGCCTAGTAGCTCTGATACCAATGAAAGGTTCCTAGGCACTCTAATGATGTCTCACATGGCATCAACCATGCCAATTTCAAAAATTAGAGGTGCCGAGAAACCCTAATACGGACCGTTGGCTAGAAGTTTAGGCGAATCAAGCAACTAGTTAACAATTTAACTAAGTGAACGGAAATACAACCTTTGTAGATCCGGTTCTCCACCTCTATAGCTCCGTGATGAAGTCCTCTCCGCTGTCCAAATGAAATCCCGGGCTCAAGCGTCGGCTTCATCGGAGAAATGGGCGGGCAAGGACGTCGGCTTCATGACGAAGATGATCTACGTCGAGGCATCACTAGATCAAGCTGCACCTTCACCAAGCCATGAAACTTGTGAAGGAAACACCCTATACTACTTGGCAAGAGGTAGAGGATGAAGAAATAGGAAGTGGGTTCACTTTAGAATTGGATTTCTCACTCTTTTTCATCAATCACCATTGATGAAGCAAGCTTTCTTCAAGTGATGAAGAAGAAGAAGAAGAAGATGAATATTATGATGAGTATTTTCCAAAAAGGAAATAAAAAGAATACTTATCATAATGTAACCATGGTCAAGTGTAGAGAATAGACTAGGGTTAAGTGGAATGGTTAGGGTTAAGCATGAGACAAAATGGTCACTAAGTCAAAGCTTCATGAAGCTTCATAATACAAACAAAGTTAGGAACCATTTTTCTCTTTATGCTTTTCATTTTCCATAAAGAATAAATAAATAAATAAATGAGAAAAGGAAATGAAACCCTAACAACTTAAGTAACCATGGTTTAATTCTTTACACAAACCCAAACTAGCATGTATCATCAAACATGATACAATCTTGTGCACAAAAAATATATCATATATACAATATGCACAAACAAGTGAGAAAATCCATTTAAAAGTGAACCGATACTAGTTAATGCAAAGTAATATATCAAATATATAATTATGCATTAAATCATTAAATCAACACTTGATTTAACGATCCGGTCATATCGCATATAACCGACTAGTATCCAATGTATCGGCTTATCGAATCAACCCTCGATTCGATAACTAGGTTATATCGCATATAACCATTCGATACATTCATCGCGAGAATGGAATACGGTATCACATACACGCATTATTCTCGGTCCCTCACATATCTCATATGTGCTCCTATTTCGTTTTGCTTGAGCCAGGAAACTTCTGTGTAGGACTCTAAAGACTCGTCAATACGCCGGCAGCAGGTGATGATCATATCAAACACCCACAAGCCGCAAGCGGTCTGCTAAACGTAACGGCCACCCGGATATTGAACGATCAGAAGATCGACGAGCAAGCCCGCTCACACTCCAGTGAATCCAACCAGTAACACTACCGTACAGTCCGGTCTCGTCGTCTGATATGTCGCATATCTTGCCTAGGGGTGGTAAACGTCAGACCCCAATAGCTCGATAAGTCGTGTCGATATGAGGTCTATAACAATTCGAGAAACTACTGGTAACACTTACCAGTAAATCTCAGCAACCCTGGCCAGGGATTTCCTGTTATAGCCAATCGAACACAGAGCAACATCAACCCCTATACCGGGAGAGATGAATCCCCTCGTATCGCTCATTGCCTCCATATGACTCGGGACTGTACCCAAAAACCACCGTTTTGCACGCCCTCTTGGACGTGGTAAGGTGGAAATCAAAGCACAGTGGGAACCACACAAGACTTTATGACGATCTCGGGTCAACAGACTACTCTGTACCAGTGTCACCAGAGAACTGCCATCTGACGTAAGGTATAATACCATCTGGGAGTTCTCGGCGAGTCCGTCCAGTGTACCCAGTCTCTACTGAGCACCCGTATATCATCTCTGATGTCAAACACCAATGGATATGGGATCATCCATCGCCCATCTGTATGGGTCGAGAATGTATACGCTAGTCTACTCTGGTATATCGATGCCCCGTCTCGATACACCCACGACTAGGGACCTTGAAGGATGCACTTATGGACTACCATGTCCCCACTAGTATGATCCGCATCATAGTCCAGGTAGTCAAGTACACATCCTAAGGGCTTTACCAACATGTAACAGAGAGACAATTAGTGTACACGTTAAGGTAAAGAGTAACCAGATAGCATACTATAATGTCGAGCAAGAAAGTCCTCCCTATATATGTCCCAGCATCCACTACAATATACATCCAATGTACAGTAATGGCCTCTAGGGCATACATATAACTAACAATATCGATGCCCCGTCTCGATACACCTACGACTAGGGACCTTGAAGGATGTACTTATGGACTACCATGTCCCCACTAGTATGATCTGCATCATAGTCCAGGTAGCCAAGTACACATCCTAAGGGCTTTACCAACATGTAACTATAAGACAGTATAAAGAGACTAGTATACATGTTAAGATAAAGAGCAACCAGATAGCATACTATCATATCGAGCAAGAAAGTCATCTCTATATATGTCCAAGCATCAAATATAATATACATCATCTGTACAATACTGGCCTCTAGGGCATACATACAACTAACAATCTCCCACTTGCACTAGGGCCAGCTGCTGTAGTATCGCATACCGAGCATCCCGAAGAGTCTCTCAAACTGTATCTGGGGAATGGCCTTCGTGAGTGGATCCGCTGTGTTATTCTTCGTGTCAACCCTCCTGACCTCGATCTCCCGGCGATCAACTATCTCCCGGATCAGGTGATACCGCCTCAGAATATGCCTAGATCGCTGATGGGACCTGGGTTCCTTGGCCAAAGCCACCACTCCATTGTTATCGCAATACAAAGGTATTGGATGCTCAATGGATGGAACCACTCCAAGTTCAGTAATGAACTTCTTGATCCAGAAAGCCTCTTTGGCAGCATCATTGGCAGCCGTTTTACGGTCACAGAAAAGAAAGTGTAAAACTGCAATATTTGGAATCCACATCCTCTTTAGACATCGTAAATGCGAAATATCACATACTTCGTATTTCATGTCCAACTATATGAATTCCAGATATTGCATCACATTCCAGATAAATAGACGGTATTAAAGTTTTCGAACGAACGATCAAACACTCAAGATTCGCTAAAGCTCAACACTTGAGTGGAGTTCAAAAAACCCGGAGTGTGACACAGTGGTAGCGGTCCAGCTGTAGAAGGGTCAAGCCAACGCCTCACATGTGGCACGCCGTACTGCCCCAAACCCTAAGGTTCAAAGGACAGTTCAAGTCGGTCACATAATCGAGTTAAGGTTTGTTGTCTTCTAGAGGGTCCACCACAAACAAACTTGCACGTATTTCCGAAAGATTTTAAACCCCGTGAAAAGTGAGCAAATGATACTCGTTCAAACACTTCAATACATTCTAATTTATCCAGAAAAGTCACGAAATCAAAATTCTGATCGAATCGACGAGTCCAAAACCATCTCCAGAATTTACAGAACTAAATTCAGATTAAAAATACTCCAAAAAAATAAACAAGCAGAGTCATGAATTACTGTACAAAAACCAGACCATGATTCAACAGAACGGCCGCGGAACCACGGCTTAAGCAGGCTATTGCCGCGGTTCCGCGCTCATATTTACTGTTCATGGTCTCGTTTTTCACAGTAACTCTTATATTTACCTGCTGAATTTTTTGCATATTTTTAATTCTGAAAATAACCAGATTTTATAAAATGTCCAGAGAGCATTCTAAAAGGCCGTATTTCGGTTCGATCGGAGTTTTAACTTCGTAAAATTGTCGCCTAATGTTCTAGGTCGGCTCTGATACCAATGAAAGATCTTGGTGATGCCTCCTGCATATTGGGAATTAGGATCTATAGAGATAGATCCAAACGGATATTGGGATTGTCCCAATCCAGGTACATTGACACCATACTAAAGAGGTTTAGTATGGAAGAATCCAAGCGTTGGAATTTACCCACGATCTCTGGAGTCACTCTCTCTAAAGAGATGTCTCCTAAGACTGATTTGGAGAGAGCTCGCATGCAAAGGATACCATATGCTTCGGCTGTAAGCTCTATCATGTACGCGATGCTATGTACCAGACCCGATGCAGCATACTCACTAAGTGTAGTGAGCAGGTATCAAGCTGATCCTGGAGAGAGTCACTGGACAGCTGTGAAGAGCATTCTCAAGTACTTACGAAGGACTAAAGAGATGCTCTTGGTGTATGGTAACGGAGAACTCCAAGTGGAGTCCTTTACCGATTCGAGCTTCCAGAGTGATAAGGACGACACTAAGTCGCAGTCGGGATTTGTCTTTACCCTTTACGGAGGGGCGGTTAGCTGGAAAAGTTCCAAGAAGGAAACCGTGGCATACTCGACGATGGAGGCTGAATACATCGCTGCCAACGATGCTGCCAAAGAGGCTGTCTGGATCAAAAAGTTCTTTACTGAACTTGGAGTGGTTCCATCCATTGAGCATCCAATACCTTTGTATTGCGATAACAATGGAGCGGTGGCTTTGGCCAAGGAACCCTGGTCCCATCAGCGATCTAGGCATATTCTGAGGCGGTATCACATGATCCGGGAGATAGTTGATCGCCGGGAGATCGAGGTCAGGAGGGTTGACACGAAGAATAACACAGCGGATCCACTCACGAAGGCCATTCCCCAGATACAGTTTGAGAGACTCTTCGGGATGCTCGGTATGCGATACTACAGCAGCTGGCCCTAGTGCAAGTGGGAGATTGTTAGTTGTATGTATGCCCTAGAGGCCAGTATTGTACAGATGATGTATATTATATTGGATGCTTGGAAATATATAAAGACGACTTTCTTGCTCGATATGATAGTATGCTATCTGGTTGCTCTTTATATTAACATGTAGACTAGTCTCTTTATACTGTCTTATAGATACATGTTGGTAAAGCCCTTAGGATGTGTACTTGACTACCTGGACTATGATGCAGATCATACTAGTGGGGACATGGTAGTCCATAAGTACATCCTTCAAGGTCCCTAGTCGTAGGTGTATCGAGACGGGGCATCGATATACCAGTGTAGACTAGTGTATACGCTTCTCGACCCATGAGATGGGCGATGGATGATCCCATATCCATTGGTGTTTAACATCAGAGATGGTATACGGGTGCTCAGTGGAGACTGGGTACACTGGACGGACTCGCTGAGAACTCCCAGATGGTATTATACTTCACGTTAGATGGCAGTTCTCAGGTGACACTTGTGCAAGTTAGTCTGTAGACCCGAGATCGTCATAGAGTCTTGTGTGATTCCCACTGTGCTTTGATTTCCACCTTACCGCGTCCATGAGGGCATGCAAAACGGTGGTTTTTGGGTACAGTCCTGAGTCACATGGAGGCAATGAACGATAGGAGGTGTTTCGTCTCTCCCGGTATTCGGGGTTGATGTTGTGGTTTGCTCGATTGGCCGTAACAGGGAAGTCCCTGGCCAGGGCTGATTGGAGATTTACTAGTAAGTGTTACCAGTAGTTTCTCGACCCGTTATGAGCCTCACATCGGCACGACTTATCGGTTATTGGGGTCTGACGTTTACCACCCCTAAACTTGATATGTGACATATTAGACGAGGAGACCGGACTGTATGGGAAGTGTTGCCGGTTGGCTCGACGGGAGTTGAAGCAGGTTCGCTTGTTCTCTTCTGATCGTTCAATACCCGGGTGGCCGTTACGTTTAGCTGACCGCTTGCGGGTTGGGGGTGCTTGATATGATCATCACCCACTGCCGGTGTATTGACGAGTCTCAGAGTCCCACAAAGGAGTTACCTAGTCCAGACGAAATGTTGTGGTGCGCGTATGCGATATGCGCATGGACCTGATTAAAATGCGCGTATGGGATGCCGTATATTGATCGGGCGGCTTGCTTTTGGTGGTGTCGTATGTGATATGGCCGGATTGATAAATCAAGTGTTTATTTATCATTTAACCATTAGTTTCTCACTAGAAATCCTTTCTTTTGTTGGATGGATGTATGCATTTATGTTTTCTTCCTTTCTAGTTTCATGCACATATGGATGTGTAAACATACATACATACATACATCATCTATCATGGTTGCTTATAGAAAGAAAATGGTGGCAATATAAGACTCACACCATGGTTTTATTTATATAAATTATTATTGAATTTGATTTAAAAGAAGACAAAAGGAAAGGATAATTCATGGAAGCTTTCTAAACTCTTTTTGACCTAACCATGCTCACCCACCATTTAACCATGGATTACTTTTCCTTTTGGGTTTTAACTCAAGTTCAATAATGATTCAACCATGGTTTGAGATGAGAGATAAAAAATATATAAAGATATATTTTCTATTTTTCAACTAGAGGTTTTTCTTCTCTTATTCAAAAAAGGGCCACCATCTTCTTCCTCTTTCTTCCATTGCTCTCTAGATTTTTCAAGTGAGCATAATACTCATCAAGTTAGGATTTTGAAGTGAGAAAGAGAACCACAACACCATTCTACACAAGTCTAGCCCACTTGTTTGGAGTGTTAGCTTCATTTCGTTCTCTTGATCGGGTGAAGTTGCAAGCTTGGACAAAGCGGACTCCGGGTGGATCATCGGTGACCTAGAGGAGTTCATGCGGAGCTTTTTCAAACCCCAAGTAGCCGAGGAGTCTAGCGTAGGGAGCTACAAAGGTTGTACTCTCTAAACCCTAGCTTTTCTTTCATGAGATGATGTGAAAAATTTGAAACCCTAATTTTTCTAGGAACGATTCTATGTTCGTTTACTTAGCACCCTAAAAATTCAATCTTTGGTTCAGTGATGCTTCCAAACCCTTCATGAGGTGCTAGGTAAACCTTTCATTGGAACCCTCTAAAATGCTAATTTGCACAATTGCAAATAAGCCCTCCTCTACCAATTTTCAGCCAAGGGAGGAATCAAAGGAAAATGGCCGAAACAGAAAGCAAACTGGCAACTTCAGAAAACTGATCCTGTAATAAATTACAGGAAAACCCCGCAACTGTATATACATACCCGCATTTGTATTCCGACCGAATACAAATGCAATGAGACAAAATCTACACTGTACAATACTAGGATCCGACTTAAACCAAAGCCCGCTAGTATTATCCGTCCGATCATGATCCGTGCAATACCGCACGTATCTGATCGAACCCTTCCATATCTCCATACGGCCTCTACAGCGTTTCGCCCGAAACTTGAGAAAACGGTCTGTGGGGGACTCTAAAGACTCGTCAACACTTTGGCTGTGGATTTAACCACTAGCAAGTCAGAGGTATTAGCCATACGTAACTTGCTACCAGGTATTGACCAAAAGGGACGTCGATGAGCGAACTCATCCTGACTCCCTACTGAGCCTGTCAGTGACAATATCCGTACAGTCCGGTCCGTTCGTCTATAAGCATCGCATGGCGGGCCTAGGGGGTTGGTAAAAGTCAGACCCCCAAAAGCGGTACAAGTCGTGTCGGAGTGTAGCCCAGAACACCCTGAGATACTACTGGAACACCTACCAGTAAATCTCCTGTCTTGGCCAAGGACTTCGTGTAATGGCTCTCCTAGACACAGCGCGACCGCACCCCCAATACCGGGAGAGACGAACCCCTGCAGATCCGCTCACTGCCTCCATGTGGCTCGGGACTGTACCCAACTAAAACCTATTTGCACATCTCCTTTAAGCATGGTAGGGTAGTAATCAAAGTACAGTGGGAACTCACACGAAACAAATGACGATCTCAGGTCGATGAACTAACCTGTACATATGTCACCAGGAAACTGCTATCTGACGTCAGGTATAAGACCAACTAGCATGTTCCCGGTGAGTCCTGTCCGGTGTACTCATAACCCAATGAGCACATGTATACATCTTAGGTGAACCAACTGATTGTTCGTTTTTCCGTTGTGCAGTATGAATCAATTCAAAAGGTCCCCTAAAATGGTACCATTTGATTGAAACTGTTTCTTGTGTCGGTATTCAGAAAATTTATAAAGAACTTCACAACCAAAAAATATTTTGACCGCAATCAAACTACGGTGTCAATTGTAGTTCATGAATGAGTGCGGATCGTCCACAGGGATTGCACGATTCGTTGTATTGATATGCTTGAATTGAAAAGTTAAGCTAAGATAAACGAAAACATGATTCAAGAGTATTGATTTTCAAGTGTCACTATTCTATTCAAGAATCAATAAAAAGATAAACAATCAAGAATCTGTGTATCGA
This sequence comes from Agapanthus africanus, assembly GCA_030015575.1. Classification (NCBI taxonomy): domain Eukaryota; kingdom Viridiplantae; phylum Streptophyta; class Magnoliopsida; order Asparagales; family Amaryllidaceae; genus Agapanthus; species Agapanthus africanus. The sequence goes on along the minus strand of CM057339.1, from coordinate 487,387,013 downwards.
TGATATTTCCAATCAACAATCAAGAATCTAAAAGCGGCTCGTAGGAATCGATCAGATCAATAGACGTGATGTAATCTAAAGATATCGTGTTCTTGTCCTTCGAAGGATTGATACTAGATCGATGATCATCGACGAGAGTTAGGGCTTTCTTGATGAAACTAGGGTTCATCTTTTAACCCTTGTTCTTTCGTCGATATCATTCCGTTTCTAGTCTCTACCAAATTTAAGAAACGATCGTAACTCCCCAATTTCGAACGATGTCAATCAAGAAAGCATCGAAACGAAATGGGTCGTCGTTTCTTGAACTTGCTAGGGTTTACAAAACTCGTAGGACTCAAGAATCGATTAAAGCTCTGTTACATCATCATTCTATTGACCGTCTCGACTCCTCGACGAGCGGAGTTTTATTCACACATCACCACACAGAAAAGATTCACGAATTGTAAAGATATCATGATGCAGAATTTAAAGAAAACAAGATAAAAGAATATCACCTTTATTTATCTCAACAATTTTGATTACATTCGCTTCAAGAACTACAAGAGGAAGAATCTAAATCGTTGATCGGGCGTCGCTCGGCTTCGTGAGTCGTGGATCGGCTCGGATCGCTTGCTCTGTTGAAGATCGGCTCCGCTCCTAAAGGTTGTAAGGCTTCTTGCTTAATGGGTACTCGGGATCTTGATCTTTAATTGGAATTAGGGTTAGGGTTTCCCACAAGCTCTCTCACTAAACTTGTGGAAGAAGGAGATGAAGAAGGAGAATGGCTAAAAAGATGAACCAAAAATGAATCACACCCTCTCTTGGATGTATGATATATGATGATCTAAGATATAAGATGATCCTCACCCTAGGTCTAGGCTTCTATTTATAGACTTCCCAAACCTTAGGTTTAGGTTTGAAATGGTAGTTCCCTCCAAAAGTTTGTTGAGAGAGTTTGTTAGACTTAGCTTAGGGTTTAAGCTAGGGTTTAGGGGGAAAGTTCTAGAATGATAGGCTAGTTTAGTGTAGATCAAAGTGTTTGCTGATCTGGTAGAAGTCCCTGGAGTCTTCTGGAAGTTGGAGTGCATTTCTGAACTGTAGCCACTGAGTCAGGAGTTTTGCACCAAAATTGAGGAGGTAACTCCCTTGTTCAACCGCGGATCCGCGGCATTAGCAAGCCATTGCCGCGGATCCGCGGCTCTTTGATGGGCTTGGGCTTTGTACTTTCTTCTGTGGGCTTGTACTGTAATTTAGGGCTTCCTTTGATATGTTGATTTGCAATTTCTCCTTTGTAATGATACCAGATTTGAAGTTAGTGAGTTAACGTATCTTTGAGCGGTGTAAATTTGAGCGAGCTTCTCCTTTTCCTGCACAGACTTCGAAACACGGGTTGCGACATATAGAAATATTGCGATGCCATGCAATGCAGTCAATTTCCCTAGAAATGCCGGTTTTAAGGTCTAATACATGTAATCTGATAATCTGTGATAGATTTGCTAATATGTGAAATACGGATACCGAACACTTCTATATGAATGCAAATGATGAGGAAATTGCCGGTTAAAATATGCAATATTTTCGACTGATCAAATACCCCCAAATTTAATTTCGATCGTCTCGAGCGAATGTTTTATTCAAAAGAGAAGGAGAAAATAAAAAAAGAGAAAAACTAACTAGCACACTTTCGTAGGCAACACGATTGCACTGAGCACGTGCAACAAGCCTTTAAACCTCTATGTGTCCCTAGTAGAAGGAGTGTTGTCTCCTGAGGGTTTTCAGCGGATTACACCCTCAAAATCCAAAAGCAAGATCATGAATATTACATTTAAAGACAAGAATTGTAAAAGAAAGACTTTGAAAATTAGGGTTTCCAACTAAGCTAGCTTTTCGGTTGTCATGAGCCCTATCTTAATGGTCATGAAAAGATGTTAGAAATCACGTCCTCCCTCAATAAAACATCGTCTTATTCTTCATTCCTATCTGTTTTCCAAACATCGATCATATAACCATGCGTGTGTGTAAAGACATCCCTACACCTGGAGAATTCAATTCAAGCTATCATACTCTTGCCCATCAGCCTCAGTACTTTTTAATTAATGAATATTTAGATGAGATTGCTCACACACTTTCATGCGACCGTTAATACTTCTTGAGGTACTAACCGACCGATTACTCCTGTGCTTGCTTACTTGGTGTATTTTCCTCGTCTTGCACCACCTCAGGCATAGCAGTGACTCCCAGACCAGTTGGCCTTAGGGCACTAGGTGAAGAGGCACCCTCGCTATACATTTTTATTGCCCTCGGCGATAACAAAACCAGTGTCCATTTTTCTCACCACTCTATATATTTTTTTATTCATCATTTTTTTTATTTCCTTCATACATCGGCTTTAAGACAAGAGCATTTCAAGGTATCCTCTACTATCCCAGGCTTCAAGACGTGTGTAAGTGCGAATAGCAGGGTATCAACGTTCAAAATGTTTGGCTTCCAGAATAGAAACTATTTTTCAGACTTATTTTTATCCTCAGATTAGTGACGTCTTTCATCTTACTAACCCTTGGGACAACGGCTCATAACTACTTATTATTAGTTCGTATAAGAAAACTTCTAATTTTCTTAGTTTTCTAAAATTTTTCTAATCTCATGGATGTAATTTTTCACTATCTAAACTTTCATTATCTTATTTATATACAAAAAGGTGTAAATATTAAAATTATTTTTATATTTGAAAATTTTTAAATTTTTGTGGGTTTTGAAATTTTTTTAAATTTTTATAGATTTTTTAAAAGAAATGTTTTGTGCTTATGCAGATGATATGCAAATGATGCAAAAATAAGCACAAACCTCCCCCAAACTTGTTTTCAACAGTGTCCTCACTGTTGCCGACAGCTATATCTACAAAACCTGTAAATCTGGGGGGAATTATTAGTGGGGGCAAAATATATAAGTGAAGAACTTCCCCCAAACTTATCTTTCACTCACCTTCATTCAAAAGATATGATGCAGTGATATACTGGATATGAAGGTGAGACGGAGGAATTTTAATCCAAATAAACTGGCTCTTGTAAGAACAAGAGCTCCTCCATGGGGTCAGTGGAATAATACGGCTTTAATCTATGTCCATTTACTTTGAAAACAGTGCCGTTTTTAACATTTTCAACTTCTACCGCCCCGTGCGGGTATGCAGACCGCACAACAAAAGGTCCCTTCCATCGAGATCGGAGCTTACCCGCGTGAAGGTATAATCGTGAATCATAAAGAAGGACTTGTTGACCAGGTAAAAATGTTTTCCTTAAAATGTTTTTATCGTGAAAAACCTTAGTCCTATTCTTTGTGATTACAGCATTATCATAAGCTTCATCGCGGAGTTCGCTTAGCTCGTTTAGTTGCAGCTTCCGAAAGTTGCAAGCAAGGTTTAAATCAAAATTTATTTCCTTTATAGCCCACAATGCTTTATGCTCTATCTCGACGGGTAAATGACATGCTTTTCCAAACACTATCCTATATGGAGACATTCCTAGGTCGGTCTTATATGCAGTTCTGAATGCCCAAAGAGCATCCGTCAATTCGGTCGACCAGTCTTTTCTATTTTTAGCAACAGTTTTCTCCAGGATAAGTTTGATTTGTCTGTTTGAGATTTCAGCCTGCCCGCTTGTTTGGGGGTGATAGGGTGTAGAAAGTCGGTGGTTGATTGAGTATTTCCGCATCAGAGTCTCGAAAGACCTGTTGCAGAAATGTGTCCCATTATCGCTAATAATAGCGCGTGGGTGTCCAAATCGCGAGAAGATATTCTCTTTCAAGAACTTAATGACAACTTTCTTGTCATTAGTGCGACATGGAATGGCTTCTACCCATTTTGAGACATAATCAACCGCCAGCAATATGTACAAATTCCCAAAGGAGTTGGGAAAAGGACCCATAAAATCTATGCCCCAAACATCGAACATTTCAACAACCAGAATGGGTTGCTGAGGCATTTCATTCCTCTGGGATATTCTACCCGTATACTGACATTGTGTACAGGTTTTGCAATGTTCAAATGTGTCCTTGAATAAGGTCGGCCAATAAAATCCACATTGCAAAACCTTTTCCGCTGTCTTTCTAGGACCAAAGTGACCCCCACAGGCCTGATCATGACAAAATGAAAGAACACTCTTGAACTCTTCATTTGGGACGCACCGGCGAATAATCTGATCAGGACAATATTTAAACAAATAGGGCTCGTCCCAGTAAAAGTGTTTTACTTGGGATAAAAAACGATATTTGTCCTGTTTTGACCAATCGCTCGGTATAAGTCTCGTGGCATGATAGTTCACAATATCCCTGAACCATGGTTCAGTGGATACGCTCAAGAGTTGTTCGTCACGGAACGAGTCATTGATCGGCAGGGTCACAGGAGGAGAAATGATGCGTGAAAGGTGGTCAGCTACTACGTTTTCACATCCTTTCTTATCTTTGATAACAAGATTGAATTCTTGTAACAGAAGGATCCAACGTATTAGTCGACCTTTTGCATCTTTCTTCGCCAGAAGATGTTTTAAAGCGGAATGGTCAGTATACACAACTATAGGTGAGCCGATTAAGTAAGGCCTGAATTTTTCTAATGCAAATACAACCGCTAATAGTTCTTTCTCTGTGGTTGTATAATTGATTTGCGCATCATTCAGGGTCTTACTAGCATAGTAAATCACGTGTGGCGTCTTTTCAATGTGCTGTCCTAGGACTGCACCTACTGCGAAATTAGATGCGTCACACATCAGCTCAAAGGGGTAGTCCCAGTTTGGTGATGATAAAACGGAGGCTGAAGTGAGTGAGTGTTTAAGTGAGTCGAAAGCTGTCTCGCAATCCGAGTAAAAGTGGAAGGTTGTATCCTTGGCCAGGAGAAGAGTTAAAGGTCTAGCAATTTTGCTAAAATCCTTAATGAATCTCCTATAAAAGCCCGCATGGCCAAGGAAAGAGCGAATATCTTTGACGCTTTTGGGATGAGGGAGGTTTTGAATGACATCTACTTTAGCTCTGTCAACCTCAATGCCTTTCTGTGAAATGACATGTCCAAGGACTATTCCTTCTTGGACCATAAAATAGCATTTTTCCCAGTTTAAAGTCACGTTCTTCTCTTTGCAACGAGTAAGAACAGCGTCAAGATTCGCTAGGCAATCTGAAAAAGAGTCTCCAAAAATTGAGAAGTCGTCCATAAAGATCTCCAAAAAATTCTCTACCATATCAGAGAATATCCCCATCATACACCGCTGAAAGGTAGCGGGAGCATTGCATAACCCAAAGGGCATGCGACTGTAAGCAAAGGTACCAAAAGGACAAGTAAATGTGGTTTTATCTTGATCCTTTTTGGCGATGGGGACCTGATTGTAGCCTGAGTATCCGTCCATAAAACAATAGTATTGTCGTCCCGCTAAGCGCTCCAGCATTTGATCAATAAATGGTAGAGGAAAATGGTCTTTCCTCGTGGCAGCGTTGATTTTTCTATAATCGATGCATACACGCCACCCAGTTTGGGCGCGTGTCTGAATCAACTCATTCGCCTCATTTGTTATAACAGTGATGCCGGATTTCTTAGGAACGACATGTATAGGACTCACCCACTGGCTATCTGAGATGGGGTATATAATACCATTATCTAAGCATTTGACGATCTCTTTCATGACAGCTTCCTTCATGACGGGATTCAACCGTTTCTGTGGTTCTCGGGTCGGTCTGGCATCATCAACCACATGTATATGATGTTCAACTATCAAGGGACTAATCCCTTTGATGTCCACCATACTCCAACCAAACGCCTCTTTGTTAGATCTTAATATCGATAAAAGTGCATTTTCTTGCTCTGATGCAAGAGAAGCGGATATTATAACCGGTAAAGTCTCATTCTCACCTAGATATGCATATTTAAGGTGAGAAGGTAAAATTTTTAGATCTAACTCGGGCGGAGAAATGATAGAAGGAGGGATCATTGATTGATTTTTGGATTTACAAAGAAACTCAAAGCCTGTGACAGATACAGACTCGGGTGGAGAAAAGTCAGAAGTGCAGGACTCAAGTGTAAGTAAAGTGTCCTCACTAAGATCTTGTGCAAAGTCAAACAGAGATGTGGTAATGTCATCGAGATCAGTAAAGCAAAGTTCCTCGGCTCCACAACTATCGGGAGCGATCTCATGGACAGAGCACACATCTAAAATATGAGCAGAGGGTTCTGATGGCTGACTTCCAACTTTGTAGATATTTAGTTCAATGGTCATATTTCCAAATGATAAGTTCATTGAACCGTTTCTACAGTTTATAACAGCGTTGGAAGTGGCAAGGAAAGGACGACCTAAAATCACCGGAATTTGGCCCCGGGGGTTTGCTACAGGATGTGTGTCGAGCACAATGAAGTCTACAGGGAAAACAAATTCCCCGACCTTTATCAACACATCCTCTAATTCATCCCTTGGTTTGGTGATAGATCGGTCTGCCATCTGGAGAGTGCAATGAGCAGGTTTCAGCTTCTCCAATCCCTAGTTGCTCATAGACAGAATAAGGGAGCAGGTTAACACTCGCGCCAAGGTCTAAAAGAGCACGATTTATGTTTTTACCCACAATCGAAATCGATATTGTAGGACATCCTGGGTCCTTTCGTTTCTTTGGTAGCTGGGGAATAAAAGCGGTGCTGATATTATTAGACATAAAGACCTTCTTCGGCACTTGAGTCTTCCTCTTCCTAGTGCACAAGTCCTTAAGAATTTTCGCATAAGCGGGGACTTGTTGAATCGCATCTAGGAGAGGGATATTGATGTTAACCTTTTTGAACATTTCTATAATTTTCTCCATATGAGGACTCGTTCTGTTACCCCTTAACTGGTTCGGGTAAGGAGCTTTCGCAATAAGCGCAGGGTCCATCATAGGAGAAGGAAAAGGGGGTAGACGAGGTCCCAAAAGAGGTGTGGGGACCGTCTGTGGAGAACTATAAGGGTTGGGAGAAGGTGTTGAGCCTAATGGGAAATGGAGAATAGGCTCGTGAGAAGGTGGTATGGTAGAAGAAGAAGAAGGATCAGAAGGAGAAGTGTGTGTGTGTGGAAAGGTCTCAGCCGGGGTGTTGATATGATTTTCAGTATTATCAATATCTTCCCCGACATTATTATTCAGCACTCTTCCCGATCTCAACGTTGTAATGGCATTTACATTGTAATGCCCAGGATTCTGTAGGGGTTGAGAGGGAAGTTTCCCTTTTTCTCTCGCACTCATTTCGGCTTTGAGGCGTGCGATTTCAGCTTCCATCGATCTGATACTCTCAGCTTGGGACGCTGAGTTTTTCTTTATCTCACCGACAAAAGATCTAACCTCAGCTGAAACCTCTATGAAATTTGATAAAAGCGATTTCATGGTTTGAGTGAATTGAGAGAAATCGTCAGAACAGGACTGCATAGGATTAGACTGTGCAGGATTGTTGCCCTGGTTTTGGAAATTTTGTGACTGGTAGGGGTGCTGAGTGAGTTGAAGGGGTTGCTGTTGTGGTGGAGGAAGAGCCCTTTGAAAATTATTCGTGTTTGGAACCGTTTTTTGAGATTGATTTTGGTTCCAAGCGAAATTCGGGTGGTTCCGCCAACCCTGATTGTACGTGGAAGAATATGGATCGTTTCGAGGTCTTTGAAATGCGGCATTAGAATGCTCGTGACCTTGAAACGCAGAGTTTAATGGAAATTCTTCCGTTAAATATGACGGATCAGAACAGCACCCACAAACAGTTTTGGGGAGTGACATTGGGTTTAGGGAGGCTGCTGCAAATTTGTGTTCCATAGCGTCGAGCTTCTTTTGCATTGCTGCCATTTCAGCTCGAACACCTATGGACACATCTATTTGGTGAACGCCACCCCTATTCAATGGTTGGGTTCCACTCTCCCACTGTTGTGATTTTTCAGCGAACTCTTCTAAGTACTTCCAAGCTTCCCCATCATCCTTAGTCATAAATGTACCTTGACACATGTTTTCAAGGCTCTGTTTAGTGCTAGGGTTACTGCCCTCATATATGATTCGGCAAAGCTCCCATCTCGGGATGCCGTGATGAGGACACTGAACCAATAGATCCTTGAAACGTTCAAAGCATTTAGAGAATGGTTCAACAGGGAGCTGGGCAAATTGATTCAGTTCACTACGGATTCGAGCTGTCTTTTGGATTGGATAAAATTTCTTAAGGAATGCAGCGACGAATTCTTCCCAATTCGTAATAGAATGTGCGGTAGTGTTATATAGCCACTTCTCGGCTATATCGCACAAAGTAAATGGAAGAAGTCGTAGACGCATCGCATCCACTGAAAGTTGTGACGTACCCATCATTGCGCATACGTTTTCAAATTTGGTAATGAAAACGTAAGCGTCCTCAGTTTCGAGTCTGTGGAATTTGGGTAAAAGATTGATATACTGGGGCTTAATCTCAAAGTTATCCCCATTGGCTGGTGGTGTGGATAAGCAGGTCGAAAGAGGACCTCTATGTGGATAGAATCTTTCTTGGAGAGAAATGTGGGGAGGATTCTGCGCACCAACAGACAGCGGCAGATTAGGGTTAAAGAAGTTTGATGGATTCAGGTCCATCGATGTGGGTGTGGTAGTAGGTAAAGAAAAGGTAATTGGAGAAATATCGACTTCGGAGTTGATAAGGGGTACGCGGACTAAACGGGCACTAGAATCCCGTGTCCAGCCTATCTTGTACTAAAAAGGGTTAGTACAAGTGGCAGCGTTGGCTTATAATTAGGGGTAAATGAATGCGGTGTTTGCTTTTGAAAAAGGGACGGATTTTTAAAAAAATGATGCGACAAAACAAATGTAGCACACAAACCCTAGAATCTAGTGGTCACCTAGGTCCGGCTCTAGACCGCTCCAAACTGCCAAAAGACAAGTCGCAGGATGGAATCCTCCACTGCCTCTTTGTCCCCCTGTGGCCGGATAAGTGCCAGGTAAGTGGGAAGGTACTCCACTACGTAAGTAGTGGGCCTAATTAAAAACCACTAGCCTTAGACACACTCGTCTTAGGCACCACAAGAAAACGCGGATAAGCAATGAATTACCCACGGCCCTCTTCTGTCCTAATTGAGCGCGACAGTCCTTAGAGTCATCTCTAGATTTCTTTTAGTTAATGTGGGTCAATGCGGATGCAAGTTTGGTGGTTTTCGGGGCCTAGGAAGGGTAATGAAATCCCCACCTAATTTGGATTTGGCCGTACCCCTTAATATCCGTATTTAGAATGCAAAACAACCAAGAAACAAAATCACGCACAAATTTAATTTTGCAATTTGCGAGCTGCAATTATTTGCAAAGAATCCTGCAGCAAAGTGTTAATTGGAGCTAAAAGAGGAGAGGGGAGAGAGCAAGAAGTCACCCGAGGCAAAAAGTTTGCAAAGATCCCCCAACATGCCGCGGTTCCGCCGCAGATGGTGGGTATTGGCCGCGCTTTCGCGGTCCTCTGGTGTGATCTCTGCACTTAAATTCACTAGGAAGCTCCTGTTGCTTCCCTCTGTTCTCTGGTATATTCCAAAAAAAATTTCCACAGCACAGAATGCTCCAGATCACCTTGCAATCAATCACAACACACGTATAAGAGTTTGTACGATTTTTGATTTCAAGAAGTAAAATGGAATAATTCTTTCAATTCAAACTATAAAATGTAAACGAATTAGCGCGCGATCCCCGGCAACGGCGCCATTTTGATTGTTCGTTTTTCCGTTGTGTAGTATGAATCAATTCAAAAGGTCCCCTAAAATGGTACCATTTGATTGAAACTGTTTCTTGTGTCGGTATTCAGAAAATTTATAAAGAACTTCACAACCAAAAAATATTTTGACCGCAATCAAACTACGGTTTCAATTGTAGTTCATGAATGAGTGCGGATCGTCCACAGGGATTGCACGATTCGTTGTATTGATATGCTTGAATTGAAAAGTTAAGCTAAGATAAACGAAAACATGATTCAAGAGTATTGATTTTCAAGTGTCACTATTCTATTCAAGAATCAAGAAAAAGATAAACAATCAAGAATCTGTGTATCGATGATATTTCCAATCAACAATCAAGAATCTAAAAGAGGCTCGTAGGAATCGATCAGATCAATAGACGTGATGTAATCTAAAGATATCGTGTTCTTGTCCTTCGAAGGATTGATACTAGATCGATGATCATCGACGAGAGTTAGGGCTTTCTTGATGAAACTAGGGTTCATCTTTTAACCCTTGTTCTTTCGTCGATATCATTCCGTTTCTAGCCTCTACCAAATTTAAGAAACGATCGTAACTCCCCAATTTCGAACGATGTCAATAAAGAAAGCATCGAAACGAAATGGGTCGTCGTTTTTTGAACTTGCTAGGGTTTACAAAACTCGTAGGACTCAAGAATCGATTAAAGCTCTGTTACATCATCATTCTATTGACCGTCTCGACTCCTCGACGAGCGGAGTTTTATTCGCACATCACCACACAGAAAAGATTAACGAATTGTAAAGATATCATGATGCAGAATTTAAAGAAAACAAGATAAAAGAATATCACCTTTATTTATCTCAACAATTTTGATTACATTCGCTTCAAGAACTACAAGAGGAAGAATCTAAATCGTTGATCGGGCGTCGCTCGGCTTCGTGAGTCGTGGATCGGCTCGGATCGCTTGCTCCGTTGAGGATCGGCTCCGCTCCTAAAAGTTGTAAGGCTTCTTGCTTAATGGGTACTCGGGATCTTGATCTTTAATTGGAATTAGGGTTAGGGTTTCCCACAAGCTCTATCACTAAACTTGTGGAAGAAGGAGATGAAGAAGGAGAATGGCTAAAAAGATGAACTAAAAATGAATCACACCCTTTCTTGGATGTATGATATATGATGATCTAAGATATAAGATGATCCTCACCCTAGGTCTAGGCTTCTATTTATAGACTTCCCAAACCCTAGGTTTAGGTTTGAAATGGTAGTTCCCTCCAAAAGTTTGTTGAGAGAGTTTGTTAGACTTAGCTTAGGGTTTAAGCTAGGGTTTAGGGGGAAAGTTCTAGAATGATAGGCTAGTTTAGTGTAGATCAAAGTGTTTGCTGATCTGGTAGAAGTCCCTGGAGTCTTCTGGAAGTTGGAGTGCATTTCTGAACTGTAGCCACTGAGTCAGGAGTTTTGCACCAAAATTGAGGAGGTAACTCCCTTGTTCAACCGCGGATCCGCGGCATTAGCAAGCCATTGCCGCGGATCCGCGGCTCTTTGATGGGCTTGGGCTTTGTACTTTCTTCTGTGGGCTTGTACTGTAGTTTAGGGCTTCCTTTGATATGTTGATTTGCAATTTCTCCTTTGTAATGATACCAGATTTGAAGTTAGTGAGTTGACGTATCTTTGAGCGGTGTAAATTTGAGCGAGCTTCTCCTTTTCCTGCACAGACTTCGAAACACGGGTTGCGACATATAGAAATATTGCGATGCCATGCAATGCAGTCAATTTCCCTAGAAATGCCGGTTTTAAGGTCTAATACATGTAATCTGATAATCTGTGATAGATTTTCTAATATGTAAAATACGGATACCGGACACTTCTATATGAATGCAAATGATGAGGAAATTGCCGGTTAAAATATGCAATATTTTCGACTGATCACCAACTGACACCAGTGGCTTGTGAGACCGGCCACCGCCCCTCGTCAGGGTCTCGACTGTATACACTAGTCTACTCTGGAGTATCGATGCCCTGTCTCGAAACTCCCACGACTAGGGACCTTTTAAGGATGTGCTTATAGACCCCAGCTCCCATGTATATGATCGCCATCATACTTCTGGCCATCAAGCAAGAATCCTAAGGGCTCTATCAACTCGCAATAGTGACCTATAAGGTCACCTAAAGCAGTACACGATGATAAAGATAAACCAGATAGCATACTATCATCTTTAGTATGACTGTCCTATCGGCATAGGTCCTCCCTCAATCATTGCAATCACGTGCCTGTGATCTAATAATTGACTCTGAGGGCACTATCTCCAACAATCTCATGGCACTATGCCCAATATCATTGACTCATCTTCAATGTCATCCACTATCATCATCAACACGGTATAAGTATAATGAATATGCAAGGGTGTGTGGGTGAGTGTAAACCTATTCTAGGGTTCGCGACTAGGAACTACACTAGTTTACTTCTAACCCTAATCTATACATAGTACACCTAAGATAATATCCACGACACACTATAACTATCATATACATCATATATATACATATATAGTATACCAACTATGGACTGCGGGGGTGCTATACGCCATCCACCCGACTTCCCCCGTAGATATAATCTACTCACCTTGAGTCTTCATTTGTCAACGTCGCCACGCGCTTGCTTGTCGTCTCGAATTCTTCATGGGGTACCTACACATCAACGTATCGTAAATAAACGACATACGAAAACCGAAACGATACGCTAAGGGGCCTATAGGTTAAAACCTATGGACTATGCTTTCAAAACCATTAATCAATCCTCGATGTCGTCGTATAAACGTCAAGTATTCGAGGTAAAACGCAATACGCAAATCCGGAATTCAAAATACGGAATACAGAAACCTGAATCCAAAACAGCAACTAGAGAAAAGGGTCCCAGATTTCACCCTAGGTCAAATTGGACAATTTTGCACATGCCAGGGGTCTAATCTACTGATAAGGAGGCACCAAAACCAAAACGAGACATTTCCCTACTGGTCTGGCCGTAATTTGCGGCCAGAATGCATTTATTTGCAGCCGGGAAAGAGAGATAGGGGCTAGGGTTCTGGTGGTGGCTTTCTGGGTGCCTGCACATATCACTGTCCTACCAAAATAATTTTCAGAGTCTCGGGTTGATAGCAGATTCAATGTAACCTTCACAGATTTCTTAAATTTTCCGATATCGGTTTCTAAATTCGTATTCCGGGTTTCAAGTCTCAGGTTTGGGTCTCAAATCTAGCACCAAGGTGTTTGTATAAGCTCTACTGAGCTCAATTTCACATCATAACCCAAATTTCCCTCAAACCTTAACTAGGTTTTTCTTAAGCCCACAGAACTACCCGATATCGATTCAATCTTAACATAGGGTTATAAGTAATGCATAAACTAAGCTAATGGCCCAGAAAATACCTCATTTGGCAACTCAAGAATTTTCTTGAGTTGCCCCTAGTGGCCAAAATCCTTGCTTTCTTGGTCCAATGTGTTGGTCTTGAGCTTTTGCATCTTTTTTGTGAAATGAAGATAGGGTTTTGGAGTTGTTTTAGTGGTGATTTGAGGAGTTGAAGAGGGGGAGAAGGAGGGGGCAGCAGCAGCCGTAGGAGATGAAGAAGGTGTAAGTCGATGTACAACACCCCATGACTTGTGAGGAGGCGGAAAAATGAAAAACGATCTTGTTCTTTGCATAAACATCGACTAACCGAGAATCTTTGCTAAACGATAACTAACAAAAACATAGAAGTTGTTAACTACTATGAGAAGTGATTATACCTAATGAACCGTGTCTTTCTCCTTTTCGTTATCCACCTCCTCTTCGGCCTCCTCCACGTAATTGATGATCCACCCGAGAGCTTTACTCCAAGCTTCACCTCGAACTTGAGGTAGCTAGGTTTCTTAAAGTGCTAATCTAAGTAACCTAGGTGATATAGAGTTGGGTTATGGATTAATTAGTCTATTCTAATCCTTGGTCTCAACACATGAGTGGTAGGATTAGGGTTTGAAGAGAGAGTGAGCTTGAGGAGAGAGAAGGTGAGCATGAGAATGAGAAGAGATAATGATCTCATTTGAATATATATGAAGTATTATGTTTTATCAAATAAATAAATAAATGATTTAACAACCATGCTTCATTTAATTCATATGAGTGATTCGTCTATATGAGTTATTAACCATTTATGATGCATTAATGACAAGGATGAATCACACAAATGAGTCACTAATCTCATTTAATGCTTATGCCACCTAAACCCCCAAGTCACCATCCTTCTAGAAGCCTCTCGTGAAATTACGAGAACGCCCTCCTATCCGTGAAAACACGGAAAAACTTTAGACTGTATAAATCCAATAACCCGATACTAGAATCTGGCTTAAACCAAAGACGGCTAGTAAAAACCGTCCGAATGTCGTACGTCCGTAAACACACGTATGCGTCCGAACCCTTGTCGTAAAACCATACGACCTCTATATCGTTTCGCCTGAAGCAGGGAAACTCTGTGTGTGGGACTCTAAAGGCTCGACTACTACGCTGGCAGTGGGTTTAACCACAGACCGCAAGCGGCACTAGCTATACGTAATGGTCCCTAGGTAGATATCGATAAGAAGGCCGATGAGGAAACCCATCTGAACTCCTACTGAACCTGATGTGACAATCTCTGTACAGTCTGGTCTGTTCATCTAAGACTATCGTATATCGGGCTTAGGGGGGTGGCAAGCGTCAGTCCCCTAATAGCGATATAAGTTGTGTCGGAGTGAAGCCCATTACACCCTGAGAAACTACTGGAACCTACCAGTAAATCTCGCTTGCCCTGGCCAGGGTCTTTGCGTAATGGATCTCTGACACAGCGCGATATCAACTCCCAATACCGGGAGAGACGAATCCTGTCTAACTGCCACTGCCTCCAAGTTCTCAGGACTGCACCTAACTGCTACCTGTTTGCACGACTCTTTTGAGCCGTGGTGGGTAGCAATCTAAGAACAGTAGGACACACTCGAGGCGAAGTAGCAATGTCAAGTCTGCGGACTATGCTATACTCATGTCACCTGGGAACTGTTAACTGACGACTGGTATAAAACCAACCAACAGTTCCCTGTGAGTCCTGTTCGGTGTACCCGTAATCCAACGAGCATCTGTATACTATCTCCAGTACGACGTACTGACGGCTGTGGGACAGACCATCTCCCCAACTGGGATGAGTAGCGTACACTCTAGTCTACTCCGGAGTATCGATGCCCTGTCTCGATAATCCTACGACTAGGGACCTGAAAAAGGATGTGCTTGTAGACTACCCAGCCCCCACTAGTTGACTGCCATCACAACGTTGGTAGTCAAGCAAGATCCTAAGAGCTATATCAATACGTATACTCACATATTAAGATAGAAAAAACCAAGTAGCATACTACCATGTTTAGCAAAACTGCTATATAACTGTGAATATCCCAAGCTTCCATTAAGTAATATACAAGCTAGTATGATACAATAACAGCCCCTAGGGTATATACACTAACAGAAGGAGAGGTAGAGAAATGAGTGTGGGGATCAAGAAAAATGGCTAAGTCAAAGCTAACCCTTCTCTTTTCTCTCTCACCCATACCTACTACCATATTCTATACTTATCCTTTTTCTCTTACCCAAATTCCTTCTCACTCAAATAGTAACCCCAAAAGAAACATGATAGAAAATGCACAAGTGTAGAAAAAAAAGATATGTGCATGTTTTGCACAAAATTGCTAAAAATCGATTAGCGATTTTTAATCGCGATTAGCACTAAATTAGCATGTAATTAATCATAAAAACTTTAAAATGGCATAATTCCATAAAATACCCTATTTTAGAATTTTCCATAATTTTTCCAAAATTTTTCCCATTTATCTGTATTTAATTATACCGAAATATTAAAATATTAATTAAAATAATATTAAGTTATAAAAATTCCCAAAAATAATATTTTATTTTTTTGAAATGTTACAATCTTCCCCCCTTAAAGAAATTCGGTCCCCGAATTTAAATTTAAACCCCCAAATTCTAAAACATTTCAGTAAAAATCCAAATTGTCTGGGCTCAGAAATCATCAATACATAAAACGCATCATAGCGCAATGCATGCGCATAAGTAATGAGCAGATAACTCAAAATCGAAACTCCGTCAAGTATCCCGCAATCATCGGAGTCATGATAAAGACACAAATGTCAAATCCAAAACAAAACCAATATGATGTATATCAAAATTATACATGTATATATGAAAGCTATATATGTAAATAACTAAGGTAAATGCGTGCAAAAATATGCGGGTACTGTCCTCTGACTAGTCCCGCTCAGTACAAAAACATATAGCGAATATCATAAAAATGTACTGCTCTATAAGAAATCAATCCCCAAAGATGTATATAAGAATATCCTGTGCGTCTGGTGCGCACGGACATCAAAATCCATATATGTGCCATACATGTGCACAAAACAACATCTAGGTGCAACGGGTGTGCACGAAACATCTGTCATAGGAAGCGTGTGTGCCCGACAGCAAAATCAGGTACATCTGACATGCACAAAGAATCTCGATTTAGTGCATCTGGTGTGCACCAAAATCGTATCTCAAAGCATGCGCTCAACACGCGCGGAAATCCAATCAAATGCACAGAGTGAAAGAAATCAACATCAATATCAGAATCAAAATCGATGGTATACAATGCGGCTCAATCAAGATCAGGTATACCGCGTGTATAAGCTCACAACCGTATGCATCAGCGTGCACAAAACAAATCAAAACACTAGAAGTGCATGAAAACTATGGTGGAAGCCTAAATCAAATCACCGGTATAAAATAGGCATGAAATCACAATCGATACCTCAAGTGTAATATCTATGCGCAAAATATAAATACCCAGTAGGTGCAACCATGGTGCAGGAAAAAAAATATCATGAAGCTCAGCCATCAAGACCAAATCATGCGAATGGATTGCCTAAAATATCGAAATCCAAGGTGACGGATACGTGATAATCGAATCACAAAATCACAAATCATAAATACCGTCGTTGGTAGTCCCTCCTTCAAAGTTGAGAAGGTGTCGGTGCATCCAATACTAGCAGCGCAAGATATCTCCTTGCCTCTTGCTCACGGTCTAGCGTCCTCTGTCTCTGGGCCCTTATCTTCTCTGTGGATTCCCAATCTCGCAATCCATCGGCTCATCGGCCCTGTCAGGTGAGCTAACGTGGACGATTCTGTTCTGGCACTTCTCTGGTCATCTCTCGGTCAATCCTCATGACCACTCCTAAAGCAGTACGTCACTGGCGCCGACCTCTGGTCCTCTGAATGCACATCATTCTTTTGCGCCTGGGTGCAAATCTTATCGCAGCAGTGTCCTGGAAGGAATCCCGCTCAAGGTCTTTTCTAATCTCGCCTAAGCCAAACTGCACGGAGTCTGGTACTCTTGCATAATCTCTTCTCCCTCTCTGGATATCTGCGTGTTCCGCACAAATTTTCTCGGAAACTGGCCGTATCCCAATGCCTCTGTAAGCATATCTGGTCTCTAGTCTCGACGAGAAGTAATGACAGCTCGTCAGCGTCTCGCACAAATCTCTTGTCCCATTTGTCTGTATCATTGTCCACTTCGACGTCACGTATCTATCTGCACACTGCATTGTTCTCGGCTACGGTCCATCCGAAGTCTCTCTCATATCTCTTTTCTGCCGAATTGCCCGAAAGTCATCGTCCTTTACTAAAGTTAATTCTTATTCCGGAACGGCTGCATACTCGTCGCACCACTTTCTGGAAGATATATCCATATACAATGCCTCTGCATGCGTATCGCATCTCTGATGTCAGCGGAGTGGAACGTCATCTCGTCGAAATCTCTTACGAACTCTTTACTTCACTCTGCTCTAATGTCGACTGATTCGGACTCGTCCCATCGTGGCTGCATGGACGGCGCTCCAACAGCTATACTCGTATCTGGAGTCTCCCAAGCAATGTGTCCGATCACATGATATCCGAAAGATATCGAACCATCCGATCGATTTGTCAAAACCTCATAATCCACCAAGAGATCAACATCTTGGGTACAGTTTAATAGTATCGAGTACATACCACAGCATCAGTGGTCCAGCCGTAGAAGGGCAAACCCAAGCCTCACTAATGGCGCCGCGGAACTGCCGCAAACCCTAAGGTTCAAAGGCTTTCACACGGTTATTATGTCGAGTTAGGATTTCATTCTTCTAGAGGGTCCATAGAATCGCTTGCATGTCTTTTCGAATACTTTAAACTTGGAAAATGGGCTCTTGACATTGGATCGTCTCAATCGACTCTCAACATACCTGCGTGAAGTCGTCTCTGGCTGGAATCAATCTATCTGATGACCTCGCATCGGGTAAGTGGACGAACCACATGTCCTAGTCATTCATCCTTGGGTGACTAGCGACCTTCCATCATATGTCTAAGTACATACTCATGCTGCAGTAGCTCCAATCATCTGGGCGATATCTCGTCATTTGCAGCAACAACTGACTCATTCGTCTGTACGCTGAACAGCGCCTCAATCATCCTAAATAAGCGATATATCAATGGTCATCACATCCCGGCTGGCCTCTAGCAATAGCCTGATCCTCTGGTACTGATCGGCATGTCCGAGAAATCTCGTAAAAGCGATCTGTCAAACGCTCATGACGCGAAAACACAATAAGACGAAGCCTCTATATGCAATCGTATGTCTTTGTAATCACGCCCTGGTCAGTCCTCATCCACGACGAGCTCATGCTGACGTAACTCTAGCCGTAGCTCTTTCTCTGCCCGTGTAATCGTGGCAGCAAAATCATAACCAGTATCGATGAGGATAGATCATAGGAATGAATACAGTACTGTGCAAGGAAATGTACATCCTAAGGTTTCTTAAATGGAGTAGCATATCGTAAATATGCCGCGGAACATACGTACGGTACGTCACTCTACTTAAGCTACCTACTCCATCAACCAAGGGTCATCCTACGCGACGAAAGTTCGGGTATAATACCCCCTTGACTAAGTCTAAGTTCCGTAAGGTCAAGCCTAAGTTCCGTATATATATAAACGCCCTAGGCTCCACATAGTCAAACTTAGACTCGAACCAAGGTTAACCTAGCGCTCTGATACCAACTTTGTCACGACCCGAAAGAGCACGCGACTGGCCCTTGAATCATATGAAGTCTATAAGACTCCATCTAATCCAAGTAAGCCAAAAGCCCATAAATCTAAAACCATTTTAAATAACAAATGAAGGTAAAATAGTTTTTAGAAGCAAGAAAACATGTTTCAAAAGTAAAGTTTTTAAATACTTAAGCCGAATATGAAGTTTTAAAACGTATAACCTTTTCTGAAAATTTCGGCAAAGTTCCCTTTGTAAATACTGGCCCCGAACGGGGTACAATAAGGATAATATATATATATATATATATATATATATATATATATATATATATACAATGATAAAAGGCATCCCCAAGCGGGAGCTAGCTCTTCGTCAATTGACGGTCATAACCATGCAAACAATATAATATACAGCGTCGAAGGGCGAGAATCAAAACTCAAAAAGAAACTCAATAACATGAAAACCGTAATACTACAATGCGCGACTCTAAGGTCGAAATAATACATAGCTAGTGTCTAAGTCTGAAACAATATACAAGTTTTGGTTGATGGAATTTCTAGATACAATGAATAATACAAGTACAATGGTAGTTCTGATGCAAAAAAACCATCCTACCCAATGGAATTCGTCCACAAAGGAAGCAGTGTGCCAGAAATGCCGCTATGGAACCTGTACGGCAAAACCTGCAAGAACTGTGGAACAACGGGGGTGAGTTGCCAACTCATGAATAGAAAATATCTACAAGCAGAAACCAAATGCATGACATAATCCTAGGTCAAACGATCAGATATATATAAACCTCAAAAGGATAAATCTGAAGCATGATAAGATGGCAATGTAACATCTAAACAAGTATGCAGTGCCAAGTGCTCGTGCCAGTGCCTCAGGTAATAACATATCATGAATATGAGGTATGTTTGCATGAATAAATATGATGAAGTATTTGAATTGATATCAATACACATATATTAGCGTCCCATTCCACTAATATTGGTGTAAGGGCATATATAACAGCGTCCTCATCCACTGTTATATATACATATGGGGTATGATCAATGTAATCAAAGTCTGTATGTGATCAATGTCTGTATATATGTGGATTCCGTCCACCTGTCACCTAATGACAATAAGCATCTTGCATGTAAATATGAGAATATAATCAAAATCATGGAACCAGAGTGCCTAGCATCGACACTCGAAAACATCATGAAACCTGTGCCTAGCATCGAAACTCGAAAACATCATGAAACCTGTGCCTAGCATCGACACGTAAATCCTCATCTATCAGGCGCTGTCACCAAGACTGGCCCTGATAGGTACATATCATATGCTATCTCAAAACCCGAGTGCCCAGCTTCGACCCTTGAATTTCGACGTATCATACGTACATAACTCCGGTCGGTATCCCTAAGATAACCGCCGAGCAAAAGATAATGTCATCGGACGGTATGATTCCCCTGACAGGCTCACCGTCTAACAAATCCAGCGATCCGTTCTCACCCCGGGATACCTCTGGGCCCCACCATGTACCCTCATACGAACTTTACGCCTCCTCGCACGGGGTATATATATATCAGAACCGATAAAACTCATGGTGAAAGCTGAAATATCATATCAAGGGTAACCGGGTTTTTAAAGCATTTACATAATCTTTTTGAAATATCCACGGTTCCCAAATCCAGAAATATCATGAAAACGAATATCCCAATGCGCATAATCAGAATGCATGATGTATGTAACATATAAATGAAATCCAAGTATAACAGTATATCATGCAACATGGAATAACAGTATGCACATACAAGGGTCATATCCTGATGCAATAATACTATTGTGTAGTGACATGGCAATTATCGATGATGAAGTGTGTGAGCCGGCAAGCAAGTATACGTGGAATATACGCATCATCGATAATGGTGCCGGTGTCCTAACAGCATGATGGTAATATAGCAATAAATATATTTACACCTGTAAAGCGATGTGAATAGCATGAATATGCGAAAATCGAATAATCAACGCAACAGTGAAGAATCTATATCCATATGTATATGTCATGCAATTATGCCATTTGAAATAAAATAAATCGGGGTTTTTGGTAAAATAAGGGCTACGGCGTTTTAAAGAAAGGATGCGTCTTTGAAAATGTCCGTAGAGTCCCTTTTTCCTATCTTTGAAATACTCCCGTTTCGTTAGTTTTAAAATAGGTATGACTCGGGTCTAGTCTAATGTCTACTAAGTAATCTACATCTAACTATCAAGTCAATCAGGAGGGGTAAGGAAACCACCTAAATCTAATTCGATATATATAAATATAAGTATAATAGTCGGTGATCCTGCCTCAATAGTATCGCGTACGATACAGTATATCATCTGACGTCCTCGAGTCATGAGTGCGGATCAATCATCAATATATAGCTCGTATGGTAAATCATCGTACGGCATCCCAATAGCTGGGTACGGGTCAACATCATATTATCTCATCAATTATCTGGTATCCTTATCATCATATCACATAATCTGGGGTACTGATCTAAGTCCAGTACAAATCGATACCATCTATATAAGTATGAATGCGTGTGTGGAACACACGTCCAAAGGTCGGCTAAAAATCACATGTCGTATCCCAAATACGAATCATACCATATCACCGATCTCATGGCACTATGCCCAATATCATCGACTCATCTCCAATGTCATCCACTATCATCATCAACACAGTATAAGTATAATGAATATGCAAGGGTGTGTGGGTGGGTGTAAACCTATTTTAGGGTTCGCGAGTAGGAACTACACTAGTTTACTTCTAACCCTAATCTATACAAAGTACACCTAACACAATATCCACGACACACTATAACTATCATATACATAATATATATACATATATAGTATACCAACTACGGACTGCGGGGGTGCTATACGTCATCCACCCGACTTCCCCCAAAGATATAATCTACTCACCTTGCGTCTTCATTTGTCGACGTCGCCATGCGCTTGCTTGTCGTCCCGAATTTTTCATGGGGTACCTACACATCAACGTATCGTAAATGCGTATTAAAACCAAATCGGAACTGAAACGACATATGAAAACCGAAACGATACGCTAAGGGGCCTATAGGTTAAAACCTATGGACTATGCTTTCAAAACCATCAATCAATCCTCGATGTCGTCGTATAAATGCCAAGTAATCGAGGTAAAACGCAATACGCAAATCCAGAATTCAAAATACGGAATACGGAAACCTGAATCCAAAACAGCAACTAGAGAAAAGGGTCCCAGATTTCACCCTAGGTCAAATTGGACAATTTTGCACATGCCAGGGGTCTAATCTACTGATAAGGGGGCACCAAAACCAAAATGAGACAATTGCCTACTGTTCTGGCCGCAATTTGCGGCCAGAATGCATTTATTTGCGGCCGGGAAACAGAGATAGGGGCTAGGGTTCTGGTGGTGGCTTTCTGGGTGCCTGCACATATCACTGTCTAACCAAAATAATTTTCAGAGTCTCGGGTGTTAGTTATATGTATGCCCTAGAGGCCATTACTATACATAGGATATATATTGTAGTGGATGCTTGGACATATATAGGGAGGACTTTTTTGCTCGACATGATAGTATGCTATCTGGTTGCACTTTACCTTAACGTGTACACTGATTGTCTCTCTGTTACTTGTTGGTAAAGCCCTTAGGATGTGTACTTGACTACCTAGACTATGATGCAGATCATACTAGTAGGGACATGGTAGTCCATAAGTACATCCTTCAACGTCCCTAGTCGTCGGTGTATCGAGACAGGGCATCGATATACCAGTGTAGACTAGCATATACCTTCTCGACCCATACAGATGGGTGATGGATGATCCCATATCCATTGGCGTTTGACATCAGAGATGATATACGGGTGCTCAGTGGAGACTGGGTACACTGGACGGACTCGCCGAGAACTCCCAGATGGTATTATACCTTACGTCAGATGGCAGTTCTCTTGTGACACTGGTACAGGTTAGTTTGTAGACCCGAGATCGTCATAGAGTCTTGTGTGATTCCCACTGTGTTTTGATTTCCACCTTACCACGTACAAGAGGGCGTGCAAAACGGTGGTTTTTGGGTACAGTCCCGAATCACATGGAGGCGATGAGCGATAGGAGGGGATTCGTCTCTCCCGGTAAAGGGAGTTGATGTTGCGCTGTGTTCGATTGGCTATAATCGGAAATCCCTGGCCAGGGTTGCTGAGATTTACTGGTAAATGTTACCAGTAGTTTCTCGAACTGTTATAGACCTCATATCGACATGACTTATCGAGCTAATGGGGTCTGACGTTTACCACCCCTAGGCGAGATATGCGACATATCAGAAGACGAGACCGGACTGTACGGTAAGTGTTACTGGTTGGATTCACAGGAGTGTGGGAGGGCTTGCTCGTCGATCTTCTGATCGCTCAATACTCGGGTGGCCGTTAACAACGGCGCTATAGCTTTAGCAAAGGAACCCAGGTCCCATCAGAAGTCCAGACACATCTTAAGGCGGTATCACCTGATCAGGGAGATCATAGATCGCCGGGAGATCGAGGTGAAGAGAGTAAAGATGGAGGATATGTTAGTTATATGTATGCCCTAGAGGCCATTACTATACATAGGATGTATATTGTAGTGGATGCTTGGACATATATAGGGAGGACTTTCTTGCTCGATATGATAGTATGCTATCCGGTTGCTCTTTACCTTAACGTGTACACCGATTGTCTCTCTGTTACATGTTGGTAAAGCCCTTAGGATGTGTACTTGACTACCTGGACTATGATGCGGATCATACTAGTGGGGACATGGTAGTCCATAAGTACATCCTTCAAAGTCCCTAGTCGTGGGTGTATCGAGACAGGGCATCGATATACCAGAGTAGACTAGCGTATACCTTCTCGACCCATACGATGGGCGATGGATGATCCCATATCCATTGGTGTTTGACATCAGAGATGGTATACGGGTGCTCAGTAGAGACTGGGTACACTGGACGGACTCGCCGAGATCTCCCAGATGGTATTATACCTTACGTCAGATGGCAGTTCTCTGGTGACACTGGTACAGAGTAGTCTGTTGACCCGAGATCGTCATAGAGTCTTGTGTGGTTCCCACTGTGCTTTGATTTCCACCTTACCACGTCCAAGAGGGCGTGCAAAACGGTGGTTTTTGGGTACAGTCCCGAATCACATAGAGGCAATGAGCGATAGGAGGGGATTCGTCTCTCCCGGTATAGGGAGTTGATGTTGCGCTGTGTTCGATTGGCTATAACCGGAAATCCCTGGCCAGGGTTGCTGAGATTTACCGGTAAGTGTTACCAGTAGTTTCTTGAATTGTTAAAGACCTCATATCGACACAACTTATCGAGCTATTGGGGTCTGACGTTTACCACCCCTAGGCGAGATATGCGACATATCAGACGATCAGACCGGACTGTACGGTAAGTGTTACTGGTTGGATTCACAGGAGTGTGAGCGGGCTTGCTCGTTGATCTTCTGATCGCTCAATACCCATGTGGCCGTTACGTTTAGCAGACCGCTTGCGGCTTGTGAGTGTTTGATATGATCATCACCTGCTGCCGGCGTATTGACGAGTCTTTAGAGTTCTACACAGAGGTTTCCTGGCTCAAGCGAAACGAAATAGAAGCGCATATGCGATATGTGCGGGACCGAGAATAATACGTGTATGTGATACCGTATTCCATTCTCGCGATGGTTGTATCGAAAGGTTGTATGCGATATAACCTAGTTATCGAATCGAGGATTGATTCGATAAGCAGATACATTGGATACTAGTCGGTTATATGCGATATGACCGGATCGTTGAATCAAGTATTGATTTAATGATTTAATGTATAATTATATATTTGATATATTACTTTGCATTAACTAGTATTGGTTCACTTTAAATGGATTTTCTCACTTGAAGTTCAAAAGTTGTATATGTGATATACTTTTGTGCACTTGGATGTATCATGTTTGATGATACATGTTTACTTGAGTTTGTGTAAAGATTGAACCATGGTTATTTAAATGGTTAGGGTTTTGGTTTTCTTATTCATTTATTTATTTATTTATTCTTTAAGGAAAATAATAAGCATAAAGAGAAAATGGTGGCTTTCTTTGTTTGTATATTGAAGCTTCATGAAGCTTTAACTAAGTTACCATTTTGTCTCATGCTTAACCCTAACCATTCCACTTAACCCTAGTTCATTCTCTACACTTGACCATGGTTGGTTTATGATAAGTATTCTTTTATTTTCTATTTGAAAAATACTAATAATAACACTTATCATATTCTATCTTCTTCATCTTGTTCTTCTTCAAGAAGAAAAAGCTTGATAGCTTTAATGGCAACTTGAGAAAATATGTGAGAAATCCAATTCTAAAGTGAACCACTTCCTATTTCTTCATCCTCTACCTCTTGCCAAGTAGTATAGGGTGTTTTCTTCACAAGTCTCATGACTTGGTGAAGTGGGAGCTTGATCTTGTGATGCCTCGACGTAGATCATCTTCGGCATCGAAGTCGACGACCTAGCCCGCCTATTTTTCCGATGAAGCCGACGCTAGAGCCCGGGATTCGATATGGACAGCGAGGAGACTTCATTGCGGAGCTATGGAGGTGGAGGACCGGATCTACAAAGGTTGTATTTCCGTTCACTTAGTTAAGTTGTTAACTAGTTGCATCTTTCACCTAAAATTCTAGTTAACGATCCGTATTAGGGTTTCTCGGCACTTGTAAAATTTGAATTTGTCATGGTTGATGCCTTGTGTGACCTCATTAGTGTGCCTAGGAACCCTACAGTGGTATCAGAGACTAGCTAGAGCCTTAGGCGATGCGTAGACGGAGTTAGAAGTCCGATCGAACCGAAACCCTAACACAAAAATGCTCTCTGGACTTTTTTCAAAAACTGGGTTTTTTCCAGATTAAAAATTCTTAAAAAATTCAACAGGAATATCTATGAGTTATAGTGCAAAACGAGATCCTAATTCATTTAAACCGCCGTGGTTCCGCGGCCGTACGTTCGACTCTCACAGTAAGTGTTGCACAGTAATTCCTCTTTTCTGATGCTGGATTTTATGGGAATTTTTAAATATCATTCAAGAGTTGAATTTTCTGATTTGTATTGGGGACTCGGTGTTTCGACCGGATAGTCTAATTTTGTCAGTGTGTTTTTCCGGGTAAATTTTAGAATATGTTAAAAAGTTCGGCCGGACATAAATACCGACTTTTTCCCCTGCCGGGAAATTTCCAATTGTTGGATATTTCTGAAGTTTAATCACGTTCTAAGTAGTGCAAGTAATGCGATGGTCCCTCTAGAAGACAACAAACCTTAACTCTATTATGTGATCGTCTTGAACTGCTCTTTGAACCTTCGGGTTTGGGGCAGTACGGCGTGCCACATGTGAGGCGTTGGCTTGACCCTTCTACGGATGGACCGTTGGTACTGAGGCACGAACTGAATGCTGTTAAACTTATTTCATGCGTTGAGCTGTTTCGGGAAAACTTGGGTGTTTGACTGTTCGATCGGAAAGTTTAACATTTTCTGTTTATCTGGAATGTGATACAATACTTGGAATCCACAAGTAGTTATGAGATAACTGAATGAATGTTATAAACATAGCACTTTAGTCTCAATTGATCGGTTGCCACGGAATTTTGATGTGATCAAAAGTCCGTCGCAATCACGTAGCGTACGCGGATACTCGCCGGGTAAACTTAATAGACAGCTTCACTCCATAACCTCGACCAAGTGACTGCAGGAGAACCCCGTCGCCGAAAGCATCCGTTCGGGTGCTCACGGCAGCGGTGTTCCGCCTTGGTGCACTTCGTCGACGGCGTCGGGGGTGCGGCCGCCTACCAAAGTTTACGACGAGCATTCGATTAGAATGTCGGGAATCCTGTTGAATTGCCCGACTTGATATTGAAAAGTGTTTTCGATATGAGACTAAAATGCGGGGTTTATAAATGTTAGGCATGCGATGTCTAAGGAATTTATTTGATTAGGCATCCAATGTCTATGGAGGTTGCGGATTCCAACTGTTGTAGTTTTACACTTTCTTTTCTGTGACCGTAAGTGTAATATGTGATATCGCCGGTTTCGTTGCTATATGTCAACGACAATTGGGATAGGCATATTTACTTACGTTGATGACATATGATGTTATGTGTTGCTGGATATGTTATATTGGATCGTCGTGTTTGAATAACCGGGGGGGTTTTATGTGAGATGAGTGTTTTTCATTTTCATTCATGTAAAAACTTGTATGTAATATTCTTTTATTGGTGCACTTCCAGGTTGCGGAAGATGTCACCTTTTGTATATTATTTACTTTTCCGCACTAGGATAGACCCAAGGAGGAGGGCACAAGTAACCGGGTTCTGGAGTCCAGTGGGAGACCAACTCGAGGAGTCGAGGCCTGGTCTCCTAACTCTAGAATTGGTAGGGTTGCTTGACGCTCTCGTAGGGGTATAGGGGTGTGGGTTTGGCTATTCATCGCGACCGTGGAATCCGTGTTTTATACTGGCTCGTATTGAAAACACGGACGTCCTAGTATATCCAATATTTCATTTGTTACTTCTGCTGCGATATCTGTGATGTGATCATGTGATGTTCTGTGATAGATACTGTATATAGTATATATGATATATTATATAGATGTTACTTATGTTTTACACCCACGCTAGCCCTGCCCCGCTCTGCCGTTAGTTACCTAACCTAACGGTGCATGAGGGGACATCGAGGCGAATGCGGATGGCATAAGTGTACGTCGTATTTATCTGTGATGTTTAGGTAACTTAAATGATGGGACATCATTAATATGATTAATGAAATAAAAGAAACCTAAAGATGTTGTAGAATCGAATTTCAAAAATAAAACAGGTAGCTAAAGTTCTTGCTTTGCATCGCGGTGTTCCTCGAAGAACATCCTGCACCTTATTCGATAAGGAAAGGACCGACGATCCCTTCACCGGGAGTGACTCCTTTAGCAAAACTAGAAAAAGCCTAAAAAACACTCCATTTCAAAATCATTTGATTCTACAACAATATCAGGTTCATTACGCAATAGGTTTTCAGAAAAACCTGTCGTAGCCCTCCGTCATTTCAGATAAGTACTAGTTAGTATTCGTGCAATGTTTGTTGACTATGTTAAGGCGTAGTGTGCGGTAGCTAATTAGTGCTTATCTGCATAAGCATATGATGTGATTGGATTATGGTAGTCGTGCGACTTTGTTGACTATGTTAAGGGTCGTGCGGGTGGGTTTAATTCAATCGGGAAATGACGGTTTGAACTTGACTAGAACTTATGATTTGTTGACTATGTTAAGGTCATATAGCTGCTAGGGGCAAAAGATTATCGGGAATTTCAAGTGTTGAAATTTGCAATGAGATTGCATACCTTCTATGAGATAGTTGGATCCCGATACCCGCTGCGATTAAGAGTTACTCCTGGGAGAGTTTTACACATTATAATTAGCCGATCAAGTAGGTGTATAGAAAGGTGTCAACGAGGTTACGCCTCTGGGAAAACGAGGTTTACATTAATTAGGTTCGTGCGAAAGCACGAGGGACATCCCTCAAAGTACCGACACTGGCCTGGCTGAAAGATTGGCGAACTTGTAGTGTGTAATTAATCCCGGCTAGTCTTTCCTTTTAGGGTTTGAAGGAAGATTTGATAAAAAGCAGTGGGAGCCATCCTGACTAGATAAAATAATAACCAATCTATTCTTGTAAGAGCGCACGCTGAGTGTTTTCTTCTCTCTCTCTCCAGGTAGCGAACATATCACGCCTTAATCAAGATAATAATACGGATATTTGACCGAACCCGCTTGTTATACTGAGTTGGGGAACGTTGGTCCCGCTCCAACTTATAATTGTTATAAGACAGAGCAGGAAATTGGGGAATACCAGATTTCCCGTGCCGCCCAAACGAGGAAAGTGCATATGATGCATCATCTTCGGGTGTGTTTACGTCCTGGGTATTTGATACCGGATCAGGATCCCAGATATGTAATCTGTTACATAGGGCTACAGAAAGGTAGAGAACTGAGAACGGGTGATAAGTTTCATGAGACAGAAAACGGGGAAAGTGTTGCAGCCAAGTCTGTTGGTCACTGTCACCCTGTATTCCAAATACATTGATTCTGAACGAATGTTATTAGATACCGAACCTGATATACAAAATCATATCACTCTCTTTATTAGTAAAGAAATGATAAAATTTTGTATTGTTGGATAATGTTTTGAACATTTCCTATATCAAAAGTTGATCGGTTCAGGCACGTTATCTAAAAGCATTGATGTTCTAAATCAAACTACAATTCTTAGTATACAGAACACACAAAAGAGGAAGAGTTCAGAAATGAACGAATTCTTCTTAAGGTATTGCAGACTAGGTCATATCAATGCGACCCGACTGGCTGGAGTTACATAAAGATGCATATTTAAATTAGTTTGAATTTACATCTTGTGAAACTCGCCAGTCATGTCACAAAGATAATATGACCATAGCTCTGTTTATTGGAAACAGAGAAAGAGTTAATGAACTCTTGGGACTGATACATGATGATGTATGTAAGGTCCCCTGTCTACACATGCCAGGACTGGTTCTTTATACTTCATTACATTCTCTGATGATCTTTCGAGATTTAGACCTATGTTCCTGTTGAAACACAAGTCCGAACCTTTTGAGATATTCACAGAATATAAGTTAGAAGTAGAGAACCAAAATACGGGTATAAGTATTATGTCATTTGATGTGATCAAGGAGGAGAATACTTGAGCACGGAATTCCTGGATTATTCTAAAGGAGAATGAGATTCTCTCTCTGTATTACTCCTCCGTATACACCATAGCACGATGGTATATCGGGGCAGAGCAATCACACCCTATATGATAAGGTGTGCTCTATGATGAGTACTACTGAGTTACCTGTTTCCTTTTGGGGGTCATGCACTTGAGAAGCTGCATACCTATTGAATTAGGTTCTAATCAGATCACAGCCTACCGCTCCATATCAGATATGGTATGGGAAGAGCCCATGTCTTAAGATAGTTAAGATTTGGGGTTGACCGGCCTATGTCTAAAAACAAAATCCGGACAAGCTCGAGGCAAGGTCTGTTATGTAGAACTGGAAAGGTTCCAGCTATGCAAACTATAGCAAATGATTTGGTACAACCAAAGGATTCAATAGCAACCGATGAACTTCAGCCTCTCCGCCGATCTAGTAGGTTTCCTCACCCACCTGAGAGATACTTTGGTTTCTCTATGACAGTGGGAGCGAGGATTGCATCATGAGATGATGACCCAACTAGTTTCGGGCTGGCCACCTGGAGTAAGACTCTGTAAGAATGGCTGGATGCTTAGTGATCTGAGATGGAATCCTTATACACCAACAAAGTATGGACTTTAGTTGCTATATCTGAAGGGTTAAATCGCCATCAGGAGCAAGTATATCTTGAGAAGATTACTTGGTGTACATGGAAAGGTTGTGACTTTCAAAGCTAGACTTGTTAAAGGTTTTCATCATCGACCAGGCGTGGATAATGATGAAACCTTTTTCCAGTAGCTATGCTTAAGTCCATCCAAATCCTACTTGCCACGGCTACATACCATAACTACGATATCTGGCGGTTGGGTGCCATGACTGCTTTTCTAAATGATGTTTTATAAGAGTGCGTCTATAAGTACACAGCCAGAGGGCCTCGTAGACAGTGGGAGCAGCGGAAACGTGTGTAAGATGTTTTATGTAATAAAGCAGGCATCGCGGAGTTGGAACATCTGTTTTGATGAGTTAGTCAAACAGTTTGACATCATCAAAATGGTAGATGAACCTTGTATAAACAAAAAGGTAGTAGGGAGTATGGTGGTGATCCTCATAGAGTACGTGGATAACATACTCTTGATAAGAAAGGAGTTTCTTAAGCTACGCTCGGTCAATCTCCGCTTATCACAATGATTCTCCATATAGGATCAAAGTGATACCTCCTAAATCCTGGTTTTTGGATCTATGAGATAGATCTAATTGGATGTTAGGATACTCACTAGTTGTAGTGAGAAGGTATCAGATGATCCTAGGGAGAATCACTGGAAAGGTTCCAAAGTGATAAAGACGACTGAAAGTCAGTCACAGGCATTGCCTTTACCCTCAGTAAAGGGACGGTATGTTGGAAGAGTTCCAAGCTAGATACCGTGGCTAACTAGACGATAAAGGCAGGATACATCGCTACCCAAGATGCTACCAAAGAGGCCGTTTGGGTGTATATTGGTTCATGAGATGAACTACGTTCCTACCATTGTGAGACAATGGAGTTGTGGCTTATGCCAAGGAACGCCGGTCCCATCAATGATCCAGACATATTCTAAGGCAGTATCACCTGATCATGGAGATGGCTGATCTCCAATGTGATCAAGGTTAGGAGAGCAGACTTAGAGGATAACACGGCGGATCCACTCACGAAGGCCTATTCCCAGAGAGAGACTTTTATGGGATGGTTGAGTATGAGATACTGCAACCACTGCTATCAGATGGCCCTAGTGCAAGTGGGAGATTGTTAGTTATATGTATGCCCTAGAGGCCATTACTATACATAGGATGTATATTGTAGTGGATGCTTGGACATATATAGGGAGGACTTTCTTGCTCGACATGATAGTATGCTATCTGGTTACTCTTTACCTTAACGTGTACACTGATTGTCTCTCTGTTACATGTTGGTAAAGCCCTTAGGATGTGTACTTGACTACCTGGACTATGATGCGGATCATACTAGTGGGGACATGGTAGTCCATAAGTACATCCTTCAAAGTCCTTAGTCGTGGGTGTATCGAGACAGGGCATCGATATACCAGAGTAGACTAGCGTATACCTTCTCGACCCATACGATGGGCGATGGATGATCCCATATCCATTGGTGTTTGACATCAGAGATGGTATACGGGTGCTCAGTACAGACTGGGTACACTGGACGGACTCGCCGAGAACTCCCAGATGGTATTATATCTTACGTCAGATGGCAGTTCTCTGGTGACACTGGTACAGAGTAGTCTGTTGACCCGAGATCGTCATAGAGTCTTGTGTGGTTCCCACTGTGCTTTGATTTCCACCTTACCACGTCCAAGAGGGAGCGCAAAACGGTGGTTTTTGGGTACAGTCCCGAATTACATGGAGGCAATGAGCGATAGGAGGGGATTCGTCTCTCCCGGTATAGGGAGTTGATGTTGCGCTGTGTTCGATTGGCTATAACCGGAAATCCCTGGCCAGGGTTGCTGAGATTTACCGGTAAGTGTTACCGGTAGTTTCTCGAATTATTATAGACCTCATATCGACACGACTTATCGAGCTATTGGGGTCTGACGTTTACCACCCCTAGGCGAGATATGCGACATATCAGACGAACAGACCGGACTGTACGGTAAGTGTTACTGGTTGGATTCACAGGAGTGTGAGAGGGCTTGCTCGTCGATCTTCTGATCGCTCAATACCCGGGTGGCCGTTACGTTTAGCAGACCACTTGCGGCTTGTGGGTGTTGATATGATCATCACCTGCTGCCGGCGTATTGACGAGTCTTTAGAGTCCTACACAGAGGTTTCCTGGCTCAAGCGAAACGAAATAGAAGCGCATATGGGATATGTGCGGGACCGAGAATAATACGTGTATGTGATACCGTATTCCATTCTCGCGATGGTTGTATCGAAAGGTTGTATGCGATATAACCTAGTTATCGAATCGAGGATTGATTCGATAAGCCGATACATTGGATACTAGTCGGTTATATGCGATATGACCGGATCGTTGAATCAAGTATTGATTTAATGATTTAATGTATAATTATATATTTGATATATTACTTTGCATTAACTAGTATTGGTTCACTTTAAATGGATTTTCTCACTTGAAGTTCACAAGTTGTATATGTGATATACTTTTGTGCACTTGGATGTATCATGTTTGATGATACATGTTTACTTGAGTTTGTGTAAAGATTGAACCATGGTTATTTAAATGGTTAGGGTTTTGGTTTTCTTATTCATTTATTTATTTATTTATTCTTTAAGGAAAATAATAAGCATAAAGAGAAAATGGTGGCTTTCTTTGTTTGTATATTGAAGCTTCATGAAGCTTTAACTAAGTTACCATTTTGTCTCATGCTTAACCCTAACCATTCCACTTAACCCTAGTTCATTCTCTACACTTGACCATGGTTGGTTTATGATAAGTATTCTTTTATTTTCTATTTGAAAAATACTAATAATAACACTTATCATATTCTATCTTCTTCATCTTCTTCTTCTTCAAGAAGAAAAAGCTTGATAGCTTTAATGGCAACTTGAGAAAATATGTGAGAAATCCAATTCTAAAGTGAACCACTTCCTATTTCTTCATCCTCTACCTCTTGCCAAGTAGTATAGGGTGTTTTCTTCACAAGTCTCATGACTTGGTGAAGTGGGAGCTTGATCTTGTGATGCCTCGACGTAGATCATCTTCGGCATCGAAGTCGACGACCTAGCCCGCCTATTTTTCCGATGAAGCCGACGCTAGAGCCCGGGATTCGATATGGACAGCGAGGAGACTTCATTGCGGAGCTATGGAGGTGGAGGACCGGATCTACAAAGGTTGTATTTCCGTTCACTTAGTTAAGTTGTTAACTAGTTGTATCTTTCGCCTAAAATTCTAGTTAACGATCCGTATTAGGGTTTCTCGGCACTTGTAAAATTTGAATTTGGCATGGTTGATGCCTTGTGTGACCTCATTAGTGTTCCTAGGAACCCTACAGGATAACATTGCCGATCCATTCACAATGGCCATTCCTTAGACGCAGTTTGAGAGGCTATTCGAGATGATAGGTCTACGATATGCCAGCTCATGGCCCTAGTGCAAGTGGGAGATTGTTAGTGTATATGCCTTAGGGGCCATTATTGTATCATACTAGATTGTTAGTGTATATACCCATCGTCAGTTATCAGTTCCCAGGTGACATGAGTACAGCATAGTCCGCAGACTTGACACTGCTACTTCGCCTCGAGTGTGTCCCACTGTTCTTAGATTGCTACCCTACCACGACTCAAAGGAGTCGTACAAACAGGTAGCAGTTGGGTGCAGTCCCGAGCACTTGGAGGCAGTGGCGGTTAGATAGGATTCGTCTTTCCCGGTATTGGGAAATGATATCGCGCTGTGTCAGAGAGCCATTACGCAAAGTCCCTGGCCAGGGCAAGCGAGACATACTGGTAGGTTCCAGTAGCTTCTCAGGGTGTAATGGGCTTCGCTCCGACACAACTTATACAGCTATTAGGGGACTGACGCTTGCCGCCCCCTAGGCTTGATATGCGATAGTCTTAGACGAACAGACCGGACTGTACGGAGATTGTCACATGAGGCTCAGTGGGAGTTCGGATGATTTTCCTCGTCGGCCTTCTTATCGACATCTACCTGGGGACCGTTACGTACAGCTAGTGCCGCTTGCGGTCTGTGGTTAAACCCACTGCCAGCGTAGTGTCGAGTCTTTAGAGTCCCACACAGAGAGTTTCCCTGCTCCAGGCGAAACGATATAGAGGTCGTATGGTTTTACGATATGGGTTCGGATGCGTACGTGTGTTTACGCACGTACGACTTTTCGGACAGTTTTTTACTAGCCGGCTTTGGTTTAAGCCAGTTTCTAGTATCGGGTTATTGGATTTATACAGCCTAAAGTTTTTCCATGTTTTCACGGATTATAGGGGCGTTCTCGTAATTTGTCGGGAACCTTCTAGAAGAGTGGTGACTAAGGGGTTAAAGTGGCATGAGCATTAATTGATTAATGACTCATTTGTTTGATTCATCCTTTGCACTTAATGACTCATTAATGAGATAATGAGTCATATGATGAATCACACAAGGTGAATGCATCAACCATAATGATTAAATCATTTATTTATTTATTTGATTAAATGGTTATGGTTGATATATTCAAAATGAGCTCATTATTCTTTTCATTCTCATCTTCTCCTTCTCTCTCCTCAAGCTCACTCTCTCTTGAAACCCTAGCACTAACCTCTCATGTGTTGAGATCAAGGGTTAGCTAGACTAAAACATCCATAACCTCACTCTATATCCCCTAGGTAGCTTAGATTAACACTTTAAGCAACCTAGTTATCTCAAGTTTGAGATTTAGCTTGGCGTAGGAGCTTTCGGGTGGATCGTCTTTGATTCGAGGAGGCCGTGAAGTTGCCGATGTTCCAAGGAGCCTACGAGGTGTGGAGGACAGCGATGAAGCCCCGAAGGACATGTAACGTGAGGTATAACTCCGGTACCGAGTAGTTAAACCTCTAGTATAACGTTAGCAATGGTTTAGATTACGATTCATGCGCTCAAGTCCGTGTTACGAAGCTTTGATAATCGTTTTTCATATATTCTGCCTCCCCGCAAGTTAGTGGGGTGCGTGACATGGACTTACAGTGGTATCAGAGCCAACTAAACCATTACTAGCTTGTTAGCAACTGATTAGAAATTCGATCGACGAAAAATACGAAATATAAAAAACCAAAACCCATAGTTTCTGTTAATTTTAAAACTGTCTAAAAAAATTTTTGACATACCTTAAAATTCACAGCAGGGAAATTGATGAATACTGGGAAAATATGAGTCACTGAATCGGCAAAACGACCGCGGTTCCGCGGCAATAGAGAGCTATTACCGCGGAACCGCCGCCGAGTCAACACCGAGTTGACTCGGAGTTTCACAGTAATTCATAATTTTGGGTTTTTTGTTTTCCTGTATATACTGTTTCTGCCCAGGTTGCCTCTGTGATGATTTGCTTTTGGGGTAGACACGGATATAGGTAATCGATCGATGTTCTAATCAATTTGCGAATTGGATCTTTATCTGTAATGTTTTATGTGTTCGTAAACCTCCCTTAACTGCTAGTATGTCGGTTGGTAGGGGTTGCACATATCTGTGATGTTATATATAACCGTTTGTGTATATGAACTGTGTTGGACTGTTATGATGGTTAGCCGGGGTTTGAGATGTATTTAATATTCATTCATTCAATGTAAATGTAATTTGATCTAATATTATTTTGCGGGGCACATCCAGGTTGCGGTTGTAGCCACCGTTGTATTATTATTTCTTTTTACTGCTTTTGCTCCTAGGATAGACCCAAGGTGGGGTGCACAAACTACCGGGTATTTTGAAGTGTCGAGGCAGACCGCTTCACTTCTGGTACTTGGCGGGTAGTTTGCCGTACCCGTAGGGGTGTGGGGTGGGGTAATGGCTATTCATCACAACTGTGTAATCCGTCTTTCCTTGCATGCTCAAAAGAAACGCGGATTACTTGCATATCCAATAAAGTTTATCTGTGATCTGGAATGCTTATTATTGCGTCTGACGAATGTACAATATCTATATATAAATATCTATTAGACTCCACTTATGTTTTACACCCGCGCTAGCCCAGCCCCCGCTCTGTCGTTAGTTAAGTAACCTAACGGGTGATGACGGGACCCCGTGGCGAATGTGGATGGCATAAGAGGACGTTGTATTTTCGTTGTTTTCTGCAATGATAGATTAATGATGGGACGCATTATTATAATGCAAAGAAAATAAACCATAGTTTATTCGTTGGAACAAATTTAAAAGAAACCACTCGGTTATTTTAAAAGATCGGTTTTTTTTTAAATTGCGGAGCTTTAACCACTCCTTTTAAAAAGTATCAGGTTCTTTCGATTATATCAAGTTCACTACGTTCACGGTTTTGCCAAAACCATTCGTAGCCCTCCGTCATTTCATTTGGGTATTCAGTAGTATTCAAGCTATGCATATTTGGCCCTTAGTCAAAACATAGTGCTTGGTAGCTACTAGGGTATTCATTTGTTGCATAGATAGATGCGTTGTTTTGGAACAGTCGTACTGCTTTTCTTGACCCTTAGTCAAGGGTATGTACGGGTGGGTTCAAATTAACCTGGATAATGATGGGTAGAACTTGACATATGACTTATGGCATTTTTGGCCCTTATTCAAAGTCATAAGAGCATGGGGCAAAAATCCACATCGGGAATTTCTAAAGAAACTGAAATTTGCAGAGAGGAGCATACCATTTTGGAGTTTGATGAATGTTGGTAGGATTCCTTCAACATTATCATACGATGATATCATGGATCCCGATCCTACTGTGAGTATATACTACTTATCAAGAGATTCGTCACTTAACGATCAATGCTATAAACCAAGTAGGTGCCTAGAAAGGTGTCAGCGTGGTTACGCCCCCAGAGAAAAGAGGTTATTTAATTAAGGAACTTCGCGAAAGCGTTGGAAAACCTCCCTCGAAGTATCAACACTGGCCTGGCTGAACGGTTAAGCAAGTATTGTACGGTGAGAATGGTCCCGGCTAATTCTTCTTTTATGGTTTGAGGAAGGATTCGAGAAACAGTGGGAGCCATCCTGTTTAGATAAATTAAACCACTCTAAACTTGCAACAGCATCATGCTAATTGTATTTTCTTATCTCTCTTAAATTGTAGCGACCTTGTGACCATACATAGGTTACATCTAGATAATAATTTGACTGAATCTGACTTATTTGACTGGCAGAAGTCTGTCCAGATGTCCATTGCCTATGACAAGATGGACCACCCTATTACTACTCAAGATCCCGCCGTCCCAGGTCCAGTTTTCACTATCGCGGATATGGATATCCGTCAGACAAAGGGAAAAGATAAAGAAAAAGCCAAGTGCCTCGTGTTAGCTTCAGTTGATGGTGTATACCAGAAGCGGCACGAGAAGATAGACTTAGTTTCCATCTTTCTCCATAACAAAGATTTATATGGAGAGCAATCTCATATCGCAAGATATGAGACCTCGAACGAATTAATTCAAGCGAGGTTGGCTAACGGGTCATCTATAGGGGACAACGTCCTTACAATGACTAGCTATATTGATGAGCTCCGGGACTTGTAGACCACGTTGGGAAACAGGTCAGATATTGACTTGATTCTACAGTCTCTACCTGTTATCCTGAAGAAAACCAGGGAAGTAGAAGGAAAGAGAAAGGCAAAAGTTTCGGGACAGGATATAGTTAAAGAGGGACGTTCCTATTGTTATGGGATTGGGCATAGGCAGAAAGATTGCAAAGCTTTTGAAGCCAGTAGCCAGGATACGAAGCATGTTGTGGCTTCAGCCTCAAGTGTATTTGTAATTGAAGACTGTATGTCAATAAACTCTACTTCCTGGGTACTAGATACCGGGGAAAGATCTCATATCTGTAATTCATTACATGCTTTGAGAAACAGTAGAGTTATAAAGGTAGGTGATTGGTCTCTCAGAGTTGCAAACGGAATGACAGTGAACGCTGAATCCGTGGGAGAATATCGCTTAGGTTTGACAAGTGGGAATATATTGATTTTACATAACTGTTTATATGTACCTAGTATGACTTGTAATATTATATCAGTGTCCTCACTTTCGAGAGAGGGATATGATTTTACATTCATAAGTGATGTAGTTAACATCCACCTAAATCAAGTTATGATTGGGTCCTGTACATTAGATAACGGTATATACGTATTAAGTCAAGCTCATGTTTTCAATGTCCAGAACACTCTTAAAAGAAAGTCTCCAGAAATAAATCAGGCTTTCTTATGGCATTGTAGACTAGGTCACATCAATGAGAGAAGGTTGACTAAGTTACATAAAGAAAGATATTTGATTCCGTTCGAATATCAATCTTATGCTACTTGTGAATCATGTCTCAAAGGAAAGATGACAAAAACTCCGTTCACTGGACACGGAGTAAGAGCAAGCGAGCTCTTAGGACTCATACACAGTGACGTGTGCGGTCCAATGTCTACACATGCGCGAGGTGGTTATTCCTACTTCATTACTTTTACGGATGATTTCTCTAGGTATGGATATGTCTTCTTAATGAAGCATAAATCCGAGGCCTTTGAGAAATTCCAAGAATACAAGAATGAAGTGGAAAAACAAACAGGCAAAAGTATAAAGACACTGAGATCTGATCGAGGTGGTGAATACTTAAGTGCCGAGTTCCTTAAAAGAGAATGGAATTCTCTCTCAGCTTACTCCTCCATACACACCACAACATAACGGTGTATCAGAAAGGAGGAATCGAACCCTATTGGATATGGTTCGTTCCATGATGAGTAATGCTGAGTTACCGCAATATTCTGGGGATATGCACTAGAATCAGCTGCATATCTTTTGAACCAGGTTCCCACCAAGACTGTGCCTACCACACCATATCAGATGTGGAGGGGGAAGAAACCCTATCTTCAGTATCTAAAGATTTGGGGATGTCCGGCTTATGTTAAAAAGCAGCATGCAGACAAACTCGAGGCACGATCAGTACTATGTAAGTTTGTGGGATATCCAAAGAACTCCAGGGGATATCTATTCTATTACGCAGAGGAATAAAAGGTTTTTGTTTCTCGTAATACCCATTTTCTAGAATATCAGTTTTTAGAAAAGAAAACTAGTGGGAGCGAAATAGAACTGGAAGAAATTCCAGAAACACAAACTATTACTGAAAGTTTGGTAGAACCAGAAGTTCAAGAAGAACAGGACATCCCAACGCCACTCCGCAGGAGTAGTAGGCAATCTTATCCGCCCAAGAGATACTACGGTTTTCTCATAGACGGGGATAGAGAGGATTGCACTATTGATTACGATGAGCCTACTAGCTTCCAGCAAGCCATTCAGAGCGGTGACTCAGTAAAATGGCTGGATGCAATGCGGACCGAAATGGAGTCCATGTACACCAACAAAGTATGGACTTTGGACATTGCTCCAGATAGGGTAAAACCCGTAGGATGCAAATGGATCTTCAAAAAGAAGATTGATGTAGATAGACAGGTTGAAACCTATAAGGCTAGACTTGTTGCAAAGGGTTTCCGTCAAAGACCTGGTTTGGATTATGACGAAACCTTTTCTCCAGTGGCTATGCTTAAATCTATTCGGGTCCTTCTTGCTATTGTTGCCTTCCACGATTATGAAATCTGGTAGATGGACGTAAAGACGGCCTTTCTAAATGGTAATTTGGAAGAAATCGTCTATATGGATCAGCCAGAAGGATTCATTCAGAGTGGGAGCAGCGGTAAAGTATGCAAGCTGCTTAAGTCCATTTATGGACTAAAGCAGGCATCGCGGAGTTGGAACATCTGTTTTGATGATGCTGTCAAAGAATTTGACTTTATCAAAAATCCAGATGAACCATGCATATACAGTAAGATTGTAGGGAGAGCTGTAGTATTCCTCGTCTTGTACGTGGATGACATTCTCCTAATAGGAAATGATATTCCTATATTACAGTCAGTCAAAAGATTCTTGTCACATAAATTCTACATGAAAGACTTGGGTGATGCCACCTACATTCTGGGGATCCGGATCTATCGTGATAGATCAAAGAGGATATTGGGACTTTCACAGTCTAGGTACATAGACACCATAGTGAAGAGATTCAGTATGGAAGATTCTAAGCACGGTAACCTACCGGCTTGTCACGGAATCACCCTCTCCAAAGATATGTCTCCCAAGACTGATTTGGAAAGGGATCGCATGTCGATTATACCCTACGCTTCTGCGGTAGGCTCTATAATGTATGCGATGTTATGTACCAGACCAGATGTAGTATACGCATTGAGCGTAGTAAGCCGGTATCAAGCAAACCCAGGGGAGAATCACTGGATAGCAGTAAAGAACATTCTCAAGTACCTGAGGAGGACTAAGGAGATGTTCTTGGTATATGGCGGAAAAGACCTTCAGATGGAGGCTTTTGCCGACTCCGACTTCCAGAGTGACAAAGATGACTCCAAATCCATGTCGGGTTATGTCTTTACCCTCAATGGAGGGGCGGTCTGTTGGAAGAGTTCCAAACAGGAGACCGTTGTTGACTCAACGATGGAAGCAGAGAACATAGCTACTTGCGATGCCGCAAAAGAA
This sequence comes from Agapanthus africanus, assembly GCA_030015575.1. Classification (NCBI taxonomy): domain Eukaryota; kingdom Viridiplantae; phylum Streptophyta; class Magnoliopsida; order Asparagales; family Amaryllidaceae; genus Agapanthus; species Agapanthus africanus. The sequence continues at coordinate 487,346,285 of CM057339.1, read as the reverse complement.
GCAGTCTGGATGAAGAAGTTCCTCACAGAACTTCAGGTGGTTCCTACCAGTGTTGATCCAATACCTCTGTATTGTGACAACAACGGCGCTATAGCTTTAGCGAAGGAACCCAGGTCCCATCAGAAGTCCATACACATCTTAAGGCGGTATCACCTGATCAGGGAGATTATAGATCGCCGGGAGATCGAGGTGAAGAGAGTAAAGACGGAGGATAACATTGTTGATCCATTCACAAAGGCCATTCCTCAGACGCAGTTCGAGAGGCTATTCGAGAAGATAGGCCTACGATATGCCAGCTCATGGCCCTAGTGCTAGTGGGAGATTGTTAGTGTATATGCCCTAGGGGCCATTATTGTATCATACTAGATTGTATATTACTTAATGGAAGCTTGGGATATTCACAGTTATATATACAGTCTTGCTAAAAATGGCAGTATGCTACTTGGTTTGTGTTTACTTTAATATGTGCATATGTTTCTTGTAACGTATCACTTATAAATATTAGTAGAGCCCATAGGATCTTTGCTTGATTACCAGCGTCGTGATGGCAATCACACTAGTGGGGGCTGGGTAGTCTGTAAGCAACATCCTATACAGGTCCCTGGTCGTTGGATTATCGAGATAGGGCATCGATATTCCGGAGTAGACTAAGTGTATACGTTTCTCATCCCAGTTGGGGAAATGGTCTGTCCCACAGCCATCAGTACGTTGTACTGGAGATAGTATACAGGTGCTCGTTAGGTTACGGGTACACCGGACAGGACTCGCCGAGGAACTGATTGGTAAAATACCCATCGTCAGTTATCAGTTCCCAGGTGACATGAGTACAGCATAGTCCGCAGACTTGACACTGCTACTTCGCCTCGAGTGTGTTCCACTGTTCTTAGATTGCTACCCTACCACGGCTCAAATGAGTCGTGCAAACAGGTAGCAGTTGGGTGCAGTCCCGAGCACTTGGAGGCAGTGGCGGTTAGATAGGATTCGTCTCTCTCGGTATTAGGAAATGATATCGCGCTGTGTCAGAGAGCCATTACGTAAAGTCCCTGGCCAGGGCAAGCGAGATATACTGGTAGGTTCCAGTAGCTTCTCAAGGTGTAATGGGCTTCGCTCCGACACGACTTATACAGCTATTAGGGGACTGACGCTTGCTGCCCCCTAGGCTTGATATGCGATAGTCTTAGACGAACAGACCGGACTGTACGGAGATTGTCACATCAGGCTCAGTGGGAGTTCAGATGATTTTCCTCATCGGCCTTCTTATCGACATCTACCTGGGGACCGTTACGTACAGCTAGTGCCGCTTGCGGTCTAAAGTTAAACCCACTGCCAGCGTAGTGTCGAGTCTTTAGAGTCCCACACAGAGAGTTTTCCTGCTCCAGGCAAAACGATATAGAGGTCGTATGGTTTTACGACAAGGGTTCGGATGCGTACGTGTGTTTACGCACGTATGACTTTTCGGACAGTTTTTTACTAGCCGGCTTTGGTTTAAGCCGGTTTCTAGTATCGGGTTATTGGATTTATACAGTCTAAAGTTTTTCCGTGTTTTCACGGATTATAGGGGCGTTCTCGTAATTTGTCGGGAACCTTCTAGAAGAGTGGTGACTAAGAGGTTAAGGTGGCATGAGCATTAATTGATTAATGACTCATTTGTATGATTCATCCTTTGCACTTAATGACTCATTAATGAGATAATGAGTCATATGATGAATCACACAAGGTGAATGCATCAACTATAATGATTAAATCATTTATTTATTTATTTGATTAAATGGTTATGGTTGATATATTCAAAATGAGCTCATTATTCTTTTCATTCTCATCTTCTCCTTCTCTCTCCTCAAGCTCACTCTCTCTTGAAACCCTAGCCCTAACCTCTCATGTGTTGAGATCAAGGGTTAGCTAGACTAAAACATCCATAACCTCACTCTATATCCCCTAGGTAGCTTAGATTAGCACTTTAAGCAACCTAGTTATCTCAAGTTTGAGATTTAGCTTGGCGTAGGAGCCTTCGGGTGGATCGTCTTTGATTCGAGGAGGCCGTGAAGTTGCCGATGTTCCAAGGAGCCTACGAGGAGTGGAGGACAGCGATGAAGACCCGAAGGACATGTAACGTGAGGTATAACTCCGGTACCGAGTAGTTAAACATGTAGTATAACGTTAGCAATGGTTTAGATTACGATTCATGAGCTCAAGTCCGTGTTACAAAGCTTTGATAATCGTTTTTCATATATTCCGCCTCCCCGCAAGTTAGTGGGGTGCGTGACATGGACTTACAATATATAGGGAGGACTTTCTTGCTCGACATGATAGTATGCTATCTGGTTGCACTTTACCTTAACGTGTACACTGATTGTCTCTCTGTTACATGTTGGTAAAGACCTTAGGATGTGTACTTGACTATCTGGACTATGATGCGGATCATACTAGTGGGGACATGGTAGTCCATAAGTACATCCTTCAAGGTCCCTAGTCGTGGGTGTAACGAGACAGGGCATCGATATACCAGTGTAGACTAGCATATACCTTCTCGACCCATACAGATGGGCGATGGATGATCCCATATCCATTGGTGTTTGACATCAGAGATGATATACGGGTGCTCAGTGGAGACTGGGTACACTGGACGGACTCACCGAGAACTCCCAGATGGTATTATACCTTACGTCAGATAGCAGTTCTCTGGTGACACTGGTACAGGTTAGTCTGTAGACCCGAGATCGTCATAGAGTCTTGTGTGATTCCCACTGTGCTTTGATTTCCACCTTACCACGTCCAAGAGGGCGTGCAAAACGGTGGTTTTTGGGTACAGTCCCGAATCACATGGAGGAAATGAGCGATAGGAGGGGATTCGTCTCTCCCGGTATAGGGAGTTGATGTTGCGCTGTGTTCGATTGGCTATAACCGGAAATCCCTGGCCAGGGTTGCTGAGATTTACTGGTAAGTGTTACCAGTAGTTTCTCGAACTATTATATACCTCATATCGACACGACTTATCGAGCTAATGGGGTCTGAAGTTTACCACCCCTAGGCGAGATATGCGACATATCAGACGACGAGACCGGACTGTACGGTGAGTGTTACTGGTTGGATTCACAGGAGCGTGGGAGGGCTTGCTCGTCGATCTTCTGATCGCTCAATACCCGGGTGGCCGTTACGTTTAGCAGACCGCTTGCGGCTTGTGGGTGTTTGATATGATCATCACCTGCTGCCGGCATATTGACGAGTCTTTAGAGTCCTACACAGAGGTTTCCTGGCTCAAGCGAAACGAAATAGGAGCGCATATGAGATATGTGCGGGACCGAGAATGATACCAGTATGTGATACTGTATTCAATTCTCTCGATTTGTGACATTGATCGGTTATATGCGATATAGCCGGGTTATAGGATCAAGTGTTGATTCGATAAGTTGTTACTATTGATATTAGTCGGTTATATGCAGTATGACCGGATCATTAAATCAAGCGTTGATTTAATGATTTAATGCATAATTATATATTTGATATATTACTTTGCATTAACTAGTATCGGTTCACTTAAGATGGATTTTCTCACTTGCATGTGCAAATTGTATATATGATATAGTTTTGTACACTTGTTTGTATCATGTTTGATGATATATGCTAACTTGGATTTGTGTAAAGACTTAAACCATGTTTAGTGAATGGTTAGGGTTTCATTTCACTCATTTATTTATCTATTCATTTTTGGTTAAAAGATAAAAGAAAAACAAAATGGTTGCTTTCAAACATGAAGCTTGTTGAAGCTTCATGAAGCTTTGACCAAGTGACCATTTTGTCTTCTTCTCCTAACCCTAACCATTCATCTAAACTCTAGTTAGTTCTCTACACAAAACCATGGTTAAAAATAAGATAAGAATCATTTTTATTTTCCATTTTGAAATACTTATCATATTCTTCTCTTCTTCTTCTTCTTCCAAAAAAAAAAGATAAAGAAAACCTTTGCCACCATTAATGGCAACTTGATGAAATGAGTGAGAAATCCAATTCTAAAGTGAACCCACTTCCTATTTCTCCATCCTCTACTACTTTCCAAGTAGCATAGGGTGTTTTCTTCACAAGTTTCATGACTTGGTGAAGTTGGAGTTTGATCTTGAGTTGCCTCAACGTAGATCATCTTCGGCATCGAAGTCGACGACCTAGCCCGGTCTTTTCTCCGATGAAACCACTGTGAGAGTCTTGGATTCCGAAATGGACAGCTAGGGGACCTCATCACGGAGCTATGGAGGTGGAGGACCGGATCTACAAAGGTTGTATTTTCGTTCACTTAGTTAAGTTGTTAACTAGTTGCATGTTTCGCCTAAACTCTAGTTAACGATCCGTATTAGGGTTTCTCGGCACTTGTAAATTTTGAAATTGGCATGGTTGATGCCTTGTGAGACCTCATTAGTGTGCCTAGGAACCCTACATCGGGTTGATAGCAGATTCAATATAACCTTCACCGATTTCTTAAATTTTTCGATATCGGTTTCTAAATCCATATTCCGGGTTTCAAGTCTTAGGTTTGGGTCTCAAATCTAGCACTAAGGTGTTTGTATAACCTCTACTGAGCTCATTTTCACATCATAACCCAAATTTCCTTCAAACCCTAACTAGATTTTTCTTAACCCCACAGAACAACCCGATATCGATTCAATCTTAACATAGGGGTATAAGTAATGCATAAACTAAGCTAAAAGTCCAGAAAATACCTCATTTGGCAACTCAAGAATTTTCTTGAGTTGCCCCTGGTGGCCAAAATCCTTGCTTTCTTGGTCCAATGTGTTGGTCTTGAGCTTGTGCATCTTTTTTGTGAAATGAAGATAGGGTTTTGGAGTTGTTTTAGAGGTGATTTGAGGAGTTGAAGAGGGGGAGAAGGAGGGGGCAGCAGCAGCCACAGGAGATGAAGAAGGAGAGGGAGAGGGAGAGAAATGAGTGTGGGGATCAAGGAAAATGGCTAAGTCAAAACTCCGTCAAGCATCCCGCAATCATCGGAGTCATGGGGAAGACATCAATGCCAAATCCAAAGCAAAACCAATATGATATAACTCGAAACTATACATATAAATATCGAATCTATATATGTAAATATCTGAAGGAAATGAATGCCAAATATATTCAGGTACTGTCCTCTGGCTAGTCCTGCCCAGTACGAAAACACATAGCAAATATCATAAAAACGTACTGCTCTATAGGTTAAATCAATCCCAAAATACACGTAAGAATTCTACGTGCGTCTGGTGCGCACGGAAATCAAAATCCATATACGTGCCATACAAGCGCACAGAAACAACATCTAAGTGCATCGGTTGTGCACACAACATCTGTCATAGGCAACGTGTGTGCCTGACAGCAAGGACAGGTGCGTCTGACACGCACGAAGAATCTCGATTTAGTGCATCTGGTGTGCACCAAAATCGTATCTCATAACATGCGCCCAACATGCGCGAAAAACCCCAAGTCAGGTGCATCCATCATGCACGAAATCATGAAATCCAATATCAAGCACCGAACATGCGCAGAATCCAATCAAGTGCACAAGGTGCACAAAACAAATATTGAACATCACAATCGAAATCGAAGGCCAGTGCATCTAAGTGCACAAAATGCGTATCACTGCACTGCAAGCATATATGAACTATACCGAGTGCAAAAACCAAATCGTATGCATACATGCGCACAAAATCAACTCAACTGTATGAAACCCATAAAATCATAAACATGAGAAACCAAGGCACGAAAACGATATCAAGTGCAACACTGTGCAGAAATCATAAATACTCAGTAGGTGTAACCATGGCGCATGAAAATGATATCATGAAACTCAATCATCAAAACCAAATCATGCGAATATATCGCTCAAAATACCAAAATCAAGTATGGCGGAATAGTCCCGCTCAAGAACATCCTCCAAGAATCTCTGGCCAACTGTCGGGGCCACTCATAGCATATCTTGTCGACGATCCTGAACTCTGGCCTGCCGATGTGCGCAACATGACCACTCCTGGGTCCTAGTCTTCTTGTAATTCATTCCAGAAAGGTCCTGTCGAGATCTCTCCCAAATTTCGTCTCTGCTGAACCATCCGGAAGTCGTCCTTTACTATATCTGTTTCTTGTTCCGGAATGGCTGCATACTCATCGCGACTCCTTCTGGAAGGTATATCCATGCACAATGCTTCGGCAAGCGTATCGCATCTCTGATGTCGGCGGAGTGGAACGTCGTTTCATGAAGATCTCGTATGAACCTCTTACTCCACTTTTCTAATGTCGACTGCTCTGGACTCGTCTCGTCGTGGCTGCATAGACTGAGCTCCAACGACTATCTTCGTATTTGGAGTCTCCCAAGAATGCATCTCACCACCTAGCATCCGAATTAAGTCGAGCCATCCGATCGAGTCGTCAAAACCTCATAATCCCCCAAGAGCTCAACATCTTGGACACAGTTTAATAGTATCGAGTACATACCACAGCATCGGTGGTCCAGCCGTAGAAGGGCAAACCCAAGCCTCACTAATGGCGCCGCAGAACTGCCACAAACCCGAAGGTTCCAAGGCTTTCACACGGTCATTAAGTCGAGTTAGGGTTTCATTCTTCTAGAGGGACCATAGAATTGCCTGCATGTCTTTCCGACTACTTTAAACTTGGAATAATAGGTTTCTGACATTCGATCGTCTCTGTCGACTCTCAACGTCTCCGCGTGAAGTCGTCTCTAGCTGGAATCAATCTATCTGATGATCTCGCATCGGGGTAGGCGAACGAACCACCTGTCCTAGTCATTCATCATCGAGTGACTAGCGACCTTCTAGCATCTATTAGTACAACTCGTCCTGCAATAGCTCCAACATATGGGGCGATATCTCGTCACTCGCAGCAACAACTGGCTCACTCGTCTGCACGCTGAACAGTGCCTCAATCATCATGAGTAAGCAATACACCAACGGTCATCAAAATCTGGCTGGGCTCTGTCAGTGGCTCAATCCTCTAGTGCTGATCGGCACGTCCAAGTAATCTCATACAGCGATCCATCAAACGCTCGGGGCGTGAAACACAATAAAAAGACACATCTCCGCAATCGTGTGTCACCGGAATTTCGCCCTGGTCAGTCCTCGTTCGTGACGAGCTCGTGCTGACCGCAACTCTAGCTGTAGCTCTCCCTGCCCGTAATCGTGGCAGCAGAACCATAACTGGTACTGATGAGGCTAGACCGGAATGAATATAATACTGAGCAAAGAAATGTACATCCTAAGGCTTCTTAAGTGGAGTAGCGTATCGTAAATATGCCGCGGAACATACCTACGGTACGTCACTCTACTTTAGTCACCTATTCCATCAACCAAGGGTCATCCTACGCTCCGAAGGTAAAACCTAACGCTCTGATACCAACTTTGTCACGTCCCGAAAGTACGGAACATGACCGGCACTTAAACTACGAAACGTCTCGAGGCGTACGTAATCCAAGTAAGCCGAAAACCTAGAAATGCAAACCAAGAAAAGTAGTAGAGTGAAGGAAAACCAATTTAAACAAGTAGTTTTAATAGCATAAGCCGAATTATGCGGTTTTAAAAAAAACATCAATATTTCCCGAAAATTTCGGCAGAGTCTCCATTGTAAATACTGGCTCCTAAACGGGATACAACATGAATAGTATACGAAATCAATAAAAGGCATCCCCAAGCGGGAGCTAGCTCTTCGTCAATTGACGGTCACAACCACACAAGCAATGTAATATACAACGCCAACGGCGAGGATCAAAACTCAAAACCACAAGAAAACCACAGAAATAAAACGCGCGACTCTAAGGTCGAAAGAAAAACATCACTGGTCTCTATCTCTGAAATAAATACATGTTTGGTTGATGGAACTTCTAGATACAAAAGAGTAATAATATACAAGTTATATAATGGGGGGTGCGATACAAGTAAACCCACACTAGCAAATTACCCGAAGGAAACTATGCTCGCAAGCCGTAATGAAACCTGTACGGCAAACCTGCAAGAAACTGGGGCACAACGGGGGTGAGTTGCCAACTCATGAATAGAAAAACATCTACGCACAGAAATCGCATAAATAACGCAACCTAGGTCAAAGATCATAATATATCCTCAAATATATGAATAACATGTAGCCTATAACAATGGCTAGGGTAATATCTAACCCGAGTGTGCTCTCATGTGCCCGTGTCAGTGCCTCAGGTAGCAATATATCATATGAATGAGGTATGAATGCATGAAAATAGAATACATGTAAATGAAGAAACTGTTTTCATAAATTAGTGAGATTTCCTTTGTATTTTTAAAATGAGGTATCATAAATGAAATCAGCATCAACAGTGTCTAGCATCGACACAAAACATAAATCTCAATGTCTTAAAACCTCAGGCTCCGGCTATCCGGACTGGCCTGTATCGTCAAATCTCAGTACCTCAATATCTCGAAATCTCAATGTCTCAATCTCAATATCTAGGGCGCCGTCAGTCCAGACCGGCCCCTACCATCCATCTCAAGACCACGACGGTATCCTCCGGATATCCAACGCGTCGGGTAAAATCACCGGTAGGTAGTCTCCCCATGCCAGGCTCATCGTCATCACCACGAGCTTCTTGCCCCGGGGTACCTTACCGGGTCCACCATGTACCCGAAACGGTTCATCCAACTCCTCGAATTGGGTCTCGAAATCCATCAGCAAACTCATGGTGGACGACTCATACATCATGGGAAAAACCGCGCTTTTTATTTAAAAAGAGAAAGAAGAAGTTTGTATATGTTTTGCGGTTTTCCCCAAATCCAGAAAATCTCATGGAAATCCGAATCCAAAACCTCAATAGCACGTAAAAAGTGAATATATGCATGAGAATCCATGAATGCGGCATAACAATGAATAACAGTATGCATGAAGTAGCAGGTAATAACTACAATGTCTAAACTAACAAGTACACTAATATCATGTCTAAACTATTAGCTAACAGGCTATGTCAAGCAATAATATTTTCTAAGGTGTACGTGACATGGCAATTACCGATGAAGATGTGTGTGAGCCGGCAAGTAAGTGTACGTGGTACATACGCATCATCGGTAATGGTGCTGGTGTCCTAACCACAAGATATCAACAGTAGAATATGAAGCATAATATAAGCATGTGATGCGGAGCAAACAACAATAATGAGCGGGAGCTGAATACTAGACGCAACGATAACTAATCTGCTTTAACCTAATATAAGTCCTACAATGGTGCCTTTTGAAATAACACGAATCGTGGGGTTTTGAAAATAGGGGCTACGGTGTTTTTAAGAAAAGATACGTTTTTTTTTTGAAATATCCGTAGAATCCCTTGACTTGTCTTTTAAAATACGCACGATTCATAAGCTTTGAAATAGGTAGGAACCGAATCTAATCTAACAACTAACTAAACTAAAGGGCTAAGCTACATGCTAGACTACAGGTAAGGAAACCGCCTAACATCTGAGTCGATACATATACATACCTGTATATATATTATTCGGTGATCCCACCTCAATAATATCATATCCGATACCATATCTATAATCAGACATCCCAAGTCAAGAGTGCGGATCAATCATCAAGATATAACTCGTACGTAAATCCGTCGTACGGCAACCCCAAATCTGGGTACGGGTCAATATCATATTCCTCACACTATTCCTCTGGTATCCTCTTTATCCAAGATCATAGTCTAGGGTACTGACCTATGTCTAGTACAATACTAATATCCTCAATATACTCATAATCTGACTACTGATCGACAATCTCGTACAAACCGATATCGTCAGCACATATCATCATCAAGGGGTATACATCGCCCGATACGGCCTAATATCAATATCCTAGCATATCATGCCTCATATCACGATCACACATCGACCATTTTATTTATAACACTATTCACCCGTATCGCCGCCCCAAGATCCGCTATAACACCAGGACGTACCTCAAGTACGAATCCTGCCATATCACCGATATCACAACCACAAACAAATCTCATCGACTCAGCTCAATCCCAAGTATCATCCTCAAATCCGTATGTGAACACATAGTCCCATACCTATGTGAACACATAACTATAAAGAATTCCATGAGCACATATAAATAGGAATGTATGCAAGTATGTATGTGTGTATGTGTAGTGCAACACTACCCTAGGGTTCGCGACACTAAAATAATCCAAAACACCAATATCCATCCTAAACATCGTTATTAATCCCAAATAACATATAATAATTGTTGGTGTGTATACGCATCCGTATACACCACCACGGACTGCGGGGGTGCTATATGCCATCCACCCGACTTCTCCCCGTAGATATAAATCTACTCACCTGGTCTTCGCTCGCCGGTGCTGACGTCGCCACGCGCTTGCTTGCCGTCTCGAAGTCCACATGGGGATACCTACATATCACAACGCATCGTATCGCATTAAAATCCGACTCATGACCAAAACGACACACAAACCCCACATAGGTCAAAACCTATGGTTGCTTCCACAAATCAACCCAAAAACCCTCGACGTCGGCGTACAAACGCCAGACCATCGAGAAAATCCCAAATACACTCATTTTCACATTCACGAACACTAATTTTAATATAAAATAGGTTAAAACTCACAAAAACCCCAAATTCACTTTAAAAGCCGTTTTTCCGAAAAACTAGCAAACAAAATTACCCGTTTTAGTACAAAACTCGACGTTTAAACAATTCTAGCGGCCATAATACTTATTAAATCACTTAAATAAGTCATATAACCCATAACCACAATTTAATCTCATCAAACTATATACGTTCAAAAAAACTAGTTTGCAATTTTACCCAAATTTCAACCATTATAGCAAAAATACATAAACAACAATTTAGTTTGGATTTGCATGATCTAAAATATTAAAATACAATTTAAAATGTTAATAATACCATGGATACCCTAATTAGATTTTTATCCCAATTGATTAATTACATTCCCAAAACCTAGTTAACCAAATTAACACAATTAGCAAAATTTTAGACTAACAAATAGCAACTAGTAACCAATTTGGGTTTTGCATTCAATTAACATGCTAATCTACCCATTAAAACCATGATCAAACACTACAAACCCTAACTTGATCACAACCCACTCTCTTGAATTTTCAAACACACAATTAAACCATAAATAAAATTATAATTAAGCTAGACTAAAGTATTTAGCAACAATTTAACAAAAGGTCAAGATTTATACCTCATGAACCATGGATCAAACTTGCAATCTAGACTCTCAAAATGCTCTCTTATCCCCCACAATCCATGCATAATAGGCTAAACTAAAATGGGTAAGAGTTGGATTTGGGTTTTGGGATTTTTTTGATGGATTTTGAGGCAATTTTTGATGAAGTTTTGAAGAGAAAAGAGAAGGGAAAATGGGGGGGGCTGCTGCTGTAGGAGGAGGGGGAGGGTTCGGCCAGGTGTGTGTGGAGAGGGGAGAGAGTGAGGTGAGGAAAATAGTCCAAGTCAAGGAATAAAGTCAAAAGCCCATACCTCATTTAACAATTTCCTTTCATTTCTTTTGTTTTCTTTTCTTTTCTTTTCAAAACATCAAGTGGGGAAAAAGGGAGTGGGGGCAGCTTGGGCTGCTGATTTTGGGAGAGGAGAGATGGTGTGGGTGAGTGTGGGTGAGGAAAAATGATAAATGTTATACCCCAATTCCCATTAACACTAATTTCACCGAAAAAAGCCCTTTTCTTCGATATTTTCTAAACCGTTTTGGCAAACGATTTCGTTTCAAAAACCACATGATAAAATTTTATTTAAAGTTTTATGATGCACAAAATTTGTTTCAACTCATTCCAATTTGTAATTTTTCCTAATTAAATGTATTAGTGACGGCTTAAAATAATAATAAAATAATTTTTTTTCAGAAAATTTGAAATTTCACCAGTGGCTCAATAAACACCAAATACTAGCAATTACATTGCTAGAATATGTATATTTAATTTTTATAATAAGATATTTGCATTTTGATTTTTTACAGAAAACCCCATTATTTTACCGATTTTCCGAAATTTCACCGAAACGATTTTCAAAACGCTACACCACCTCACTTAACACCTCACCTCACAATTAATGCAAATGATGAGTCACTAATCCTAGTCACAATTTCTAGAATCTTCTAGAATCATGACTCACCCAAATGACGAAAAGATAAATCCGCATTTAACCGAATGTCAAATACGGCTGATAGAAAACTGGAATCTGGCAACTTCCAAAAGTGATCCTGAAACGAATTTCAGGATAACCCCGTATCAGTATAAACTTACCCGCATTTATATTACGACCGAATGTAAATGCAACTGAGACAAAGATATTATATCTACACAGTATAATACTGGGATCCGGCTTAAACCAAAGCCTACCAGTATTATCTGCCCGAAAAATAACACGTGCGAAAACACACGTGCTTTTTCCGAACCTTGCCATAATACCATACGGCATCTACGACGTTTCGCCCGAACTTGAGAAAGTGTCCGTGGGGGACTCTAATGACTCATCAATATACTTGCAATGGGTATAACCACTAGCACGTCAGAGGTATAAGTTGTACGTGAAGTTTTGCCTATGTATTGATTGGAAGGGAAGCTGACGAGCGAACTCATCTATAAACCCTACTGAGCCTGACAGTGACAATATACGTACAGTCCGGAACATTCGTCTATGAGTATCGCATATTAGGCCTAGGGGGCCGGTAAACGTTAGACCCCCAATAGCTGCATAAGTCGTTTCAGAGAGCAGCCTAGAACACCCTGAGATACTACTGGTATACCTACCAGTATATCTCGATTACCCTGACCAGGGATTTCATGTAATGGCTCTCCTAAACACAGTGCGATCTCACCCCCAGTACAGGGAGAGACGAATCCCCGAAGATCCGCTCACTTGCCTCCAATGTGGCTCGGGACTGTACCCAAAATATACCTGTTTGCACGACTCCTTTGACCCGTGGTAGGGTATAAATCAAAGCACAGTGGGAACTCACACGAGACAAATGATGACCTCAGGTCGATGAACTAACCTGTACACATGTTACCAGGGAACTGCTATCTGACGATATGTATAATACCAACTAGCATGTTCCCGGCGAGTCATGTCCGGTGTACTCATAACCTAATGAGCACCTGTATACATCTCAGGTGATCCAACTGACACCAGTGGCTTGTGAGACCGGCCACCGCCCCTCGTCGGGGTCTCGACTGTATACACTAGTTTACTCTGGCGTATCGATACCCTATCTCAAAACTCCCACGACTAGGGACACTTTAAGGATGTTCTTATAGACCCCAGCACCCACATATATGATCGCCATCATACTGCTGGTAGTCAAGCAAGAATCCTATGGGCTTTATCAACATATACATGATGATAAAGACAAACCAGATAGCATACTATCATCTCGAGTAAGACTGTTTTATCGGTATAGGTCCTCTCTCAATCATCATGATCACGTACCTGCGATCCAATAATTGACTTAGAGGGCACTATATCCAACAATCTCCCACTTGCACTTAAGGCTAATTATTGCGATGTCGCATACTCACAGCCCGTGTGATACCGAACACCCAACTTCTCTACTAATCAGTCTCACAAAACTTGTTTGTGAAACTAATGTGTTCGAGAAATAGCCTAAGTGAGTGGATCCGCTCCGGTGTTTCTTTCTATGTCTCTCTTAATCTCAAATTCGCGGAGAAGGCCATCTCCCGAATCGAGTAATACCTGTCTTAGAATATGTCTGGATATCTGATGGGACCTAGTTCATAAATGAACTCCAAATCCAAACTTCTTAGACTGTATCAATCACTGAAACTAATCAGTGTTGCGCACTATGCCTCCCACAGTATCCTCTTGGACCCCATGTCCATAATACTGTCCTTCGTATGAAGAAAAACTATAACTCTGACAATCACTCTGTCATCTATGTCACCTTTGAAGTTGGAATGATAACCGTCTCCCGAAGGAGGCTACCGTCATCAAATCCATAGAACATGCACTTATGTTCTAAAACCGCTTCTGTATGTTTCTTTAGGATTGGATTAATATAATCTTATCGCATCTAGTGCAAAACAACATCTGGTGTGGTACTTGACATCTCACGATTGACTCAATTGCCTAAGCAAGTGATCTGCCAATCATGAACGTCCCTCTCCCCTTTAGTCTGTAAGACACCTTCAGAAAGGGTGACTCCATCACCTGCAGGTACACCACCATGCCAGGAATCATTTATTCTAAAATACTATTAGAACATTGTCAAAGAATCCACATTGGGAAACTACCCAAATCTATATCTAAAACCATAGATCTAGTAACCAGAATGTCAGATATTATACCCAGATCCTTTATGGAGAAACATCTGTGTGACGACCACGGTACAACTGATCGTAGTATAGGAATTTTACTCCCTACTCTGTGTATGTCATCCAAATACCAGGACATCACACCCTACTACCATCTTAACAGATCCATCCCCTATTCTGATGAAGTCAAACCCATGACTGTCACATAAAAAATCCGATGATCTTTCTCCGCTATATCTGCTCTAGTCTATAAATAAACTTAAGCTACTTGCCCACTATGCTTCCGCTGCTCCCACTGATTACGACAACCCTCTGGCAAAATAATATATACGTGTACTTCTAAAACTAGTTTAGAACGACGCTATACATAATCTCCTGCCGGGTCTCATAGCCTGGAACAACAGTAGTGTCAAGTCTGGGTAAACAAGAACCTCCCTGTCACCTTCCTTGAGGCTACCGGAGTACCTCTCGGGTGTCTGAGGTTACCCACCATATTTTCGGAGTGGCTAATGTAATGTCAAACCTGATTGAATATATAGGTCCTATTAAATTTTCCGTAATCGTTTGCGGTTCTGGAATCACTTCCAATTCTACCATGCTCCCACTACTGTTTTCTGAAAAAATCCATTTTTTTAAAACTGTGGGGAGTCAAGAACAATATCACTATTGATCTTCCAGATGGTAAAAAATCAACCCTCGTCAAAGCTAGGGTCAACCCACAAACAACCATTACTGAAACGTGCCTTGAGTTATCCAGTGTCTGGTTTTAAGCATAAGCTGGACAACTCCTCTTACCTTAACATCGTTAAGATATGATCGATTCTATATCTAATATAGAAACTTTGGCACTTATTTAATTGGAACCAGATTCAAATCATGCAGCTGTCTCCAGTGCATATCACTTTAATGAAGAGAGGCTAATCAGAATTACTCAACTTAGGAATCAATCCAATTATGAGTAACCTGAAAGAGAAACACGTTTCTCAAAACCATTACTATCAACTGAATACCTATCTCAAGTATCTACATCTTCGATTTCTTTGAAGAATCCCGATACTTGCGACATCTGGTTCTCTACCTTATTCTTATACCTACAACTTCTCAAAACTTAGACATTGTATTTCTACGAAACACTTGTCTAAAAACTAGAGAATTCACAAGTAAATAGAACATAGTATGAGGACCAACCCCTTTGTCCTGATGGACACTAGACAACATACATTACTCTGTGTATAAGTCCGCTGAGTTGAATAACTCTTAAGCTGTGCATCGTAGGTTGAAAACTTTACCCAGGTGATTTCCTCAAATATCACCAATTACAACGAATTCCGATATAATGAGGATGATCACCTAATTCCCAATAACTCACTCCCACTCAACATCTGTAAAACCATGCAGATGTGAGAATCGTACCTGGTAAATACATACCCTGGAGTAAGTATCCAATCGGGAAATCAGTTTTCTATTAACAATGCACAGTGAATATGAAACATAAATATGTTTCGTAGGGGTATCTCGATATTCTTTAGTAATGCCTCTTCCATAATCCAAATCATGACTTTAACAGTATATTTCCCTGCCATCTTTCCAATTCCATTTATTTGTCTTTAGTCGTTACTTTCTGTACACCATCATTAGGCTAAATGGTTTTCTTCCTTCCCTACCTCTTGGCATCAGCCTATGGTTTGGAAGAAGAATATCCAGTAAGCATAATAGGTGTACCCTACTAAACCTAGCAGTACTCGTAACATGAGAGAAGGTGATGATAAAAGACAACTGAATAATCCTTATTCCTATTTCTCCTAATGTCACGACCCAAATTTGGCCCGTAACCGGCACTTAAACTACGTAACGTCTAAAGGCGTACGCAACTTAAGTAAGCCGAAACCCAGAAATCTAAACCACCCAAAACTGGATCAACGGAGAAAACATTGTTTTAAACATTCGAAATTTTTCAAGTAAAAATCTTTAAGTTTAGTTTTCGTTCTTAAAAATTTCGGCAGCACCTCCTTTGTAAAAACTAACCCCGAAAACGGGTACAACATAGATAATAATAAAAGCATCCCAAACGGGAGCAAATCACGCCCAACGGCGGAGACAACCACCACAACATATATACGACGCCGAAGCGAAGAAATATAAAAGAAAACTGCATAAAGAAGTAAAACTTTTCAACGAAACCGGCTCCCACGAGCACGGCACCCAAAGTCACCACAAAATATAACACTGAATCCTCACAAGTCGTCTCTAAGTCATATACAACATAGTGGTAGATGAAGAATACTAGATCCAACAAAAAATATACAACGTACAAACAGATAACCGCAACCCACCTAAAAGCAAGGCTTCACAGCCAACCGTAGCGGTATCCGCAAAAGTAGAGATGAAAAGATGCCCTGCCGCGACTACTCAGAAGGTAAGTCCTGCACAACACTGTGGCACAACGGGGGTGAGTTGCCAACTCGTGAATAGTAAATAACATCATACAGTAATCGCAAGTATGCACGAACAGCGATCTATTTATCACAAGTAATCCGATAGCATAAGTATGATAGGTGAATATGCAACAATCATGTAAAGGTACATCATCAGGGTACTACAACAACATGAAACGATGCATATCAACATAATCCTGAGTGTGGGATGATATAATATAGAATCTCATGCAAAAATCATCAGCATGGAAAAACACCAGTGTCCCTCACTGACACATCAAATCCCAAATCCTCAGGCACCGCATCCTAAGATCGGCCCTCACATCCAGTATGTCTCACGAAAACCTGAGTGTCAAACACCGACATTGAAAACATCATGAAACCCGTGTCTAGCATCGACACGTAAATCCTCATAACTCAGGCACTGTCACCATGACTAGCCCTGACGAAATGTCATACCTCACTCCGGTCGGTATCTCCATGATAACCGCCGAGTCCAAATACAATCACCGGTAGGTAGTGGTCCCACCGTCAGGTTTATCGTCTACACCACGAAATCACCACTCACCCCGGGGTACCATACCAGGTCCACCATGTACCCGCAGACGGTGCATCCCGCTCCTCGAATCGGGTATCACAAGCCAAATCTCAGAACCGAGAAATCACATGGTGGACACATCAAATATCATATCAAGAGAAACCGGGTTTTCAAACAATACAATGTTTTCTTGAAAATATCCCCCACGGTTCTCAAATCCATAAATCATATGAAATCCATATATCAATGCGTAAAATCCATATAAAACTGATATATGCAACATAAAACATCAATATGAGCATATAAAGGGAAAACCGCTTTTTAAATTGAATCTAGCTTTAAAAACATATCATGCGGTTCCCAATTCCTTCGAAAATAAATGCAGTATCATATGAAGTGTACATGTAAGTGTAGTAAGGTTTAAATATCTACATGTACTCAAGTATGAGGGTGTACATGTCAATTTGTATGCATGATGTATAAGTAATTATAGCAAGATATAAGTGAAGTAGAATACGGTTCACTACCTTAACTATTCCTGCCCAATGCAATATCACGTATGTATGTGTCCACAGTATTTCATATGCACAATAGAATATGAGTTACTACTCTAATCATTCCTATCCACTATCATATCACATATGTAGGTGTTTGTGCGTGTCATGGCAATTACAGACGGTGTGGGTGTAGCATACAATTTAGTGCTCGTGCAATATGAACCGTCAGTAATGTGTTATATCTAAAGGTACGAGTCAAGTACAACAGATAATGCTATGCAATGACATTCATATGAAAGTAACTAATATGCAAATACATGCAGCTATCATATCATATTCGCCCCGACGCATAACGCCATACGGGCGATTTCCCCGTAGATGTTAAATCTACTCACCGATGGTCTCGAGCTAAGAAAATCCGACCACCTGCTTCCCCGTGTCCGCAGCACCCGAAGTCCCTGCTTGCGAACCTAAAATTTCATAAATACAACACATAAGCTAAATATCCTAAAATGACGAAGAGACAACGAAACGCGACGAAAATGCCCGGAAAATTACACTGCGCTTAGCGCATCTATCGCGCACGATACCGGCCAAAACCCTAATTAGGGTCGCTAAACTATAAAACACCAAGTCTGGACCCCGATCGTCCTGATCGCGCAACACAACATAAAAATTACGAGGAATACACTAGATATAACCTCGCAACTACTAAACGAACCCTACGTCGGAAAAACCCCGAAATCTAGTAAGCAACCTATCGCAATATATCGCACTAGATTCAAGATAATGCAAATCTAACAATTACAAATACCTTAAAACAGCTTAACTAAGCTATCTAAACCAATCCTATATTTTTAACACTCGCTAATTATGTTTTAGCAAAAATCTAGTAAACAATTTTGCTTAATTAAACAATATGCTTATTAGCAAATTTTAACACTTTCTACTAGCTTATTCTTTTCCAAAACACAATTTAACACTTGAATTAAACACCAATCACTTAATCAAAATTTAACCCTAACATGAATTTCTTAAACCAAATATAATGAATTAATCATGATTTAAATGCTAAACTAAGCACTTAACTAGTTAACTAAATTAGCTAGTTAAAGATTAAAGCAATTAATTATGGATTAAGCTAAGAAATTATACCTTCTCAAGAACACCAAAAAGAACTTAGATCCATCACTTTAGCCTCGAAAACTCAAGCTTTGAAGAAGATCCATGAATGATTAGTGAAGGAAAAAGGTTTAATATTTATATAGGAATTTTTGGATTTATTTTTGGATATCTTTTTGTGTTTTTGAAAGGAAATGAGAGAGAAATGAGCTTGGAATTATTTTGGACAGAAATGGGGGAGTTAGGGTCGGCCAAGGTGAGAGGGGGTATTTTTGTGAATTTTGGGTGAATAAATTGCTAGGAAAATGAGTAATAAAAGCTAATAAATGCATTTTGCCATCTTTTTACCTTTTCTTTTCTTTTTAAAATAATTCCTTTTGCACTCCAAAAATATCTAGATATTTAAAAAGAAGTTTCTAAAATAATTCTAGTGACAAAATTAATTTATTCGCAAAAAAAAAAATTTCCCGATTTACGTGCACAAAACACCGCTTAAAATAATATTTTTTTTCGGGAAAAAATCTATCTGAACCAAAACCTCCCAAATACTCCCAAAGTTCGTGCACAAGCGTTATTTTGGCCAAATTAGGTGTCTGTAAGCTTATACGGTCGTTTGATCGAAATCGGGTTAAAACGGGAAAAACCGACAATTTTGCCCTAAAACGGGAAAATTCGCGAAACGATTTCTAAAACGTTACAATCTCCCCTCCTTATAGAAATTCGGCCCCCGAATTAAAATTTCATACTAAGCGTACCTTCAAAAAGATGAGGGAATTTCTTCCACATCTCGCTCTCGGCCTCCCAAGTGATCTCCTCACTAGTCGGGGTACGCCAAAGAACCTTAACAGATGGCAAGACCTTTGACCGAAGTTTCTTCACCTGCCGATCCAAAATAACTACCGGCTGCTCGGTGAACGAAAGATCGTGCTCAAGCTGAATGGTCTCTTGCTGAATCGTGTGAGAAGGATCATGAAGGTATCTACGAAGCATCGACACATGAAAAACAGGGTGAACATCCGGAAAACTGGGCGGGAGCGCCAAACGATAAGCAACAGAACCCACTCGCTCAAGGATCTCGAAAGGACCTACAAATCTGGGACTGAGCTTCCCTCTCTTCCCAAATCGCATAACGCCCTTCATCGGAGAAATCCTCAGGAATACATGATCCCCCACTGCGAACTCAAGTCTGCGACGACGACGGTCGGCATAAGACTTCTGCCTGCACTGGGCTGCTCTCATCCTATCCTGAATCAGCTGGATCTTCTCCGTGGTCTCTTGAACTAGCTGGGGTCCCAAAACCAAACTCTCACTAAGCTCGGTCCAACAGACTGGCGATCGACACTTCATACCATATAAAGCCTCAAAAGGTGACATCTGAATAGTCTCCTGAAAGCTGTTGTTGTAGGAGAACTCAATCAACGGCAAGTGACGATCCCAACTGCCACCAAAATCAAGCACACATGCACGGAGCATATCTTCCAGAGTCTGTATAGTCCGCTCCGACTGGCTATCGGTCTGTGGATGAAAAGCGGTACAAAACTCAGCCGGGTACCCAAAGCTTCTTGAAGCTTCTGCCAAAGACGGCTAGTAAACTGGGTGCCTCTGTCGGATACTATGCATGTGGGAACACCGTGCAAACGCACAATCTCATCTATGTATAACTGAGCATACTGAGCATAACCGAAAGTGGTCTTCACTGGAAGAAAGTGAGCCGCTTTCATCAACCGGTCTACAATAAACCAAATGGAGTCATACCCTCAACTGGTCCTGGGTAGACCCACAATGAAGTCCATGGAAATCTGCTCCCATTTCCACTCCGTAACGGGTAAAGGCTGCAACTCTCCAGCGGGTCTCTGATGCTCAGCCTTGACTTGCTGACAAGTCAGGCACCTCGAAACTAAGTCCGATATATCACGCTTCATCCCTTCCCACCAGTAGAAGTCCCTCAAGTCACGGTACATCTTGGTGGAACCTGGATGAACGCTAAAGGCCGACTGATGTGCCTGCTCTAGGATCTCGCGTCTCAACCCATCAACATCTGGTATACACAAGCGAGTCCCGCATCGTAGCACACCCTGGTCATCAATCATGAACTCCGAAACTCTTCCCTGCTGAACAAGCTCAAGAATCTCAATCAAACAGGCATCACTGGGCTGCGCCTCACGGATACGATCAAAAAGAAGTGGACGGGCGCGGACATGAGCAAGCTGTCCCCCAGCGGAAGTGAACTCGAACTGCACTCTACTATCACACAAGAGCTGCCAATCTGCAGAAGACTGACACTGAACTGCGCTCAACTGGGATAAGCTACCCACGGGCCTACGACTCAAAGCATCAGCTACCACATTCGCCTTGCCCGGGTGATAAAGGATCTCACAATCATAATCCTTCACTAGCTCCATCCATCGGCGCTGTCTCAGGTTCAGATCTCGCTGCTGGAAGATATACTTCAAATTCTTATGATCCGTGAAGATCTGACATGACTCTCCATACAAGTAGTGTCTCCAAATCTTCAACGCAAAGACTACCGCTGCCATCTCAAGATCATGAGTGGGGTAATTCTTCTCATGCTTCTTCAGCTGCCTAGAAGCATATGCAATCACCCTATCATGCTGCATCAAAACACAACCAAGCCCCACTCGAGAAGCATCACAATAAACAACAAAGCCGCCTGATCCAGAAGGTAAAGAAAGAACCGGTGCTGTCGTCAACCGAGTCTTCAACTGCTAAAAACTCTGCTCGCAAGCATCAGTCCAGAGAAAAGGAATTCCCTTCCGGGTCAGTCCAGTCAGCGGTGCAGCGATACTCGAGAAATCCTGCACAAAACGGCGATAATAACCAGCTAAGCCCAAAAAGCTGCGGACCTCCGTCACCGATACAGGTCTGGGCCAAAGCTGTACAGCCTCGATCTTCCTCGGGTCCACAAGAATACCATCACCAGTCACCACATGACCCAGGAAGTCAACTCTATCAAGCCAATATGCGCACTTTGAGAATTTAGCATACGGTCGGTGCTCTCTCAATATCTGCAAAGTAATCCTCAAGTGCTGCTCATGCTGCTCATGACTCCTAGAGTAGACCAGTATGTCATCAATAAACACTATAATGAACTGGTCGAGGAACGGCCTGAAAATCCGGTTCATCAGATCCATGAACGCTGCTGGCGCATTGGTGAGTCCGAACGACATCACCAAAAACTCATAATGCCCATAGCGCGTACGAAAAGCAGTTTTCGGAATGTCATCATTCCGAACCCGCAACTGATGATAACCCGAACGCAAATCAATCTTCGAAAAATGTTTCGCACCCTGGAGCTGATCAAATAAATCGTCAATGCGGGGTAAAGGATACCTGTTCTGCACCGTAACTCGGTTCAACTGACGATAATCCACACATAGCCTCAAACTGCCGTCCTTCTTCTTGACGAACAGAACAAGAGCTCCCCACGGCGAAACACTCGGACGCACAAGTCCCAAAACAAGCAACTCTTGCAACTGATCTTTAAGCTCTCTAAGCTCTGCCGGAGCCATCCGATAAGGCGGTATAGAAATAGGCTCCGTGCCAGGAATCAGATCAATGCAAAACTCAATATCGCGCTCTGGCGGCAACCCAGGTAACTCATCGGGAAAGACATCGGAAAATTCTCGCACGGTAGAAACCTGGTCCAACGACTCCACCGTAACTCCAGTATCATGAATGAAAGCTAAGAATCCCCGACATCCCCTCCTCAAAAGCCGACTAGCGCACATAACAGAAACCAAACTGTGAGGGGCGACACCACGGTCTCCCTGCACAACAAACACTGACTCGCCGGGAAAACAAAATCTAACTGTCTTCTCGCGGCAGTCCACGGACGCATAGCAAGTAGCTAGCCAATCCATGCCCAACAGAACGTCGAAGTCCAACATCTCAAGAAGGATCAAGTCGACGGACAGATCTCTGTCTCCTAAACGGACAGCACATGATCGGAACACGTGCCGCGCAACAAACGACTCTCCCACAGGAGTAGTCACTACTAGCGGCTGATCCAGCAAACACGACTCTCGGCCTAACCTCGGCGCAAAGTGCGTAGAAACATACGAATGCGTAGATCCCGGATCAAAAAGAACATGTGCATCAAAAGAACAAAACGAAAGGGTACCTGAAACCACAGCATTGGACGCCTGAGCGTCCTGGTGAGTCAAGGCAAAAACCCGTGCCTTCCCTCTACCGGCTACTGGCTGTCCTCTGCCTCTGCCACCTCGTCCTCTAGGCACAAAACCACCGCGACCACGACCTCTCTGAGTAGGAGTCTGACGCGGCGCAACAACAGGAATAAGAGGCAACACTCTCTGAGGCGGAGAAGGTGGTAAGGTAACCTGCGGTACTGCTGGCCCTCTCTGACGCACCACAGTACAATTTCGAACAAGATGCTGCAAACTGCCACAACCGAAGCATCCATAAGACGGCCGCTGGCCCTCCTGGGAATAAGAACTGAATAACTGGATACGTCCCACGTCTCTGCTACTCCCCGAGTCTGAAAGAACTCTGCCTCTGCGGACAAACCTCGGTCCCCGTGCTGGCTCATCCGTACGAGTCCTCTTCGGTTCTGGAACAACCGATGACTCAACTAGACGCTCCTCCACCAATAGGGCTGCATCGACAGCTGCCGCATACGTGTCGCAATGCTGAATGCTGATGGCTAGGAACAACTGGGTAAGCAGGCCTCGAACAAACCTCTTCACCCTCATCTCCTCAGTCGCCACCAGGTACGGAGCATACACCGACAGCTCAGTAAACAAAACATCATACTCCGACACCGTCATCCCCGGCGTCTGACGTAACGACTCAAATCTACGCGCTCGCGTATCCCTGACGCTCGGTGGAAGAAAACGGGCAAGAAACGACGTCACAAACTCAGCCCAGGTCATAGGAGCAAGACCAGTGGCTCTGCCCCTCTCCAACGACTCACACCACTTCTGGGCCATACCCTCCAGCCGGAAACTCGCAAACTCTACCCATCTCTCGTCGGAGCATCGGAGTGAGCGACAAATCTTGGTCATCCGGTCGATGAACGACTGCAGATCCTCAGTAACATCTGTGCCAGTAAACACCGGAGGCCTCAGCCTCATGAACTCTGTCAGTGACACGGTAATAACCTCTGGAGCTGCAACTACGACTGCCGGATCAGTAGGTACCATCGTGGTCCCTGCAACGGATGGAACAACAGCCTGCCCCTGTGCTCGAATGGCCTCTACTAAAGTCCCCACAATCTGGCGCAGGTCCTGCATACCAGCCCCAATCATAGCAATGTGCTCCGGTACCACAGGTGTATCGCCCTGGTCAACCCTCGCCTCAGACGAGTCGACTCTGGCTTCGGCCCTCGCGGCCGCTCTCTGTGCCCTCGTAGTCTTCGGCGGCATTAGGCTAGGAATTGAAACAAGATTCGATAAGGAAACGGAAATCGAATCACAAAGATGTATATCAATCACGGAAGGAATTTCAATCAATAAATCCTAAGGTCACTTAGGCGGAGTACCGTGTCGTAAGTATGCCGCGGAACATACACACGCTACGCCACTCTGCTTAAGCTACCTCCTCCATCATACCAAGGTCATCCTACACTCCGAAAGGTAAAAACCTAGCGCTCTGATACCAACTTTGTCACGACCCAAATTTGGCCCGTAACTGGCACTTAAACTACGTAACGTCTAAAGGCGTACGCAACTTAAGTAAGCCGAAACCCAGAAATCTAAACCACCCAAAACTGGATCAACGGAGAAAACATTGTTTTAAACATTCGAAATTTTTCAAGTAAAAATCTTTAAGTTTAGTTTTCGTTCTTAAAAATTTCGGCAGCACCTCCTTTGTAAAAACTAACCCCGAAAACGGGTACAACATAGAAAATAATAAAAGCATCCCAAACGGGAGCAAATCACGCCCAACGGCGGAGACAACCACCACAACATATATACGACGCCGAAGCGAAGAAATATAAAAGAAAACTGCATAAAGAAGTAAAACTTTTCAACGAAACCGGCTCCCACGAGCACGGCACCCAAAGTCACCACAAAATATAACACTGAATCCTCACAAGTCGTCTCTAAGTCATATACAACATAGTGGTAGATGGAGAATACTAGATCCAACAAAAAATATACAACGTACAAACAGATAACCGCAACCCACCTAAAAGCAAGGCTTCACAGCCAACCGTCGCGGTATCCGCAAAAGTAGAGATGAAAAGATGCCCTGCCGCGACTACTCAGAAGGTAAGTCCTGCACAACACTGTGGCACAACGGGGGTGAGTTGCCAACTCGTGAATAGTAAATAACATCATACAGTAATCGCAAGTATGCACGAACAGCGATCTATTTATCACAAGTAATCCGATAGCATAAGTATGATAGGTGAATATGCAACAATCATGTAAAGGTACATCATCAGGGTACTACAACAACATGAAACGATGCATATCAACATAATCCTGAGTGTGGGATGATATAATATAGAATCTCATGCAAAAATCATCAGCATGGAAAAACACCAGTGTCCCTCACTGACACATCAAATCCCAAATCCTCAGGCACCGCATCCTAAGATCGGCCCTCACATCCAGTATGTCTCACGAAAACCTGAGTGTCAAACACCGACACTGAAAACATCATGAAACCCGTGTCTAGCATCGACACGTAAATCCTCATAACTCAGACACTGTCACCATGACTAGCCCTGACGAAATGTCATACCTCACTCCGGTCGGTATCTCCATGATAACCGCCGAGTCCAAATACAATCACCGGTAGGTAGTGGTCCCACCGTCAGGTTTATCGTCTACACCACGAAATCACCACTCACCCCGGGGTACCATACCGGGTCCACCATGTACCCGCAGACGGTGCATCCCGCTCCTCGAATCGGGTATCACAAGCCAAATCTCAGAACCGAGAAATCACATGGTGGACGCATCAAATATCATATCAAGAGAAACCGGGTTTTCAAACAATACAATGTTTTCTTGAAAATATCCCCCACGGTTCTCAAATCCATAAATCATATGAAATCCATATATCAATGCGTAAAATAAATATAAAACTGATATATGCAACATAAAACATCAATATGAGCATATAAAGGGAAAACCACTCTTTAAATTGAATCTAGCTTTTAAAAACATATCATGCGGTTCCCAATTCCTTCGAAAATAAATGCAGTATCATATGAAGTGTACATGTAAGTGTAGTAAGGTTTAAGTATCTACATGTACTCAAGTATGAGGGTGTACATGTCAATTTGTATGCATGATGTATAAGTAATTATAGCAAGATATAAGTGAAGTGGAATACGGTTCACTACCTTAACTATTCCTGCCCAATGCAATATCACGTATGTATGTGTCCACAGTATTTCATATGCACAATAGAATATGAGTTACTACTCTAATCATTCCTATCCACTATCATATCACATATGTAGGTGTTTGTGCGTGTCATGGCAATTACAGACGGTGTGGGTGTAGCATACAATTTAGTGCTCGTGCAACATGAACCGTCAGTAATGTGTTATATCTAAAGGTACGAGTCAAGTACAACAGATAATGCTATGAAATGACATTCATATGAAAGTAACTAATATGCAAATACATGCAGCTATCATATCATATTCGCCCCGACGCATAACGCCATACGGGCGATTTCCCCGTAGATGTTAAATCTACTCACCGATGGTCTCGAGCTAAGAAAATCCGACCACCTGCTTCCCCTTGTCCGCAGCACCCGAAGTCCCTGCTTGCGAACCTAAAATTTCATAAATACAACACATAAGCTAAATATCCTAAAATGACGAAGAGACAACGAAACGCGACGAAAATGCCCGGAAAATTACACTGCGCTTAGCGCATCTATCGCGCACGATACCGGCCAAAACCCTAATTAGGGTCGCTAAACTATAAAACACCAAGTCTGGACCCCGATCGTCCTGATCGCGCAACACAACACAAAAATTACGAGGAATACACTAGATATAACCTCGCAACTACTAAACGAACCCTACGTCGGAAAAACCCCGAAATCTAGTAAGCAACCTATCGCAATATATCGCACTAGATTCAAGATAATGCAAATCTAACAATTACAAATACCTTAAAATAGCTTAACTAAGCTATCTAAACCAATCCTATATTTTTAACACTCGCTAATTATGTTTTAGCAAAAATCTAGTAAGCAATTTTGCTTAATTAAACAAAATGCTTATTAGCAAATTTTAACACTTTCTACTAGCTTATTCTTTTCCAAAACACAATTTAACACTTGAATTAAACACTAATCACTTAATCAAAATTTAACCCTAACATGAATTTCTTAAACCAAATATAATGAATTAATCATGATTTAAATGCTAAACTAAGCACTTAACTAGTTAACTAAATTAGCTAGTTAAAGATTAAAGCAATTAATTATGGATTAAGCTAAGAAATTATACCTCCTCAAGAACACCAAAAAGAACTTAGATCCATCACTTTAGCCTCCAAAACTCAAGCTTTGAAGAAGATCCATGAAGGATTAGTGAAGGAAAAAGGTTTAATATTTATATAGGAATTTTTGGATTTATTTTTGGATATCTTTTTGTGTTTTTGAAAGGAAATGAGAGAGAAATGAGCTTGGAATTATTTTGGACAGAAATGGGGGAGTTAGGGTCGGCCAAGGTGAGTGGGGGGTATTTTTGTGAATTTTGGGTGAAGAAATTGCTAGGAAAATGAGTAATAAAAGCTAATAAATGCATTTTGCCACCTTTTTACCTTTTCTTTTCTTTTTAAAATAATTCCTTTTGCACTCCAAAAATATCTAGATATTTAAAAAGAAGTTTCTAAAATAATTCTAGTGACAAAATTAATTTATTCACAAAAGAAAATTTTTCCCGATTTACGTGCACAAAACACCGCTTAAAATAATATTTTTTTTCGGGAAAAAATCTATCTGAACCAAAAACTCCCAAATACTCCCAAAGTTCGCGCACAAGCGTTATTTTGGCCAAATTAGGTGTCGGTAAGCTTATACGGTCGTTTGATCGAAATCGGGTTAAAACGGGAAAAACCGACAATTTTGCCCTAAAACGGGAAAATTCACGAAACGATTTCTAAAACGTTACACCTAAACCGGAATCCATCCTCGAAAAAATATCCTTCGAGTTCGTATATAACCATATGATGGATTTATCCAATGGAATTGGATGTTCGTAGTGATACGGGTTGTTCTGGAGAAATCAAAGGTGAAGTAGGAGTGGCTATGAAACCCGTGGTTTGGTCGTGAATATGAATAGTCGCAATTTACTTTGTCCTCTTTCTAATTCCTTTATTTTGTCTTTAGTTATTACCTTCTGTACACCCTACTTATGCTAATTGGTTTTCATCATTCCCTACCTTTCGGCACCTGTCTATGGTTTGGAATAAGACTATCTAATAAGCGTAATAGGTGTACTCTCCTAAACCAAGGAGCCCTCGCAACCTGAGAGAAGATGATAATAAAAGACAACTGAATAAACCAATTCTATTTCTCCTGAACCTGGATCCATCCTCGAAGAAGTCCCTTCGAGTTCGTATATAACCATACGATGGATCTATCCAATGGAAGTGGATATCGGTAGTAATACGGGTTGTTCTGAGAAATACAAAGGGTAAAAGAAGGAGCGGTAATGACTTATGCAACTATAGACAATCCAAAAGCCAGTATTTTAAGAAGGTTCGGTCAGCTTGGTCACTGAGTCATAGTCTAGGGTCGGTCAAAAGTTGCTGCCAAAGAGAGAGAGAGAAAAGAAACACTCTGCGTGCACTCTTATCTAGATCAGAATGGTTATCACTTTATCTAATAAGGAAAACTCCCACTGTAATCTCAAATTCTCCTCCAAAGCAGAAAGAAGAATTAGTCGGGGTCACCCGAAGAGTAAACCAACTCATCAGTGAGAATCGGGATCCAACTATCATCGCATGATAACTTGATGGAAGCCACACAAGTTAACACACTCCAGAAGGTATGCGCAAGTTTGGCAAGTTTCTTGTATGTTTGAAACTCCCGATATAATTTTTTTATCCCATGCACTTATGACCTTGACGTAGGCCAACAAATCATAACCCACATGTCAAGTTCTACCCGTTGTTGTCCTGCTTAATTTAAGTCATCGTACATGCCCTTGACGTAGGCCAACAAGGCTGTACGTCTGACTTAAACTAATGCATCTATCTATGCAACAAATGAATACCCAGCAGCTACCAAACACTACGCCTTGACGTAGGCCAACAAACATAGCTTGAATACTACTGACCATCCATAAGAAACGACGGAGGTTTACGGCTGGTTTTTGGCGAAAAACCTTTAACGTAATGAACTTGATCTCATTGAAAGAAACTGATAGCTTTTTATAAAAATATAGTGGCGAAAACGTTTTGCTAAAGAGGTCACTCCCGGTGGAGGGATCGCGTCTCTTTCCTCGTGGAATGAGGTGCAGGATATTCTAACTGGATACCGCGATGCAAAGCAACTTGTGATCGACTATATTTAAGTTATTACCCTGACGCAAATTTCTGCCCAAGGGGTCACTCCCGGTGAAGGGATCTCGGCCCTTGCCTCGTCGAATGAGGTGTTGGATATTCTAATTGAATACCGCTATGCAAAACAAATGGAAACGTCTTTGTAATAACTCATTTTAAAATTTGTTCCAACAACATCAAATATAGGTTTGTTTTATTCTTGCATTGATAAGAATCAATGCAGTCCCATCAATCAATCACACCAGAAAAGAACGAAAATATAATGTACGTATATGCCATCCGCATTCTCCACTGGGTCCCGTCATCACCCGTTAGGTTACTTAACTAACGACAGAGCGGGGGCTGGACTAGCGCGGGTGTAAAACATATACAACATCTAATAATATATAAACTAATAAACAATAATCGCTCCAGGCGTGATAATATGCAACATTACAGAAAAGTAATAAGCATCACAGAACAATACAGATAATCTGGGATCCCCAGGTTTCACAGAGCCGCTGCTGAAACCCGACGTTCCCCTGGTCGTGTGGATAGCCTGTGCAATGAAACCTAGACCCCTACGGGTGCGGCAAGTTACCCGCCAAAACCTGAAGTGAGGTAGTCCCCACAACATAGTGAATGGAACACTCGGCACTTCACGGAATCCGGTAAATTGAGCACCCCCCTTAGGTCAACCTGTACCCCCTACGAGTGCGGCGAATAGTCTGTCAATTTTAGAGTGAGGTCCCTTTGCCTCTCAAAGTCATGAGATACGGACCCGTTGCCCTCCAGAACCCGGCTATCCGTGCTCTCCTTCGCGGGATAAACCTAGTACAGAAATAAAAATATATACAACGGGTACATCGACCTCGACCCGGTTGTGCCCCAAAAGAATATTATACAACAGGCAGTGATGGCAGTCCACAAGTCAGACGCTCGCCCCGCAATATCAAATGTACAAATAAATCCAAACTGCACTATCATTGCACCCTACTATCCACCACGACAAATCCGCAACATCACAGCACAACACAGAACATCAACGCGAATGTCACGTTCGTAAACCCTTCTAAAAGAACTATAGCAATCAGATGCGGTTTACCGATCAAATGACATTCCCGGTCGGAGATATAAAGTAAGTACTGAAAACTAACAAGTTTAAAAATTCGATCGACAAAATTTCCCGAAGTGGGCCCCACGTACAACTGCTGTACAGTAACAAAATCTGGGCCAAAACAAACAGTACCAGAAACCACAATTCCCTGCACAGAAACCCCTGAACAAATTTGGAACACTGTTCCAACTAAACGGCGGCGGATGCGCGGTCAAACCCTAGGTTTAACCGCGGACCCGCGGCTGTTTTATTGGATCACGTGACCAAATTTGCACAGTATTCTTAAAAAAAACCTGCTTGGTTTTCTGAAATGATCAAAATGAATTTTAGAACAGATTTAAAATCGACAGAAACTTTATGTACAGAAAATTGTGATTTCGGAAATTCCGTTCGATCGATCTTTTAAACGCGTTAGCACAAGTTAGTATAGCTTAATGGTGAGGCTCTGATACCACTGTAAGTCCACGGTAGCGCCCCGGCCGTCTAACAGACGCCAATATGCGGAACAAAACTTTACGACTGGTGCTATCGCGTACTATAACCCGGATCTGCCATTAAAGCTAAACTAACAAATTGTAAAGAGGGTAGAATTGTTATACCGAATGATCCGAGTCCTTCGGTCTTCAACCATCATCCGACGCTATGTTGCAACTGATCCGAACTTGCTCGATCTCCGGTATCGTCGTCCAGGTGGCACCACGTCGACGGATCTTTAAACGGGCTCCCGCCTCTGAACCGACGCAACTCGATCGTCAAGTTTGCTAAAAGAGACGACCAAGATGAAGTAGAGAATGAGTAGAATACTTTGTCTCGTTACGTCCAAGGCTATGGACGAACGGTTAATAGAAGTTGCCATTTGGAATCGGGTGAATGGAAATTGAACTAAGAAATTTCCATACACTAGTTATCATAATCTTTTCTCACAAATCAAAATGAACAACCATCCCATCCTCACAAGAGGGGCCGGCCACTTATAGAAGAGGGAGGATGAGTGTAGGAGAGGGGAGGGTGAGTGTAAGCAAAAGATCAAAGAAAAATGTCAAGGATATTTACCATAAAGAAAGAATGAGTGGTATGAACACATTAAATGAATTAATCCACCTCACTTAACACCTCACCTCACAATTAATGCAAATGATGAGTCACTAATCCTAGTCACCATTTCTAGAATCTTCTAGAATCATGACTCACCCAAATGACAAAAGGATAAATCCGCATTTAACCGAATGTCAAATACGGCTGATAGAAAACTGGAAAGTGGCAACTTCCAAAAGTGACCCTGAAACGAATTTCAGGATAACCCCGTATCAGTATAAACTTACCCGCATTTATATTTCGACCGAATATAAATGCAACTGAGACAATGATATTATATCTACACTGTATAATACTGGGATCCGGCTTAAACCAAAGCCTACCAGTATTACCTGCCCGAAAAATAACACGTGCGAAAACGCACGTGCTTTTTCCGAACCTTACCATAATACCATACGACATTTACAACGTTTCGCCCGCACTGGGTATAACCACTAGCACGTCAGAGGTACAAGTTGTACGTGACGTTTTGCCTATGTAATGATTGGAAGGGAAGCTGACGAGCGAACTCATCTATAAACCCTACTGAGCCTGACAGTGACAATATACGTACAGTCCGAAACATTCGTCTATGAGTATCGCATATTAGGCCTAGGGGGCCGATAAACGTCAGACCCCCAATAGCTGCATATGTCATGTTAGAGAGCAGTCCAGAACACCCTGAGATACTACTGGTATACCTAGCAGTATATCTCGATTACCCTGGCCAGGGATTTCATGTAATGGCTCTCCTAAACACAGCATGATCTCACCCCCAATACCGGGAGAGACGAATCCCCGAAGATCCGCTCACTTGCCTCCAATGTGGCTCGGGACTGTACCCAAAATATACCTGTTTGCACGACTCCTTTGACCCGTGGTAGGGTATAAATCAAAGCACGGTGGGAACTCACACGAGACAAATGACGACCTCAGGTCGATGAACTAACCTGTACACATGTCACCAGGGAACTGCTATCTGATGATATGTATAATACCAACTAGTATGTTCCTGGTGAGTCCTGTCCGGTGTACTCATAACCTAATGAGCACCTGTATACATCTTAGGTGATCCAACTGACACCAGTGGCTTATGAGACCGGCCACCGCCCCTCGGCGGGGTTTCGACTGTATACACTAGTCTACTCTGGCGTATCGATACCCTATCTTGAAACTCCCACGACTAGGGACACTTTAAGGATGTGCTTATAGACCCCAGCTCCTACATATATGATCGCCATCATACTGCTGGTAGTCAAGCAAGAATCCTATGGGCTTTATCAACATATACATGATGATAAAGACAAACCAGATAGCATACTATCATCTCGAGTAAGACTGTTTTTTCGGTATAGGTCCTCTCTCAATCATCATGATCACATAACTGCGATCCAATAATTGACTTAGAAGGCACTATATCCAACAGGGTAAACAAAGTCAAATGGTCAAACCAATTAACCATGATACAATTATCTCTAATTAAAACTCATTAATCAATTTTCTCCATCTCATTATGGTTTTAATCAAGTCAATGGTCAAAACCCTAATGTGGTTCCTCTGCCTCTGTCAACTGTGTATACGCACCCGCATCCGTGTTCCGAGAAACACGAATATAATGAGACCGAACCAACCCGAAACAAAATACTAGGATCTGGATTAAACCAAAGCCCACTAGTATCAACTGCCCGAACACCGAACACGCACAAGTATGCATATGTGAACGAACCCTGTTGTAAAACCATACGACCTCTACTCGTTTCGCCCAAAGGTGAACAACCCTCTGTGTGGGACTCTAAAGACTCGACACTGCGCTGGCAATGGGTTTAATTACAGGCCGCAAGCAGTATTAGCTGTACGTAACGGTCCCCAGGTAGATACCGATAAGAAGACCGATGAGGTGAACCCATCTGAACTCCTACCGAGCCTGAATGTGACAATCTCCATACAGTCCGGTCTGTTCGTCTAAGAGTATCGCATGTCGGACCTAGGGGGTGGTAAACGTCAGACCCCTAATAAGGGTACAAGTCGTGTCGGAGTGTTGCCCAGAACACCCTGAGAAACTACAGGAAACACTACCAGTAAATCTTGCTTGCCCTGGCCAAGGACTTTGTGTAATTGCTCTCCTAGACACAACGCGATATCAACACCCAATACCGGGAGAGACGAATCCTGTCTAACCGTCACTGCCTCCAAGTGCTTCGGGATTGAACCCAACTACTATCTGTTTGCACGACTCAATAGAGCCGTGGTAAGGTAGTAATCTAAGAACAGTGGGAACACACTCGAGGCGAAGTGATAGTGTCAAGTCAACGGACTAAGCTGTACTCATGCCACCTGGGAACTGTTAACTGACGATAGGTATAATACCAACCAACAGTTCCCGACGAGTCCTGTCCAGTGTACTCGTAACCTAACGAGCACCTGCATACTATCTCCAGTACGATATACCGATGGCTGTGGGACAGACCATCTCTCCTGCTGGGATGAGAAGCATATGCACCAGTCTACTCTGGAGTATCGATGCCCTATCTCGATAATCCTATGACTAGGGATCTATATAAGGATGTGCTTATAGACTATCCAGCCCCTACTAGTGTGATCACCATCACAACGCCGGTAGTCAAGCAAAGATCCTAAGGGCTCCATCAATATGTATTAGCGATATGTTAAAAGAAACATATACACATATTAAGATAGATACAAACCAAGTAGCATACTACAATATCGAGCAAGAATGTCATCAATCCATGTATATATCCCAAGCTTCCAAAATGTAATATACAAACCAGTACTATACAATAATGGCCTCTAGGGCATAGATATCCAACACCGACCAGACCACACCTACGCTCGTCCTACTGAGCGCCCGATGGCTCACCCCCGAGCCGGCCCCCTGTACAACTGGCCACCTCAGCCTCACAACTCTTCTCCGAGCTACCACAGAACCAAGATATCTCGGCTCCCCTGCTCGTCCGTGAGCTCTCCCGCCGAGGTCATCTTTCTCGGTCTCGTCGACCGACCAACAACACCGCTTGCAGGCGTAACCGCTACCACCGCAAATCTCGCCATGTGCGAGATCTCCGCCGGCCACATCCCACGTTCCACGCCACCATGATCCCCCATTAATGAGCATGTCTCGCCATTAATGGGAGGTCCCGCTCATCACGAGGGTGTGACGTCGGGAGCGTAGCGGCCGGCGTGATTCTCGCGCCTGCCCCGCCTGCTGCCACCGCTATATAAACCCCTTCTTCAGACGGTTCAAGTAAGACATTTTGACTCCAGTAAGCCGTTACTCTGCTCGAATCTCTAGTCTAACTTGATCTTCGGAGGGTTCTCCGTGGTAAAACCACCCCGGGACTTCGTTGCAGGTAGCTCGGCAATCACAACTTCAATGTTGGATATATGTATGCCCTAGAGGCCATTATATAATAGTGGATGTATTTGTACATGTATATATATTCAGTATACATTCTTGCTCGACATGATAGTATTCTATCTGGTTCTTCTTTATCTGACATGTTGATTTGATCATGCTTTTATTCATTCAAACATGCTGATAAAGCCCAGAGGATATCGGCTTGACTACTCTGATTATGATGGAGATCATACTAGTGGGACATCTGTAGTCGATAAGCATATCCTGGAA
Source organism: Agapanthus africanus (assembly GCA_030015575.1). Taxonomy (NCBI): domain Eukaryota; kingdom Viridiplantae; phylum Streptophyta; class Magnoliopsida; order Asparagales; family Amaryllidaceae; genus Agapanthus; species Agapanthus africanus. The sequence goes on along the minus strand of CM057339.1, from coordinate 487,311,031 downwards.
AGTCCCTAGTTGTAGGTATATCGAGGTGGGGCATTGATATACCAGAGTAGACTAGCGTATATGATACTAGACCCATACGATGGGTGATGAATGTTCCCACATTCATCGATGTTTGACATCAAGATCATATACGGGTGCTCAGTGGTGACTGGGTACACTGGACGGACTCACCGAGAACTCCTATATTGAATTATATCTATCGTCGGATAGCAGTTCTCAGGTGACACTGGTACAGGTTAGTCTGTAGACCCGAGATCGTCATAGAGTCTTGTGTGTTCTCCCACTGTACTTTGATTGCCACCCTACCACGGCTCTACTGAGTTGTGCAAATAGGTGGCCGTTGGGTACAGTCCCGAGACACAAGAAGGCGATGAGCGATAGGAGGGTTTCGTCTCTCCCGGTATTGGGAGTTGATGCTGTGCTATGCCTGACTAGTTATATCAGTAAGTCCCTGGCTAGGGCTGCTGAGATTTGCTGATAAGTGTTATCAGTAGTTTCTCGATCTGTTATAGACCATTCACCGGCACGACTTATTGAGTTATTGTGGTAGACATGACCATCCCTAGGCTCGATATGCAGCATATCTGACGGAGAGACCGGACTGTACGGTAGTGTTGCCGGTTGGCTCGACGGGAGTTGTAGCAGGTTCGCTTGTTTTCTTCTGATCGTTCAATACCCGTGTGGCCGTTACGTTTAGCTGACCGCTTGCGGCTTGGGGGTGCTTGATATGATCATCACCCACTGCCGGCATATTGACGAGTCTTAGAGTCCCACAAAGGAGTTACCTAGTCCAGGCGAAACGTTGTGGTGCGCGTATGCGATATGCGCTTGGACCCGATTAAAATGCGCGTATAGGATACCGTGTATTGATCGAGCGGCTTGCTTTTGGTGGGGTCATATGTGATATGGCCGGATTGATAAATCAAGTGTTGATTTATCATTTAACCATTAGTTTTCTCACTTGAAATCTTTTCTTTTACATGATGGATGTATGCATGCATGTATGCTTTCTTTCTTTTAGTTTCATGCACATATGGATATGCATACATACATACATACATACATACATACATACATCATCTATCATGGTTGATTACACATGGAAAATGGTGGCAATATAAGACTCACACCATGGATTAAATATATGGATAATTATTTAATTTGTGTTGAAAACAAAATGGAAAAAGAAAGGATAATTCATGGCTAGTTTCTACATCCTTCTTAAACTTAACCATGCTCACCTACCCCTAACCATGTGTTAACCTTCTCTTTGTGTTTTAAACTCAAGTTAAATAATACCTTTATCATCTGACCATGGTTTGAGATGAGGATAAGAAAATATATATACATATATTTTCTTTTTCTTCATAAGAGTTATCTTTTTACTCTTGTTAAAAGAAAGCCATTATCTTCTTCCTCCTTCACCATTTTCTCTCTAGACTTTTATAGTGAGCAATATACTCATCAAGTTAGGTTTTTGAAGTGAGAAAAGCCACCACAACATCATTCTACACAAGTTTAGCCTACTTGTTTAGAGTGTTCTCTTCATTTCTCCTCTTGAAAAGTGAAGTTACAAGCTTGGACTAGGAGCTTCGGGTGGATCGTTCTGGACACTAGAAGACTTCAAGAGAACCTTCCTCCAACACTCAAGAGGCCAAAGAGTCTAGCGAAGGGAGCTACAAAGGTTGTAGTCTCGAAACCCTAGTCTTTGTTGCCTTTATTGTTCAGAAACCCTAATTTTCTAGGATACATCCTTTGTATGCTTACTTAGCACCATAAAAATTTGATCTTTGTGACATGTGATGCTTCCAAACTCTACATAGGATGCTAAGTAAACCTAACATTGGTATCGGAGCCGACCTAGAACATTAGGCGACATTTTTACGAAGTAAAAACTCCGATCGAACCAAAATACGACGTTTCAAGACCTTCTCTTGACATTTTTTAAAATATGACATTTTTCAGAATTAAAAATACTTACAAAATACAGCAGGAAAATATAAGAAATACTGTGAAAGACGAACCTATGATCTGTACAAACCGCCACGGAACCGCGGCAAATCCTTGCTTAGGCCACGGCTCCGCGGCCGTACAGAGGCTTCATGGCTTCTTTTTTGCACAGTAACTCCTACAACTGCTTGTATATTGTTTTAGGTATGTTTAATCTGAATCCAGTACTGTAAATTCTGGAGATGGTTTTGGACTCGACGATTTGATCGGAATTTTCATTTCGTTTCTTTTCCGGGTAAACTAGAAAGTATTGAAGTGTTCGAATGACTATCATTTGCTCACTTTTCACGGGGTTTAAATCCTTTGGAGATACGTGCAAGTTTTGTGGTGGACCCTCTAAAAGACAACAAACCTTAACTCGATTATGTGACCGTCTTGAACTGCCCTTTGAACCTTAGGGTTTGGGGCAGTACGGCGTGCCACATGTGAGGCGTTGGCTTGACCCTTTTACGGCTGGACCGCTACTACTGTATCACACTCCGTGTTTTTTTGAACTCTGCTTAAGTGTTGAGCTTTAGTGAATCTTGGGTATTTGATCGTTCGTTCGAAAACTTTAATACTGTCTGTTTATCTGGAATGTGATGCAATGTGTGGAATTCATATTATTAGACATAAAATACGAAGTATGTGATAATTCGCATTTGCGATGTCTAAAGAGAATGTGGATTCCAGATATTGCAGTTTTACACTTTCTTTTCTGTGACCGTAAGTGTAGTATGTAGTGGTATTGCCGATTGTCGTTGCTATACATCGACGACAATCGGTGTATGCATACTTACTTACGTTGATGATATGAGATATTATGTGTTGCTGAGATATGATGTGCAGGATTGTCGCGATTGAATAGCCGGGGGGATTTATTTGAGTTGAGAGTTTTATATTTTCATTCATGTAAATTCAAATGTAATGTAATATTCTTTTATTTGGGGCACTTCCGGGTTAAGGTTGCTGCCACCAGTGTTGTATATTATTTACTTTTCCGCATTAGGATGGACACAAGGAGAGGAGCACAGGTGACCGGGTTCTGGGGTTCAGAGGGAGGCCATCTCGAGGAGTCGAGGCCGGGTCTCCTAAACTCCAGAATTGGTAGGGTTGCTTGCCGCTCTTGTAGGGGTCCAGGGTGTGGGCTTGGCTATTCATCACGACTGTGGAATCCGTATTTTCTATTATTGGCTAAATACTAAATACAGACGTCCTAGTATATCCTACATTATATCTATGTTTCTGCTGCCTTTGTTCTGTGATATCTAAGACGAATGTCATACTATATATATGATATATAGTAGATGTTGCTTATGTTTTACACCCGCGCTAGTCCCGTCACGATATGCTGTTAGTTAAGTAACCTAACGGTGCATAACGGAACATTGCGGCGAATGCGGATGGCATAAGCATACGTGTTATTTTCGTTTCTTTTCTGTGATTGGCTTAAGGAATTAAATGATGGGATTACATTAATGTGATTAATGTAAAGAAAATAAACCTAAAATGTTATTGTAGAATCGGATTTGAAAACCACTCGGCTATTTGTGAAAAAGCTACATTTCAAAACTGCGGAGCTTAAGCCACTCCTTTTGAAAACCATTTGATTCTACAACGATATCAAGTTTAAAGCGTTAAAGATTTTCTTAAAAATCATCCGCAACCCTCCGTCATTTTAGGAAGTAGAGTACTTAGTATTCGTGCTACGTTTGTTGACTATAGTTAAGGCGTAGTGTAAGGTAGCTAAGTGATGTCTTCCTACATTGCATATGATGCAGATTAATTAGGACATTCTTATGACTTTGTTGACCATAGTTAAGGGTCATATGAGTGGGTCTAATTAATCAAGAAATGACGGGTAGAACGTGACTGGTACTTATGATTTGTTGACCTTAGTTAAGGTCATAAGTACTAGGGGTAAAAACCACATCGGGAATTTCAAGTGTTGAAATTTGCAATGAGATTGCATACCTTCCATATGATGGTTGGATCCCGATCCCACTGTGGGCTATAGTTGCTCCTAGGAGAGTTTTGCAGTTTACAATTAGCTAACTCATTAGGTGTCTAGAAAGGTGTTAATGGGGCTACGCCTATAGGAAAACGAGGTTTACTTTAATTAGGTCCGTGCAAAAGCACGGGGAACCTCCCTCAAGTACCGACACTGGCCTGGCTGAACGGTTAGCAAAGTTGAATACTGTAATTAATCCTGGCTAGTTTTTCTTTTTAAGGTTTGAAAGAAAAACTCGATAAAAGCAGTAGGAAATATCGATTAGAGAAGATAATAACCAATCGGATCTATGCAAGAGCTTTCGCTGAGTGTATTCTTTTCTCTCTCTTAATGGCAGATACCAATGACTGGACTCAAGCTTTTACTAGATAAAAACAAACTAAATGGGACAATTATAAAGACTGGCTGAGAAATTTGAACATTGCCTTGACATAAGATAAGGTATCATATGTCCTCACGGCTCCAGCCCCGCCCGTCCCAGGCCCAAAATCCTCAGTTGCGGATATTGAAGTCCGCAAGACATGGGATGCTGACTGTGCCACGGCCAAATGCCTCATGCTTGCATTGATGGACACTACACATCAAAAGCAGCACGAGAATATGGACATTCACGCCATATTGATCCATACAAAGGAGTTGTATGGAGAGCAATCCCGCGTATTGCGATACGAAGCATCGAAGAAATTGTTTCAGATGCGAATGGCCCCCAGCACACCAGTAGGAGACCATGTTCTGAAGATGATAGCTCTTATTGAAGAGCTTGAGGACCTTGGATGGACTATGGACAATGAACAATATACAGATATTATTCTGCAGTCCCTCCCCTCCACCTTCGCTCAATTCATAGTTAACTTCAACATGCATGGCATGGAGAAGGAGCTACCCGAACTCCTTAATATGTTAAGGAGTGCAGATAGCACTATGAAGTCAGTAAAAACTCCCGTTATGACTGTTGGACAGTCTTCCTCTTCTCGCCCAAAAGCTAAAGCCAAGGGAAAGAAAAAGAAGAAGCCCACCAATCCTAAGGGTGGAGTTAAAAAGCTGAAGGGAAAGGAAAAGTCCAAAGCTGGAGACTCGGGGAAAGGTGAATGTTTTCATTGCCACAAGACAGGATATTGGAAGCGCAACTGCACGGAGTACTTAAATCTCAAGAAGAAGCATGGGGATGCTTCTGCTTCAGGTGCGTTTGTAACAGAAAACTGTTTTTCAATAAACTCTGCTTCCTGGGTATTGGATACCGGTTCAGGTTCTCACATTTGCAATTCTATGCAGGGGCTGAGAAATAGCAAAGTTTTGAAGACAGGTGACCATACTCTCCGCGTTGGAAATGGTTCCAATGTACATACAGTCGCAGTGGGAGAGTATCACTTGGGGCTGCCATTTGGATGTATTTTGGTTTTGAATCCATGTTATTTTGTACCAAGTATGCTTTGTAATATAATATCCGTTTCTTTGTTAGACAATGAAGGATATAATTTTGTATTGCAGAACAATGTTATGAGCATTCACCTGAATCAAATGTTGGTTGGGTATGGTACGCATAATAATGGAATTTATGTCCTAAATCAATACACAGTTTTCAGTATACAACATACTAATAAAAGAAAACTTTCAGAATTAAATGAAGCTTTTCTTTGGCACTGTAGACTTGGTCATATTAACGAAACAAGACTAAACAAGTTACACAAAGATGGATATTTAAACTCTTTTGAATATAAATCTTATGCGACTTGCCAGTCTTGTATCAAGGGTAAAATGACCAAAACTCCGTCTACCGGACACGGAGAAAGAGCTACTCAGCTCTTAGGCCTCATACATAGTGATGTATGTGGGCCAATGTCTACACAGCCTAGAGGCGGTTTTTCATACTTCATTACGTTCACTGACGATTTCTCAAGATTCGGTCATGTATTTTTATTAAAGCACAAGTCCGAAGCTTTCGAGAAATTCATTGAATATAAACAAGAAGTAGAAAAACAAACCGGCTTGAGTATCAAGATGCTTCGATCAGATCGAGGTGGTGAGTATCTCAGTACAGAATTTGCAATCTTTCTAAAAGAGAATGAGATTCTCTCTCAGCTCACTCCTCCTTACACACCACAACACAACGGTGTGTCAGAACGACGGAATAGGAACCTATTAGATATGGTCCGTTCCATGATGAGTGATGCTGAGTTACCCGTCTCGTTTTGGGGGCATGCATTGGAGACTGCAGCGTTTCTGCTAAACAGGGTTCCGACCAAAACCGTGTCTACCACTCCATATGAGATATGGCATGGGAAGAGACCATCTCTTAAGAGAATTAAGATTTGGGGTTGCCCGGCCTATGTTAAAAAGCAGAATCCGGACAAACTCGAGACACGGTCAGTCATGTGTAACTTTGTGGGATATCCAAAGAATTCTTATGGATATCTATTCTACCATAAAGAGGAACAAAAAGTGTTTGTTTCTCAGTATACCACATTCTTAGAAAAAGAGTTTTTCACAGATAAAGATGATGGTAAGGTAGTGGATCTAGAAGAGGTTCTAGAAACACAAACTACAAATGACGATTTGGTTGAACCGGCTATTGCAATAGAAACTGAGGAACCTCGGCCACTCCGTTGGTCTGGTAGGACTTCTCGCCCACCAGAGAGGTACTAAGGTTTCTTCATTGATGGTGACGGAGAAGACTGCATCATGGATGATGATGATCCTACAAGTTTTCAGCAGGCTATCACGAGTGGAGACTCTGTGAAGTGGCTGGATGCCATGAGATCCGAAATGGAGTCTATGTACACCAACAAAGTATGGACTTTGGACGTTGTACCCCTTGGGGTAAGACCTGTGGGGTGCAAATGGATCTTTAAAAGAAAGATTGGGGTAGATGGGCAGGTGGAGACCTATAAAGAAAGACTTGTGGCGAAGGGTTTTCGTCAAAGACCAGGTTTGGACTATGACGAGACTTTTTCTCCCATAGCCATGCTTAAATCCATTCGGATCCTACTTGTTATTGCTGCTCACTACGACTATGTAATCTGGCAGATGGATGTTAAAACCGTATTTCTAAATGGAAATTTAGAAGAATGCGGTTATATGGATCAGCCAGAGGGCTTCATTGACAGTGGGAGCAGCGGGAAAGCATGTAAATTGCTTAAATCCATATATGGGTTAAAGCAGGCATCACGGAGTTGGAACATCTGTTTCGATGATGTCATCAAAGAGTTTGATTTCATCAAAAATCCAGATGAACCTTGTGTTTATAAGAAGGCTGTAGGGAGAGCTGTCACATTCCTCATATTGTACGTGGACGACATTCTTCTGATAGGAAATGATATTCCTATGCTACAGTCGGTCAAATCTTTCTTATCACTAAGGTTCTCCATGAAGGACCTGGGTGATGCCACATACATTCTGGGCATAAGGATCTATAGGGATAGATCCAAAAGTTTATTGGGATTGTCCCAAAATAGGTACATTAACACCATCCTAAAAAGGTTTAGTATGGAAGACTCCAAGCGGGGTGCCTTACCCGCTTGCCATGGGGTCACTCTCTCCAAGGATTCTTGCCCAAAGACCGATGAAGAGAGAGCTCGCATGAGTGTTATACCCTATGCTTCGGCAGTAGGATCTATAATGTATGCGATGTTATGTACACGCCTAGATGTAGCTTATGCACTTAGTGTTGTAAGCAGGTATCAATCCAACCCAGGGAAGAATCACTGGATAGCTGTGAAGAACATTCTTAAGTACTTACGAAGGACTAAAGAATTGTTCTTGGTGTATGGTAATGGAGATCTCCAAATGGAGGCCTATACCGATTCGAGCTTCCAGAGCGATAAGGACGACAACAAATCTATCTCTGGGTTTGTATTTACCCTCAATGGGGAGGGCGGTAAGTTGGAAGAGTTCCAAACACGATACCGTTGCAGACTCTACGATGGAAGCTGAGTATATTGCTGCGAATGATGCCGCCAAGGAAGCCGTCTGGATGAAGAAATTCGTCTCGGAGCTAGGAGTAGTTCCAACCATTATTGATCCAATACCTTTGTATTGTGATAATAATGAGGCTATGGCGTTAGCCAAGGAGCCCAGATCCCATCAGCGGTCCAGACACATCCTGAGGCGTTTCATTTGATCCGGGAGATTATAGATCGCCGCGAGATCGAGATTAGGAGAGTAGACACAAAGAATAACGCCGCGGATCCATTCACCAAGGCCCTCCCTCAGCCGCAGCATGAGCGACTTTTTGAGATGATGGGTATGAGATACGCCAATAACTGGCCTTAGTGCAAGTGGGAGATTGTTGGATATATGTATGCCCTAGAGGCCATTATATGATAGTGGATGTATTTGTACATGTATATATATTAAGTATACATTCTTGCTCGACATGATAGTATGCTATCTGGTTCTTCTTTATCTGACATGTTGATTTGATCATGCTTTTATTCTTTCATACATGCTGATAAAGCCCTGAGGATATCGGCTTGACTACTTTGATTATGATGGAGATCATACTAGTGGGACATCTGTAGTCCATAAGCATATCCTGGAAAGTCCCTAGTCGTAGGTATATCGAGGTGGGGCATTGATATACCAGAGTAGACTAGCGTATATGATACTAGACCCATACGATGGGCGATGAATGTTCCCACATTCATCGATGTTTGACATCAAGATCATATACGGGTGCTCAGTGGTGACTGGGTACACTGGACGGACTCACCGAGAACTCCTATATGGAATTATATCTATCGTCGGATAGCAGTTCTCAGGTGACACTGGTACAGGTTAGTTTGTAGACCCGAGATCGTCATAGAGTCTTGTGTGTTCTCCCACTGTACTTTGATTGCTACCCTACCACGGCTCTACTGAGTTGTGCAAACAGGTGGCCGTTGGGTACAGTCCCGAGACACAAGAAGGCGATGAGCGATAGGAGGGGTTTCGTCTCTCCCGGTATTGGGAGTTGATGCTGTGCTGTGCCCGACTAGTTATATCAGTAAGTCCCTGGCCAGGGCTGCTGAGATTTGCTGATAAGTGTTATCAGTAGTTTCTCGATCTGTTATAGAACATTCACCGGCACGACTTATTGAGTTATTGGGGTCGACATGACCATCCCTAGGCTCGATATCCAGCATATCTGACGGAGAGACCGGACTGTATGGTAGTGTTGTCGGTTGGCTTGACGGGAGTTGTAGCAGGTTCGCTTGTTTTCTTTTGATCGTTCAATACCCGGGTGGCCGTTACGTTTAGCTGCCCGCTTGCGGCCTGGGGGTGCTTGATATGATCATCACCCACTGCCGGCGTATTCACGAGTCTTAGAGTCCCAGAAAGGAGTTACCTAGTCCAGGCGAAACGTTGTGGTGCGCGTATGCGATATGCGCTTGGACCCGATTAAAATGCGCGTATAGGATACTGTATATTGATCGGGCGGCTTGCTTTTGGTGGGGTCATATGTGATATGGCCGGATTGATAAATCAAGTGTTGATTTATCATTTAACCATTAGTTTTCTCACTTGAAATCTTTTCTTGTACATGATGGATGTATGCATGCATGTATGCTTTCTTTCTTTTAGTTTCATGCACATATGGATCTGCATACATACATACATCATCTATCATGGTTGATTACACATGGAAAATGGTGGCAATATAAGACTCACACCATGGATTAAATATATGGATAATTATTTAATTTGTGTTAAAAACAAAATGGAAAAAGAAAGGATAATTCATGGCTAGTTTCTACATCCTTCTTAAACCTAACCATGCTCACCTACCCCTAACCATGAGTTAACCTTCTCTTTATGTTTTAAACTCAAGTTAAATAATACCTTTATCATCTGACCATGGTTTGAGATGAGGATAAGAAAATATATATACATATATTTTCTTTTTCTTCATAAGAGTTATCTTTTTACTCTTGTTAAAAGAAAGCCATCATCTTCTTCCTCCTTCACCATTTGCTCTCTAGACTTTTGTAGTGAGCAATATACTCATCAAGTTAGGTTTTTGAAATGAGAAAAGCCACCACAACATTATTCTACACAAGTTTAGCCCACTTGTTTAGAGTGTTCTCTTCATTTCTCCTCTTGAAAAGTGAAGTTACAAGCTTGAACTAGGAGCTTCGGATGGATCGTCGTGGACACTAGAAGACTTCAAGAGAACCTTCCTCCAACACTCAAGAGGCCAAAGAGTCTAGCAAAGGGAGCTACAAAGGTTGTAGTCTCGAAACCCTAGTCTTTGTTGCCTTTATTGTTTAGAAACCCTAATTTTCTAGGATACATCCTTTGTATGCTTACTTAGCACCATAAAAATTTGATCTTTGTGATATGTGATGCTTCCAAACTTTACATAGGGTGCTAGGTAAGCCCAACACTCAAACCCATTGAAATCCACACTCCTCAGGAGCGACGATCTCCAGATCCAATCTCAGCCACCCATCGCCGCCGTCAGCAGATCAACGAAAGGAAACATCTGAAGGAGATTTCAGCCTCCATCAGCATCATATCTAGGGTTTGCAAAAATTAATAAGAGCCAGGGTTTTGCCTCCTATTAGAAAACCCTGTCTTCTTTCTCTTCCTTCTTCCTTTTGATAGTTAGCTTGTGGGGTGATTACATGAGGATTTCTCACCATCTCGGTGTGGTAATTCAATGACCGTTGAGTAAAAAAGATCGTGACGAGAGCAGTACTAGAACGTTTCTTTAATTTCTTGCCTCTAAACTTTTATTTCAGTTGTATTATTACTTGTAGAATCTCATTTAGGAAATACTAGATGATAGATTCATGTTAGGTTACCAAAAGGCATCAAAGTAAAATGAATATAAATTCAAATCTTTATCTGATACATAGTGCATATTGAAATTTTATTTATGCTTTAGTTTGGCCAAATCACTAATACAGGACCCGGGTAGGGTTACAAGTGTTAATCCATAAGGCTTTATGGGTAGCCGTACCCATAAGGGAACCGGCCCGTACCCTATGAGCCGGTTCGCCCAAGTTGGGTACCTCAATTGTGGGTATGATTAAAATGGTACCACCAACTTTTCTTGTGGTACCCCAACCGGTACCCATAATGAATCTCGGAGTGTGTTTCCACAAAAAAAAAATATATTCCAGAGTGCATATAAATTTTCCAAGGATTTGTTAAATTGCTAAAAAAAAATAGGAGTTCAGATTCAAAGCACGTCAGTTTTTTGCAAGAAAATTGTTAGCTCATTTAAGAAGGGTTCATTATATACAGAGCAGGTTACTTATTCAAATATGGATTTGTAAAGATTTGGTTTGATATGAGTTTTCGTTTAAAATATAAACTTTCTTGTTTTGAAAAAATAATTCTATAGATTATAAAGATTTTTTAAAGTGTTTAGATAAACACAACTATTACAAAATTACATACCTCCGGCCATTGTTTTCTAGCTCCAATTACCTGCAAATTGAAGAAAGGAAGAGCCCTGCATTATATTTTACTCTATTTCTGGATGTGTTATCTTAATAGAGAGATCACAAGCACATAAATAGACTGGAGTGAAACTTCAAATTGACAACTCTTCCCATCAAAGAGTTGGATAGATTGCATTCATTTCATCTTTTGACTTTAGATAATGGCTTAACAGTGCCTATGTTACCCGCATAATCACGTTACTCATAGTGTAATTATCCTAGTAAATTAGTAGCCCAAATTAGATAGCAACAAATTTTGAATGCAGTTTCTAATATTTCTTTTTAATGAATATTCTCCCACTTTGTTTATGAAATTTACTTTATGTGTTATTTTATAAGACAATGACAGAACAACTCATTTTTATGAATAAAACTTAGAGTTGCTCCTTATAACAGTAAAAGAACCATATGAAACTCAAACTTTTACGTGAATTACCATGATAAGAGTTTTTATAAAAATTAACCATATGAATAATAAGTTATTCGAGTCTTGTTGGATATATGTGCCCTGAAGGCAATTATTGTAATTATACATAGACCTATATGGATAGAACATCCTTACATGAAATGATAACATGCTATCTGATTTGCTTTATCATTCATATATATATATATTTTACTTGCTATTACGTATCGCTAATACATATTGATAAAACCCTTAGAATCTTTGCTTAACTACAAGAATTATGATGAGGTCATACTAGTGGGGCATGGGTAGTCCATGAGCACATCCTTAAATGTTCCTAGTCATGAGAGTGTCGAAACAGGGCATTGGTACTCCAGAGTAGACTAGTGTATACGTTTTTTTGATCCCGACCGGGACGATGGTGTTGGCTATAGTACCCTCAAGGTAATTACTATAATCGCAGGCAGGCGATTATGATGATTAAGGGATGACCTATATAGGTAGAACAGTCTTACTCGAGATAATAATATGTTATATGGTTTATCTTTATTATCATGTACATGTATTATGTGGTATTACAGATCACTATTATATGTTGATAGAGCCCTTAGGATTCATGCTTGACTACTAGGGTTATTGTGTATATCACACTTGTGAGAACTAGGTAGTCTATAAGCATATTCTTAAATGTCCATAGTCGTGAGAGTATCGAGACCGGACAACGATATTCCAAAGTAGATTAGTGTATACATTTCTTGACCCCGACGAGGGGTGATGGCCAGTCTCACAGCCATTGATGTTAGTTAGTCACCAAAGATTGTATATAGGTGCTTATTGGGTTATGAGTTACACTGGACGGACTTGCCGAGAACATGCTAGATGGTATTATACCTATAGTCAGGTAGTAGTTCTCCGGTGATATAAGTACAGGTTCGTCTATCGACCTAAGATCGTCATTTGTCTTGTGTAAGTTCCCACTGTGCTTTGATTACTACCATACCACAGCTCTTTTGAGTCGTGCAAACAGGTTTTAGTTGGGTACAGTTCCGAACCACATGAAGGCAGTGAGAGGATTGTTAGGGATTCGTCTTTCTAAGTATTAGGGGAAGATGTCGCGCAGTGCATGGATGCCATCACCAGAAATTCTTGGCCAAGGTGGACGAGATTTATTGATTTGGATCAGTAGTTTCTCAGTGGGTGATGGGCTTCACACCGACACGACTTATCGCGTTATTAGGGGCCTGACTTTATCCACCTTCTAGACCCGACATGCGATACTCTTAGACAAACAGACCAGATTGTACGGAGACTGTCACTTTCAGGCTCAGTAGGGATACGAACAAGTTTGCTTGTCGACCTTTCTTTTGTTCAATACCTGGATAGCCGTTACATATAACTAGTTCCGCTGACGTACTTGTGGTTAAAACCACTGCCAGCATATTATCGAGTCCTTAGAGTCCCACACAGAGGGTTTCCCAGCTCAGGTGAAACGACAGTGTACGTATTTTGATACATACTTAGGTTCGATTAAAACACGTGTTTTTATACACGTATTTTGAATTGAACATTTTGTTAATACTAGTCGGTTTTAAAGATAACCAGATTATTACATTTGGATAAAATGTGAGCTAGTATTATATTATCTTTTTTAGTATATCTCTTTTCGGTATTCTTATTTTGACAGAATATGGTATTTATACGAATGTGGGTATTTGTATAAATACATGTATTTGTGTCTTGATAAAAATACGTGTATTTGTGTCTTGATATAAATACGGGTGTTTGTGTCTTTATACAAATACGATATTCGTATCTTGATACGAATACGAATGTATGTATTTATAGTATATACTTTTATTAGTGTGTGTATTTATATCTCTTTACATATGTATGTATATGTATACTGATCAGTCGAAAATACTGTATATTTTAGCAGGCAATTTCCTTAACATCTGCATACATATAGGAGAGTACGGTATTCATAATTCACATATTAGCTAATTGGTCGCAAAATATCAAATTACATGTATTCGACCTTTTAACCGGAAATTCTAGGGAAATTAACTGCATTGCATTACATAGCATATTTTCTATATCTTGCAACCCCCATTTTGAAGTCTATGCAGGTAAAGAGATGCTTGCTCGATCAATACATTGCTCGACCATTACAATTGCTCGTAAACTCATTGAAAGCAATTCTGGTATCAACATAGAAGGGCAACTGCAATTCTAAACATCAAAGAATAACCCATACAGAAGTACAAGACTACTGAAGAAAGCACAGATCCCAAGGTCTCCAATGTGCGGCGGAAGGGCGGCCAAAGCCCACCTCACGCGGCGGTTGCGCGGTGGATCCAGTGAGTCAGCCCCTCGAGTTGCACCACAACTCCTGTGTTAGTACCTGCAGCTCAAAAATGCATACAAAAGTCCAGAAGAGTCCAGACACTTCCACCAGATCATCAAGCTCCTAAACAAGCCTAAAACTTCTAGAACTTTCCTAAACCCTTGCTTAAACCCTAAGCTAAAGCCCAACAAACTTGTCAACAAACTTTGGGAGGGAAAGTCTAATTCAAACCTAAACCTAGGTCTATAAATAAGACCCTAGGCTCACTCATTTCTCATCTTGGGGAAATTTTGGAAAATCTTGATTCAATCTTGGAGAGTGATAGATTCAACCCATTTTTAGTTTAGCCATTCTCTTTCTCCATCTTCTTCTTCCTCAAGATTAGTGAGAAATCTTGTAGGAAACCCTAACCCTAGATCCAACCACAATTCAAGATCTTGAGTGCAAGCCAAGCAAGATTCCTTCAACCCTTTTATGAGCCGAGCCGATCTTCCATCGGGCAAGAGATCAAAGTAGATCCACGATCCACGGAGACGAGCGAAGCCGAGTCAACGATCGATTTTCTTTCTTCTTGTAGATCTTGAAAGATTGTATTGAAATTGTTGATGAAATAAAAGGTGATATTTTCTTCTATCTTGTTTCTTTTAAATTCCGCATCATGTTATCTTTACTGTTCTTGAATATTGTCTATGTGGTGATGCGTGAATAAAACTCTGCTCGTTAAGGAGTCGAAACGATCTCTAGTATGATGATGTAGCAAATTTGTAATCAATTCTTGAATCCCACGAGTGTGTAAACCCTAGCAAGTTCAAGAATCGACAACCCAATTTGATGCGATGCTTTCTTGATCAACATCGCTCAAGATTGGGGTGATCCGATCGTTTCTTGAAATTGTTAGAGGCTAGAATATGAATGATATCAACAACAGCACAAGGGATAAGATGAAACCCTAGTTTCACGAGAAAACCCTAACTCTTGTTGATGATCATCGATCTAGTATCAATCTTTCGAAGGACAAGAATACGAAATATTGTAGACTACAACACATCTAAAGATCCTATCGATTCCTACGAGCTTTTCTATCATTCTTGATTGTTGTTTGGAAAATACCATTGAAACCCGATTCTTGTTGTTTATAGTTCTTGATTCTTTAGTAAAGATTAGTGACACACGAATACAATTCAATCTTGTATCGAGTTTTCCCTTATTGTTGCTTAACATTTCATTTCGAACAAATAAAATAAAAACGAATCTCGAGATCCCTGAGGACGATCCGCACTCATTCATTAACTTCAACTGACACCGTTGTTTGATAGCGGTCAAATATTTTTGGTTGTGATTTCTTTACTATTTGATTTTTTACATCCAAGAAAATAATACGATCAAAATGGCGCCGTTGCCGGTGACTATTTGATTCGATATTTACACACAACATTTTATAACAATCAAAATGGCGCCGTTGCCGGGGATCGCGCGCTAATTCGTTTACATTTTATAGTTTGAAGTGAAAGAATTATTACGTTTCATTTCTTGAAATCAAAATTCGTACAAACTCTTATACGTGTGTTGTGAATTGATTGCATGGTGATCTGGAGCATTCTGTGCTGTGGAAAAATTATTTGGGATATACCAGAGAGCTGGAGATAGGAACAGAAAGCAGCTGTTGAAATCTGGTACAGTGAAACCACTGTTGGACCGCGGAAGGGCGGCATATGCATGGTAATTGCGGCGGAAGCGCCGCAGTCTTGGGTGATCTCTGTACCATCTTTCTTCAGGTGATTTCTTGCTCTCTCCCCTCTCCCTTTTTAGCTCCAACTAATCCTTTCTGCAGGATTCTTTGCAAACAATAGCTGCGCCGCAAAAGCAAATTAAAATTGTGCGTGATTTTGCTTTTCTTGGTTGTTTTGCATATTAAATACGGAATTTAAGAGGCACGGCCAAATCCAAATTAGGTGGGGATTTCATTACCCTTCCTAGGCCCCGAAAACCACCAAACTTGCATCCACATTTACCCCCATTAACTAAAAGAAATCTAGAGATGACTCTAAGGACTGTCGCGCTCATTTAGGACAAGAGAGGGCCGTGGGTAATTCATTGCTTATCCGCGTTTTCCTGTGGTGCCTAAGGCGAGTGTGTCTAAGGCTAGTGGTTATTAATTAGGTCCACTGTAGTGGTGGTTCCTTCCCACTTACCTGGCACTTATCCGGCCACAGGGGGACAAAGAGGCAGTGGAGGATTGATCCTGCGACTTGTCTTTTGGCAGTTAGGAGCGGTCTAGAGCCGGACCTAGGTGACCATTAGATTCTAGGGTTTGTGTGCTGCATTTGGTTGTCGCATCATTTTTTTTTTCAAAATCCGTCCCTTTTCAAAGCAAACACCGCATTCATTTTACCCCTAATTATAAGCCAACGCTGCCACTTGTGCTAACCCTTTTTAGTACAAGATAGGCTGGACACGGGATTCTAGTGCCCGTTTAGTCCGCGTACCTTTTATCGACTCCGAAGTCGATAATTCTTCATTTACCTTTTCTTTACCTACTACCACACCCACACCGATGGATCCGAATCCATCAAACTTCTTTAACCCCAATCTGCCACCGTCCGTTGGTGCACAGAATCCTCCACACATTTCTCTTCAGGAAAGATGCTATCCACTGAGAGGTCCTCTTTTGACCTGCTTATCCACACCACCAGCCAACGGGGATAATTTTGAAATCAAGCCCCAGTATATCAACCTTCTACCTAAGTATCACGGACTCGAGACCGAGGACGCTTACGTTTTCATTACCAAATTTGAAAACGTATGTGCTATGATGGGTACGTCTCAACTTTCTGTGGATGCGATGCGTCTACGACTTCTTCCTTTTACCTTGTGCGATATAGCCGAGAAGTGGCTATATAACACCACCGCACACTCCATCACAAATTGGGAAGAATTCGTCGCTGCATTCCTAAAGAAATTTTACCCAGTCCAGAAGACGGCTCGAATCCGTAGCGAATTAAACCAATTTGCCCAGCTCCCTACCGAACCATTTTCAAAGTACTTTGAACGTTTCAAGGATCTAATGGTTCAATGTCCTCATCACGGCACCCCGAGATGGGAGCTTTGCCGAATCATTTATGAGGGCAGTAACCCTAGCACGAAACAAAGCCTTGAGAATATGTGTCAGGGTACATTTATGACTAAAGACGATGGGGAAGCCTGGCGATACTTAGAAGAGTTCGCTGAAAAATCACTAATTTGGGAGAGTGGAACCCAACCATTGAATAGGGGTGGCGTACACCAAGTAGATGTGTCCATAGGTGTTCGAGCAGAAATGGCAGCAATGCAAAAGAAGCTCGACGCTATGGAACACAAATTTGCAGCAGCCTCCCTAAACCCGGTATCACTCCCCAAAACTGTTTGTGGGTGTTGTTCTGATCCGTCTCATTTGACGGAAGAATGTCCGTTTCAAGGTCGTGAGCATACCAATGCCGCATTTCAAAGACCTAGAAACGACCCTTTTTCTTCCACATATAATCAGGGGTGGAGGAATCACCCTAACTTTACTTGGAACCAATCACAATCACAAAACACGGTTCCAAACCAAAACAATTTCCAAAGGGTCCCTCCACCACAACAGCAGCCACAACTTCAATTCACTCAGCAACCCTTTCAAGCACATAATTTTCAAAATCAGGTCAACACACCTGCATTGTCTAGTCCTTTACAGTTGACCGGAACTGATGAATCCTCTTCTTTTGCACAATACATGAATTTGATCTTAACAAATATCATGCAAGTTTCGGCTGAAGTGAAATCTTCTGTCGATGACATGAAGAAAAACTCTGCGTCCCAAAACGAGAGTATTAAATCGATGGAAGAAGAAATTGCACGATTAAAAGCCGAACTGAGTGCAAGAGAGAAAGGGAAACTTCCAGCTCAATCCTTGCCCAATCCTGGTTATTCACATCATGTGAATGCAATCACCACATTGAGATCTGGAAGAGTGCTTGACAATCATGTTGGGGAAGAAGTTGATGATACTGAAAATCATATCAACACCCCGGCTGAGACCTTTCCACACACACACACTTCTGACCCCAGTTCTTCTACCCCACCATTTTCTTCCGAGCCGATTCTCCATTTCCCAAAAGGCTCGCCATTACAGCCCACCTCTTTTACCCCTCCTCGGACGATTCCCACTTCTATTCAGGGATCGGTTCCACACACACTTCCTTCTCCCATGGACCCAGCGCTAATTGCTAAAGCACCTTACCCGAATCGGTTAAGGGCTAGCACACTAAGTCCACAGATGGAGAAGATCACTGAGATGTTTAAACAGGTTAACATCAATATCCCTCTTCTAGATGCTATCCAACAAGTACCTGCATATGCGAAAGTTCTTAAAGATTTTTGCACTAGAAAGAGGAAGAAACAAATGCCCAAGAAGATATTCATGGCAAAAACAGTAGAAACGGCTTTCCCCCAGCAATTACCGAGGAAACATAAGGATCCTGGATATCCTACGATTTCCATCTCTATTGGGGAGAAACACATTAACCGTGCTCTACTAGATCTTGGGGCAAGTGTTAACCTGCTTCCTTTCTCAGTTTATGAGCAGTTAGGAATCGGAGAGTTGAAACCATCTCCATGCACTTTACAGATGGCTGACCGATCAATCACCAGACCTAGGGGTGAACTAGAGGATGTGTTAATAAAAATCGGGGAATTTATTTTCCCTGTAGACTTTATTGTAATTGATACACAGCCTGTAGCGAACTCACGGAATCAAATTCCGGTGATTTTAGGTCGCCCCTTTTTGGCCACTTCCAATGCTATCATCAATTGTCGTAACGGTTCTATGACCTTATCTTTCGGGAACAGGACAATTGAGATGAACATTTATAAGTTAGGAAGTGTACCCTCTGAACCTACTGCTCAGATCTGTTCTGTCGACTTAATGGATGTCGACAGCAGCGAAGTTGATGATCCTCCTGATACCGATCTTGACTCTTTTCATACGTTGTTGTTTGACCCAATTATGTATCATACGGAATCTTCCACTGAGATGTCCGGGTCAACAACTAACACTGATTATGAACTGCTTTTAGAGTCTGAAGATCACCCCGCACCTTGTGATGACATTATTCTTCGGGGTATAGATGAAACTTTTGAGGAGATCTTCGCTGATGAACTCGCATTTTTAAATAACACGGGTGTTGAGATGAATCATCTCCCAATCAATGAAATTGAACCTCCACCCCTTCTTCTGAAATGTAAAAAGAATGCGAGTAATCCATCACAAACAATGCTTCGTCTCTCCAATATGAGACGCACACACATTCTCTTCCACCACTTACCTTTTCCCCATTTCTTCTTCCACCAACCCGAGCACTGCATTGATAAAATTTTCGAATGGTTGGTGTTAACTTTCGGTCTTTGTAAAGCTTGGCATCGACCACTGATTTTTGACCCCCACTTATGATTTTAAAAGATTAACATTGCATAACTCAAGTTTGGGGGGTATGTTTTTCTGGCTCTTAAAAAGAAATTTTTACAAAATTTTGAGCCAAAAATAAGTTTGGGGGAGGGTCTTCACTTATATATTTTGCCCCCACTAATAATTCTCCCCAGATTTACAGATTTTTGTAGGTATAACTGTCGGCAACAGTGAGGACACTGTTGAGAACAAGTTTGGGGGAGGTTTGTGCTTATTTTCGCATCATTTGCATATCATCTGCATAAGCACAAAACATTTCTTTTAAAAATCTATAAAAATTGAAAAATTTTCAAAACCCATAAAAATTTAAAAATTTTCAAATATAAAAATAATTTTAATATTTACACTTTTTGTATATAAATAAGATAATGAAAGTTTAGACAGTAAACAATTACATCCATGAGATTGGAAAAATTTTAGAAAACTAAGAAAATTAGAAGTTTTCTTATACGAACTAGTAATAAGTAGTTATGAGCCGTTGTCCCAAGGGTTAGTAAGATGAAGGACGTCACTAATCTGAGGATAAAAATAAGTCTGAAAAATAGTTTCTATTCTGGAAGCCAAACATTTTGAACGTTGCTACCCTGCTATTCGCACTTACACACGTCTTGAAGCCTGGGATAGTAGAGGATACCTTGAAATGCTCTTGTCTTAAAGCCAAAAGTATGAAAAGAAAAGTGTGTTTTAAAGTGGTGAGAAAAATGGATACTGGTTTTGTTATCACCAAGGGTAAGAAAAATATATAGCAAAAGGGTGCTTCTTCACCTAGTGCCCCAAGGTCAACTGGTCTGGGTGTCACTGCTATGCCTGAGGTGGTGCAAGACTAGGAAAATACACCAAGTTAGCAAGCACATCAGTAATCGGTCGGTTAGTACCTCAAGAAGTATTAACGGTCGCATGAAAGTGTGTAAAAAATCTCGTTTGTCAAGAAGTACTGAGGCTGATGGGCAAGAGTATGATAGCTTGAATTGAATTCTCCGGGTGTAGGGATGTCTTTACACACACGCAGGGTGATATGATCGATGTTTGGAATACAGATAGGAATGAAGAATAAGACGATGTTTTATTGAGGGAGGACGTGATTTCTGACATCTTTTCATGACCATTAAGATAGGGCTCATGACAACCGAAAAGCTAGCTTAGTTGGAAACCCTAATTTTCAAGGTCTTTCTTTTACAATTCTTTTCTTTAAATGTAATATTCATGATCTTTTTTTTATTATTGGATTTTGTGGGTGCAATCCGCTGAAAACCCTCAGGAGACAACACTCCTCCTACTAGGGACACCTAGAGGTTTAAAGGCTTGTTGCACGTGCTCAGTGCAATAGTGTGGCCTACGAAAGTGTGCTAGTTAGTTTTTTCTCTTTCTTTGTTTTCTCCTTCTCTTTTTAATAAAACATTCGCTCGAGACGATCGAAATTAAGTTTGGGGGTATTTGATCAGTCGAAAATACTGTATATTTTAGCAGGCAATTTCCTTAACATCTGCATACATATAGGAGAGTACGGTATTCATAATTCACATATTAGCTAATTGGTCGCAAAATATCAAATTACATGTATTCGACCTTTTAACCGGAAATTCTAGGGAAATTAACTGCATTGCATTACATAGCATATTTTCTATATCTTGCAACCCCCATTTTGAAGTCTATGCAGGTAAAGAGATGCTTGCTCGATCAATACATTGCTCGACCATTACAATTGCTCGTAAACTCATTGAAAGCAATTCTGGTATCAACATAGAAGGGCAACTGCAATTCTAAACATCAAAGAATAACCCATACAGAAGTACAAGACTACTGAAGAAAGCACAGATCCCAAGGTCTCCAATGTGCGGCGGAAGGGCGGCCAAAGCCCACCTCACGCGGCGGTTGCGCGGTGGATCCAGTGAGTCAGCCCCTCGAGTTGCACCACAACTCCTGTGTTAGTACCTGCAGCTCAAAAATGCATACAAAAGTCCAGAAGAGTCCAGACACTTCCACCAGATCATCAAGCTCCTAAACAAGCCTAAAACTTCTAGAACTTTCCTAAACCCTTGCTTAAACCCTAAGCTAAAGCCCAACAAACTTGTCAACAAACTTTGGGAGGGAAAGTCTAATTCAAACCTAAACCTAGGTCTATAAATAAGACCCTAGGCTCACTCATTTCTCATCTTGGGGAAATTTTGGAAAATCTTGATTCAATCTTGGAGAGTGATAGATTCAACCCATTTTTAGTTTAGCCATTCTCTTTCTCCATCTTCTTCTTCCTCAAGATTAGTGAGAAATCTTGTAGGAAACCCTAACCCTAGATCCAACCACAATTCAAGATCTTGAGTGCAAGCCAAGCAAGATTCCTTCAACCCTTTTATGAGCCGAGCCGATCTTCCATCGGGCAAGAGATCAAAGTAGATCCATGATCCACGGAGACGAGCGAAGCCGAGTCAACGATCGATTTTCTTTCTTCTTGTAGATCTTGAAAGATTGTATTGAAATTGTTGATGAAATAAAAGGTGATATTTTCTTCTATCTTGTTTCTTTTAAATTCCGCATCATGTTATCTTTACTGTTCTTGAATATTGTCTATGTGGTGATGCGTGAATAAAACTCTGCTCGTTAAGGAGTCGAAACGATCTCTAGTATGATGATGTAGCAAATTTGTAATCAATTCTTGAATCCCACGAGTGTGTAAACCCTAGCAAGTTCAAGAATCGACAACCCAATTTGATGCGATGCTTTCTTGATCAACATCGCTCAAGATTGGGGTGATCCGATCGTTTCTTGAAATTGTTAGAGGCTAGAATGTGAATGATATCAACAACAGCACAAGGGATAAGATGAAACCCTAGTTTCACGAGAAAACCCTAACTCTTGTTGATGATCATCGATCTAGTATCAATCTTTCGAAGGACAAGAATACGAAATATTGTAGACTACAACACATCTAAAGATCCTATCGATTCCTACGAGCTTTTCTATCATTCTTGATTGTTGTTTGGAAAATACCATTGAAACCCGATTCTTGTTGTTTATAGTTCTTGATTCTTTCGTAAAGATTAGTGACACACGAATACAATTCAATCTTGAATCGAGTTTTCTCTTATTGTTGCTTAACATTTCATTTCGAACAAATAAAATAAAAACGAATCTCGAGATCCCTGAGGACGATCCGCACTCATTCATTAACTTCAACTGACACCGTTGTTTGATTGCGGTCAAATATTTTTGGTTGTGATTTCTTTACTATTTGATTTTTTACATCCAAGAAAATAATACGATCAAAATGGCGCCGTTGCCGGTGACTATTTGATTCGATATTTACACACAACAACATTTTATTACGATCATATACACTTGAGGTGTCACTCTTCTCTTCCCATCTCTTCTTGTATAGTTAAGGGTCCTAAGAGTTCAGTAACTCCATCTCCATCTCCAGTAAACGGAGTATTGGTCATTTTACCTTTGAGACAAGACTGGAAAGTATTATAAAATGAAAATTCGAACGGATTCAAATATTCATCCTTATGTAACTTAGCTAGTTGTGTAACATTGATATGATCTAGTCTACAATGCCACAAGTGTTGGATATAGTTCCTTCAAAGTCAATTATTGGATCGCAGGCACTTGATTGCAATGATAGAGGGAGGACCAATACCGGTAGGACAGTCTTACTCGAGATGATAGTATGCTATCTGGTTTATCTTTATCATCGTGTACTGATTTGGGTGACATGATATGTATCATTATTACACATTGATAGAGCCCATAGGATTCTTGCTTGACTACCAACAGTATGATGGCGATCAAATACGTGAGAGTT
Source organism: Agapanthus africanus (assembly GCA_030015575.1). Lineage (NCBI taxonomy): Eukaryota > Viridiplantae > Streptophyta > Magnoliopsida > Asparagales > Amaryllidaceae > Agapanthus > Agapanthus africanus. Next base: position 487,287,573 of record CM057339.1, on the reverse strand, counting down.
GGGTAGTCTATAAACACATCCTTAAAAGTGGTCCCTAGTCGCGGGAGTTTCGAGATAGGGTATCGATACTCCGGAGTAGACTAGTGTATACAGTCAAGACCCCGACGAGGGGTGATGGCCGGTCTCACAAGCCATTGGTGTCAGTTGGTTCACCTAAGATGTATACAGGTGCTCATTAGGTTATGAGTACACCGGACAGGACTCGCCGGGAATATGCTAGCTGGTTATTGAAACCTGTCGTCAGATCGAAATTCCCAGGTGACATGTGTACAGGTTAGTCTATCGACTTGAGATCGTCATTTGTCTCATGTGAGTTCCCACTGTGCTTTGATTATTACCCTACCATAGCTCAAAGGATTCGTGCAAACAGGTTTTAGTTGGGTACAGTCCCGAGCCACATGGAGGTAGTGGGCAGATCGGCAGGGGATTCATCTCTCCCAACGTTGGGGGTGAGATCACACTGTGTTTAGGAGAGCCATTACACAAAGTCCATGGCCATGGCAAGTGAGATTTACTGGTAGGTATTCCAGTAATATCTCAGGGTGTTTTGGGCTACGTTCCGACACGACTTATACCGCTTTTGGGGGTCTGACGTTTACCAGCTCCCTAGGCCCGATATGCGATACTCATAGAAGAACGGACCGGACTGTACGGATATTGTCACACATAGGCTCAGTAGGGTTCCAAGATGAGTTCGCTCATCGGACTCCCTTTCACTCAGTACATGGGCAGCCGTTACGTACAGCTAGTACTACTGACGGCTTGTGGTTAAACCCACCGCCATAGTATTGACGAGTTTTTAGAGTCCCCCACAGAAAGTTTCCCAGTTCGGACGAAACGTTGTAGAGGCCGTATGGTTTTATGGCAGGGTTTGAACATATGCGTGCACTTGTGCACGTGTCATGGTTCGGACGGATAATACCAGCGGGCTTTGGTTTAAGCCGGATCCTGGTATTATACTGTGTAGATTTTGTCTCATTGCATTTGTATTTGGTCGAAATACAAATGCGGGTATGTATATATAGTTGCGGGGTTATCCTGTAATTTATTACGGGATCGCTTTTTGAAGTTGCCAGTTTGCATTCCATTTTGGCCATTTTCCTTTCTTCCCTTCTTGGCTGAAATTCCTTTGTTGAAGGGGGCTTATTTGCAAAGTGCGGATTTATGAATGGAGGGTGTTTTGTGTGGTGCAGGCCTCCCCGAATTTTCATGAAGACCCATGAGGATTATAGAAGGGCTTAGCTTCTTTTTGTGCATTAATGTGATTGGATTTGAGAATGACATGCTGTGATATTTTTTCCTAATGATCACCCCATTTCTTTTGCTTGTGCTCACCTCCCTCCTCTCTCCAATAATGGCCGAGCACATTATTTGGGCAACCCCTGGATTTTGTGAGAATAGTGAGAGATTGATTCATTTTTGAGTGAGGGCTGAATTTTGTGATGGCTGAATTTATTCTTTGCTTGCACAAAATCTCTTCTTTGAAAAAATCCATAGCTCTTTTCACCACAAACCCAAAAATGGCAACTTTATTAACCTTGAGACAAAGCATTCTACACTTAGTCTACATCAATTTTGGACATGTCGGGTAGCAAATTTCCTGTCAGAGTTGCCTCGGTTCCGAGGTGGGCCCGTATAAAGATTCAATGATGTGGCGCAGTTTTCGGCGAGGAGGAGATCGTAGATCGAGCGAGATCGGAGAGCGAGCTTCGTCGGTGCATCTGCAACATGCTAGGGGCAACGGCTAAAGAACGAAGGACTCGGATCGATCGGTATCGCCTTTCTACCTTTTTTTTAATTGTTCCTAGTTTAGTGTTAATGGTTAGATTCGGATAAAAGACTACGATAGTGCCAGTTTCGTAAAAAGTTTTGTTCCGCATTTGGCCTCTGAAAGACGGCCGGGACGCTATCGTAGACTTACATTGGTATCAGAGACACGCCATTAATCTTTACTAGTTTGTTCTAACTTGTTTAAAATATCGATCGGACGAAATTTCCAAAACTGCAATTCCAAGTTCAAAGTTTCTGTCGAAATTTTTTGTCGTCGAAAAAATATTTTGAGTGTTTCAGAAAATCAAACAGGCTTTTCTAAGACCACTGTAAAAATTTTGTGGCATGATCCCACTGTAGTGCCGCGGAAACGCGGCCGTACCCACGTTTTCGCCGTGGTTTCGCCGCAGTGTTGGTGTTTCAGTGCACTAAATTTTTCCATTGGGTCTTTAACATGGAATTGTGGTTTCTGGAATGTTTAGTTTTGGCCCAGATTATTTTGAGTGCTGGATTTGTACTTGGGGCCCGCTTCGGGAAATTTTGTCGATCGAGATTTTAAATATGTTAATTTGCAGTGCTTTACATTACTATCTGTGACCGTGAATGTCATTCGATCGGTAAATCTTTTCTAATTGCTATAGCTCTTTTAGAAGGGTTTCCGAATGTGACATTCATGTTGATATTCTGTGTTGTGCTGTGATGTTGTGGATTTGTCGTGGTGGATAGCATGTGTGCAATGGTAGTGCAGTTTGGATATATTTGTACATTTGATATTGCGGGGCGAGCATCTGACAAGTGGACTGCCGTCACTGTCTGTTTGTATATTATTTTTTTGGGGCATGACCGGGTTGAGGTCGATATACCCGTTGTACATATTTTTCTTTTCTGTACTAGGATTACCCCGCAGTAGAGTGCACAGATAGTCGGGTTCTAGAGGGCAACGGGCCCGCATCTCATGGCTTTGAGACGGAGGGGGTTTCACTCTAGAATTGGCGGGCTATTCGCCGCACTCGTAGGGGGTATAGGTTGACCCAAGGAGGAGTGCTCAAGTTACCGGATTCCGTGAAGTACTGGGTGGTCCATTCACTTTGTTGAAGGGGGCTACCTCGCTTCAGGTTTTGGCAGGTAACTTGCCGCACTCGTAGGGGTCTAGGTTCTCATTGCACAGGCTATCCACACGACTAGAGGAATGTCGGGTTTCATTTGTGGCTCTATGAAACCCGGGGATCCCAGATTATCTGTATTGTTCTGTGATGCTTATTACTTTTCTGTGATGTTGTATTTATTACGCCCAGAGCGATTATTGTATATTGATATATATATATATATATACATACTAGTAGATGTTGTATATGTTTTACACCCACGCTAGTCCAGTCCCCGCTCTGTCGTTAGTTAAGTAACCTAACGGGTGATGACGGGACCCAGTGGCGAATGCGGATGGCATATACGTACATTTTATTTTCGTTCTTTATTGGTATAATTAATTGATGGGACTACGTTGATTCGTATCAATGCAAAGAAAACAGACCTATACAGATGTTGTTGGAACAATTTTTTTAAAAAAAAGCTGTTATTGCAAGGACGTTCTTTTTTGTTTTGCATAGTGGTATTCGGTTATGAATATCCAGCACCTCATTCGACGAGGCAAGGGCCGAGATCCCTTCACCGGGAGTGACCCCTTGGACGGAGGTTTGCATCAGGGTAATAACTTCACTATGGTCGATTACTTTTTGCTTTGTATCATGGTATTCAGTTTGGAATATCCTGCACCTCATTCTACGGGGAAAGAGCCGAGATCCCTTCACCGGGAGTGACCTCTTTAGCAAAGGTTTTCGCCACTATATTTTTATAAAAGCTATCCAGTTGCTTCAACGATATCAAGTTCATTACGTTAAAGGTTTTTCGCCAAAAACCATTCGTAGCCCTGCGTCATTTCAGACGGGTAGCACTTAGTATACTTGCTATGTATGTTGGCCTTCGTCAAGGAATAGTGTATGGTAGCTATTTGTTAGTTTCTATTGCATAGATAGATGCGTTGGTTTGGGACAGTCATGTAGGGTTCCTAGGCACACACTAGAGGTCTCACAAGGCATCAACCATGAAAAATTCAAATTTTACAAGTGCCGAGAAACCCTAATACTGATCGTTAACTAGATTTTAGGCGAAACTAGAAGCTAGTTAACAACTTAACTAAAGGGTAAACGGAAATACAACCTTTGTAGATCCGGTCCTCCACCTCCATAGCTCTGTGACGGTGTACCCTCGCTGCGATCATCGGATCCCGGACTCTAGCTTCGGCTTCATCGGAAAAATGGGCGGGCTAGGTCGTCGACTTCGATGCCGAAGATGATCTACGTCGAGGCAACACAAGATCAAGCTCCAACTTCACTAAGCCATGAAACTTGTGAAGAAAACACCCTATACTACTTGGCAAGTGGTAGAGGATGAAGAAATAGGAAGTGGGTTCACTTTAGAATTGGATTTCTCACTCTTTTTCTCAAGTTGTCATTGTTGGTAGCAAGCTTCTTCATTTTGAAGAAGAAGAAGAAGATAATATGATAAGCTCATTTAAAAATAGAAAAAAAAATGATACTTATCATAATATCAACCATGGTTAGGTGTAGAGAATTAACTAAGGTTATATGAATGGTTAGGGTTAGGAGAAGAAGACAAGAATGGTCACTTAGTCAAAGTTACATGAAGCATCAAGAAGCTTCATGTAAGAAAGCAACCATTTTGTTTTCTTTTCTCTTTTTCTCAAAAAGAATAGATAAATAAATAAGTGAAATGAAACCCTAACCATTCACTAAATATGGTTTAAGTCTTTACACAAATCCAAGTTTGCATGTATCATCAAACATGATACAAACAAGTGCACAAAACTATATCATATATACAATGTGCACATTCGAGAGAGAAAATCCATTTAATGTGAAACAATACTAGTTAATGCTAAGTAATATATCAAATATATATAATTAAACATTAAATCATTAAATCAACACTTGATTTAATGATCCGGTCATATCGCATATAACCGACTGGTATCAAGTGTATCAATGTATCGAATCAACACTTCATTCGGTAACCCGGCTATATCACATATAACCTGCCGATGATACAAATCGCGAGAATAGAATACGGTATCACATACACGGATTATTCTCGGACCCGTACATATCTCATATGCGCTCCTATTTCGTTTCGCTTGAGCCAGGAAACCTCTATGTAGGACTCTAAAGACTCGTCAATACGCCGGCAGCAGGCGATGATCATATCAAACACCCACAAGCCGCAAGCGGTCTGCTAAACGTAACGACCACCTGGGTATTGAGCAATCAGAAGATCGACGAGCAAGCCCGCTCACACTCCTGTGAATCCAACCAGTAACACTTACCGTACAGTCCGGTCTCGTCGTCTGATATGTCGCATATCTCGCCTAGGAGTGGTAAACGTCAGACCCCAATAGCTCGATAAGTCGTGTCGATATGAGGCCTATAACAGTTCGAGAAACTACTGGTAACACTTACCAGTAAATCTCAGCAACCCTGGCCAGGGATTTCCGGTTATAGCCAATCGAACACAGCGCAACATCAACTCCCTATACTGGGAGAGACGAATCCCCTCCTATCGCTCAGTGCCACAATATGATTCGGGACTGTACCCAAAAACCACCGTCCTGCACGCCCTCTTGGACGTGGTAAGGTTGAAATCAAAGCACAGTGGGAACCACACAAGACTCTATGACGATCTCGGGTCAACAGACTACCTCTGTACCAGTGTCACCAGAGAACTGCCATCTGACGTAAGGTATAATACCATCTGGGAGTTCTCGGCGAGTTCGTCCAGTGTACCCAGTCTCCACTGAGCACCCGTATATCATCTCCGATGTCAAACACCAATGGATATGGGATCATCCATCGCCCATCTGTATGGGTCGAGAAGGTATACGCTAGTCTACTCTGGTATATCGATGCCCCGTCTTGATACACCCACGACTAGGGACCTTGAAGGATGTACTTATGGACTACCATGTCTCCACTAGTATGATCCTCATCATAGTCCAGGTAGTCAAGTACACATCCTAAGGGCTTTACCAATATGTAACAGAGAGACAATCAGTGTACACGTTAAGGTAAAGAGCCACCAGATAGCATACTATCATGTCGAGCAAGAAAGTCCTCCCTATATATGTCCAAGCATCCACTACAATATACATCCTATGTATAGTAATGGCCTCTAGGGCATACATATAACTAACAATCTCCCACTTGCACTAGGGCCATCTGATAGCAGTGGTTGTAGTATCTCATACTCAACTATCCCATAAAAGTCTCTCTCTGGGAAAAGGCCTTTGTGAGTGGATTCGCCGTGTTGTCCTCTGAGTCTACTCTCCTAACCTCGATCTCCTTGGAGATCAACTATCTCCATGATCAGGTGATACTGCTTTAGAATATGTCTGGATCACTGATGGGACGGACGTTCCTTGGCATAAGCCACAACTCCATTGTCACACAATGGGAGGAACTAAGTTCATCTCATGAACCAATATACACCCAGACTGCCTCTTTGGTAGCATCTTAAGTAGCGATGTATCCAGCCTTTATCGTCTAGTATGCCACGGTATCTAGCTTGGAACTCTTCCAGCATACCGTCCCTTTACTAAGGGTAAAGACAATGCCTGTGACTGACTTTCAGTCATCCTTATCACCCTGGAACCCTTCCAGTGATTCTCCCCAGGACCATTTGATACTATCTCACTACAACTAGTGAGTATCCTAATATCCAATTAGATCTATCTCATAGATCCAAAACCCAGGATTTAGAAGGTATCACTTTGATCCTCTATGGAGAATCTTTGTGATAAGCGGAGATTGACCGAGCGTAGCATAGGAAACTCCTTCCCTATCAAGAGTATGTCATCCACGTACTCTACGAGGATCACCACCATACTCCCTACTACCCTTTTGTTTATACAAGGTTCATCTACCATTTTGATGATGTCAAACTCTTTGACTAACACATCAAAACAGACGTTCCATCTCCGCGATGCTTGCTTCATCACATAAAACATCTTGCATACGTTTCCGCTGCTGCCACTGTCTACGAAGCCCTCTGACTGTGTACTTATAGACACACTTTTCTAAAACATCATTTAGAAAAGCAGTCATGGCACCCAACCGCCAGATATCGTAGTCATGGTATGTAGCCGTGGCAAGTAGGATCCGGATGGACTTAAGCGTAGCCACTGGAAAAGGTTTCGTCATTATCCACGCCTGGTCGATGACGAAAACCCTTAACAAGTCTAGCTTTGAAAGTCTCAACTTTTCCATCTACACCAAGTAATCTTCTCAAGATATACTTGCTCCTGATGGGGATTTAACCCTTCAGATATAGCAACCAAAGTCCATACTTTGTTGGTATAAATGGATTCCATCTCAGATTGCTAAGTATCCAGCTATTCTTATAGAGTCCATACTCTCGATGGCCTGCTCGAAACTAGTTGGGTCATCATCTCATGATGCAATCCTCGCTTCCACTGTCATAGAGAAACCGAAGTATCTCTCAGGTGGGTGAGGAACCCTACTAGATCGGCGGAGAGGCTGAGGTTCGTTGGTCTCTACTGAATCCTTTGGTTGTACCAAATCATCTGCTGTAGTTTGTATAGCTGGAACCTTTCCAGTTCTACATTACAGACCTTGCCTCGAGCTTGTCCGGATTTTGCTTTTAGACATAGGCCGGTCAACCCCAAATCTTAACTAGCTTAAGACATGGGCTCTTCCCTTTCCATATCACATATGAAGTGGTAGGCAACTGATTTGATTTGAACTCTATTCAATAGGTATGCAGCTTCTCAAGTGCATAACTCCCAAAAGGAAATAGGTAACTCAGTAGTACTGATCATAGAGCACACCTTATCATATAGGGTGTTATTGCTCCGCCCCGATATACCATCGTGCTATGGTGTATACGGAGGAGTAATGCTGAGAGAGAATTTCATTCTCCTTTAGAAAAGTCCAAGAATTCCGTGCTCAAGTATTCTCCTCCTTGATCTCATCAAAGGACATAATACTTATACCCGTATTGGTTCTCTACTTCGAACTTATATTCTGTGAATACCTCAAAAGGTTCTGACTTGTGTTTCAACAGGAACATATGACTGAATCTTGAGAGAACATCAGAGAATGTAATGAAGTACAAAGAACCGGTCTTGGCATGTGTAGTCAGAGGACCTACATACATCAACATGTATCATCCCAAGAGTTCAATAACTCTTTCACTGTTTCCAATAAACGGAGCTGTGGTCATCTTATCTTTGTGACATGACCGGCAAGTTTCACAAGATGTAAATTCAAACAGATTGAAATATGCATCTTTGTGTAACTTAGCTAGTCGGGTCGTATTGATATGACCTAGTCTACAATGCCTTAAGAAGGATTCGTTCATTTCTGAACTCTTCCTCTTGTGTATGTTCTGTATACTAAGAACTGTAGTTTGATTTAGAACATCAATGCTTTTAGATAACGTGCCTGAACCGATCAACTTTTGATATAGGAAATGTTCAAAACATTATCCAACAATACAAAATTTTATCATTTCTTTAATAATAAAGAGATTGATATGATTTTGTATATCAGGTTCGGTATCTAATAACATTCGTTCAGAATCAATGTATTTGGAATACAGGATGACAGTGACCAACAGACTTGGCTGCAACACTTGCCCCGTTTTCTGTCTCATGAAACTTATCACCCGTTCTCAGTTCTCTACCTATCTCTAGCCCTATGTAACAGATTACATATCTGGGATCCTGATCCGGTATCAAATACCCAGGACGTAGAGGATACAGAGAAACAGTTCTTTGTAACGAACACACCCGAAGATGATGCATCATATGCACTTTCTTCGTTTGGGCGGCACGGGAATTCTGGTAATCCCCAATTTCCCGCTCTGTCTTATAACAATTATAAGTTGGAGCGGGACCAACGTTCCCCAGCTCAGTATAACAAGCGGGTTCGGTCAAATATCCGTATTATTATCTTGATTAAGGCGTGATATGGTCGCTACCTGGAGAGAGGGAGAAGAAAACACTCTGCGTGCGCTCTTGCAAGAATAGATTGGTTATTATTTTATCTAATCAGGATGGCTACCACTGTTTTTATCAAATCTTCCTTCAAACCCTAAAAGGAAAGACTAGCCGGGATTAATTACACACTACAAGTTCGCCAATCTTTCAGCTAGGCCAGTGTCGGTACTTTGAGGGAGGTCCCCCGTGCTTTCGCACGAACCTAATTACAGTAAACCTCATTTTCCCAGAGGCGTAACCTCGTTAACACCTTTCTAGACACCTACTTGATCGGCTAATTGTAATGTGTAAAACTCTCCCAGGAGTAACTCTTACTCGCAGTGGGTATCGGGATCCAACTATCTCATAGAAGGTATGCAATCTCATTGCAAATTTCAACACTTGAAATTCCCGATAATTTTGCCCCTAACGTGCTATGACCTTGATGAAAGCCAACAAACCATAGCCCGCTAGTCAAGTTCAACCCGTACATTTCTTGATTGAATTAAACCCACCTGCACGAACCTTGACGAAAGCCAACAAAGCCGCAAGACTACCCTAATCCAATCGCATCGTATGCAGCAGATAAGCAGCATATAGCTACCGCACACTACACCTTGACGAAAGCCAACAAATGTAGCACGAATACTATATACAACTTATCTGAAATGACGGAGGGCTACGACAGGTTTTTCTGAAAACCTATTGCGTAATGAACTTGATATCGTTGTAGAATCAAATGATTTTGAAATGGAGTGTCTTTGAGGCTTTTCTAGTTTTGCTAAAGGAGTCACTCCCGGTGAAGGGATCGTCGGTCCTTTCCTCGTCGAATGAGGTGCGGGATATATCATATATATCACTGTGCAAAGCAGAAACTATAGAAGCTATCAAAAGACAAACCGAGTGTGTAGCATCTGCCAGTTATTGCTAAAGGAGTCACTCCCGGCGGAGGGATCTCGGTCCTTTCCTTATCGAATAAGGTGCAGGATATATCATATATACCGCTGTGCAAAGCAAGAACTGTAGCTACCTGTTTTATTTTTGAAATTCGATTCCACAACATCTTTAGGTTTCTTTTATTTCATTAATCATATTAATGAAGTCCCATCATTTAAGTACCTAAACATCACAGATAAATACGACGTACACTTATGCCATCCGCATTCGCCTCGATGTCCCCTCGTGCACCGTTAGGTTAGGTAACTAACGGCAGAGCGGGGCAGGGCTAGCGCGGGTGTAAAACATAAGTAACGCCTATATAATATATCATATATACTATATACAGTATTTATCACAGAACATCACATGATCACATCACAGATATCGCAGCAGAAGAATCATATGAAATATTGGATATACTAGGACGTCCGTGTTTTCAATACGAGCCAGTATAAAACACGGATTCCACGGTCACGATGAATAGCCAAACCCACACCCCTAGACCTCTACGAGAGCGGCAAGAAACCCTACCAATTCTAGAGTTAGGAGACCCGGACTCGACTCCTCGAGTTGGTCTTCCACTGGACTCCAGAACCCGGTTACTTATGCCCTCCTCCTTGGGTCTATCCTAGTGCGGAAAAGTAAATAATATACAAACGGTGACATCTTCCACAACGTGGAAGTGCCCCAATAAAAGAATATTACATACAAGTTTTTACATGAATGAAAATGAAAAACACCCATCTCACATAAAACCCCCCGGCTATTCAAACACGACGATCCAATATAACATATCCATCAACACATAACATCACATGTCATCAAAGTAAGTAAACATGCGTATCCCAATTGTCGTTGACATATAGCAACGAAATCGGCGATATCACATATTACACTTACGGTCATAGAAAAGAATGTGTAAAACTACAACAGTTGGAATCCGCAACCTGAATAGACATCGCATGCTTAATCAAATGAATTCCTTAGACATCGCATGCCTAACAATTATAAACCCCGCATTTCAGTCTCATTATCGAAAACACTTTTCAATATCAAGTCAGGCAATTCAACAAGATTCCCGACATCCTGATCGAATGCTCGTCGCAAACTTCAGTTGACGGCCGCACCCCCGATGCCGTCGACGAAGTGCACCAAGGCGGAACACCGCTGCTGCGAGCAACCGAACGGATGCTTTCGGCGACGGGGTTCTCCTACAGTCACATGGTCGGGGCTATGGAGTGAGGCTGTCTATTAAGTTTACCCGGCGAGTATCCGTGTATGCTACGTGATTGCAACGGACTTTTGATCGCATCAAAATTCTTTGGCAACCGATCATTTGAGAATAAACCGCTAGATTTACAACATTCATTCAGTTATCTCATAACTACTTGTGAATTCCAATTATTGTATCACATTCCAGATAAAATAGAAAATGCTAAACTTTCCGATCGAAGATTCAAACACCCAAGTTTTCCCGAAATAGCTCAACACATAAAATAAGTTTAAAAACATTCAGTTCATGCCTCAGTACCAACGGTCCAGCCGTAGAAGGGTCAAGCCAATGCCTCACATGTGGCACGCTGTAATGCCCCAAACCCTAAGGTTCAAAGGGCAGTTCAAGACGGTCACATAATCGAGTTAAGGATTGTTTTCTTCTAGAGAGACCATCGCGTTACTTGCACTACTTTGAACGTTCTTAAACTACGAAAAGATCCAACACTTGGAAATTTCCCGGCAGGGGAAAAAGTGGGTATTTATATCCGGTCGAACTTTTTAACAGTTTCTAAAATATCCGGAAAAACTTAAACGAAGTTAAATTATCCGATTAAATTAACGAGTCCCCAATAAAACCCTAGAATACTCAACACTTGAGTGGAATTAAAATATTCCCAAAAAAAATTGCCAAGAAAGGACCTAAGAATATATATATGAAATTTCAGGGACCAAGTCAAAATTTTGGCCGCGGAACGGCCGCAAAACCCATGGTTTCGCCGCGTTTCCGCGGTCAAATTGTTGACTTAGGGGACCGTACTTCACAGTAATTCTTAGTTTTTCCTGCTTAATTTTTCAGGTATTTTTAATTTGGAAAAATCCCAGATTTTAAAAATGGACCAGAGAGGGGTGTATTTCGTCGTGTTTGGGTTCGATCGGGGTTTTAACTTTGTTAACGCATCGCCTAAGGTTCTAGCTAGGCTCTGATACCACTGTAGGGTTCCTAGGCATACACTAGAGGTCTCACAAGGCATCAACCATGCCAAATTCAAATTTTACAAGTGCCGAGAAACCCTAATACGGATCGTTAACTAGATTTTAGGCGAAACTAGAAGCTAGTTAACAACTTAACTAAAGGGTAAACGGAAATACAGCCTTTGTAGATCCGGTCCTCCACCTCCATAGATCCATGACGGTGTACCCTCGCTGCGCTCATCGGATCCCGGACTCTAGCGTTGGCTTCATCGGAAAAATGGACGGGCTAGGTCGTCGACTTCGATGCCGAAGATGATCTACGTCGAGACAACACAAGATCAAGCTCCAACTTCACCAAGCCATGAAACTTGTGAAGAAAACACCCTATACTACTTGGCAAGTGGTAGAGGATGAAGAAATAGGAAGTGGGTTCACTTTAGAATTGGATTTCTCACTCTTTTTCTCAAGTTGCCATTGTTGGTAACAAGCTTCTTCATCTTGAAGAAGAAGAAGAAGAGAAAATGATAAGCTCATTTAAAAATAGAAAAAAAATGATACTTATCATAATATCAACCATGGTTAGGTGTAGAGAATTAACTAAGGTTAGATGAATGGTTAGGGTTAGGAGAAGAAGACAAGAATGGTCACTTAGTCAAAGTTACATGAAGCATCAAGAAGCTTCATGTAAGAAAGCAACCATTTTGTTTTCTTTTCTATTTTTCTCAAAAAGAATAGATAAATAAATAAGTGAAATGAAACCCTAACCATTCACTAAACATGGTTTAAGTCTTTACACAAATCCAAGTTTGCATGTATCATCAAACATGATACAAACAAGTGCACAAAACTATATCATATATACAATGTGCACATTCGAGAGAGAAAATCCATTTAATGTGAACCAATACTATTTAATGCTAAGTAATATATCAAATATATATAATTAAACATTAAATCATTAAATCAACACTTGATTTAATGATCCGGTCATATCGCATATAACCGACTAGTATCAAGTGTATCAATGTATCGAATCAACACTTGATTCGGTAACCCGGCTATATCACATATAACCTGCCGATGATACAAATCACGAGAATAGAATACGGTATCACATACATGCATTATTCTCGGTCCCGCACATATCTCATATGCGCTCCTATTTCATTTCGCTTGAGCCAGGAAACCTCTGTGTAGGACTCTAAAGACTCGTCAATACGCCGGCAGCAGGCGATGATCATATCAAACACTCACAAGCCGCAAGCGGTCTGCTAAACGTAACGGCCACCCGGGTATTGAGTGATCAGAAGATCGACGAGCAATCCCGCTCACACTCCTGTGAATCCAACCAGTAACACTTACCGTACAGTCCGGTCTCGTCGTCTGATATGTCGCATATCTCGCCTAGGAGTGGTAAACGTCAGATCCCAATAGCTCGATAAGTCGTGTCGATATGAGGTCTATAACAGTTCGAGAAACTACTGGTAACACTTACCAGTAAATATCAGCAACCCTGGCCAGGGATTTCCGGTTATATGTCGCATATTTCCGCAAAAGAAGCTGTCTGGATGAGGAAGTTCTTGAAAAAACTTCAGGTGGTTCCGTCCATTGTTGATCCAATACCTTTGTATTGCGACAACAACGGGGCTATAGCTTTAGTGAAGGAACCCAGGTCCCATCAGAGATCCAGGCACATCTTAAGGCGGTATCACCTGATCAGGAAGATCGTGGATCGCCTGGAGATCGAGGTTCGGAGAGTCGCTTCAGAAGATAACACTGCAGATCCATTCACCAAGGCCCTGCCCCAGACTCAGTTCGAGCGGCTGATCGAGATGATAGGTCTTCGATACGCCAGTACATGGCCTTAGTGCAAGTGGGAGAATGTTAGTGTATATGCCCTAGAGGCCATTACTGTATCATACTAGTTTGTATATTACTTAATGGAAGCTTGGGATATTCACCTTGTATATACAATCTTGCTCAAAATAGTAGTATGCTACTTGGTTTGTTTCTACTTCAATGTGTACATGTGTTTATTTTAGTATATCACCTATACACATTAGTGGAGCTCTTAAGATCTTTGCTTGATTACCAGCGATGTGATGGCAGTCACACTAGTGGGGCTGGGTAATCTATAAGCACATCCTTATGCAGGTCCCTGGTCGCAGGACTATCGAGACAGGGCATCGATACTCCGGAGTAGACTAGCGCATGCGCTTCTCATCCCAGTGTGGGAGACGGTCTGTCCCACAGCCGTCAGTACGTCGTACTTGAGATAGTATGCGGGTGCTCGTTAGGTTACGGGTACACTGGACAGGACTCGTCGAGAACTGACTAGTTGGTATTATGCCTATCGTCAGTTATCAGTTCCCAGGTGACATGAGTACAGCTTAGTCCGCTGACTTGACACTGTCACTTCGCCTCGAGTGTGTTCCCACTGCACTTTGATTACTACCCTACCACGGCTCAAAGGAGTCGTGCAAACAGGTAGTAGTTGGGTGCAGTCCCGAAGCACTTGGAGGCAGCGACGGATAGACATGATTCGTCTCTCCCGGTATTGGGGGTTGACATCGCGCTGTGTCTAGGAGAGCCATTACACGAGTAGTCCCTGGCCAGGGCAAACGAGATATACTGGTAGGCTTCCAGTGTTATCTCAGGGTGTTTTGGGCTTCGCTTCGGCACGACTTGTACCGCTATTGGGGGACTGACGTTTACCGCCCTCTAGGCCCGCCATGCGATGTATCAGACGAACGGACCGGACTGTACGAAGAATGTCATATTCAGGCTCAGTAGGAGTTCAGATGGGTTTCGCCTCGTCAGTCTTCTTGTCGGCATTACCTGTGGACCGTTATGCACAGCTAGTGCCGCTTGCGGTCTGTGGTTAAACCCACTACCAGCGTAGTGTCGAGTCTTTAGAGTCCCACACAGAAAGCTTTTCGCCTTTAGGAAAAAGAGTAGAGGTCGCATGGTTTTGCGACAGGTCGCATGGTTTTGCGACAGGGTTCGGTCACATCCGTGCACTTGTGCACGTACAGTGTCCGGACAGTTTGCACTAGCGGGCTTTGGTTTAAGCCAGATCCTAGTGTACGTATTGGGATTGGATTTATCCAGTTTGCATTTGTGTTCCTAGGAACGCGGATGCGGGTGTGTATGCACAGTTAACGGGGAGACAGAGGCAGCGGATTCTCATTAGGGTTGTTGACAGTTGACCGTTGACTATTGACTTTTTGCTCAACCCTAATGAGAATATGATATATGATTAACAATTATATTAATTAAGTATTATGGTGACATGGTTGTTGACTTGTTGACTTTGTTGACCGGTTGACTAGGCTTGACTAGTTGACCATCATGATAACCATAGCCATCATTTCATGGCAAAGACTTTTGCTTGCTTGCTCATTTGTGCAAAATGAGTGCATGAAATGATATGGTTATGGTTGCTTCAACCATCACATAACACTTGATTGGTATGATGAGTTATGATGCTTTTGGATTATGAGAGGGTGAAAGACAAAAGTGAGGCTCATTCTCACTTGACCATTCTCTCTCTTGTTCTTGAGCTCTCTTGTTTTTGCTCTCACTCTCTTCCTCTTGCTCCCTCTCTTGACTCTATGGTTCACTTGTCTCATGAGTTGAGAATCAAGAACCATAGATAAAATCCCATACAAACTCTTCTCTACTCACTCTAGTTCACAAGGTTTAGCAAACCGAGTGAACTAGTTTCTTCAAAGATCGAAGAAGGAGCCAAAGGTTAGAGCTTTCAGGTGGATCTATCTTCGGCGTAAGGAGACGACGGGAAGAAGCTGATCCGGACCACCATCGGAGTTTGAAGACGAAAGAGTTCAAGACAAGCAAGGTATAACCCCCTAACCGAGTAGTTAGTAACTCGTAGTTAGGTTGTTAGTTAGATGTTTAACAAAGATCCGGGTTATAAGTCCATGTTACCACCTCTATAAAAATCGTTTTTTATCAAATTCCGCATGCCCGAAAGTACTGGGAGAGGTAGCATGGACTTACAATGGGCCCTTTTCCCAACTCTTTTGTGAATTTATATATCTTGTTAGTGGTTGATTATGTCTCTAAATGGGTGGAAGCAATACCGTGTCGCACTAATGACAACAAAGTTGTCATTAAGTTCTTTAAAGAAAATATCATTTCATGATTCGGACACCCTCGCGCTATAATTAGCGACAACGGGACACATTTCTGTAATCGGTCTTTCGAGAATTTGATGCGGAAATATTCGATCACTCACAAACTTTCTACGCCCTATCATCCCTAAACAAGCGGGCAAGATGAGATCTCAAATAGGCAGATTAAACAAATTTTGGAGAAGACGGTTTCTAAAAACCGTAAAAATTGGTCAACCAAATTGACGGATGTTCTTTGGGCATTTCGCACCGCTTATAAGTCTGATCTTGGTAAGTCTCCATACCGCCTTGTGTTTGGGAAGGCGTGCCACCTTCCTGTCGAGATCGAACATAAAGCAATGTGGGTTATTAAAGAGCTTAACTTCAATTTTGATCAAACGAGTAGCTATCGGAAGCTGCAATTGAATGAGCTAAGCGAACTCCGCGATGAAGCCTACGGTAATGCAGTGATAGTAAAGAACCGGACTAAAATGTTCCACGATAAAAACCTTTTTAGAAAAACTTTCACATCGGGGCAACAAGTCCTTCTTTACGATTCCCGTCTCCATCTTCATCCGGGTAAGCTTAAATCTCGTTGGAAAGGACCTTTTGTGGTACAGTATGTACACCCACACGGGGCAGTAGAAGTTGAAAATTTGAAAAACGGTTCAATTTTTAAAGTAAATGGGCATAGATTAAAACCGTATTTCTCTGCTGACCCAGCAGAGGAGCTCCTGTTTTTACAGGAGCCACTTTATCAGAGCTGAATTACCTCCGCCTCACCTCCATGTTTTCGTAACATTTTCTCATTTTAAGAATGGAGGTGAGTGAAAATGGACTTAACTAAATATCTGTGCGTGCCAAAGAACAAGTTTGGGGATAGTTTTCATTTAACTATTATTTTACCCCTTTTTGTCTTTCCCCAAGTATACAGGTCCATGCTCTCAAAAGACAACATCAGTGAGGACACTGCTGAAAACAGGTTTGGGGGAGCTTTGTATTCACTGAATTATCTTTGACAATGGACATTCAAATTTTTTTTATAACAAAAGAGTAGAAAGTGAAAAATTATATTTAAAAGATAGGAATAGTTTAAGAAAACCAATAAAATTAGAAGTTTTCTTAAACGAACTAGTAATAAGTAGTTATGAGCCATTGTCCCAAGGGTTAGTAAGATGAAAGAAGTCACTAATCTGAGGATAAAAATAAGTCTGAAAAATAGTTCCTATTCTGGAAGCCAAACATTTGGATGTTGATACCCTATTATACGCACTTACACACGTCTTGAAACTCGGGATAGTAGAGGATACCTTGAAATGCTCTTGTATAAAAGCCAAAGTATGAAGAAAGTAAAAAAATGATTAAAAGATAAAATGGTGAAGAAAAATGAACATTGGTTTTGTTATCACCGAGGCAGCAATAAAAAAATATAGCGAGGGTTCTTCATCACCTAATGCCTTAGACCAACTGGTCTGGGAGTCACTGTTAAGCCTTAGGTGGTGCAAGACGAGAAAAATACTAATACACCTAATCAGCAAGCACATGAGTAATCGGTCAGTTAGTACCTCAAGAAGTATTAACGGTCGCATGAAAAATGTGCGAGCAAATCCATCCAAATATTCATCAAAATAAAAAGTACCGAGGTAGATGGACAAGAGTATGATAGCTTGAATTGAATTCTCCGATTGTAGGGATGTTCTATACACACACGTAGGGGTATATGATCGATGTTTGGATGAATGGTAGGAATGAAGAATAAAGACGATGTTTTATTGAGGGATGATGTGATCTCTAACATCTTTTCATGACTATTAAGATAGGGCTCATGACAACTGAAAAGCTAGTGTAGTTGGAAACTCTAAGTTTTCAAAGTCTTTCTTTTATGGTTCTTATCTTTATATGTAACTTTCACCATCTCTCTTTTATTATAGGATTTTGTGGGTGTAATCCGCTAAAAACCTCAGGAGACAACACTCCTTCTACTAGGGACACCTAGAGCTTTAACGGCTTGTTGCACGTGCTCAGTGCAATCGTGTTGCCTACGAAAGTGTGCTTAGCTTTCTCCTTCCTTTTTCTCCTTCTTCTTGAATAAACTAGTTTGCTCGGGACGTTCAAAGATAAGTTTGGGGGTATTTGTTCAGTTGATAAAATTGCACACATTTTTCCTATTATTTCTTTATAATAAAAGGTGTTTTATTATAATATATGATACATGTGAGGGTTTATCTGTAAAATTACTATTTTCATGTGTTTATATATTATAATTAACATTTGGTAGAAAAAAGTAAGCATATAATATCCATGTAACATTTGGCCCAATTAAATATGCTGATCTTATTAAATACCTTTGACCAACTCTTAATGGTTAAGTTAATATCTCAATAAAACAAACTCTACTAATATTATTTGTTGAGTTGTTGTGCAGAATTTTCAGGGCTGAAATCAAGGAAATCAAAGTTGTTGGAACAAACCAGCCTAATTAAGAAAATAAACTAAAGAAATCAAGTCTAGCAGTGACGTAGAAAAGATTTTCAGTTTCCAGAGATTAAAAAGATCACCACGTGTCATAACGATAAAGCTCCAGAAGACCAAAGAAATCGATCTCCCTATAAGGCCGCGGATCCGCGGCCAAACGCACCTATTGGCCGCGGATCCGCCGCGTATTAGACTATTTGGGAATTGGAATTTCTCTGTTAGGATCTTAACCTCTTGCTTCCAAATTAGGAAGCTAGGGTTCTGGCTCTGGGACTATAAATAAGGACCGAGACCTCTTGGAAAAATTATCAAGCTGAAGAGATCATGAAGTCCGCGACAGGATCACGCATCCAGGCTGATCATCAACTGTTCATCTACCTCCTTAGAAGAGATCGAGAAGCAAACTAGGTTTTTGTAATCATTTTATAAGGAAACAAAGTGTACTTGATCTTGTTGATTAATAAAGGTAGTTTTATTATATTGCATTTTATTTTCTTCATGATTTCTATCTTTTCTTCTCCCAACATACACGAGTGATTCTCCGCTTGTTAGGGTTCATAGGATTATGGTAGGTTAATGGATGATGAAGTTCCTTAAACTCTTTTTAAGTCCTATAAAGTTTATAAACTTTATCAAAAGAATAGTTAACATCCTAATCGGGCGCGCTACCAATTCATTGCTAGTCTCGACCGCAATTAGAGATTAGATTAACTATTGTTTTGGTAAAGGCTAGATATGGACGGAGATCCATGTCGAGATAGGGGTTAGGAGTGGGAACCCTTTTCCCTCCAGAAGCCCTAATCTACATGCATCACTGTCGTCCTAGTTTTAAATCTATTAAACGATAAAATGAGTAATCTTTAATTAATCATCCATAACTACTAAATCCTAATGAACCCTACAAGCCCCCTTTTAATATTAAAGCTACATCCGTAGTTAATCTAGATCTATATTTTGCATCCGTGTTTAACGTAGATTTAGATCCTACAACCATTCTTCACCATTCTTTATTCTTCCTCCTTTCTTTCTCAACACGCCTAAAGTAAGAATAAAATATTCAACGTTTCCCAGAGGACGACCCGTACTCATCTCGGTCTAGCTATACGCGACACCGTTATTGATTGCGGTTAACTACTATATATAAAATCTAGATCAATCAAAACCTTAACTAAGATCTTAACTAGAGAATTAGGGTTAACTTGCATGTAAACAACTTTACATCTAAGAGAGAGGGATTACAACCTTTGTTGTCCATTCCTTCGCTTCATAAGCTCCGTGTTGAGGTCCCTTCGCTGCGATCAACATGAACTCCGACTCTTGAGTGGCTCCATGAGGTAAATGAGACACCTTGCTTGTAGTCTTCATGATCTAAGATGATCTACCTTGAAGAATCTCTAACCCAAGCTTACACTTCACTAAACAACTTATTAGAGAAGTGAACACCCTAATCTAAGTGACTAGAATAGATGAGGATGATAAAGTAGGAATTTAACTCTCTATTGTTTTCAATTTCTCACACTAATTCATCACATGCAAAAAGCTAGCAAGATTTTTCAAGGAGGAAGAAGAAGAAGAAGAAAGCTTCTGTGATGAGTAATAAAATTGCTGTTGTGGTTACAAATCAATCATGGTTTAAGAATGATAGAGTTAACCCTTGTAGAGAATAAAATAAAGGTTAATCTTTGGGTTGGGTTAATAAATATCAACACAAAATATCAAAGGTCAAAGTCAAACCTTCATGAAGCTTCATGAAAGCTTCATTCAAGCTTAACCCTAATCCAAACCCTAACCATGATTAAACTCCACAATACATGTTGCATTTATAACCCTAACTTGTTACAATATTAAATATCACATATATAATATATTTTGTAACAAAATAAAATAATACAATTAACATATCTCACATATATATCAATGTATTATCCAAGTGAGAAAAAGAATCTTTAAGTGAGCTTATATTAGTTAATATAATATAAAATATCAAATATATAATTATACATTAAATTATCGAATCAACACTTGATCCAATAATCCGTCTATTTCACAAATAACCGACTAATATAATCTGTATCAGTTCATCAAATCAACACTTGATCTGATGATCCGGCTATATCACATATACCCGGCCGATATCACATAGCGAGAATCTAATACGGGATCGCATACACGTATTATTATCGGTCCCGCACATATCATATATGTGCACATATCATATATGTGCTCCTACTCCGTTTTGTCTGAGCAAGGAAACCTCTATGTAGGACTCTAAAGAATCGTCAATACGTCGGCAGTAGGTGATGATCATATCAAACACCCACAAGCTGCAAGCGGTAAGCTAAAAGTAACAGCTACCAAGGTATTGAGCAATTAGAAGATCAACAAGCAAGCCTGTACATTCTCCTACGAATCCAATCAGTAACATTCCCGTACAGTCCGGTATCTTCGTTTGATATGTCGCATATCCAGTCTAGGGGTGGTAAATGTCAGACCCCAGTAACCGATAAGTCATGTTGATATGAGGTCCATAACAATTCGATAAACTACTAATAACACTTACCAGTAAATCTCAGCAACCCTGGCCAGAGATTTCTAGTTATAGCCAATCGAACACAGCACAATATCAACTCCCTATACTGGGAGAGACGAAACCCCTCCTATCGCTTATTGCCTCCATGTGATTCGGCACTGTACCCAAAAGCCACTGTTTTGCATGCCCTCTTTGACGTGGTATGATGGAAATCAAAGCACAGTGAGAATCACACAAGACACTATGACGATCTCGGGTCTACAGACTAACTTGTACCAGTGTCAGAGAACTGCCATTTGACGTGAGGTATAATACCATCTGGGAGTTCTCGGCGAGTCCATCCAGTGTACCCAGTCTCCACTGAGCAACCGTATACTATCTCAGATGTTAAACACCAATGGATATGGGATCATCCATCGCCCATCTACATGGGTCACGAAGCATACGCTAGTCTACTCTTGAATATCGATGCCCTGTTTCGATACACCTACGACTAGGAACTTTTGAAAGATGTACTTAGCGATTACTCTGTCCCCACTAGTATGATCTGCATCATAGTCCTGGTAGTCAAGTACTCATCGTAAGGGCTTTATCAACATATAACATAGAGACAATCGGAGTACAAGTTAAGATAAAGGGCAACCAGATAGCATACTATCATTTCGAGCAAGAAAGTCCTCCCTATATATGTCCTAGCATCCACTACAATATACATCGTATGCACAGTAATGGCCTCTAAGGCATACATATCACTAACAATCTCCCACTTGCACTAAGGCCATCTGTTGTGGTATCGCATATCCAACAATCAGCTGTGGTTGAAGTATCTCATACTCAACCATCCCATAAAAGTCTCTACTGGGAAATAGACCTTTGTGAGTGGATCCGCGCTGTTGTCCTCTGTGTCTACTCTCCTAACCTCAATCTCCCTGGAGATCAACCATCTCTATGATCAGGTGATACTGCCAAGAATATGTCTGGATCTCTGATGGGATGGGGGTTCCTATGCATAAGCCACAACTCCATTGTCACACAATGGTAGAAATAAAATTCATCTCATGAACTCATATATATGCAGACTTTCTCTTTGGTAGCATCCTTGGCAACGATGTATCTAGCCTTTAATCGTCTAGTATGTCACGGTATCTAGCTTGGAACTCTTCCAACATACCATCCTTCTACTGAGGGTAAAGACAATGCCTGTGACTGACATTCAGTCGTCCTTATCACCCTGGAACCTTTCCAGTGATTCTCACCAGGATCGATTGATACCATCTCACTACAACTAATGAGAATCCTAACATCCAATTAGATCTATCTCATAGATCCATAACCCAGGATTTAAGAGGTATCACCTTGATCCTATATGGAGAATCCTTGTGATAAGAGGAGATTGACCGAGCGTAGCATAGGAAACTCCTTCCCTATCAAGAGTATGTCATCCACGTACTATACGAGGATCACCACCATACTCCCTACTACCTTTTTGTATATACTCGGTTTATCTACCATTTTGATGAAGTCAAACTCTTTGACTACTACATCTAAACAGACGTTCTAACTTCGCGATGCCCGATTTATCCTATAAAACTTCTTGCTCACATTTCCGCTGCTCCCACTGTCTATGAAGCCCTCTGGCTGTGTACTTATAGACGCTCTCTTCCAAATCACTATTTAAAAAGTAGTCAGACACCTAACCGTCAGATATCATAGTCATGGTATGTAGCAGTGGCAAGTAGGATCTGGATGGACTTAAGCATAGCTTTGAAAGTCTCAACTTTTCTATGTACACCAAGTAATCTTCTCAAGATTTACTTGCTCCTTATGGGTATTTAACCTTTCAGATAAAGCAACCAAAGTCCATACTTTGTTGGTGTATAAGGATTCCATCTCAGATCGCTAAGCATCAAGCCATTCTCACAGAGTCCCCACTCCTGATGGCCTGCTCGAAACTAGTTGGGTCATCATCTTATGATGCTTTCCTTGCTCCCACTGTCATAGAGAAACCGAAGTATCTCTCAGGTGGATAAGGAACCCTACCAGATCGGTGGAGGGGGTGAGGTTCGTTGGAAACTATTGAATCCTCCGGTTCTACCAAATCATTAGCTGCAGTTTGTTTTAGGTGGAACTACTTCCAGTTCTACCTTATGACCACTAATTTCTTCACAAGAAATTCCCTTTCCCAAAGGTGGCATGCTGAGAAAACATCTTTTGTTCCTCAGTTTGGTAGAAGATATTCCCTTGCGAATACTTGGGATATCCAACAAACTTCTACAGAACTGACCTTGCCTCGAGCTTGTCCGGATTTTGCTTTTGACATAGACCAAACAACCCAAAATCTTAACTTCCTTAAGAGATGGGCTCTTCCCATACCATATCACACATGGAGTGGTAGGCATCTGATTTGGTTGGAACCCTATTCAATAGGTGTGCAACTTCTCAAATGCATAACCCCAAAAGAAAATAGGCAACTCAGTAGTACTCATCATAGAGCACACCATATCACATAGGGTGCGATTGCTCCACCCCGATACACCGACGTTCTGTGGTGTATACGGAGGAGTAATTCTGAGAGAGAATCTCATTCTCCTTTAGAATAGTCCAGGAATTTCGTTCTCAAGTATTCTCCTCCTTGATCTCATCAAAG
Source organism: Agapanthus africanus (assembly GCA_030015575.1). Taxonomy (NCBI): domain Eukaryota; kingdom Viridiplantae; phylum Streptophyta; class Magnoliopsida; order Asparagales; family Amaryllidaceae; genus Agapanthus; species Agapanthus africanus. The sequence continues at coordinate 487,263,823 of CM057339.1, read as the reverse complement.
GACATAATACTTATACCCATTTTGGTTCTCTACTTCTAACTTATATTCGGTGAATATCTCAAAAGCTTCGCACTTGTGTTTCAACAGGAACGTATGTCTGAATCTTGAGAGATCATCAGTGAATGTAATAAAGTACAAAGAACCATTCCTGGCATATGTAGACAGGGGACTTTCATACATCAGCATGTATCAATCTGAAGAGTTCAGTAACTCTTTCTCTGTTTCTAATAAATGGAGCTATGGTCATCTTATCTTTGTGACATGACCGGCAAGTTTCACAAGATGTAAATTCAAACTGATTTAAATATGCATCTTTATGTAACTTTCGCTAGTCGGGTCGCATCGATATGACATAGTCTACAATGCCTCAAGAAGGATTCGTTCATTTCTGAACTCTTCCTCTTGTGTGTGTTCTGTACGTTAAGAACCGTGGTTTGATTTAGAACGTCTATGCTTTTAGATAACGTGCCTGAACCGATCAACTCTTGATATAGGAAATGTTCAAAACATTATCCAACAATACAAAATTATATCCTTCTTTACTAATAAAGAGACTGATATGATGTTGTATATCAGGTTCGGTATCTAATAACATGCATTCAGAATCAATATATTCTGGTAATACAGGGTGATAACTGCCAATAGACTTGGCTGCAACACTTGCAACATTTCCAACTCTTGAAACTTATCACCCGTTCTCAGTTCTCTATCTATCTGTAGCCCATGTAACAAATTACATTTGCGGGATCCTGATCCGGTATCTCATACCCAGGACGTAAAGGATACTGAGAAACAGTTCTCGGTAATGAACACACCCGAAGAAGATGCATCAGCATGTACTTTCTTCGTTTGGGCGGCACGGAAATTCTGGTAATCCCCTATTTCCTGCTCTGTCTTATAACAATTATAAGTTGGAGCGGGACCAACGTTCCCCAGCGCAGTATAATAAGTGGGTTCAGTCAATACATTCGTATTATTATCTTGATTAAGGCGCGACAAGGTCGCTATCTGGAGAGAGAGAGAGAAGAAAACACTCAGCGTATGCTCTTGCAAGATTAGATTGGTTATTAATATATCTAATCAGGATGTCTCCCACGGTTTTAGTCAAATCTTCCTTCAAACCCTAAAAGGAAAGACTAGCCGGGATTAATTACACCCTACAAGTTCGTCAATCTTTCAGCCAGGCCAGTGTCGGTACTTTGAGGGAGGTTCCCCGTGCTTTCGCACGAACCTAATTAACGTAAACGTCGTTTTACCAGAGGCATAACCCCGTTGACACCTTTCTAGACATCTACTTGATCGGCTAATTGTAATGTGTAAAACTCTCCCAGGAGTAACTCTTACTCGCAGTGGGTATCGGGATCCATCAATCTCATAAAAGGTATGCAATCTCATTGCAAATTTCAACACTTGAAATTCTTGATAATGCTTTTACCCCTAACGTGCTATGACCTTGACGAATGCCAACAAACCATAGTCCACTAGTCAAGTTCAACCCGTACATTTCTTGATTGAATTAAACCCACCCGTACGACTCTTGACGAAAGCCAACAAAGCCGTACGACTACCCTAACCCAATCGCATCATATGCAGCAGATAAGCAATAGTTAGCTACCGCACACTATGCCTTGATGAAAGCCAACAAACGCAGCACGAATACTAAGTATTACTTATCTGAAATGTCGGAGGGCTACGCAGGTTTTTTAGAAAACCATGAGTGTAAAGAACTTGATATCGTTGTAGAATCAAATGATTTAAATGGAGTGTTTTTGAGGCCTTTGCTAGTTTTGCTAAAGAGGTCACTCCCGGTGAAGGGATCTCTCCTCTTTCCTTATCGAATAAGGTGTAGGATATTTCACAAATACCACTATGCAAAGCAAAAACTAAAAAAGCAATCAAAAGACAAAACCGAGGGTTGTAGCATCTACCAGTTATTGCTAAAGAGGTCATTCCCGGTGAAGGGATCTCGGCTCAAACCTTATCGAATAAGGTGCTGGATATTCTACAAGGAACACCGATATGCAAAGCAAGAACTAGAGCTACCTGTTTTTGAAAATTCGATTCCACAACATCTTTAGGTTTCTTTTATTTCCATTAATCTCATTAATGAAGTCCCATTTTATTATGCTTCACAAGCATCAGATATGAAACGAAAACAACAATATATAATATATATCACATATATATAATATAAGCATTCATCTCAGGCAGTAATATGATCTCCTCACAGAACATTGCAGCAGAAGAACATATTTGAAATATTGCATATACTAGGAGGTTTGTGTTTTAATGCGAGCCTGTATAAAACGCGGATTCCACGGTCGTGATGAATAGCCAATCCCACACCCCTAGACCCCTACGAGAGCGGTAAGCAACCCTACCAATTCTAGAGTTAGGAAACCCGGTCTTGACTCCTCGAGATGGTCTCCTACTGGACCCTGGAACCCGGTTACTTGTGCTCCCCTCCTTAGGTCTATCCTAATATGGAAAAGTAAATAATATACAATGGTGACATCATCCTCAACCCGGAAGTGCCCCAATAAAAGAATATTACATACAATGAATTTTACATAAATGAAAATGAAAAACTCTCATTTCACATAAAACCCCCGGCTATTCAAAACGCGACGATCCAATATAACATATCACAGCAACACATAACTTCACATGTCATTAACATAAGTAAATATGCATATCCCAGTTGTCGTTGATGTATAGTAACGAAACCGGCGATACACCACATATTACACTTACGGCCGCAGAAAAGAAAGTGTAAAACTATAACAGTTGGAATCCGCAACCTCCTTAGACATCTCATGCCTAATCAAATGAATTCCTTAGACATCGCATGCCTCACAATTATAAACCCCGCATTTTAGTCTCAATATCGAAAACTCTTTTCAATATCAAGTCGGGCAATTCAACAAGATTCCTGACATCGTAATTAGCCCCGGAGAGAAGACGAAGCGACATCCTGATCGAATGCTCATCGGAAACTTTAGTAGACGGCCGCACCCTCGGATGCCGTCGACGAAGTGCACTAAGGAGGAACACCGCTGCCGCGAGCACCCGAACGGATACTTTTGGCGACGGGGTTCTCCTACAGTTACTTGGTCGGGCTATAGGGCGTGGCTATCTATTAAGTTTACTCACTGAGTATCCGTATACGTTACGTGATTGCGACAGACTTTTGATCACATCAAAATCCCGTGGCAACCGATCAAATGAGACAAAAAACTGCTAGATTTATAACATTCAAATTAGTTATCTCATAACTACTTGTGGATTCCAAATATTGTAGCACATTCCAGATAAATAGACAATGTTAAACTTTCCGATCGAATAAACAAACACCCAAGATTTCCCAAATATCATAACACTTGAGCGGAGTTCAAAAAGTCCCAAAACATGTTACAGCCGCTATGAACCGGCAGTAGAAGGGTCAAACCAATGCCTCACATGTGGCAACGCTAAACTACCACAAACCAAATGGTTCAGTGGCGGTTTTTACGTCACATAATCGAGTTAAGGTTACGTTCTTCTAGAGGGTCCACAGATTCGCAAGCATGATTTTCAGAAAGTTTTAAACTCAGGAAAAATCCAACACTTGAAAGTTTTCCGACAGGGGAAAAAGTGAGTTATTGATATCCGTTCGAACCTTTTAACACGTTCTAAATTACCCGAAAAATAAACGATGTTAAACTTTCCGATCGAATCAACGAATTCTCAATATATCCCAGAAAGCTCAACACTTGAGTAGAACTAAAAATTCCCAAAAGCATGAAAAAATACCCAAGAATAAACCCCTGAAGTATTAGCCCCCAACTCGCAAAGTTGGCCGCGGAACCGCCGCCAAACGCATGGTTTGGACACGGTTCCGCGGTCGCTTGAGTGAGTTATGGCTTCATACTTCACAGTAATTCTTAGAATTCCTTTTATGATTTTCTGAGTATTTTTAATATGAAAAATTTCAACTTTTGAAAAAATTTCCAGAAAGTGGGATTTATTGGGGTTTCGGAGTTCGATAGGACTTCAAATTTCGTCTAGACAACGCCTAATGCTCTAGTTTGGCTCTGATACCACTGTAGGGTTAGCATAGCACCTTATGAAGGTTTTGGCAACCATCTATCATGCTACTTTAAAATTTTTGGGGTACTAAACAAAGCCTAACCAAGATCATAACTAGAGAATTAGGGTTAACTTGCATGTAAACAACTTTACATCTAAGAGAGGGGGATTACAACCTTTGTAGTCCGTTCCTTTCCTTCATAAGCTCCGTGTTGAGATCCCTTCGCTGTGATCAACATGAACTCTGACTCTTGAGTGGCTCCATGAGGTAAATGAGACACCTTGCTTGTAGTCTTCATGATCTAAGATGATCTACCTTGAAGAATCTCTAACCCAAGATTACACTTCACTAAAAAACTTATTAGAGAAGTGAACACCATAATCTAAGTGGCTAGAATAGATGAGGATGATGAAGTAGTAATTTAGCTCTCTATTGTTTTCAATTTCTCACACTAATTCATCACATGCAAAAAGCTACAAAGCTTTTTCAAGGAGGAAGAAGAAGAAGAAAGCTTTTGTGATGAATAATGAAATTGTTGTTGTGGTTACAAATCAACCATGGGTTAAGAATGATAGAGTTAACCTTTGTAGAGAATAAACAAGTGGCTATGTTTTGGGTTGGGTTAATAAATATCAACACAAAATATCAAAGGTCAAAGTCAAACCTTCATGAAGCTTCATGAAAGCTTCATCCAAGCTTAACCCTAATCCAAACCCTAACCATGATTAAACTCCACAATACATGTTGCATTTATAACCCTAACTTGTTACAATATTAAATATCACATATATAATATATTTTGTAACAAAATAAAATAATACAATTAACATATCTCACATATATATCAATGTATTATCCAAGTGAGAAAAAGAATCTTTAAGTGAGCTTATATTAGTTAATGTAATATAATATATCAAATATATAATTATATGTTAAATTATCGAATCAACACTTGATCCGATATTCCGGCTATTTCATAAATAACCGACTAATATAATCTGTATCAGTTCATCGAATCAACACTTGATCCGATGACCCGGCTATATCACAGATACCCGGCCGATATCACATATCGCGAGAATCTAATATGGTATCGCATACACGTATTATTCTCGGTCCCGTACATATCACATATGTGCTCCTACTCCGTTTAGCCTGAGCCAGAAAACCTCTGTGTAGGACACTAATGAATCGCCAATACGCCGGCAGTAGGTGATGATCATATCAAACACCCACAAGATGCAAACGGTCAGTTAAACGTAACAGCCATCCAGGTATTGAGCAATCAGAAGATCAACAAGCAAGCATGTACATTCTCCTGCGAATCCAATCAGCAACACTCCCGTACAGTCCGGTCTCTTCGTCTGATATGTCGCATATCCAGTCTAGGAGTGGTAAACGTCAGACCCCAGTAACCGATAAGTCTTATCGATATGAGGTCCATAACAGTTTGATAAACTACTAATAACACTTACCAGTAAATCTCAGCAACCCTGGCCAGGGATTTCTAGTTATAGTCAATCGAACACAGCGCACATCAACTCCCTATACCGGGAGAGACGAAACCCCTCCTATCGCTCATTGCCTCCATATGATTTGGGGCTGTACCCAAAAGCCACCTTTTTGCACGCCCTCTTGGACATGGTATGATGGAATGCAAAGTACAGTAGAAATCACACAAGACTCTATGACGATCTCGGGTCTACAAACTAACTTGTACCAGTGTCACCAGAGAACTGCCATCTGACATAAGGTATAATACCATCTGGGAGTTCTCGGCGAGTCCGTCCAATATACCCAGTCTCCACTGAGCACCCGTATACTGTTTCTGATGTCAAACACCAATGGATATGGGATCATCCATCGCCCATCTACATGGGTCAAGAAGCATACGCTTGTCTACTCTAGTATATCGATGCCCTGTCTCGATACACCTACGACTAGGAACTTTTGTAGGATGTACATAGTGACTACTCTGTCCCCACTAGTATGATCTGCATCATAGTCCTGGTAGTCAAGCACTCATCCTAAGGGCTTTATCAACATGTAACATAGAGACAATCAGAGTACATGTTAAGATAAAGGGCAACCAGATAGCATACTATTATGTCGAGCAAGAAAGTCCTCCCTATATATGTCCAAGCATCCACTACAATATACATCGTATGTACAGTAATGGCCTCTAGGGCATACATATCACTAACACATATTGCGCAAGCACAAATTGCATGTTACACCCATACCGTCGGTAATCGCTATGACACGCACAACCCATATACATATGTGATATTGTAGTTGGAAAGGGATAATTGAGATAGTGATTCTTATTCCTTTGTGCATTTGAAACATAGCATTCCTGTATACCTACATGCTTATACATATGTCTTGCTATGCACACAAACTTACATGTACACCCACTTACCTTGCTAGGGTTACATATACCTATGTGGTATTATTTTGTTATTGACGTGGGGTCACTGATTCTTATCCGTTGGCGCATATGATAGGTAGTATACCTTACCATGCCTACATGCTAGCTACCCATATACCTATATGGTATTGTACCATTAGTGACAGGTATATATATACACATATAAGACATAGCTACATGTACAGCTTGCATACATACTTACATACACCAGTATGGTATTACATCATTGTGATAGGTATATACACATATGAGATATAGCTACATGTATATTGTAGCTACATACCTACATGTACACCCGTATACCTTGATATAGCTACATATCCTGGATGGTATTACATCATTGTTGATAGGTAGGTACACATATCTTGCTATACCGACAAGGTTACGCATACCTAACTATAGCTACATGTTCACATTAATATGATGTTGCGTTGGTTTTCGGAGAAATTAGGAACCGCATGATATATTTAATAAGTTGTTGCAGTTAAATAGCGGTTTTTCCATTATATGCTCATATTACTGTTTAATGTTGTATATATTATATTTCATGGATTTCGCATCGATATATTGATTTCATCTGATGTTTTCTGGATGTTTTACTCCTGCGTATATATATCAGTGGTATGAGACGCTGATATATATATGTATATATATTGTGTGTGTGTGTATATATCAGTGGTATGGGACGATGTTATATATGCACACCTACATAATATACCATCATAATGATTCATGCAAATATACTTATTCGTTACTTGATGTTTTCTGGATTTGAGGACAGTGGTAGTTTCATGAAATTATGCATTATCTGAAAAACTCAGTTTCTCTTGATTTGATATTTCTGTGTCTACCATGAGTTTTCTCGGTTCTGAGATTTGTGATATACCCCATGTGAAGAGTGGAGTGGGCCGTGTGCGGGTACATGGTGGAGCCCGGTATGGTTCCCCTCGGCAAGAAGATCGCAGATGATGGCGATGAGCCTGGAAAGCTGGGCAAGTACCTACCGGTGACAGTATTTAGACTCGGCGGTTATCGTGAGGATACCGATCAGAGTTATGTACATATCGATACGTCGAATTTCGAGTGTCGAAGCTGGGCACTCGGGTTTCGAGATAGCGTATGATACGTACCTATCAGGGCCAGTCGTGGTGACAACACCTGATAGATCAGTATTTATGTATCGAGGCTAGACACTAGTTTTCATGTTGTTTTCGGGTGTCGGTGTTTGACACTCAGGTTCCATGAGACTTACAGGATGTGTTTTATCCATACTCAGCATTTATTTGATATGCATTGCTTCATGTATTAGTAGTACCTGATAGTGTACCTTTCATGAATGTTGCATATATATATATATTGTTGTTTATTGCTATCAGCTTGCATGTGATAAAGCATCGTAGTACGTGCATACTTGCGATTACCTGCATATGTTATTTACTATTCATGAGTTGGCAACTCACCCCCGTTGTGCCACAGGGTTGTACAGGTTGTCCCTTAGAGCAGTCAGAGGCAGGGCTTTCATCTATCGTATAATCGTTTGCAGCGGATACCGCTACGGCTGACTGTGTGCAGTTTTGCTAGGTGGGTTTTACGGTTATCCGATGTGGCTCATTGTATATTCGTTGTATCCAGTACTCTCCATCTACCACTTTCATGTATTGACTTAGAGACGAGATGTGAGGACGATATTGTATATTTTGGTGACTCAGGATGTCTTTTATGCAGTTTTATTTATATCGTCTTTTCTTTCTTCGCTACGGCGTCATATATGTGTTATGGTGGTTTTTTCCGCCTTTAGGCGTGGATTTGCTTCCGTTGGGGATGCTTTACTTATATCCTTGTATGTACCCATTTTTTGGGCTTGTTTTTACAAAGTAGGTGCTGCCAAAATTTTTAAAAAAGTAAATTTGGATTTTAAAGAAATTGTACTTGAAAATTTCAAAAGTTTTAACAATGTTCTTATCACTTACTACTTTTGATGGTTTAGATTGCTGGGTTTTCGGCTTACTTGAATTGCGTTACGCCTGTAGACGTTATGTAGTTTAAAGACCATCACGTGCCGAATTTCGGGTCATGACACACCATCTGTAATAACATACAGATGTGAGAAACTGATCTGGTAAATACATACTCTGGAGTTAGATTCCAATTGGGAAAGCAATTTTCAATTAATATCGCATAGTGAAACTGAAACATGAAAATGTTTGAAAGGGGTCAACTGGTATTCCTAGTAACGCCTCTTCCACTATCCTGATTCATGACTGTAACCGTATACCTCCATGCCCTCACTCCAATCCTTTTATTATGCCTTTGCTTATTAACTTCTGTACACCTTCTTTAGACTAATTGGTTTTCTTCCTTCCCTATCCTTCGGCACCAGCATAAGGTTTAGAAGAAGACTATCCAATAAGCGTAATGGTCTACACTCCTTATGCCTGGAGCCCTTGCAACCTGAGAGAAGGTAATGGGTAAAGACAACTGAATAATCTTATTCTATTTCTCCTGAACCGAAAACCATCCTCGAATCTGTAACGAATACCTTCGAGTTAGTATGTAACTATATGATGGCATGTCCAAGAATTATGGACGTTCGTAGTGATACGAAGTGTTCTGGTGAAATCCAAAGTGGATGTGGGAGTGGCAGGGGTATACACGGTTTTGTCGTGAATGATAGCAGCCGCAATTTTTTTTGCCGTTATTCTAATCCCTTTGTATGTCTTTACTTATTACCTTCTGTATACCACCTTTAGGCTAATTGGTTCTCTTCCTTCCCCATATTTCGGCACCTACCTATAGTCTGGAGGAAGACTATTTAATAAGCTCAATAGGTGTACCCTCTCCTAATGTCATAACCTACCCCCAAACATAGATGGTCTTGTCTGCCCTGGCCGAAACCGTATGGTTTTGTCCCTTTGAATGAACCCGGGCTACATTCCAGTAGGTCACCCATCCCAGAATTTCTCTGGCTTAAGCACGCTTAACTATGGAGTTTTTCAAACTCCGGAGTTCCGATTCATCCAAAAGGCGCATCTGTTTTATAAGAGTGGTATCATTCCATTTATAGTTCAAATCGTACCCTTTTTCGGAATGGAATTCGATACTCCCCATTGTTCTGATGGGTCCCCGTGTGCATCCGTATCGGTTACATCCCTACCTCGATACCGGATAACATCTCACTTCTTACGAGGTAGGTGGTATTCAGCTCCAACTCCACCTGGGGTATTACATTCCCCCCAACATAGAACAATGGTTCGTCCTCGAACCACAGACCTACATTTGAGGGACCAGCTCTGATACCATATTTGTCACGACCCACCCCCAAACATAGATGGTATTCTCCGCTCTGGCCGAAACCGCACGGTTTTGTCCCTTTGAATGAACCCGGGCTACATCCCAGTAGGTCACCCATCCCAGAATTTCTCTGGCTTAAGCACGCTTAACTACGGAGTTTTTCAAACTCCGGAATTCCGATTAATCCAAAAGACGCAACTGTTTTATAAGAGTGGTATCATTTCATTTATAGTTCAGATCGTGCCCTCTTTCGGAATGGAATTCGATACTCCCCATTGTTCTGATGGGTCCCCGTGTGCATCCGTATCGTTTACATCCCTACCTCGATAACGGATAACATCTCACTTCTCACGGGGTAGGTGGTATTCAGCTCCAACTCCACCTGGGGTATTACATTCCCCCCAACATAGAACAATGGTTCGTTCTCGAACCACAGACCTACATTTGAGGGACCGGCTTTGATACCAGATTTGTCACGACCCACCCCCAAACATAGATGGTATTCTTCGCTCTGGCCGAAACCGCACGGTTTTGTCTCTTTGAATGAACCCGGGGCTACTTCCCAGTAGGTCATCCATCCCAGAATTTCTCTGGCTCAAGCACGCTTAACTACGGAGTTTTTCAAACTCCGGAGTTCCGATTAATCCAAAAGGCGCCTCTGTGTTATAAGAGTGGTATCATTCCATTTATAGTTCAGATCGTGCCCTCTTTCGGAATGGAATTCAATACTCCCCATTGTTCTGGTAGGTCCCCATGTGCATCCATATCGGTTACATCCCCACCTCGATACCGGATAACATCTCACTTCTCACTGGGTAGGTGGTATTTAGCCCCAACTCTACCTGGGGTATTATACCTAATCCTAGGAGCCCTCACAACCTGATAGAAAGTAAAGGGAAAAAACATCCGAATAATCCTATTCAATCTCTCCAGAACCGGAATCCATCCTCAAATCTGGAACAAGTTCCTTCAAGTTCGTATGTAACTATACGATGGATTTATCTAATAGGAGTGGATGTTCGTAGTGATACGGGGTGTTCTGGAGAAATGCAAAGGTGATATAGAAGTGGCAATGATATTTTGCGACTCTGTGACATTCCAAAAGCCAAAGTGTTTTAAGAAGGTTCGGTTAACTTGGTTCAGGAGTTTTAGTATAGGGTTGGGCCATGATCGCTGCCCGAGTGAGAGAGAAAAGAAACACTCAACGTACACTCTAACCTAGATTAGAATGGTTAATCATTTTATCTAATCAGAATGGCTCCCACTGTTTCCTCGAATTCTCCTCCAAATCCAAAAGGAGAATTAGTCGGGATCGTCTAAAATCACCCGAGGAGTAATCCTACTCATCAGTGGGAATCAGGATCCAACTATCATCGCATGATAACTTGATGGAATCCACTCAAGTTACCACACTCCAGAAGGTATGCACAAGCCTGGCAAGTTTCCTGTACGTTTGGAACTCCCAATGTGAGTTTTTACCCCTAGGACCCAAGTGACCTTGACAATGCCAACATATCAAAGAGTCATAGTCAAGTTCAACCCGTCATTATCTTGATTGCGTTAAACCCACCCGTACGAGTCCTTAACAATGCCAACATAACCGTACGACTATCTTAACCAATCCACATATCCATGCGACAGAAAAGCATTACAGAGCTACCGAACACTATGCCTCGGCAATGCATGACATACGTAGCATGAATACTAAGCAATACTAATCTGAAATGATGGAGGGCTACGGATGGTTTTTGGTGAAAAACCTTTAACGTAATGAATTTTATATCGTTGAATGAACCGAGCGGTTTTACAAATATATAATGGCGAAAACATTTTCTAAAGAGGTCACTCCCGGTAAAGGGATCTCAGCTCTTTCCTCATCGAATGATGTGCAGGATATTCCAAACTGAATACCATAATACAAAGCAAAAGATTCGACTATAGTAAATTTATTACGCTGACGCAAACTTCTGCCCAAGGGGTCACTCCCGATGAAGGGATCTCGGCCCTTGCCTCTTCGAATGAGGTGCAGGATATTCCCAATCGAATACCACTATGCAAAGCAAAAGAAAACGTCTGTAATGTCAGTTTTAAAAAATTAGTTCTAACAACATCATATATAGGTTTGTTTTATCCTTGCATTGATCAGAATCAACGCAGCCCTATCAATTAATCACACTAGAAAAGAACGAAAATATATGATGTACGTATATTCCATCCGCATTCGCCACTGGGCCCCGTCATCACCCGTTAGGTTACTTAACCAACGACAAAGAGGGGGCGGACTAGCGCGGGTGCAAAACATATACAACATCTACTAGTATATATATAAATATATATAACAATCGTCCCAGGCATGATATAAAGCAACATCACAGAAATATCACAGAAGCAACACAGAATGGTGGATAATCTTGGAGCCCCAGGTTTCACTTGAGCCGCAAATGAGACCCGATGTTCCCTCTCATTTGGATAGCCTGTGCAATGAAAACACAGATCCCTATAAGCGTGGCAAGTTACTCGCCAAAACCAGAAGTGAGGCAACCCCCTTCAACAACGTGAATGGGCTACCCAGCACTTCACGGAATCTGGTAACTTGGGCACCCCTCAGTGGGTCAACCTATACACCCTACGAGTGCAGCGGAAAAGCCCACCAATTCTAGAGTAAGGTCCCCTCTGTCCCAACACCATGAGATGCGGACCCGTTTCCCTATAAAACCCGGCTATACGTGCACTCTACCGTGGAGTAATCCTAGTACAGAAAAGAATATAATATACAAGGGTGACATTGACCTCAACCCGGTCATGCCCCAAACAAATAATATACAAACTGGCAGTGACGGCAGTCCACATGTCGGACGCTTGCCCCGCAATAACAAATGTATAAATGAAACTAAACTGTACTAATATTGCACCCAAGCTATCCACCACGACGATCCAACCACAATCACAGCACAACACAGAACATCAACGTGAATTTCACGTTCGCAAACCCGTCTAAAAGAACAAATAGCAATTAGATGAGTTGTACCGCTCGAATGACATTCACGGTCGCAGATAGTAATGTATGTACTGATAAACATTTAAACAGTGTTAAATTATCGATTTTGAAACACCCCGAATTGCCCTTGAACAAAAGATAACAAAATATCCAAAATGGGCTAAACAAACAATACCACTGAACCAATATTCCAAAGACTAGACCACACCCAAAACACGAAGTCCTAATTCAAAAGCAGGGCCGACGAGCTCGGAAATTTTGCAAATGTGGCTGGTCCAAAACGGGTGGAATAGGTTCGTATTTGGTGAGTGTTCTAGTGGTCATACAAGCAGTCTTCTGCAGTTGCTAAAAATGTTTTTTGAAGACGTTGAAAATTCGACAGAACCAGAAATGTGCAGTGTACTGTTTCAAGGTTGTTTCGGTTTCGATACTTTAACATTGTCTAAACTAGCTACCTAAGGGTTTAATGGTTGGCTCAGATACCATGTTGGGTTACGGCGGCGCCCCGACTATCAAACCATAGCCAAATGCGGAAAAAAATTTCTAAACCGGCGCTACCACAACCCGATTCCCGGATCTACCGTAAACCCTATACAAGCAAGCAATATAAAGAGTTAGGAATGGTTCTACCGAGTTGATCCATGTCCTTTAATCTTGAACCATCATCCCAAGATCTTAGTGGTTGTGGATTGAGTTTGGTTGCCGGTCTTTCTCCATCTACGATGATCCACCTGAGGGAAACGGTGCAAGCTTCAACCTCGCAAAGCGAGGCAACCGACGCTCCAAAGTTGCTAGCAATAGAGAGTGGAGGTGTAGGAATGTGTCACTATAATTTTCTCTCATCACACATGCTCAAAGGAGAAAGCATAGATGATGATGAAGGAGGTGAAGAAAACCATGGCATGAGCAACTAAAGAAATGGCTAAGTGTTGTGAGCATGAGTGAGTCGTAGGGTTGCTATGCACGCGCACAAGGATTTACGAGACATCAACCATGCCCGATTAAAAAATTAGCCGTGCCGAACAACTCGAATACGGATCTTTAAACTAGAGATTAAGCGAAAACTAACATGCTAAACACTTTAACACTAAGTGAGAGGGATAACAACTTTTATAGATCCGGTCCTTCACTTCATATGCTCCGTGTTGAGGTCCCTTCGCTGCGATCATTGTGCTCTGGACTCTCGAGAGGCTTCACGAAGAGAATGTTGCAACCTTTGCTTCCGATCTTCGATACAAAGATGATCTACCTTGAAGTTTCGTTAACACAAGCTATCACTCATGAAATGATGTGAACACTCTCATCTAAAGGGCAAGGGAAGATGAGGATGATGAAGTAGGATTTTTGCTCTCTTTATTTATCTTTTTCTCATATATTTTTCTCACAAATATCAAAGCAAGAAAGCTTTGCATGAAGAACTCAAGGAAGAAGAAGAATAGTGATCCATTTTCTTTTGTGATGAATAATGAAAGGATTAATATGATGAATAATGCAACCATGGTTGACTTAACCATTTTAGAGAATTTACCAAGGGCTAGGGTTTGGGTTGAGTTAAGAATGAGTCACTTGAAAATATCTTTTCCAAAACAAAAAAGAAAACCTTCTAGAAACTACTAGAAGTCATTAACCCAAATCAAACCCTAATCTTGATTAATCTTTACTAAACATGTTGCATTAGTTATCATATCATGTTACAATATTATATATCACATATATAATATTTATTGTAACCAAATAAAATAATACAATTAACATATATCGCATATATATCAATGTATTACCCGAGTGAGAAAAAGAATCTTTTAGTGAGCTAATATTAGTTAATGTAATTTAATATATCATATAGATTATTATACATTAAATTATCGAATCAACACTTGATCCGACAATCCGGCTATATCGCATATAACCGACTAATATTTATCCGTACCGATTCATCGAATCAACACTTGATCCGATGACCCGGCTGATATCATATATCGCGAGAATAGAATACGGTATCTCATATCGCATTATCCTCGGTCCCGCACATATCACATATGTGCCCCTACTCCGTTTTTCCTGAGCCAAGAAACCTCTGTGTAGGACTCTAAAGAATCGTCAATACGCCGGCAGTAGGTGATGATCATATCAAACACCCACAAGCTGCAAGCGGTCAGCTAAACGTAACAGCTACCCAGGTATTGAGCGCTCAGAAGATCAATAAGCAAGCCTGTACATTATCCTGTGAATCCAAACAGTAACACTCCCGTACAGTCCGGTCTTGTCGTCTGATATGTCGCATATCACGCCTAGGGGTGGTAAACGTCAGACCCCAGTAGCTTGATAAGTCGTGTCGATTTGAGGTCTATAACAGTTCGAGAAACTACTGATAACACTTACCAGTAAATCTCAGCAACCCTGGCCAGGGATATCCGGTTATAGCCAATCGAACACAGCACAACATCAACTCCCTATACCGGGAGAGACGAATCCCCGCCTATCGCTCCATGCGATTCGGGACTGTACCCAAAAGCCACCTTTTTGCACGCCCTCTTGGACGTGGTATGATGGAAATCAAAGCACATTGGGAATCACACAAGACTCTATGACGATCTCGGGTCAACAGACTACTCTGTACCAGTGTCACCGGAGAACTGCCATCTGATGTGAGGTATAATACCATCTGGGAGTTCTCGGCGAGTCCGTCCAGTGTACCCAGTCTGCACTGAGCACCCGTACACCATCCTTGATGTCAAACACCGATGGATATGGGATCATTCATCGCCCATCATATGGGTCAAGATGCGTATACGCTAGTCTACTCTGGTGTATCGATGCCTTGTCTCGATACACCCTCGACTAGGAACAGTTATAGGATGTACTCGTCGACTACCGTGGCCCCACTAGTATGATCTCATCATAGTCCCAGTAGTCGATTACACATCCTAAGGGCTTTATCAACATGTAACATAGAGACAATCAGAGTACATGTTAAGATAAAGTACAACCAGATAGCATACTATCATGTCGAGCAAGAAAGTCCTCCCTTTATATATATCCAAGCATCCATTACAATATACATCGTATGTACAGTAATGGCCTCTAGGGCATACATATAACTAACAATCTCCCACTTGCACTAGGGCCATCTGTTGTGGTATCACATACCCAACAATTAGCTGTGGTTGAAGTATCTCATACTCAACCATCCCATAAAAGTCTCTACTGGGAAAAAGGCCTTTGTGAGTGGATCCGCGCTGTTGTCCTCTGTGTCTACTCTTCTAACCTCGATCTCCCTGGAGATCAACCATCTCCATGATCAGGTGATACTTCCTAAGAATTATATCTGGATTTCTGATGGGACGGTTGTTCCCTGGCTAAAGCCACAACTCCATTGTCACACAATGGTAGGAACGAAGTTCATCTCATGAACTTATTTATATCCAGACTGCCTCTTTGGTAGCATCCTTGGTAACGATGTATCTTGCCTTTAATCGTCTAGTAAGTCACGGTATCTAGCTTGGAACTCTTCCAACATACCGTCCCTCTACTGAGGGTAAAGACAATGCCTGCGACTGACATTCAGTCGTCCTTATCACCCTGGAACCTTTCCAGTGATTCTTCCCAGGATCGATTGATACCATCTCACTACAACTAGTGAGTATCCTAACATCCAATTAGATCCAGAAACCCAGGATTTAGGAGGTATCATCTTGATCCTATATGGAGAATCCTTGTGATAAGCGGAGATTGACCGAGCGTAGCATAGGAAACTCCTTCACTATCAAGAGTATGCCATCCACGTACTCTACGAGGATCACCACCATACTCTCTACTACCTTTTTGTATATACAAGGTTCATCTACCATTTTGATGAAGTCAAACTCTTTGACTACCACATCAAAACAGACGTTCCAACTCCGCGATGCCTGTTTTATCATATAAAACATCTTGCACGCGTTTCCGCTTCTCCCACTGTCTACGAAGCCCTCTGGCTGTGTACTTATAGACGCTCTCTTCTAAAACATCATTTAGAAAAGCAGTCATGACACCCAACCACCAGATATCGTAGTCATGGTATGTAGCCGTGGCAAGTAGGATCTGGATGGACTTAAGCATAGCTTTGAAAGTCTTAACTTTTCCATGTACACCAAGTAATCTTCTCAAGATATACTTGCTCCTGATGGGGATTTAACCCTTCAGATAAAGCAACCAAAGTCCATACTTTGTTGGTGTATAAGGATTCCATCTCAGATCGCTAAGCATCCAGCCATTCATACAGAGTCCCACTCCTGATGGCCAGCTCGAAACTAGTTGGGTCATCATCTCATGATGCAATCCTCGCTCCCACTGTCATAGAGAAACCGAAGTATCTCTCAGGTGGGTGAGAAACCCTACTAGATCGGCGGAGAGGCTGAGGTTCGTTGGAAACTATTGAATCCACATTCAATAGGCATGCAGCTTCACAAGTGCATAACTTACAAAAGGAAATAGGAAACTCAGTAGTACTCGTCATAGAGCACACCATATCACATAGGGTGTTATTGCTCCGCCACGATATTCCATCGTGCTATGGTATATTCGGAGGAGTATTGCTGAGAGAGAATCTCATTCTTCTTTAGAATAGTCCAGGAATTCCGTGCTCAAGTATTCTCCTCCTTGATTTCATCAAAGGACATAATACTTTTACCCGTATTTTCGGTTCTCTACTTCTAACTCATATTCTTTGAATATCTCAAAAGGTTCGAACTTGTGTTTCAACAGGAACATATGTCTGAATCTTGAGAGATTATCAGAGAATGTAATGAAGTACAAAGAACCGATCTTGGCATGTGTAGACAGGGGACCTTACATACATCAACATGTATCAATCCCAAGAGTTCACTAACTCTTTCTCTGTTTCTAATAAACAGAGCTGTGGTCATCTTATCTTTGTGACATGACCGGCAAGTTTCACAAGATGTAAATTCAAACTAATTTAAATATGCATCTATATGTAACTTAGCTAGTCGGGTCGCATTGATATGACCTAGTATACAATACCTCAAGAAGGATTCATTCATTTCTGAACTCTTCTTTTTGTGTGTGTTCCGTATACTAAGAACTGTAGTTTGATTTAGAACGTCAATGCTTTTAGATAACGTGCCTGAACCGATCAACTCTTGATATAGGAAATGTTCAAAACATTATCCAGCAATACAAAATTATATCCTTTCTTTACTAATAAAGAGATTGATATGATTTTGTATATCAAGTTCGGTATCTAATAACATTTGTTCAGAATCAATGTATTCTGGTAATACAGGGTGATAGTGACCAACAGACTTGGCTGCAACACTTGCACCGTTTTCTGTCTCATGAAACTCATCACCCGTTCTCAGTTCTCTACCTTTCTGTAGCCCATGTAACGGATTACATATTGTCACGACCCGAAAGTACGGAACATGACCGACACTTAAACTACGAACGTCTCGAGGCGTACGTAATCTAAGTAAACCGAAAACCCAGAAATCCAAACCAAGAAAAGTAGTAGAGTGAAGGAAAACCAATTTAAATCAAGTAGTTTTAATAGCATAAGCCGAATTATGCCTTTTTTAAAAAATATCAAATATTTCCTAAAAATTTCGGCAGAGTCTCCTTTGTAAATACTGGCCCCCAAACGGGATACAACATGAATAGTATACGAAATCAAAAAAGGCATCCCCAAGCGGGAGCTAGCTCTTCGTCAATCGACGGTCACAACCACACAAGCAATATAATATACAACGCCAAGGGCGAGGATCAAAACTTAATTAGAAACTCAAAACAACAAGAAATCCACAGAAATACAACGCGCGACTCTAAGGTCGAAAGAATAAACATCACTGGTCTCTATCTCAAAAAAATACATGTTTGGTTGATGGAATTTACTAGATACAACGGAATAATATTATACAAGGTAATATGATGGGTACGATACAAGAAAAACCCACCTACTAGCAAGTCACCTGAATGAAACTGAGCCCGCAAAGCCGTAAAGAAACCTGTACGTCAAACCTGCAAGAAACTGGGGCACAACGGGGGTGAGTTGCCAACTCGTGAATAGAAAAACATCTACGCACAGAAATCGCATAAATAACGCAATCCTAGGTCAATGATCATAATATATCCTAAAAATTGTATATAACATGCAGCCTAACAATGGCTAGGGTAAATATCTAACCCGAGTGTAAACTCATGTGCCCGTGTCAGTGCCTCAGGTAGCAATATATCATATGAATGAGGTATGAATGCATAAAGACAGAATACATGCAAATGAAGAAACTGTTTTCATAAATTAGTGAGATTTCCTTTGTATATTTTCAAAATGAGGTATCATAATGAAATCAGCATAAAACAGTACCTAGCATCGGCACAAAACGTAATCCCAATATCTCGATATCTCGGTATCACAGTCTCTGTACCTCAATCGCAATATCTAGGGCGCCGTCAGTCCAGACCGGCCCCTACCATCCATCTCAATACCACGACGGTATCCTCCGGATATCCGACGCGTCGGGTAAAATCACCGGTAAGTAGTGCTCCCCTGCCAGGCTCACATCGTCATCATCACGCGCTTCTTGCCCCGGGGTACATTACCGGGTCCACCATGTACCCGAAACGGTTCATCCATCTCCTCGAATCGGGTCTCGAAATCCATCAGCAAACTCATGGTGGGCGACTCATACATCATAGGAAAAAACCGCACTTTTATTTAAAAAGAGAGAAATCCGTTTATATATGTTTTGCGGTTTTCCTCCAAATCCAGAAAAATATCATGGAAATCCGAATCATCAATAGCATGTAGAACCATGAATATAAGCATGAGAATGAATAACAGTATGCATGAAGCGACAAGTAATAACTACAATATCTAAGATGGCATATAAGGTATGTACACTAATATTATGTCAAACTACTGGCTATCAAGCTAAGTTAAGCAACAATATTTTCTAAGGTGTACGTGACATGGCAATTACCGATGAAGATGTGTGTGAGCCGGCAAGTAAGTGTATGTGGTACATACGCATCATCGGTAATGGTGCTGGTGTCCTAACAGCATAATGTCAACAATGCAATATGAAATAACAATGTAAATATGCGATGCGGAGCGAGCAACCAAAATGAGCGGGAGCTAAAAAAATTCGACGCAACTATAACTAATCTGCATTAATCTAATATAAGTCCTACAAATGGTGCCTTTTGAAATAACACGAATCATGGGTTTTGAAAATAGGGGCTACGGTGTTTTTATGAAAAGATACGTCTTTTGAAATATCCGTAGGATCCCTTGGGCTGTCTTTAAGAATGCCCACGATTCGTTGGTTTTTGAAATAGGTAAGAAGTCTAATCTAATCTAACAACTACACTAAACTATACGGCTGAACTAACAAGCTGAACTACAGGTAAGGGAACCGCCTATCATCTGAGTCGATACATATACATACCTGTATATGTACAGTCGGTGATCCCGCCTCAATAATATCATATCCATAACTAGACATCCCAAGTCAAGAGTGCGGATCAATCATCAAAATATAGCTCGTACGTAAATCCGTCGTACGGCATCCCCAAATCTGGGTACGGTCAATATCACATTCATTATACTATTCATCTGATATCCTCTTTATCAAATCATGATTGGGGTACTGATCTACGTCTAGTACCATACTGATGTTGGAGATAGTGCCCTCATAGTCAATTATTGGATCGCAGGTACGTGATTGCAATGATTGCGGAGGACCTATCCCGGTAGGACAGTCTTACTCGAGATGATAGTATGCTATCTGGTTTGCCTTTATCAGTCATGTACATGTTCAGGTGACTGATTGCATGTTACACTTTGATAGAGCCCTTAGGATCTTGCTTTACTACCAACAGTATGATGGCGATCATATATGTGAGAGTTGGGTAGTTTATATGCATATCCTTAATTCTGGTCCCTAGTCGTGGGAGTTTCGAGACAGGGCATTGATACTCCGGAGTAGACTAGTGTGTACAGTCGAGACCCCGACGAGGGGCGGTGGCCGGTCTCACAAGCCACTGGTGTCAGTTGGATCACCTAAGATGTATACAGGTGCTCATTGGGTTATGAGTACACCGGACAGGACTCGCCGGGAATCTGCTAGTTAGTATTATATCTATCATCAGATAGCAGTTCCCTGGTGACATGTGTACAGGTTAGTTCATCGACCTGAGGTCGTCATTTGTCTCGTGTGAGTTCCCACTGTGCTTTAATTTCTACCCTACCACGGCTCAAAGGAGTCGTGCAAACAGGTAGCTTTTGGGTACAGTCCCGAGCCATATGGAGGCACGTGAGCGGATCGGCAGGGGATTCGTCTCTTCCGGTATTGGGGGCGAGGTCGTGCTGTGTCTAGGAGAGCCATTACACAAAGCCCACGGCCGTGGCAGGAGATTTACTGGTAGGTACTCCAGTAGTATCTCAGGGTGTTATTGGGCTTCACTCCGACACAACTTATACTGCTCTTAGGGGTCTGACGTTACTAGCCCCCTAGGCAGATATGCGATACTCATTGACGAACGGACCGGACTGTATATACATTGTCACTGTTAGGCTCAGTAGGGTTTCTGGATGAATTCGCTCATCGGCCTCCCTTGAGTGCACTCATCGGTCTCCCTTGAGGTCAGTCCGTGGGCAGCCGTTACGCATAGCTAGTGACGCTGACGGTTTGTGGTTAAACCCACTGCCAGGGTGCTGACGAGTCATTAGAGTCCCCCACAGACAGTTTCCCAAGTTCGGGCGAAACGTTGTAGAGGCCGTATGGTTTTATGGCAGGGTTCGGAAAATGCACGTGCGTTTACGCACGTGTCAGTTTTCGGGCAGATGATACTGGTCGGCTTTGGTTTAAGCCGGATCCGAGTATTATATTGAGTAGGTATAATATCTTTGTCTCAGTTGCATTTGTATTCGGTCGTAATACAAATACGGGTATATTTATACAGTTTCAGGGTTATCCTGAAATTCGTTTCAGGATCACTTTTGGAAGTTGTCAGTTTCCAGTTTTCTATCAGCCGTCTTTTAACATTCGGTTAAAGACGGATTTATCTTTTCTTCTGTTGAGGTGAGTCATCATTCTAGAAGCTTCTAGAAGTGGTGATGAGGCTAGTGAGTCATTAGTGCATTAATGGTGTCATTAATGCTTTTGGTGACTAGGTTTTTTGATTCAATATATCTTTGTGACTCATTGTTTTGCTTTAATGAGTTTTGTTATGCTTAAGATCTTTTGAAGTGAGAAGCTTTCTCTTGTGGTCACCCCCCTCTCCTACGGTCACCTCCCTCATGTTATAAGTGGCCGGCCCCTCCTCCTCACTCTCTCACTTGATGGTTTTCATTGGAAAAATATTATGATAGATATTTGGGGTGCATGGAATTTTACAGTTCATTTCATTCCATCACCCAATTCCCTCGGCAACTTCATTAACCGATCGTCCACGGATTTGGACGAAGTGAGACAAAGTCATCTACTCATTCTCTACATCATTCTTGGTCGTCTCTTTTAGCAAACTTGACGATCGAGTTGCCTCGAGTCAGAGGCGGGAGCCCGTTTAAAGAACCGATCATGTGGTGCCACCTCGACGAGGATATCGGAGATCGACGAGATCGGAGCAGCCACAACGGAGCGTGGGATGATGGTTAAAGAACGAAGGACTCGGATCGTTCGGTATAACCTTTCTACACTCTTTACAGTTTGTTAGTTTAGCAATAATGGCAGATCCGGGTTAAAGTATACGATAGCGCCAGTTTAAAAGTTTTTGTTCCGCATTTGGCGTCGTTCGACGGCCGGGGCGCTAGCGTAGACTTACAGTGGTATCAGAGCCTCACCATTTTGCTATACTAACTTGTACTAACGCGTTTAAAATATCGATCCGACCGGAAATCGAAAATTCCAAAATTCAAGCCCGACAGTTTCTGTTAATTTTAAATGGCTTCAAAAATTATTTCTGGATGTCTTAAAAATCTGTGCAGGCGTTTTTAAGAGCCACGACAAAATTTGGGGTCGTAACTCCTCCAAGCTGCCGCGGAAATGCGGCCAAACCCATGGTTTGGCCGCGCATCCGCGACCACGTGGGGAGCACGTGCTCCCAAATTTGGTCAGTGGGTTCTGTGTTGGATTTTGGGGTTTTTGGTAAATATCGTTTTGGCCCAGGTTTTGTTACTGTTCACCAGTAAGTCGTGGGGCCCACTTTTTGATATTTGGTCGATCGAAATTTAAACATGTTAGTTTACAGTGCTTACATTATATCTCCGACCGGGAATGTCATTTGATCGGTAAACCGCGTCTGATTGCTATAGTTCTTTTAGACGGGTTTGCGAACGTGACATTCACGTTGATGTTCTGTGTTGTGCTGTGATGTTGCGGATTTGTCGTGGTGGATAGCAGTGTGCAATGGTAGTACAGTTTGAGTTTATTTGTACATTTGATATTGCGGGGCGAGCGTCCAACATGTGGACTGCCGTCACTGCCTGTTGTATAATATTCTTTTGGGGCACGACCAGGATGCGGTCGATGTACCTTTTGTACTATTTTTCATTACTGTACTAGGTTTTACCCCGCGACGGAGTGCACGGATAGCCGGGTTCTGGAGGGCAACGGGTCCGCATTTCATGGCTTTGAGAGACAGAGGGTCCCCACTCTAGAATTGGCAGACTATTCGCCGCACTCATAGGGGGTACAGGTTGACCCAAGGAGGGGTGCTCAATTTACCGGATTCCGTGAAGTGCCGGGTGTTCCATTCACTATGCTGTGGGGACTATCTCGCTTCAGGTTTTGGCGGGTAACTTGCCGCACCCGTAGGGGTCTAGGTTTCATTGCACAGGCTATCCACACGACAGGGGAACGTCGAGTTTCAGTAGCGGCTCTGTGAAACTCGGGGATCCCAGATATCTGTATTGTTCTGTGATGCTTATTACTTTTCTGTAATGTTGCATACTATCACGCCTGGAGCGATTATTGTATATTGGTTTATATACTATTAGATGTTGTATATGTTTTACACCCGCGCTAGTCCAGCCCCCGCTCTGTCGTTAGTTAAGTAACCTAACGAGTGATGACGGGACCCAGTGACGAATGTGGATGGCATATACGTACATTTTATTTTCGTTCTTTTCTGGTGTGATTGAATGATGGGACTGCGTTGATTCTGATCAATGCAGAGTATAACAAACCTGTTTGATGTTGTTGGAACAAATTTAAAAAGTGTTGTTACAAAGACGTTTCCTTTTGTTATGCATAGCGGTATTCAGTGGAATATCCTGCACCTCATTCGACGGGGCAAGGGCTGATATCCCTTCACCGGGACTGACCCCTTGGGCAGAAGTTTGCGTCAGAGTAATAACTTCACTATAGTCGATTACATGTTGCTTTGCATAGCGGTATTCAGTGGAATATCCTGCACCTCATTCCACGAGGAAAGAGCCGAGATCCCCTTACCGGGAGCGACCTCTTTAGCAAAAGGTTTTCGCCACTATATTTTAAAAAGCTATCAGGTTCCTTCAACGAGATCAAGTTCATTACGTTAAAGGTTTTTCGCCAAAAACCAGCCGTAGCCCTCCGTCGTTTCTTATGGATGGTCAGTAATATTCAAGCTATGTTTGTTGGCTTTCGTCAAGGCATAATGTTTGGTAGTTGCTGGGGTATTCATTTGTTGCATAGATAGATGTGTTGGTTTGGGACAGTCGTATTACTTTGTTGGCTTTCGTCAAGGGTATGTACGGGTGGATTCAAAGTAACAAGATAATGACGGGCAGAACTTGACATGTGACTTATGATTTGTTGACTTTCGCCAAGGTCATAAGAACATGGGGCAAAAATCATATCGGGAGTTTCTAAAGAAACTGAAACTTGCCAGGAATGCGCATACCTTCTGGAGTGTGATAACGCGAGTGGATTCCGTCACGTTATCATGCGATGAGAGTTGGATCCCGATTCACACTGATGAGTTGGTTTACTCTTCGGGTGATCCCGATTGATTCTTCTTTCAGGTTTGGAGGAGAATTTGACAGGACAGTGGGAGGTTTCCGGATTAGATAAAGCTATGACCATTCTGATCTAGGTTAGAGTGCACGCAGAGTGTTTCTTTTCTCTCTCTCTCTTTGGCAGCGACCTTTGACCGACCCTAGACTATGACTCAGTGACCAGGTTGACCGAACCTTCTTAAAATACTGGCTTTTGGATTGTCTATGTTGCATAAGTCATTGCCACTCCTTCTTTTACCCTTTGAATTTCTCAGAACACCCGTATTACTACGGATATCCACTTCCATTGGATAGATCCATCGTATGGTTATATACGAACTCGAAGGGATTTCTTCGAGGATGGATCCAGGTTCAGGAGAAATAGAATTGGTTTATTCAGTTGTCTTTTATTATCACCTTCTCTCAGGTTGCGTGGGCTCCTTGGTTTAGGAGAGTACACCTGTTACGCTTATTGGATAGTCTTATTCCAAACCATAGGCTGGTGCCGAAAGGTAGGGAATGAAGAAAACCAATTAGCCTAAGTAGGGTGTGCAGAAGGTAATATGTAAAGACAAAATAAAGGGATTAGAAAGAGGGCAAAGTAAGTTGCGACTGATATCATTCACGACCAAAACCGCGTACTTCATCGCCACTCCTATTTCACCTTTAAAGAATAAGGTATTGTTCAGTTGTCTTTTATCATCACCTTCTCTCAGTTACGAGTACTCCTTGGTTTAGGAGGGTACACCTATTATGCATAGTGGATAGTCTTCTTCCAAACCATAGGCTGGTGCCGAACGGTAGGGAAGGAAGAAAACCAGTTAGCCTAACGATGGTGTACAGAAGATAACGACTAAAGACAAATAAAGGGATTTGGAGAGTTGGCAATAAAATATACGGTTGAAGTCATGAATTGGATTATGGAAGAGGCATTGCTATGAATACCAGGATACCCCTAAGAAACATTTTCATGTTTTAGTGCATTGTTAAAAAGAAAAACTGTTTTCCCGATTAGACACTTACTCCAAGGGTATGTATTTACCAGGTTTCATTCTCATATCCGTATGGTTTTACAGATGATGAGTGGGAGTAAGATATTGGGAATTAGGTGATCATCCTCATTATAACGGAATTCGTTGTAATTGGTGATATTTGAGGAAATCGCCAGGGTACAGTTTTCAATCTACGACGCACAGGTTTTGAGTTGTTTAACTCAGCGGACTTATACAGAGTATTGTATGTTGTCCAAGTGTCCATCAGGACAAAGGGGTAGGTCCTCGTACTATGTTCTGTTTACTTATAATTTCTCTAATATTTAGACAAGTGTTTCGTAGAAATACAAGGTCTAAGTTTTGAGAAGTTGTGGGTATAAGAATAAAGTAGAGAACCAGGTGTCACAAGTATCGGGATTCTTCAAAGAGATCGAAGATGTAGATTCTTGTGATTGGTATTCAGATGATAGTGATGGTTTTTGAGAAACGTATTTCTCTTTTAGGTTACTCATAATTGGATGGATTCCTAAGTTGAGTAATGCTGATTAGCCTCTTTCCATTAAGTTGATATGCACTGGAGACAGCTGCATGGATTGAATATGGTTCCAATTAAATAAGTGCCAAAGTTTCTGTATTGGATATAGAATGGATCGTACCTTAAAAGATGTTAAGGTACGGGGAGTTGTCCACCTTATGCTTAAAACCAGACACTGGATAACTCAGGGCACGTTTCTGTAATGGCTGTTTGTGGGTTGACCCTGGCTACGACGAGGGTTGATATTCTACCATTTGGAAGATCAATAGTGATATTGTTCTTGACTCGCCACAGTTTTAGTAAAAATGGATCTTTTTCAGAAAACAGTAGTGGGAGTATGGTAGAACTGGAAGTGATTCCAGAACCGCGAACAATTACGGAAAATTTAATAGGACCTATACATTCAATCAAGTTTGACATTCCAATAGCCACTCCGCAGATATGGTAGGTAACCTCAGACACCCGAGAGGTACTTCGGTAGGCTCCAGGACGGTGACAGGGAGGTTCTTATCTACCAAGACTTGACACTGCTGTTGTTCCAGGTTATGAGACCCGGTAGGAGGGTTGTCGTAGTCAGTGGGAGCAGCAGAAGCATAGTGGGCAAGTAGCTTATGTCTATTTATAGACTAGAGCCGTTATAGCGGAGATAGATCATCTGATTTTGATGTGACAGTCATGGGTTTGACTTCAATCAGAATAAGGGATGGATCTGTTAAGAAGGTAGTAGGGTGTGATGTCATGGTATCTGGATGACATACACAGAGTGGGAAGTAAAATTCATATACTACGATCGGTTGTACTATGGTCGTCACACAGTTGTTTCTCCAGACAAGACATGGATATAATATTAGACATTCTGGTTTCTGGATCTATGGTTTTAGATCTAGATTTGGGTGGTTTCCCAATGTGGGTACTTTGACAGATATTCTAATGGTTTTTAGAATAGTTGACTCCTAGCATAGTAGTGTACCTGCAGGTGATGGAGTCACCCTCTCTAAAGGTGTCATATAGACTAAACGGGAGAGGGATGTGCATGATTGGCAGATCACTTGCTTAGGCAATTGAGTCAATCATGAGATGTCAAGTACCACACCAAATGTTGGTTTTGCACTAGATGCAATAAGTTTGTATTAATCCAATCCTGGAGAAATATAAGGAAGCAGTTTTAGAACATAAGTACATGTTCTACGGATTTGATAATGGCAGCCTCCTTCGGGAGACGATTATCATTCTAGGCTTCAAAGGTGACATAGTTGACAGAGTGATTGTCAGAGTTATAGTTTTCCCTCTGACGAAGAGGGACAGTATTATGGACAGGTGGTTCAAGAGGATACTGTGGGTGGCATGGTGCCGGATACTGATTAGGTTCAGTGATCCATACAGTCTAAGAAGTTTGGATATGGAGTTCATTTATGAACTAAGGTCCCATCAGATATCCAGACATATTCTAAGACAGGTATTACTCAATTCGGGAGATGGCTTTCTCCGCGAACTTGAGATTAAGAGAGATACAGAAAGAAACTTCTAGGCGGATCCACTCACTGAGGCTATTTCTCGAACACAATAGTTTTTCAAACGGGCTTTGTGAAACTGATTAGTAGAGGAGTTGGATGTTCGGTTTCACACGGGCTGTGAGTAGTCGACATCGCAATATTAGCCTTGAGTGCAAGTGGGAGATTGTTGGAGATAGTGCCCTCATAGTCAATTATTGGATCGCAGGTACGTGATTGCAATGATTGCGGAGGACCTATCCTGGTAGGACAGTCTTACTCGAGATGATAGTATGCTATCTGGTTTGCCTTTATCAGTCGTGTACATGTTCAGGTGACTGATTGCATGTTACACTTTGATAGAGCCCTTAGGATCTTGCTTTACTACCAACAGTATGATGGCGATCATATATGTGAGAGTTGGGTAGTTTATATGCATATCCTTAATTGTGGTCCCTAGTCGTGGGAGTTTCGAAACAGGGCATCGATACTCCGGAGTAGACTAGTGTGTACAGTCGAGACCCCGACGAGGGGCGGTGGCCGGTCTCACAAGCCACTGGTGTCAGTTGGATCACCTAAGATGTATACAGGTGCTCATTGGGTTATGAGTACACCGGACAGGACTCGCCGGGAATCTGCTAGTTAGTATTATATCTATCGTCAGATAGCAGTTCCCTGGTGACATGTGTACATGTTAGTTCATCGACCTGAGGTCGTCATTTGTCTCGTGTGAGTTCCCACTGTGCTTTGATTTCTACCCTACCACGGCTCAAAGGAGTCGTGCAAACAGGTAGCTTTTGGGTACAGTCCCGAGCCATATGGAGGCACGTGAGCGGATCGGCAGGGGATTCGTCTCTCCCGGTATTGGGGGCGAGGTCGTGCTGTGTCTAGGAGAGCCATTACACAAAGCCCACGGCCGTGGCAGGAGATTTACTGGTAGGTACTCCAGTAGTATCTCAGGGTGTTATTGGGCTTCACTCCGACACGACTTATACTGCTCTTAGGGGTCTGACGTTACTAGCCCCCTAGGCAGATATGCGATACTCATTGACGAACGGACCGGACTGTATATACATTGTCACTGTTAGGCTCAGTAGGGTTTCTGGATGAATTCGCTCATCGGCCTCCCTTGAGTGCACTCATCGGTCTCCCTTGAGGTCAGTCCGTGGGCAGCCGTTACGCATAGCTAGTGCCGCTGACGGTTTGTGGTTAAACCCACTGCCAGGGTGCTGACGAGTCATTAGAGTCCCCCACAGACAGTTTCCCAAGTTCGGGCGAAACGTTGTAGAGGCCGTATGGTTTTATGGCAGGGTTCGGAAAATGCACGTGCGTTTACGCACGTGTCAGTTTTCGGGCAGATGATACTGGTCGGCTTTGGTTTAAGCTGGATCCGAGTATTATATTGAGTAGGTATAATATCTTTGTCTCAGTTGCATTTGTATTCGGTCGTAATACAAATGCGGGTATATTTATACAGTTTCGGGGTTATCCTGAAATTCGTTTCAGGATCACTTTTGAAAGTTGCCAGTTTCCAGTTTTCTATCAGCCGTCTTTTAACATTCGGTTAAAGGCGGATTTATCTTTTCTTCTGTTGAGGTGAGTCATCATTCTAGAAGCTTCTAGAAGTGGTGATGAGGCTAGTGAGTCATTAGTGCATTAATGGTGTCATTAATGCTTTTGGTGACTAGGTTTTTTGATTCAATATATCTTTGTGACTCATTGTTTTGCTTTAATGAGTTTTGTTATGCTTAAGATCTTTTGAAGTGAGAAGCTTTCTCTTGTGGTCACCCCCCTCTCCTACGGTCACCTCCCTCATGCTATAAGTGGCCGTCCCCTCCTCCTCACTCTCTCACTTGATGGTTTTCATTGGAAAAAGATTATGATAGATATTTGGGGTGCATGGAATTTTACAGTTCATTTCATTCCATCACCCAATTCCTTCGGCAACTTCATTAACCGATCGTCCACGGATTTGGACGAAGTGAGACAAAGTCATCTACTCATTCTCTACATCATTCTTGGTCGTCTCTTTTAGCAAACTTGACGATCGAGTTGCCTCGAGTCAGAGGCGGGAGCCCGTTTAAAGAACCGATCATGTGGTGCCACCTCGACGAGGATATCGGAGATCGACGAGATCGGAGCAGCCGCAACGGAGCGTGGGATGATGGTTAAAGAACGAAGGACTCGGATCGTTCGGTATAACCTTTCTACACTCTTTACAGTTTGTTAGTTTAGCAATAATGGCAGATCCGGGTTAAAGTATACGATAGCGCCAGTTTAAAAGTTTTTGTTCCGCATTTGGCGTCGTTCGACGGCCGGGGCGCTAGCGTAGACTTACAACTGATACCGCCTACGTATGCATGGACGTGTGTGAAACACTACGTCAAGGACCCGCTACAATGTCATGTCGTATCTCAAATACAAACCCTGCTATATCACCGATCTCACGGCCTCAAATCAAATCTCATCAACTCAGCTCAATCCCAAGTATCATCCTCAAATCCGTATGTGAACACATAGTCCCATACCTATGTGAACCCATAACTATATAACCCCATATAAGCACATATGAAGAAAAATGTATGCAAGTATGGGTGTGTGTATAAATGTGGTGCAGCCTCTACTCTAGGGTCTCGCAACACTAAACCTATCTATTCACACCTAAAATCTATCTTTATCATCAATAACCTCAATAAATAATAATCAATATATATGTGTGTATACGTATTCGTATACATCACCACGGACTGCGGGGGTGCTATACGCCATCCACCCGACTTCTCCCCGTAGATATAAACCTACTCACCTGGTCCTCGCTCGCCGGTGCCGACGTCGCGACGCGCTTGCTTGTCGTCTCGAAGTCCACATGGGTTACCTACATATCATAACGCACCGTATCGCATTAAAATCCGACTCAAGACCAAAACGACTCACGAATCTCACATAGGTCAAAACCTATGGTTGCTTTCACAAATCAACCCAAAAACTCTCGACGTCGGTGTACAAACGCCAGACCATCGAGAAAAACCCAAATACACTCATTTGTAAAATCACGAGCACTAATTATATTATAAAATAGCTTAAAATTCACAAAAACCCCAAATTCACTTTGAAAGCCATTTTTCCGAAAGTCTAGCAAGCACAAATTACCCGTTTTAATACAACATCTTGATGTTTAACCGAATCTAGCGGCCACAATATTCACTAAATATCATAACAAACTCATATAAACCATTCCTATAATTTATTCTCATCAATTTCCATAATTTCCAAAATTCTAGTTTACAATATACCCAAATTTAACAATTTTATAGCAAAAAATGCATAAACCACAATCTAGCTTGGATTTTCATGAACTAAAGTATTAAACTACATATTATAATATTAATAATGACATGAAACCTTAATTTAGATTTTAATCCCAAATATAAAACCATTTCAAAAAAAACCTAGTTAGCAAAAAAGAACATTTATCACAATTTCCAACTAACAATTTGAAATTTGTAACTAGATTTGGTTTTAGCAAGAATTAATATGTTAATACACTCATTAAGATCAATACCCAAAGATGAAAACCCTAATTTAATTTACAAACCCTTCTCTTGAATTTTGAATCATAAATTTAAAACCATAATTAAACATCTAGTTAAACTAGACTAAAGCATTAGCAACAAATGAACATGGGTTTAGGGTTTATACCTCACTATCCATAGATCAAACATGGAACTAAGCCACCCAAAAATAGCTCCCATACACCTAGATCCATGCTAGATAGGCCAAGGGAAAATGGGTATAGCTTGGATTTTGAGTTTGCTTTGAATTTGCATGGATTTTTGAAGCATTTTAATGGATTTTTGAGGCAAAATGGTGTGGGGTTTTGGTGGAGGGCTGCTGCTGTGGGGGGTTTTAGATTTGGCCAGAAATGGAGGGGGTTTGGGTGAGGGAGGAGAGAGAGTGAGGTGGAGAAAGTAATATCTAGTCAAAGTCCACCCTTTTTCTATCATTTTCCTTTCTTTTCTTTTCTTTTCTTGGTGATTGGAGAGAGAGAGAGGGGGAGGGCTGTCATGGTGCGGCCGGACACATGGGGAGGGGAAGAGAGGGTGAGGTGTGGGTGTGTGGGTTAGGGAAAAAGATAAATGTATTACCCCAATTCCCATTAACACTAATTTCACCGAAAAAAGCCTTTTTCTTCGATATTTTTCTAAACCGTTTTGGCAAACGATTTCGTTTTAAAAACCACATGATAAAATTTTATTTAATGTTTTATGATGAACAAAATTTGTTTCAACTCATTCCAATTTGTAATTTTCCCTAATTAAATGTATTAGTGACGGCTTAAAATAATAATAAAATAATATTTTTTTCAGAAAATTTGAAATTTCACCCGCGGCTCAATAAACACCAAATAATAGCAATTTCATAGCTAGAATATGTATATTTAATTTTTATAATAAGATATTTGCATTTTGACTTTTTACAGAAAACCCCCTTATTTTACCGATTTTCCGAAATTTCACCGAAACGATTTTCAAAACGCTACACATATGCGGGATCCTGATCCGGTATCTTATACCCAGGACGTAAAGGATACTGAGAAACAGTTCTATGTAATGAACACACCCGAAGATGATGCATCAACATGCACTTTCTTCGTTTGGGCGGCACGGGAAATATGGTATTCCCTAATTTCCTGGTCAGTCTTATAACAATTATAAGTTGGAGCGGGACCAACATTCCCCAGCTCAGTATAACAAGCGGGTTCGGTCAATATATCCGTTTTATTATCTTGATTAAGGCGTGATATGGTCGCTACCTGGAGAGAGAGAGAAGAAAACACTCAGCGTATGCTCTTGCAAGATTAGATTGGTTATCTAATATATCTAATCAGGACGTCTCCCACTGTTTTAATCAAATCTTCCTTCAAACCCTAAAAGGAAAGACTAGCCGGGATTAATTACACGCTACAAGTTCGCCAATCTTTCAGCCAGGCCAGTATCGGTACTTTGAGGGAGGTTCCCCGTGCTTTCACACGAACCTAATTAATGTAAACCTCGTTTTCTCAGAGGCGTAACCCCGTTGACACCTTTCTAGACACCTACTTGATCGGCTAATTGTAATGTGTAAGACTCTCCCAGGACTAACTCTTACTCGCAGCGGGTATCGGGATCCAACTATCTCATAGAAGGTATGCAATCTCATTGCAAATTTCAACACTTGAAATTCCCAATAATATTTTTGCCCCAAGCGATCTATGACCTTGACAAGGTCAACAAACCATAGAACGCAAGTCAAGTTCAACCCGTCATTTCCTGATTGAATTAAACCCACCCGCACGACCCTTGACAAGGTCAACAAAGTCGCACGACTACCCTAATCCAATCACATCATATGCTTATGCTGATAAGCATAAATAGTTACCGCAAACTACACCTTGACAAGGTCAACAAACGCAGCACGAATACTATGAAGTACTTATCTAAAATGACGGAGGGGTACGACGGGTTTTTCAGAAAACCCTTTGCGTAATGAACTTGATATCGTTGTAGAATCGAGTGATTTTTAAATGGAGTGTTTTTTAGGCTTTTCTAGTTTTGCTAAAGGGGTCACTCCCGGCGAAGGGATCGTCGGTCCTTTCCTCATCGAATAAGGTGCAGGATATTTCACAAATACCACTATGCAAAGCAAGAACTATAGAAGCAATCAAAAGACAAATCGAGTTTGTAGCATCTGCCAGTTATTGCTAAAGGAGTCACTCCCGGTGAAGGGATCTCGGTCCTTTCCTTATCGAATAAGGTGCTGGATGTTCTACAAGGAACACCGCTATGCAAAGCAAGAACTAGAGCTACCAGTTTTTAAACAAGTTTCTACAACATCTTTAGGTTTCTTTTATTTCATTAATCTCATTAATGAAGTCCCATTTTTATTATGCTTCACAAGCATCTCTTTTGAAACAAAATCTGCAATATAACATATATCTCATATATATAATATAAACATTCATCTCAGGCAGTAATATGATCTCATCACAGAACATTGCAGCAGAAGAACATATATGAAATATTGGATATACTAGGACGTCCGTGTTTTCAATACGAGCATGTATAAAACACGGATTCCACGGTCGCGATGAATAGCCAAACCCACATCCCTAGACCCCTACGAGAGCGGCAAGCAACTCTGCCAATTCTAGTGTTAGGAGACCTGGTCTCGACTCCTCGAGATGGTCTCCCACTGGACCCTAGAACCCGGTTACTTGTGCTCCCCGTCTTGGGTCTACCTAATGCGGAAAAGTAAATAATATACAACGGTGACATCTTCCGCAACCTGGAAGTGCCCCAATAAAAGAATATTACATACAAATGTATTTTACATGAATGAAAAAGAAAAACACTCATCTCACATAAAACCCCCGGCTATTCAAACGCGACGATCCAATACAACATATCACAGCAACACATAATATCTCATATCATCAACGTAAGCATGTATGTGTATCCCGATTATCGTTGATATATAGCAACGAAGCCGGCGATACACCACATACTACGCTTACGGTCACAGAAAAGAAAGTGTAAAACTACAACAGTTGGAATCCGCAATCTCTTTAGACATCGCATGCCTAACCAAATGAATTCCTTAGACATCGCATGCCTAACATTTATAAACCCCGCATTTTAGTCTCATTATCGAAAACTCTTTTCAATGTCAAGTCGGGGAATTCAACAAGATTCCCGATATGCTGATCGAATGCTCGTCGCAAACTTTAGTAGACGGCCGCACCCCCAGATGCCGTCGACGAAGTGCACTAAGGCGGAACACCGCTTCCGCGATCACCTGAACGGATGCTTTTGGCGACGGGGTTCTCCTACAGTCACTTGGTCGGGGCTATGGGGCGTGGCTGTCTATTAAGTTTACCTGGCGAGTATCCGCATACGCTACGTGATTGCATCAAAATTCCGTGGCAACCGATCATTTGAGACTAAACTGCTATGTTTATAATATTCAAATTAGTTATCTCATAACTACTTGTGGATTCCAAATATTGTATCACATTCCAGATAAATAGACAATGTTAAACTTTCCGATCGAATAATCAAACACCCAAGATTTCCCCAATTTATCTCAACACTTGAAATCAGTTTAAAAACATCCATCACATGCCACAGTACGAATGGTCCAGCCGTAGAAGGGTCAAGCCAATGCCTCACATGTGGCACGCCGTACTGCCCCAAACCCAAAGGTTCAAAAGGCAGTTCAAGACGGTCACATAATCGAGTTAAGGTTTGTTGTCTTCTAGAGGGTCCACCGCGTTACTTGCACGACTTAGAACATTTTTAAACACGAGAAAAAAATCCAACTTTTGAAAAAATTTCCGACAGTGGAAAAAGTGAGTTATTGATATCCGTTCGAACTTTTTAACAGTTTCTAAAAATTATCTGGAAAAACTAAACAAAGTTAAAATATCCGATCGAAATAACGAGTCCCCAATACTCCCCATAAAACCCAACACTTGAGTATAATTAAAATGCCCAGAAGAATCAGGAATTAGCTACGGAGGTTACTGTGCAAACCCTATCCCTCAATCCTTCCTTCTTGCCGCGAAACCGCCGCCAATACCAAGGTTTGGCCGCGGTTCCGCGATGCTTTGGACGATTTAGGGGGTTGGGTTTCACAGTAATTCCTTAAATACCCTGCTGAATTTTTTGGGTATTTTTAATATGAAAAAAATCACAGTTTTGAAAAATTTCCAGAAACTAGGGTATATCGGGTTTTCCTGGTTCGATCGGACTTTAAACTTCGTCTAGACTTCGCCTAAAGCTCTAGCTTGGCTCTGATACCACTGTAGGGTTGCTATGCACGTGCACAAAGGTCTATGAGGCATCAACCATGCCCGATTAAAAAATTAGCCGTGCCGAACAACCCGAATACGGATCTTTAAACTAGAGATTAGGAGAAAACTAACATGCTAAACACTTTAACACTAAGTGAGAGGGATTACCTTTGTAGATCCTGTCCTTCACTTCATATGCTCCATGTTGAGGTCCCTTCGCTGCGATCATCGTGCTCTGGACTCTCGAGAGGCTTCACGAAGAGAATGATGCAACCTTTGCTTCCTATCTTCGATACAAAGATGATCTACCTTGAAGTTTCGTTAACACAAGCTATCACTCATGAAATGATGTGAACACTCTCATCTAAAGGGCAAGGGAGGATGAGGATGATGAATTAGGATTTTTGCTCTCTTTATTTATCTTTTTCTCACATAT
The DNA here is from genome assembly GCA_030015575.1 of Agapanthus africanus. NCBI lineage: Eukaryota > Viridiplantae > Streptophyta > Magnoliopsida > Asparagales > Amaryllidaceae > Agapanthus > Agapanthus africanus. The sequence goes on along the minus strand of CM057339.1, from coordinate 487,227,773 downwards.
TTTTCTCACAAATATCAAAGCAAGAAAGCTTTGCATGAAGAACTCAAGGAAGAAGAAGAATAGTGATCCATTTTCTTTTGTGATGAATAATGAAAGGATTAATATGATGAATAATGCAACCATGGTTGACTTAACCATTTTAAAGAATTTACCAAGGGCTAGGGTTTGGGTTGAGTTAAGAATGAGTCACTTGAAAATATCTTTTCCAAAACAAAAAAGAAAACCTTCTAGAAACTACTATAAGTCATTAACCCAAATCAAACCCTAATCTTGATTAATCTTTACTAAACATGTTGCATTAGTTATCATATCATGTTACAATATTATATATCACATATATAATATTTATTGTAACCAAATAAAATAATACAATTAACATATATCGCATATATATCAATGTATTACCCGAGTGAGAAAAAGAATCTTTTAGTGAGCTAATATTAGTTAATGTAATTTAATATATCATATATATTATTATACATTAAATTATCGAATCAACACTTGATCCGACAATCCGGCTATATCGCATATAACTGTAACACCCGAGCCCAATAATACTATGTATATTACTAGTTGAGGGTTATTTGTTGCTCTTTCCAATTTTCCTGATTTTCTGGTGTTTATTGCTAAATTCTACCCGGTTAAGTCATTTTGGCACATAACAAATTTTAACTCCGAAAATGAAATTTAAGATGTCCATGTTAGCCTACTCGTCGCCACTAGTCGCGTGGTAGCGTCCGCGTGTCGAGGTTCCGTTCCGTTTGGCTAAACGGGCAAGTTTGGGCGACTACGCGCGCGTGCAAGTGTCCAACTTGGGGGCATGCATTTTAATCACTAAACACCTCTTTTCAAAATTTGGAACTCGCTTAAAATCCTATAATTTGAATTTGGAACATTTGGGCGCAACCCGGGCGCGATTTGGAAATGTTTCATTTCGCGCCAAAAAGGGCCCATTTAAGTTTAATATCGAGTATATATATATATTTCCTAATCTAATTTTCCTCAGCTACTTATCCCTTAAAATCCTACACGAATCCAATCTCCCAACCAATCACGAGCTCTCAATGGAGCTCGTGGGCCCCACCTCCCATTCCCTATCTCTCTCTCTCTCCTCCCTCAATCTCTTTCAAATATCTCTCTCTCTCTATCTCATCAGCTTCTCTCTCTCTTCCTCCATATTATTTCCCATGCACCGCCGCCCCTCACCCAACCCTCGTCCATCGCGAGAAACCCACAAACCCTAACCCTAGCCTACCGCGACCTCACCGCCGATCCTCCGCGACCTCGCCGTCGCCGCCCTCGCCACCACGAGACCCCCGTGCCTTCCTCCTCCCTCCTTCCTTCTCTCTCCCGCACTGCACCCATTTCCCGACCTCGCCTCCACCCTCGCAGACGTCGCCGTCGACGTCGCCCCCCCACCGTCGACGCCTCCCACGACTCCCTCTCACCCTCCTCGTCGATACCTCGTCGTCGCTGCCCTCCTCCCCTCGCCGGAACACCAACCCGAGCCTCCATCCTTCGCCTGCACCTCCCCTGTTCGCCGGAGAAGCGCGCCGGCGACCTCGTAGACACCACCTCCGACCACCTCCCTGTTCCCTCGACCACCAAAGCCGACCCCCTCTCTCCTCCACTCGTCGCACCCCTCTCCAGCAAGCCCAACGGCGGTCCCAGCCTTCGCAGCCACCATCGCGGCCTCGCCGGCGTTCCAGTGCCGTCGAACCCGCCGTGGTCACACCCCTGGTGTCTCCCTGTAAGTTCCTTCTCCTTCCTTTTGGTACAACCCCCGCTGGTCGTTTTGGCGTATCGTATCCTTGTTGCTAACTTTGATTTTCGGTTGTTGCCGGAATCCGACCGCGCCGTCTGACGAACCCGACGCTCCAGCGAAGTCCCCTGGTCCGTGTGATCCCATTGACCTCTGTTGGGACTCGATCCGTGGCCCGTGCTTCCGTATCGTGGTTTCTACCGACATCGCATCCGTGTTTCGGTTTGCGGAACCGCCGAGGCAAGTATCTGAATACTTGCTTAACATGCTACAACTTAATCATCATATTAAAACCACACAACTAATATAATATTGTTACCTGTTATAACTTAGAATTGCTAGCCACGATTATCCGTAACTTTAAATCAGTGAAATCATTGCTCGCTTTAACCGGTCTGCTATTAAGTCACACTTAACTAATCAAACCAAGTAGATCATCCCAAATTCATTTGTTAAAATCACTCATGAGATGATTGTTGTGCTTAGTTCAGATTCATGTAACTCCACTACGTATATTACCGATATTGTTCGTCTTATGGCTTTTGCACCTCAAAGGTGCGTGAACCGGATTAATATGAAAATACAAACATCACTGTGTTCACATAGAATAATAATTGTTATTTACTGTTTTCCTGCTACTGTTCATTATTTGTTACTATACCTGTTATCATCATATACCTGATTGCATTACATATTGACCGATCCTGATACACCTGACGCATGTGCTGATACACCGGACACAACACCCTATACATATCGACTCTACCTGTTGAAGGTAACCTGACCTGTTACCTGATCTTATGCCTAATGCCGACAAACCTAACCATTCCTGCTGTCGATCCAGACAGACCTACCTTTACTTGACTTGTGTTGGCATTAGTTCTTGACTACTGAATACCTGACTGACATTCATAGTTTGGGGGTATGGGGAAATCAAAGGTGAAACCGACTTGTAACTCAACAGTTCGATACATTGTTCTGATCAGTCTTACGGGCTTGGCCAGCTCCGGAGTGTTGATGCTGACATCACTCATCTATCCTACTACCTTTTACTGCTTAGCGGCACGTCTCGGATTCAGCCCCGAGAATTATGACCGTGGTCCCGGGCACGCACGGGATACTATTGAGTTACATCGACGATTCATCAATTGGTTTCAAAGACTATAGAGTAGAAAACCTGATAGGACAGTTTAGTCACTACTGCACGTTACCCTGTTTATTACTTCTCATTACTGCTTATTCATGTTCATGCTTGCACTGTTTATTACCATGTTTATGCTACATACTTGATATCATGACGCGCTGACGTCTGGGTTTTGCATGGCCCAGATTCCGTGCCCTTGACGTCGACCGAGCAGGAGTACTTCAGCCAGCAGGCTGAACTGTGAGTTCCTGAGAGTTTAGTTTATTTTTGTCATTTCATTTCCAGATGTGAGCCCGCATTATGGGACATACTGTTTATTCATTGTATTGGATCATTAGCTTCCGCACTTATTGTTTATTGATTCTTGTTATTATGGATGTGGACATGTATTAGTTTAGTTTATTTTACTGTTCTTGATATCTTTACAACCGTAATGTGACTGTGGATGGATACTTCCTACCCACAGGTAGCATGGTTGGCTATGTCACGTGCCCAAATCTTGCGTACTCTGGGAAGCGGGGCGTGACATGGTTTTATGGTATCAGAGCCATAGGTTAATTGGGTCGATTCTTGTAGTTGGGTATCGCACCCGATACACGAATCAGAATACCCGTGATTAGGAAACATGTCCTGCCACCTTGACTGTTTTACCATCCTTGAATCCTTCTTCCGGATCATGTCGGCATGCAAACCTACTCTGCTTTGTCAAACTTAAAAACCTAACTTCTTGTTATCTCTAGGACTTAGGCGACTTGGGTGGAGTTAAGTAATTGCGGCTATGATACCGCGGCATAGCTACAATGCGGCACTCTATTTAAGTATCTTGGAGTTCTAGCCTTGATCTATACTCAGAATCTATCATCATGCTAATGTGGGTACTTTGATTTCAGGGATATGGCCGATCAGAATTTGGAGATGGACCCAGGGCATGCGGTCTTAGCCGCCAGGCGAAGAGTGATAAGGGGATTGATGGAGAAACTAAAGGAACAACTCGAGCTGGAACCAGCATTTACAATGGGCCCCACGTCCGTACGTAGACGTATTCCAGTGAACAGGCGCAACGTATCACCAATGAAGAAAACCAGTATGGGTGATCGGAAGGGGAGCGTGATCTGTAGTTACTGCCACAAACCCGGACACGTGCGAAGGGAGTGTCGTTTGAGGCTGGGACTTTGTTTTAGATGTGGAGCGGCAGATCACACCGTTGATGTTTGTCCGTCGAAGCCTCGCACAAAGGATGATACACAGAAGCCTCCGCAAGGACCGTTCCAAGGACATGAACCGCTTACTCAAGGACCACAGCAGGCTCGAGCGTTCACGTTGACAGCTGAAGAAGCTAAGGCATCGGGAGAAGTGGTTTCAGGTAATTTACTCGTTCATGGTTTTCCCGCTTTGGCATTACTTAATTTCGGAGCATCCCATTGTTTATGTCATCCAAATTTATAACTACACACTCGATCAACTGCACGACCCTGTCTAGTTTTTGGGACATACACGCTGGGAATGGGAAAATTATAACTAGTAAGGATAGTAGAGATCGTACAGTTGTTGTTTGCGGACGGGAGCTTTTTGCAGACTTCTTGGTGATAGATACGAGCAGGTATGAGGTTGTCTTGGGGATGGATTTTCCTGGCACTTTCCACGCCCACATTGGCTGTAGGGCAAGGAAGGTAATTCCAGATTCCCGGACATCCTAAGTTTACTTTCATTGGAGAAAGAAATTCTGTCGGGCCAGTCGAGTTTAGGGCTAGGCCGACGAACAGCGTTCTTGCAGCTATGGTAGTGGAGAGTGATGAAGAGCCGGCAGTCGTCCGCGACATTATGGATGTGTTTGAAGACATTTCGGGCTTACCGCCGAAGCGAGATGTGGAGTTTGCGTTTGATCTTACTCCTGGTGCAACGCCAGTATCAAAAGCTGACTATCCAATGGCACCAGTAGTATTGGAGGGAGTTAAGAAACAAATGAGTGAATTACTCGAGAAGGGATGGATTCGAAGCAGCAACTCACCGTGGGGAACTCCAGTTCTCTTAGTGGAGAAGAAGGATCGCACTGCCGACGCTGAGACAAGAGAAGTTATTTGCGAAAGTGAGTAAGTGCGAATTCTGGTTGGAAGAAGTGAGGGTTCTGGGGCATGTCGTGTCAGGCGATGGAATCGCCGTTGATCCCGAGAAGATAGCAGCAGTTCGGGATTGGCCGGTTCCAAAGAGTGTTGCAGAGATAAGAAGTTTTCTTGGACTTGCCGGTTACTACAGAAGATTTGTGGAGAACTTCGCTCGTTTAGCTGAGCCGTTAACCAAGCTTACGCGTAAAGAGGTACCGTTTGTTTGGACAGATGGATGTGCATTGGCCTTCGAGACGTTGAGGCAGAAGCTGATAACCGCCCCTATCCTAACCGTACCGGATGATTCAGGAGGACTGGTGATTCACAGCGACGCGTCTGGAAAAGGATTGGGATGTGTTTTGATGCAGAATGGGAAAGTCGTCGCTTACGCATCGAGACAGCTGAAGACTCATGAGCAGAACTATCCGACTCACGACTTGGAGCTTGCAACCGTGATCTTCGCCCTGAAGATTTGGAGACACTACCTTCTGGGCGAGAGAGTTGAAGTCTTTACGGATCACAAGAGTTTGAAGTATGTGTTCACTCAGAAGGAGTTGAACATGAAGCAACGCAGATGGTTGGAGCTGATGGCCGACTACGACCTTGATCTTAAGTATCATCCGGGAAAAGTTAATGTCGTGCCAGATGCACTAAGTCGGTTACCAGCAATTCAGTTATTGACGGCACAGAGAGAGATCATTGAGGAGTTTCGGAGATTTGACTTGGAGGTTGTGCTACCGCGTACTACAGGACAGTTGATGCAGTTGCAAGTACAATCGTCCTTAGTTGAGAAGACTAAAGCGGCGCAATCGCAGGATCCTAGACTGCAAAAGTTTCGAGAGCAGGTTGGAGCCGGACTACGAACCGATCTACTGACCCATGAAGGTGATTCGTTGAGATATGGTAGCCGTGTGTGTGCTAAAAGGAGATGTGCGTGAAGAGCTCATGAAGGAGGCACACAGTTCAGCTTACTCTGTGCATCCAGGAGGGACGAAGATGTACCGAGATATTCGACAGCATTTCTGGTGGGAAGGTATGAAACGGGAAATTGCTCGCTTTGTGGCTAAGTGCTTAGTGTGTCAGCAAGTCAAGGCTGAACACCAAAGGGTTGCTGGTTTGTTGCAACCACTTCCGATTCCTCAATGGAAGTGGGAACATATAACCATGGATTTCGTGACGGCTTTACCGCGGAGTCCAAAGGGTAACAATGCAGTATGGGTGATTGTCGATCGGTTGACCAAGGCAGCTCACTTTATTCCTTTTCGGTCGGTCAATCGACAAAGACTTTGGCAGAGCGGTACATACAGGAGATTGTCAGATTGCATGGAGTACCGGTAAGCATCGTGTCCGACCGGGACACTCGGTTCTTGTCACACTTTTGGAGGAGTTTACAAGAAAGTTTGGGGACTCGATTGAAGTTTAGCACAGCTTATCATCCCCAGACTGATGGACAATCAGAGAGAACGATCCAGACCCTTGAAGATATGTTGAGGGCTTGCATGTTGGACTTCAAAGGTTCTTGGGAAGATCATCTACACCTGGTGGAGTTTTCGTACAACAATAGCTCTCAAGCGACAATTCAGATGGCCCCGTTTGAAGCACTGTATGGTCGTAAGTGCCGTTCACCGGTTTGTTAGGATGATGTTGGTGAACGAAGGTTACTAGGACCAGATTTGGTGGTGCAGACAGCCGAGAAGGTGAATACAATCAGATAGCACATGAAGGCAGCTCAAGACAGACAGAAGAGTTGGGCCGACACGTCAAGAAGACCTCTAGAGCTCGCCGTGGGCGATTTGGTATTCCTGAAGATATCACCGACTAGAGGGGTGATTCACTTTGGAAGTCGGGGAAAGCTTAGTCCCCGATTCGTTGGACCCTTCGAGATATTGGAGCGTGTTGGAGAGGTATCGTACCGGTTGGCGTTACCATCGTCCTTAGCAGGAGTTCACGATGTGTTTCATGTGTCTCAACTAAGGAGGTATGTTCATGATGAGACCCATGTTTTGGATCACTCGGAGTTGACCGTTCGGGAGGACCTGACTTTTGAGGAGCGACCAGTCGAGATCAAGGATCGAAGAGAAAGGGGAATTCAGATACTTGGGAGCGAGAAGACGAGATCCGGCAGAAATTCCCTTATCTTTTCCAGTAGTTAGTTATCTTGTATTCTTGGAATTTCGAGGACGAAATTCTTTTGTAGTTGGGTATGATGTAACACCCGAGCCCAATAATACTATGTATACTACTAGTTGAGGGTTATTTGTTGCTCTTTCCAATTTTCCTGATTTTCTGGTGTTTATTGCTAAATTCTACCCGGTTAAGTCATTTTGGCACATAGCAAATTTTAACTCCGAAAATGAAATTTAAGATGTCCATGTTAGCCTACTCGTCGCCACTAGTCGCGTGGTAGCGTCCGCGTGTCGAGGTTCCGTTCCGTTTGGCTAAACGGGCAAATTTGGGCGACTACGCGCGCGTGCAAGTGTCCGACTTGGGGGCATGCATTTTAATCACTAAACACCTCTTTTCAAAATTTGGAACTCGCTTAAAATCCTATAATTTGAATTTGGAACATTTGGGCGCAACCCGGGCGCGATTTGGAAATGTTTTATTTCGCGCCAAAAAGGGCCCATTTAAGTTTAATATCGAGTATATATATATATTTCCTAATCTAATTTTCCTCAGCTACTTATCCCTTAAAATCCTACGCGAATCCAATCTCCCAACCAATCACGAGCTCTCAATGGAGCTCGTGGGCCCCACCTCCCATTCCCTATCTCTCTCTCTCTCCTCCCTCAATCTCTTTCAAATATCTCTCTCTCTCTCTATCTCATCAGCTTCTCTCTCTCTTCCTCCATATTATTTCCCATGCACCGCCGCCCCTCACCCAACCCTCGTCCATCGCGAGAAACCCACAAACCCTAACCCTAGCCTACCGCGACCTCACCGCCGATCCTCCGCGACCTCGCCGTCGCCGCCCTCGCCACCACGAGACCCCCGCGCCTTCCTCCTCCCTCCTTCCTTCTCTCTCCCGCACTGCACCCATTTCCCGACCTCGCCTCCACCCTCGCAGACGTCGCCGTCGACGTCGCCCCCCCACCGTCGACGCCTCCCACGACTCCCTCTCACCCTCCTCGTCGATACCTCGTCGTCGCTGCCCTCCTCCCCTCGCCGGAACACCAACCCGAGCCTCCATCCTTCGCCTGCACCTCCCCTGTTCGCCGGAGAAGCGCGCCGGCGACCTCGTAGACACCACCTCCGACCACCTCCCTGTTCCCTCGACCACCAGAGCCGACCCCCTCTCTCCTCCACTCGTCGCACCCCTCTCCAGCAAGCCCAACGGCGGTCCCAGCCTTCGCAGCCACCATCGCGGCCTCGCCGGCGTTCCAGTGCCGTCGAACCCGCCGTGGTCACACCCCTGGTGTCTCCCTGTAAGTTCCTTCTCCTTCCTTTTGGTACAACCCCCGCTGGTCGTTTTGGCGTATCGTATCCTTGTTGCTAACTTTGATTTTCGGTTGTTGCCGGAATCCGACCGCGCCGTCTGACGAACCCGACGCTCCAGCGAAGTCCCCTGGTCCGTGTGATCCCATTGACCTCTGTTGGGACTCGATCCGTGGCCCGTGCTTCCGTATCGTGGTTTCTACCGACATCGCATCCGTGTTTCGGTTTGCGGAACCGCCGAGGCAAGTATCTGAATACTTGCTTAACATGCTACAACTTAATCATCATATTAAAACCACACAACTAATATAATATTGTTACCTGTTATAACTTAGAATTGCTAGCCACGATTATCCGTAACTTTAAATCAGTGAAATCATTGCTCGCTTTAACCGGTCTGCTATTAAGTCACACTTAACTAATCAAACCAAGTAGATCATCCCAAATTCATTTGTTAAAATCACTCATGAGACGATTGTTGTGCTTAGTTCAGATTCATGTAACTCCACTACGTATATTACCGATATTGTTCGTCTTGTGGCTTTTGCACCTCAAAGGTGCGTGAACCGGATTAATATGAAAATACAAACATCACTGTGTTCACATAGAATAATAATTGTTATTTACTGTTTTCCTGCTACTGTTCATTATTTGTTACTATACCTGTTATCATCATATACCTGATTGCATTACATATTGACCGATCCTGATACACCTGACGCATGTGCTGATACACCGGACACAACACCCTATACATATCGACTCTACCTGTTGAAGGTAACCTGACCTGTTACCTGATCTTATGCCTAATGCCGACAAACCTAACCATTCCTGCTGTCGATCCAGACAGACCTACCTTTACTTGACTTGTGTTGGCATTAGTTCTTGACTACTGAATACCTGACTGACATTCATAGTTTGGGGGTATGGGGAAATCAAAGGTGAAACCGACTTGTAACTCAACAGTTCGATACATTGTTCTGATCAGTCTTATGGGCTTGGCCAGCTCCGGAGTGTTGATGCTGACATCACTCATCTATCCTACTACCTTTTACTGCTTAGCGGCACGTCTCGGATTCAGCCCCGAGAATTATGACCGTGGTCCCGGGCACGCACGGGATACTATTGAGTTACATCGACGATTCATCAATTGGTTTCAAAGACTATAGAGTAGAAAACCTGATAGGACAGTTTAGTCACTACTGCACGTTACCCTGTTTATTACTTCTCATTACTGCTTATTCATGTTCATGCTTGCACTGTTTATTACCATGTTTATGCTACATACTTGATATCATGACGCGCTGACGTCTGGGTTTTGCATGGCCCAGATTCCGTGCCCTTGACGTCGACCGAGCAGGAGTACTTCAGCCAGCAGGCTGAACTGTGAGTTCCTGAGAGTTTAGTTTATTTATGTCATTTCATTTCCAGATGTGAGCCCGCATTATGGGACATACTGTTTATTCATTGTATTGGATCATTAGCTTCCGCACTTATTGTTTATTGATTCTTGTTATTATGGATGTGGACATGTATTAGTTTAGTTTATTTTACTGTTCTTGATATCTTTACAACCGTAATGTGACTGTGGATGGATACTTCCTACCCACAGGTAGCATGGTTGGCTATGTCACGTGCCCAAATCTTGCGTACTCTGGGAAGCGGGGCGTGACAATAACCGACTAATATTTATCCGTACCGATTCATCGAATCAACACTTGATCCGATGACCCGGCTGATATCATATATCGCAAGAATAGAATACAGTATCTCATATCGCATTATCCTCGGTCCCGCACATATCACATATGTGCCCCTACTCCGTTTTGCCTGAGCCAAGAAACCTCTGTGTAGGACTCTAAAGAATCGTCAATACGCCGGCAGTAGGTGATGATCATATCAAACACCCACAAGCTGCAAGCGGTCAGCTAAACGTAACAGCTACCCAGGTATTGAGCGCTCAGAAGATCAACAAGCAAGCCTGTACATTCTCCTGTGAATCCAAACAGTAACACTCTCGTACAGTCCGGTCTCGTCGTCTGATATGTCGCATATCTCGCCTAGGGGTGGTAAACGTCAGACCCCAGTAGCTTGATAAGTCGTGTCGATTTGAGGTCTATAACAGTTCGAGAAACTACTGATAACACTTACCAGTAAATCTCAGCAACCCTGGCCAGGGATTTCCGGTTATAGCCAACCGAACACAGCACAACATCGATCCCTATACCGGGAGAGACGAATCACCTCCTTTCGCTCATTGCCTCCATGCGATTCGGGACTGTACCCAAAAGCCACCTTTTTGCACGCCCTCTTGGACGTGGTATGATGGAAATCAAAGCACAGTGGGAATCACACAAGACTCTATGACGATCTCGGGTCAACAGACTACTCTGTACCAGTGTCACCGGAGAACTGCCATCTGATGTGAGGTATAATACCATCTGGGAGTTCTCGGCAAGTCCGTCCAGTGTACCCAGTCTGCACTGAGCACCCGTACACCATCCTTGATGTCAAACACCGATGGATATGGGATCATCCATCGCCCATCATATGGGTCAAGATACGTATACGCTAGTCTACTCTGGTGTATCGATGCCCTGTCTCGATACACCCTCGACTAGGAACAGTTATAGGATGTACTCGTCGACTACCGTGGCCCCACTAGTATGATCTCATCATAGTCCCAGTAGTCGAGTACACATCCTAAGGGATTTATCAACATGTAACATAGAGACAATCAGAGTACTTGTTAAGATAAAGTACAACCAGATACATACTATCATGTCGAGCAAGAAAGTCCTCCCTATATATATCCAAGCATCCATTACAATATACTGTTGGAGATAGTGCCCTCATAGTCAATTATTGGATCGCAGGTACGTGATTGCAATGATTGCGGAGGACCTATACCGGTAGGACAGTCTTACTCGAGATGATAGTATGCTATCTGGTTTGTCTTTATCAGTCGTGTACATGATCAGGTGACTGATTACATGTTACACTTTGATAGAGCCCTTAGGATCTTGCTTTACTACCAATAGTATGATGGCGATCATATACGTAAGAGTTGGGTAGTTTATATGCATATCCTTAATTGTGGTCCCTAGTCGTGGGAGTTTCGAGACAGGGTATCGATACTCCGGAGTAGACTAGTGTGTACAGTCGAGACCCCGACGAGGGGCAGTGGCCGGTCTCACAAGCCACTGTTGACAGTTGGATCACCTAAGATGTATACAGGTGCTCATTGGGTTATGAGTACACCGGACAGGACTCGCCGGGAATCTGCTAGTCAGTACTATATCTATCGTCAAATAGCAGTTCCCTGGTGACATTTGTACAGGTTAGTTCATCGACCTGAGGTCGTCATTTGTCTCGTGTGAGTTCCCACTGTGCTTTGATTTCTACCCTACCACGGCTCAAAGGAGTCGTGCAAACAGGTAGTTTTTGGGTACAGTCCCGAGCCATATGGAGGCACGTGAGCGGATCGGCAGGGGATTCGTCTCTCCCGGTATTGGGTGCGAGGTCTTACTGTGTCTAGGAGAGCCATTACACAAAGTCCATGGCCATGGCAGGAGATTTACTGGTAGGTACTCCAGTAGTATCTCAGGGTGTTATTGGGCTACACTCCGACACGACTTATACTGCTATTGGGGGTCTGACGTTACTAGCCCCCTAGGAAGATATGCGATACTCATAGACGAACGGACCGGACTGTATATACATTGTCACTGTTAGGCTCAGTAGGGTTTCTGGATGAGTTCGCTCATCAGCCTCCCTTGAGGTCAGTCCATGGGCAGCCGTTACGCATTGCTAGTGCCGCTGACGGTTTTTGGTTAAACCCACTGCCAGGGTACTGACGAGTCATTAGAGTGCCCCACAGACAGTTTCCCAAGTTCGGGCAAAACGTTGTAGAGGCCGTATGGTTTTATGGCAGGGTTCGGAAAATGCACGTGCGTTTACGCACGTGTTATTTTTCGTGCAGATGATACTGGTCGACTTTGGTTTAAGCCGGATCCGAGTATTATATTGAGTGGGTATAATATCTTTGTCTCAGTTGCATTTGTATTCGGTTGTAATACAAATGCGGGTATATTTATACAGTTACGGTGTTATCCTGAAAGTCGTTTCAGGATCACTTTTGGAAGTTGCCGGTTTCCAGTTTTCTATCAGCCGTCTTTTAACGTTTGGTTAAAGACGGATTTATCTTTTCTTGGATGAGGGTGAGTCAGTGTTCTAGAAGCATCTAGATGAGGTGACAAGGATTAATTGGTGTTGTGTTTTCATTGGTTGCTTTAATGGTTCAATTAATGCATGATGACTAGGTTTATGACTCATGCTTTAACATTAAAGCATTTTGTTTAGCTAAGGATATTTGTTCATGATCTTTTACTTAAGGTTACTCTCCTCTCTCTCCTACACTCACCTCCCTCTACCTATATATGGCCAGCCCCTTCCCCCTCCTCTCTCGATCGAACTCACTTGAGGTTTTCATTCGGTTGTAAAAGATTATGATAGATTTTGGGGTGTATGGAATTCACAGCTCATTTCATTCCATCACCCGATTCCCTCGGCAACTTCATTTACCGATCGTCCATGGACTTGGACGAAGTGAGACAAAGTCATCTACTCATTCTCTACATCATTCTTGGTCGTCTCTTTTAGCAAACTTGACGACCGAGTTGCCTCAAGTCAGAGGCGGGAGCCCGTTTAAAGAATCAGTGACGTGGTGCCATCTGGACGAGGAGATCGGAGATCGACGAGATTGGAGCAGCCGCAACGGAGCGTGGGATGATGGTTAAAGAACGAAGGACTCGGATCGTTCGGTATAACTTTTCTACACTCTTTGCACTTTGTTAGTTTAGCAATAATGGAAGATCCGGGTTAAAGTATACGATAGCGCCAGTTAAAAGTTTTTTGTTCCGCATTTGGCGTCTGTAGACGGCCGGGGTGCTACCGTAGACTTACAGTGGTATCAGAGCCTAACCATTTTGCTATGCTAACTTGTGCTAACGCGTTTAAAACATCGATCGAACCGGAAATCGAAAATTGCAAAATTCCAAGCTCACAGTTTCTGTCGATTTTAAATGGCTTCCTAAAATTTTTCTACATGTCTTAAAAATCTGTGCAGGCTTTTCTAAGAACCACGACCAAATTTGGGCACGTGACTCCACCAAACCGCCGCGGAAACGCGGCCAAACCCATGGTTTGGCCGCGCATCCGCGGCCACTTGGTGAGCGCATGCTCCCAAATTTGTACAGTGGGTTCTCTGTTGGATTTTGGGGTTTTTGGTATATATCTTTTGGGCCCAGGTTTTGTTACTGTTCACCAGTAAGTCATGGGGCCCACTTCTTGATATTTGGTCGATCGAAATTTAAACATGTTAGTTTACAGTGCTTACATTATATCTCCGACCGGGAATGTCATTTGATCGGTAAACCGCGTCTGATTGCTATAGTTCTTTTAGACGGGTTTGCGAACGTGACATTCGCGTTGATGTTCTGTGTTGTGCTGTGTTGTTGCGGATTTGTCGTGGTGGACAGCAGTGTGCAATGGTAGTACAGTTTGAGTTTATTTGTACATTTGATATTGCGGGGCGAGCGTCCAACTTGTGGACTGCCGTCACTGCCTGTTGTATAATATTCTTTTGGGGCACGGCCAGGTTGCGGTCGATGTACCTATTGTACTATTTTTCATTACTGTACTAGGTTTTGCCCCGCGACGGAGTGCATGGATAGCCGGGTTCTGGAGGGCAACGGGTCCGCATCTCATGGCTTTGAGAGGCAGAGGGGTCCCACTCTAGAATTGGCAGACTATTCGCCGCACTCGTAGGGGGTACAGGTTGACCCAAGGAGGGGTGCCCAAGATTACCGGATTCCGTGAAGTTCTGGGTGGTCCATTCACTATGCTGTAGGGGGGCTGCCTCGCTTCAGGTTTTGGCGGGTAACTTGCCGCACCCGTAGAGGTCTAGGTTTCATTGCACAGGCTATCCACACGACAGGGGAACGTCGAGTTTCAGCAGCGGCTCTGTGAAACTCGGGGATCCCAGATTATCTGTATTGTTCTGTGATGCTTATTACTTTTCTGTAATGTTGCATATTATCACGCCTGGAGCGATTATTGTATATTGGTTTATATACTATTAGATGTTGTATATGTTTTACGCCCGCGCTAGTCCAGTCCCCGCTCTATCGTTAGTTAAGTAACCTAACGGGTGATGACGGGACCCAGTGACGAATACGGATGGCATATACGTACATTTTATTTTCGTTCTTTTCTGGTGTGATAAATGATGGGACTGTGTTGATTCTGATCAATGCAAAGTAAAACAAACCTGTTTACAGTTGTTGGAACAAATTTAAAAAGTGTTGTTGCAAAGACGTTTTCTTTTGTTATGCATAGCGGTATTCAGTGGAATATCCTGCACCTCATTCGACGGGGCAAGGGCCGATATCCCTTCACCGGGACTGACCCCTTGGGCAGAAGTTTGCGTCGGCGTAATAACTTCACTATAGTCGATTACAAGTTGCTTTGCATAGCGGTATTCAGTGGAATATCCTGCACCTCATTCCACGAGGAAAGAGCCGAGATCCCTTTACCGGGAGTGACCTCTTTAGCAAAAGGTTTTCGCCACTATACTTTTATAAAAAGCTATCAGGTTCCTTCAGCGATATCAAGTTCACTACGTTAAAGGTTTTTCGCCAAAAACCAGTCGTAGCCCTCCGTCATTTCATATGAATGGTCAGTAGTATTCAAGCTATGTTGGTCTGGCCCTTAGCTAGGACATAGTGATTGGTAGCTGCTGGGGTGTTCATATGTTGCATAGATAGATGCGTTGGTTTGGGACAGTCGTACAGCCTTGTTGGTCCTTAGTCAAGGGCGAGTACGGGTAGGTTCAAATTAACAAGATAATGATGGGAAGAACTTGATATGTGACTTATGATGGGTTGGCCTTTAGTCACGATCATAAGAGCATGGGGCAAAAATCATATCGGGAGTTTCTAAAGAAACTGAAACTTGCCAAGTATGCGCATACCTTCTGGAGTATGAGTAACGTGGATGCATTCCATCACGTTATCATGCGATGAGAGTTGGATCCCGATTCCCACTGATGAGTTGGTTTACTCTTCGGGTGATCCCGATTGATTCTTCTTTCTGGTTTGGAGGAGAATTTGACAGGACAGTGGGAGGTTTCCAGATTAGATAAAGTGATAACCATTCTGATCTAGGTTAGAGTGCACGCAGAGTGTTTCTTTTCTCTCTCTCTTTGGCAGCGACCTTTGACCGACCCTAGACTATGACTCAGTAACCAAGTTGACCGAACCTTCTTTAATACTGGCTTTTTGGATTGTCTATGTTGCATAAGTCATTGCCACTTCTTCTTTTACCCTTTGAATTTCTCAGAACACCCGTATTGCTACGGATATCCACTTCCATTGGATAGATCCATCGTATGGTTATATACGAACTCGAAGGGACTTCTTCGAGGATGGATCCAGGTTCAGGAGAAATAGAATTGGTTTATTCAGTTGTCTTTTATTATCACCTTCTCTCAGGTTGCGAGGGCTCCTTGGTTTAGGAGAGTACACCTATTACGCTTATTGGATAGTCTTATTCCAAACCATAGGCAGGTGCCGAAAGGTAGGGAATAAAGAAAACCAATTTGCCTAAGTATGGTGTGCAGAAGGTAATATGTAAAGACAAAATAAAGGGATTAGAAAGAGGGCAAAGTAAATTGCGACTGATATCATTCACGACCAAAACCGCGTACTTCATCGCCACTCCTATTTCACCTTTAAAGGAATAAGGTATTATTCAGTTGTCTATTATCATCACCTTCTCTCAGTTGCGAGCACTCCTTGGTTTAGGAGGGTACACCTATTATGCTTACTGGATAGTCTTCTTCCAAACCATAGGCTGGTGCCGAACGGTAGGGAAGGAAGAAAACCATTTAGCCTAACGATGGTGTACAGAAGGTAACGACTAAAGACAAATAAAGGGATTTGGTGAGATGGCAAAGAGATATACGGTTGAAGTCATGAATTGGATTATGGAAGAAGCATTACTATGAATACCAGGATACCCCAACGAAACATTTTCATGTTTCAGTGCATTGTTAATGGAAGACTGTTTTCCCGATTAGACACTTACTCCAAGGGTATGTATTTACCAGGTTTCATTCTCATATCTGTATGGTTTTACAGATGATGAGTGGGAGTAAGTTATTGGGAATTAGGTGATTATCCTCATTATATCGGAATTCGTTGTAATTGGTGATATTTGAGGAAATCGCCAGGGTACAGTTTTCAACCTACGACGCACAGGTTTTGAGTTGTTAACTCAGCGGACTTATACAAAGTATTGTATGTTGTCCAGTGTCCATCAGGACAAAGGGGTAGGTTATCGTACTATGTTCTGTTTACTTATGACTTCTCTAGTATTTAGACAAGTGTTTCGTAGAAATACAAGGTCTAAGTTTTGAGAAGTTGTGGGTATAAGAATAAAGTAGAGAACCAGGCGTCACAAGTATCGGGATTCTTCAAAGAGATCGAAGATGTAGATTCTTGTGATTGGTATTCAGATGATAGTGATGGTTTTGAGAAACGTGTTTTCTCTTTCAGGTTGCTCATAATTGGATTGATTCCTAAGTTGAGTAATGCTGATTAGCCTCTTTCCATTAAGTTGATATGCACTGGAGACAGCTGCATGATTTGAATATGGTTCCAATTAAATAAGTGCCAAAGTTTCTATATTGGATATAGAATAGTTCGTACCTTAAAAGATATTAAGGTACGGGGAGTTGTCCAACTTATGCTTAAAACCAGACTCTGGATAACTCAGGGCACGTTTCTGTAATGGCTGTTTGTGGGTTGACCCTGGCTATGACGAGGGTTGATATTCTACCATTTGGAAGATCAATAGTGATATTGTTCTTGACTCGCCACAGTTTTAGTAAAATGGATCTTTTTCAGAAAACAGTAGTGGGAGTATGGTAGAACTGGAAGTGATTCCAGAACTGCGAACGATTACGGAAAATTTAATAGGACCTATATATTCAATCAGGTTTGACATTCCAATAGCCACTCCGCAGATATGATGGGTAACCTCAGACACCCGAGAGGTACTCCGGTAGCCTCAAGGACGGTGACAGGGAGGATCTTGTTTACCCAGACTTGACACTACTGTTGTTCCAGGATATGAGACCCGGTAGGAGGGTTGTCGTAGTCAGTGGGAGCAGCGGAAGCATAGTGGGCAAGATGCTTATATCTATTTATAGACTTGAGCAGTTATAGCGGAGATAGATCATCTGATTTTGATGTGACAGTCATGGGTTTGACTTCATCAGAATAGGGGATGGATCTGTTAAGAAGGTAGTAGGGTGTGATGTCATAGTATCTGGATGACATACACAGAGTAGGAAGTAAAATTCCTATACTACGATCGGTTGTACTGTGGTCGTCACACAGTTGTTTCTCCAGACAGGATATGGATATAATATTTGACATTTTGGTTTCTAGATCTATGGTTTTAGATCTGGATTTGGGTAGTTTCCCAATGTGGGTACTTTGACAGTATTCTAATGGTTTTTAGAATAGATGACTCCTAGCATGGTGGTATACCTGCAGGTGATGGAGTCACCCTCTCTAAAGATGTCTTACAGACTAAAGGGGAGAGGGATGTGCATGATTGGAAGATCACTTGCTTAGGCAATTGAGTCAAATCATGAGATGTCAAGTACCACACCAAATGTTGTTTTTGCACTAGATGCAATAAGTTTGTATTAATCCAATCCTAGAGAAACATAAGGAAGCAGTTTTAGAACATAAGTACATGTTCTACGGATTTGATGACGGCAGCCTCCTTCGGGAGACGATTATCATTCCAGGCTTCAAAGGTGACATGGTTGACAGAGTGATTGTCAGAGTTATAGTTTTCCCTCTAATGAGGAACAGTATTATGGACAGGTGGTCCAAGAGGATACTGTGGGAGGCATGGTGCCGATACTGATTAGGTTCAGTGATCGATACGGTCTAAGAAGTTTGGATTTGGAGTTCATTTATGAGCTAGGTCCCATCAGATATCCAGACATATTCTAAGACAGGTATTACTCAATTCGGGAGATGGATTTCTCCGCGAAATTGAGATTAAGAGAGATATAGAAAGAAACATCTAGGCGGATCCACTCACTGAGGCTATTTCTCGAACACAATAGTTTTACAAACGGGCTTTGTGAAACTGATTAGTAGAGGAGTTGGATGTTCGGTTTCACACGGGCTGTGAGTAGTCGACATTGCAATAATTAGCCTTGAGTGCAAGTGGGAGATTGTTGGAGATAGTGCCCTCATAGTCAATTATTGGATCGCAGGTACGTGATTGCAATGATTGCGGAGGACTTATACCGGTAGGACAGTCTTACTCGAGATGATGGTATGCTATCTGGTTTGTCTTTATCAGTCGTGTACATGTTCAGGTGACTGATTACATGTTACACTTTGATAGAGCCCTTAGGATCTTGCTTTACGACCAACAGTATGATGGCGATCATATACGTGAGAGTTGGGTAGTTTATATGCATATCCTTAATTGTGGTCCCTAGTCGTGGGAGTTTCGAGACAGGGTATCGATACTCCGGAGTAGACTAGTGTGTACAGTCGAGACCCCGACGAGGGGCGGTGGCCGGTCTCATAAGCCACTAGTGACAGTTGGATCACATAAGATGTATACAGGTGCTCATTGGGTTATGAGTACACCGGACAGGACTCGCCGGGAATCTGCTAGTTAGTACTATATCTATCGTCAGATAGCAGTTCCCTGGTGACATGTGTACAGGTTAGTTAATCGACCTGAGGTCTTCATTTGTCTCGTGTGAGTTCCCACTGTGCTTTGATTTCTACCCTACCACGGCTCAAAGGAGTCGTGCAAACAGGTAGTTTTTGGGTACAGTCCCGAGCCAGATGGAGGCACGTGAGCGGATCGGCAGGGGATTCGTCTCTCCCGGTATTGGGGGCGAGGTCGTACTATGTCTAGGAGAGACATTACACAAAGTCCATGGCCATGGAAGGAGATTTACTGGTAGGTACTCCAGAAGTATCTCAGGGTGTTATTGGGCTACACTCCGACACGACTTATACTGCTATTGGGGGTCTGACGTTACTAGCCCCCTAAGCAGATATGCGATACTCATAGACGAACGGACCGGACTGTATATACATTGTCACTGTTAGGCTCAGTAGGGTTTCTGGATGAGTTCGCTCATCAGCCTCCCTTGAGGTCAGTCCATGGGCAGCCGTTACGCATTGCTAGTGCCGCTGACGGTTTGTGGTTAAACCCACTGCCAGGGTACTGACGAGTCATTGGAGTCCCCCACAGACAGTTTCCAAAGTTCGGGCGAAACGTTGTAGAGGCCGTATGGTTTTATGGCAGCGTTCGGAAAATGCACGTGCGTTTACGCACGTGTTATTTTTCGGGCAGATGATACTGGTCGGCTTTGGTTTAAGCCGGATCCGAGTATTATATTGAGTGGGTATAATATCTTTGTCTCAGTTGCATTTGTATTCGGTTGTAATACAAATGCGGGTATATTTATACAGTTACGGGGTTATCCTGAAAGTCGTTTCAGGATCACTTTTGGAAGTTGCCAGTTTCCAGTTTTCTATCAGCCGTCTTTTAACATTTGGTTAAAGACGGATTTATCTTTTCTTGGATGAGGATGAGTCAGTGTTCTAGAAGCATCTAGATGAGGTGACAAGGATTAATTGGTGTTGTGTTTTCATTGGTTGCTTTAATGGTTCAATTAATGCATGATGACTAGGTTTATGACTCATGCTTTAACATTAAAGCATTTTGTTTAGCTAAGGATATTTGTTCATGATCTTTTACTTAAGGTTACTCTCCCCTCTCTCCTACACTCACCTCCCTCTACCTATATATGGACGGCCCCTTCCCCCTCCTCTCTTGATCGAACTCACTTGAGGTTTTCATTCGGTTGTAAAAGATTATGATAGATTTTGGGGTGTATGGAATTCACAGCTCATTTCATTCCATCACCCGATTCCCTCGGCAACTTCATTTACCGATCGTCCACGGACTTGGACGAAGTGAGACAAAGTCATCTACTCATTCTCTACATCATTCTTGGTCGTCTCTTTTAGCAAACTTGATGACCGAGTTGCCTCAAGTCAGAGGCGGGAGCCCGTTTAAAGAATCAGTGACGTGGTGCCATCTGGACGAGGAGATCGGAGATCGACGAGATTGGAGCAGCCGCAACGGAGCGTGGGATGATGGTTAAAGAACGAAGGACTCGGATCGTTCGGTATAACTTTTCTACACTCTTTACAGTTTGTTAGTTTAGCAATAATGGAAGATCCGGGTTAAAGTATATGATAGCGCTAGTTAAAAGTTTTTTGTTCCGCATTTGGCGTCTGTAGACGGCCGGGGCGCTACCGTAGACTTACATATACATCGTATGTACAGTAATGGCCTCTAGGGCATACATATAACTAACATGAGTGTAGCATCAAGTGAAGAAAATGAGCAAGGCTCACCCTAAGAAAGTGGCCGTTCCCACCCCATTTTCCAATCAAGCAACAAAAAATATCTCTTCTCATTTAACTAATAAACAATTCCATGCTATACCTCTCTACATGCTCAAGCCCATGCTCATGCCAACTCACCCTCCACTCCATTTCCCAAATTGATTTTCTATAAAGAAAATCAATTAATGAGGTGGTCATCTTCTAGAAACAATTCCGTATAAATATGGAATGCAACCCGGTATACGTATCCAAATACATATGCAAGTATTTGTACAAAAATACGAATAGCTAAGAGAGAAAATGAATAGTGAACAGTAATACTAGAATACATATATATATAAATACATATATAAATTATTAAATCAAAACCTGATTTAATAATCCGGCTTAATCCTAAGCCGCTAGTACTATCAACCGTCCGATTAAACTCTGTGCAGCCTGTACACCGGACACCTGTATGTACCAACAAACGTCATCTACACCATATCGTCTGAACCATGAAAACCCTCTGTGTGGGACTCTAAATACTTGTCAATACGCTGGCAGTGGGTTTAACCACAAGCATGTTAGCGGCACTAGCTGTACGTAACGGCTACCCAGGTATTGAGCGAAAGGAAGGCCGACGAGCAAACTCATCCAAACTCCTACTGAGCCTGACAGTGACAATATCCGTACATTCTGGTCTATTTATCTAAGAGTATCGCATATCGAGTCTAGGGGATGGATAAAGTCAGACCCCTAATAACGCGATAATTCGTGTCGGTATGAAACCCATCACCACCTGAGAAATTACTGATCCTAGATCAGTAATTCTCGTCTACCTTGGCCAAGGATTTCTGGTGATGGCCACCCATGCACTGTGCGACATCAACCCCCAATACCGGGAGAGGCAAATCCTCGACGATCCGGTCACTGCCTCCATATGGCTCGGGACTGTACCCAACTAAAACATGTTTGCACGACTCCTTTGAGCTGTGGTAGGGTAGTAATCAAAGCACAATAGGAACTCACACGATACAAATGACGATCTAAGGTCGACAGACTAACCTGCATACATGTCACCTTGGAACTGCTATCTGACAATAGGTATAGTATCAATTGGCAGGTTCTCGGTGAGTCCGTCCAGTGTACTCATAACCCAATGAGCACCTGTATACTATCTTAGGTGAACAAACTAACACCAATGGCTTGTGAGACCTGGCCACCGCCCCTCGTCGGGGTCTCGATCAGTATACACAAGTCTACTCTGGAGTATCGATGCCCAGTCTCGAAACTCCCACGACTAGGGACATTTAAGGATGTGCTTATAGACCCCCAGCTCCCACGTATATGATCGCCATCATAATGCTGGTAGTCAAGCAAAAATCCTATGGACTCTACCAACATGTTCATGATAATAAAGACAAACCAGATAGCATACTATCATCTTGAGTAAGACTGTTCGACCGGTATAGGACCTCCTTTAATCATCGCAATCGCCTACCTGCGATTATGATAATTGCCTTGAGGGCACTATAGCCAACAACAAGTAACCGGATTCTAGAGTCCAGTGGGAGGCCATCTCGAGGAGTCGAGACCGGTCGCCTGACTCTAGAATTGGCAGGGTTGCTTGTCGCTCTCGTAGGGGTCTTGGGGTAAGGGCTTGGCTATTCATCATGACTGTGGAATCCGTGTTTTTAATTACTGGCTTAATCTAAAATACGAACCTCCTAGTATATCCTATATTTCATATATCTTCTTCTGTTGTTTCTGTGATATGATGTGATCATATAACTACCTGAGAAGAATGCTACTTATATATATGATATACTTGTAGACACTATATATGTTTTACATCCGCGCTAGTCCCGACCCCGCCCTGCCGTAAGTTAAGTAACCTTACGGTGAAGACCCGGGTCCCTGTGGCGAATGCGGATGGCATATATGTGTGTTTTATTTTCGTTTCTTCTATGATGTTTAGGAAACATAAATGATGGGACATCATTAATAAGATTAATGAAAAGAAAAGAAACTTAAAAGATGTTATAGAATAAAATTTTTCAAAAAGGTAGCTCTAGTTCTTGCTTTGCTTAGCGGTATTCCATTATAAATATCCAGCACCTCATTCGATGAGGAAGGAACCCAGATCCCTTCACCAGGAATGTCCTCTTTAGCAAAACTAGCATATGTTATAACCCACTCGGTTTGTTTTGAAAACTACTCGATTTTAAAGAGGAGCTTAAACCACTCCTTTTCAAATCAGTAGATTCTACAATGATATCAAGTTCATTTTGATAAAGGTTTTCTTCGAAACCCGTCATAGCCCTCCGTCATTTCAGATAAGTACTATTTAGTATTCATGCTGCGTTAGTTGACCTTGTCAAGGCATAGTGTTCGGTAGCTGATTAGTGCTTTTCTGCCGCATGTTGATGCGATTGGGTCAGGGTAGTCGTACGGCCTTGTTGACCTTTTCAAGGGTCGTGTGGGTGGGTTTAATTCAATCACGAAATGACGGGTTGAACTTGACTTGCGGTTTATGGTTTGTTGACCTCGTCAAGATCATAAACCGCATAGGGTAAAAACAGATATTGGGAATTTCAAGTGTTGAAATTTGCAATGAAATTGCATACCTTCTATATGATAGTTGAATCCCGATACCCACTGCAAGTAAGTGTTACTCCTAGGAGAGTTTTCCACTTTACACATAGCTAATCCAGTAGGTGCCTAAGAAAGGTTTTAACGGGGTTATGCTCCTTCCGAAATGAATTTATTTAATTAGTTCCATGCGAAAGCATGGGGAGACTCCCTCGAAATACCAACACCTGCTTGGCTAACCGATTAGCGAACTTGTAGGGTGTAATTAATCCCGGCAAATCTTACCTTTTAGGGTTTGAAGGAAGATTTGATAAAAACAGTGGGAGCCATCTTGATTAGATAAGATAATAACCAATCTAATCTTGCAAGAGTGCACGCTAAAGTCTTTTCTTCTCTCTCTCTCCAGGTAGCGACCATGTCACGCCTTAATCAAGATAATAATTTGGATGTATTGACCAAAACCGCTTATTATACAAGGCTGGGGAATGTTGGTTCCGCCCTATCTTATAACAACAGTCATGAGTCTGGGCAAGGGATAGAGGAATACAAGGATTTCCATGCAACCCGAACGAAGAAAGAGCATTCTGATGCATCTTCTTCGGGTGTGTTAGTTATTGAGAACTGTTTCTCAGTCTGCTGTACGTCCTGGGTACCGGATCAAGATCCCATATTTGTAATCTGTTACAAGGGTTAAAGAGAAGTAGAGAACTGGGAAAGGGTGATATGTCTCTCAGAGTAAGGAATGGAGCAATTGTTGCTGTCGAAACTGTCGGCAAATATCACCTTGTATTGCCAAATGGTAATACATTAATTTTGAACAACTGTTATTTCGTACCATCGATGATGTGCAATATAATATCCGTTTCTTTATTAGATAAAGAAGGATATAACTTTTCATTAGAGAAAAATGTTATGAACATTTTCTTAAATCAAGTGTTGATTGGGTTTGGTACATTGTGTAATGGTATATACGTTCTATATCAAAATACAGTTCTAAATATACAAAACACACACAAGAGGAAAAGTTCAAAAATGAACGAAACCTTCTTGTGGCACTGTAGACTTAGTCATATCAATGTGACCAGACTGGCTAAGTTGCATAAAAATGGGTATTTGAATCCGTTCGAATTTACATCTTATAAAACTTGTCATTCATGTCTCAAAGGAAAGATGACCAAAACTCCGTTTATTGGACACGGAGAAAGAGCTACTGAACTCTTGAGACTGATATATAGTGATATATGCGGTTCTATGTCTACACATGCCAGAAATGGTTTCTCATACTTCATTACATTCACTGATGATCTCTCAAGATTTGGACATGTGTTCCTGTTGAAACACAAATCTGAAGCTTTTGAGAAATTCAAGGAATATAAGAGCGAAGTAGAAAAACAGATAGGTAAAAGTATTAAAATCCTTCGATCTGATCGAGAATGTTAATACATGAGCAAGGAATTCCGAGATTATTTAAAAGAGAATGGGATTCTCTCTCAGCTTACTCCTCCGTATACACCACAGCACAATGGAGTATCGAAGCGGAGGAATCACACCCTATTAGATATGGTGCGCTCTATGATGAGTGTTGCTGAGTTATCTATTTCCTTTTAGAGTTATGCACTTGAGACAGCTGCATACCTATTGAATTAAGTTCCATCAAAATCTGTGCCTAAAACCTCATATGAGATATGGAGTGGAAAGAGACCATATATTAAACGAGTTAAGATATGAGTTGTCCGTCCTATTTTAAAAAACAGAATCCGAACAAACTCGAAGCACGAACAGTTCTTTGCAAGTTTGTGGGATATCCAAAGAATTCACATGGATATCTATTCTACCACAGCGAGGAACAAAAGGTGTTTGTTGCTCAACATACCACCTTTTTAGAAAAGGAATTTCTTGTAAAAGAAATTAGTGGTAATGAGGTAGAGCTAGAAGAAGTTTAAGATAGACAAACTAAAAATTAAGATCTGGTAGAACCAAAGGATTCAATAGTCCCCGATGAACCTTAGCCACTCCGCAGATCTAGTAGAGTTCCTCATCCACTTGAAAGATACTACGGGTTTCTCATGACGGTGGGAGCGAGGATTGCATCATGGAAGATGATGACCCAACTAATTTCGAGAAGGCCATCACAAGTGGGGACTCTGTGACATAGCTGGATGCTATGCGATCTGAGATGGAATCCATGTACATCAACAAAGTATTGACTTTGGAAGCTGCTCCTGAAGGGGTAAAACCCATTGGGAGCAAGTGGATCTTTATGAAGAAAATTGGTGTAGATGGAAAGTATGAGACCTTCAAAGCTAAATTTATAGCAAAAGGTTGTCGTCAATGACCAGGTATCGACTATGATGAGACATTTTCTCCAGTGGCTATGCTTTAGTCCATCAAGATCCTACTTGCCATTGTTGCATACCATGACTATGAAATCTGGCAGATGGACGTCAAGACTACTTTTCTAAATGGTGATTTAGAA
The DNA here is from genome assembly GCA_030015575.1 of Agapanthus africanus. Lineage (NCBI taxonomy): Eukaryota > Viridiplantae > Streptophyta > Magnoliopsida > Asparagales > Amaryllidaceae > Agapanthus > Agapanthus africanus. Next base: position 487,201,747 of record CM057339.1, on the reverse strand, counting down.
GAGAGCGTGTATATGACACAACCAGAGTGCTTCGTAGACAGTGGGAGCAGCGGAAAGATGTAAAAGATGCTTAAATCAATCTACGGATTAAAGAAGGCATCGCAGAGATGGAACATCTGTTTTGATTTAGTAGTCAAAGAGTTTGACTTCATCAAAAACATAGATGAACCATGTATATGTTAGTTATATGTATGCCCTAGAGACCATTACTATACATGTGATGTATATTGTAGTGGATGCTTGGACATATATAGGGAGGACTTTCTTGCTCGACATGATAGTATGCTATCTGGTTACCCTTTACCTTAACGTGTATACTGTTTGTCTCTCCATTACATGTTGGTAAAGCCCTTAGGATGTGTACTTGACTACCTGGACTATGATGCGGATCATACTAGTGGGGACATGGTAGTCCATAAGTACATCCTTCAAGGTCCCTAGTCGTGGGTGTATCGAGACGGGGCATCGATATACCGGAGTAGACTAGCGTATGCCTTCTCGACCCATACAGATGAGCGATGGATGATCCCATATCCATTGGTGTTTGACATCAGAGATGATATACTGGTGCTCAGTGGAGACTGGGTACACTGGACGGACTCGCCGAGAACTCCCAGATGGTATTATACCTTCGTCAGATGGCAGTTCTCTAGTGACACTGGTAAAGGTTAGTCTGTAGACCCGAGATCGTCATAGAGTCTTGTGTGATTCCTACTGTGCTTTGATTTCCACCTTACCACGTCCAAGAGGGCGTGCAAAACGGTGGTTTTTGGGTACAGTTCCGAGTCACATGGAGGCAATGAGCGATAGGAGGGGTTTCGTCTCTCCCGGTATTGGGGGTTGATGTTGCACTATGCTCGATTGGCCATAACAGGGAAGTCCCTGGCCAGGGCTGGTTTTGAGATTTACTGGTAAGTGTTACCAGTAGTTTCTCGACCCGTTATGAGCCTCACATCGGTATGACTTATCGGTTATTGGGGTCTGACGTTTACCACCCAAAGACTTGATATGCGACATATCAGACGAAGAGACCAGACTGTACGGTAGTGTCACTGTCAGGCTTTTGCAGGAGTTGGAGCGGGCTTGCTTGCTGATCTTCTGATCGCTCAATACCCGGGTAGCCATTACGTCCATCTTGTACCGCTGAAGGCTTGTGGGTGCTTGCTTTGATCATCACCTACTGCCGGCGTATTGACGAGTTTTTAGAGTCCTACATAGAGGTTGTATTGGCTCAGGCAAAACGAGATAGGGGCGCATATGTGATATGTGCGGGACTGAGAATAATGCATGTATGTGATACCGTATTCTATTCTCGCGATGTTTGTATCGATCGGTTGTATGCGATATAACCCAGTTTTCGAATCAAGTGTTGATTCGATAAGTCGATACATTGGATGTTAGTTGGTTATATGTGATATAACCGGATTATTAAGTCAAGTTTTGATTTAATAATTTAGTGTATAATTGTATATGTGATATACTAATTTACATTAACTAACATTGGTTCACTTTAAGCATTTGTTTTTCTCACTTGTGAACAAGTTAATATATATGTGATATATATTTATTTGTGCTCTTTTTTGTATCATAGTTGTTGATACAAATATCATGGGTGTACAAGACTTATATGTAAGTCCATGTTGCGACCCCCGGTTCTTACGGGGAGGCGGAAACGGTATAAAAATCAAGTTTTTAGCGCATGGGGCAACATGGACTAAACAAAGTCGGGATCTTTTCTAAACTAAACTAGCAAACATGCAAAGGAGAGTTAACTACTCGGCAAAGTGGTTATACCTAACTTGAACTCCTTCTTCTTGAAACCTAGTAGAGGTTGATGGTTCTCTTCTCGTCGCCTTCTTCCGTCGAAGATGGATCCACCTGAGGGTTCAACCTTCGGGCTCTTTCTCGAACTTGGAGAGAACTAGAATCTTCGGCTTGCTAAACCTTTGATCCTAGAGTGAGTAGAAAGTGTCTAAAGGGTGCTTTTCTTTTAAGGAAAGGGATTCTCAACACATGAGAAGGGTTCTCCTTTTTCTAGAGGAAGAAGAAGATGAAGTGAGGAGAGAGAAGCTAAATGATAGAATGAGCTCTTTTCTTTTTGCAACCATAACAAAAAGCAAAAGAATTATCAAATTAATAATAATAATGAAAATGAAAAGGTTGATGGAAGGTTTTGGAATGACCATTATCATTTCAAACATTAAATGAATTTGCTAGAATCAAAGAGCATCTTTCTTTTGTAATGATGATGGTCAAAACTTCAACCATGGTCAAAAAGTCAACCATGGTCAACAAGTCAACAAAAAAACCAACCAGACACAATTTCTTTTTATTATATATTATTAATTGATATAACACAAATCCATTAGGGTTTGGAAAAAGACGACTGTCAACTGTGCATACGCACCCGTTCCGAAACCCTAATGAAAGTCCTCCTCCTCCTCCTCAAATAACTGTGCATACACACCTGCATTCTTGTTCCGAGGAACATGAATACTGAGAGATAAAAGCAACCCCAAAACATATACCAGTATCTGACTCAAACCAGAGCCAGCCAGTAATATCCGTCCGGACTCCAAACGTGCACAAGTGCACGGATGAGAATGAACCCTGTCGCAAAACCATGCGACCTCTACTCTGTTTTGCCCAGAGGCGAATACCCTTTGTGTGGGACTCTAAAGACTCGACACTACGCTGGCAGTGGGTTTAACCACAGACCACAAGCGGCACTAGCTGTGCGTAACGTTCCCAGGTAGATGCCGACAAGAAGGTTGACGAGGTGAAACCCCATCTGTACTCCTACTGAGTCTGAATGTGACAGTCTCCGTACAGTCCGGTCTGTTCATCTAATACATCGCATGTCGGGCCTAGGGGCCGGTAAAACGTCAGTCCCCTAATAGCGGTACAAGTCATGTCGGAGTGAAGCCCAAAACACCCTGAGATAACACTGGAAGCCTACCAGTATATCTCGCTTGCCCTGGCCAGGGACTACTCGTGTAATGGCTCTCCTAGACACAGCGCGATGTCGACCCCCAATACCGGGAGAGACGAATCTTGTCTAACCGTCACTGCCTCCAAGTGCTTCGGGACTGTACCCAACTACTACCCGTTTGCACGACTCCTTTGAGCCGTGGTAGGGTAGTAATCAAAGTACAGTGGGAACACACTCGAGGCGAAGTGCCAGTGTCAAGTCAGCGGACTAAGCTGTACTCATGTCACCTGGGAACTGATAACTGACGATAGGTATAATACCAACCTGTCAGTTCCCTACGAGTCCTGTCCAGTGTACTCGTAACACAACGAGCACCCGTATACTATCTCCAGTACGACGTACTGATGGCTATGGGACAGACCATCTCCCACACTGGGATGAGAAGCGCATACGCTAGTCTACTCCGGAGTATCGATACCCTGTCTCGATAGTCCTGCGACTAGGGACCTGTATAAGGATGTGCTTATAGATTACCCAGCCCCCACTAGTGTGACTGCCATCACAACGCTGGTAATCAAGCAAAGATCCTAAGGGCTCCACTAATGCGTATATGTGATATACTGAAATAAACAACACATTGAAGTAGAAACAAACCAAGTAGCATACTACTATATTGAGCAAGATTGTTTATACAAGGTGAATATCCCAAGCTTCCATTAAGTAATATACAAACTAGTATGATACAGTAATGGCCTCTAGGGCATATACACTAACATTATACCATACTAATTATAGGTTTAGGTTTTTATATTTAAAGTAATTCAAAAATAAATGGATAATGAGCTAAAATGCATGAAGCATCATGAAGCTTATGTTGCATTGACTTAGTCCACTTGTTTTGTTTTACTTAAGATATTAATACATCTAACCACTATAATTAACCTATGGTAATGTCTCTACATGAGTTAGTATATGATACTCACTCACCATGGTTAGCTCATTCTCTCTCTTGATCATTTCTCATTATCATTTGGAGCTCATCTTCCTCCTCCTTCACTTTCATTCTATTGTTTGAAAAAGAGAGAGAACCAAAGTGAGAAATCAAATTCTAAAGAGTACCCATTTCCTATCTCACCATCCTCTACTAGACTAGCACTTTAGTTTAGGGTGTTTGCTTCACTAATTCTTTCGTTAGTGACGTAGAAGCTTGTGTCCGTATTCCCTCGACGTAGATCATCTTCGGCCTCGAAGACTTTAAGCAATACCGTTGCAATTTTCTCATGGAGCCGTCCGAGAGTCCGGGAGTCCAATGATCGCAGCGAAGAGACTACATCAAGGAGCTTAAGATGTGAAGGACCGATCTACAAAGGTTGTATTTCGTATTCACTTAGGGTTAAAGTGTTTAGCTTGCATAGTTTTCACCTATTCTCTAGTTAACGATCTTGTTTAGGGTTATTCGGCACGGCTAAAATTTTAATCCGGCATGGTTGATGCCTTGTAGAGCTTCATTAGAGTGCCTAGTAACCCTGCAGTGGTATCAGAGCCTAGCTAGAGCATTAGGAGATGCGTTAACGAAGTTAAAACTCCGAACGAACCCGAACATGACAAAATAAAACCCTCTCTGTACATTTTTTAAAATCTAGGATTTTTCTGAATTAAAAATGCCTAAAAAAATCATCAGGAAATTTTAAGGACACATGTGCAAAATGACAATGTCTGGCCTCCAAAGCGCCGCGGAACCCCGGCACGAGCATGGCTCATGCGGCGGTTCCGCGGCCAAAATATGACGTCACCGTTGTCGTTTCGCTCAGTAATGTTTCTTTTTAATTCCCTGATTTTTTATGGGTATTTTTATCTGACTCAAGTGTTGAGTATTTTTGGAGTTTATTTTGTATTCGTTGATTCGATCGGAATATTTAATTTCGTTGGGTTTTTCCGGATATTTAGAAAGTATTAAAAAGTTCGAACGGATATCAATAACTCATTTTTTCCCGACCTGGAAAATTTCCAAGTGTTGGATTTTTCCGTTTGTTTAAGAACGTCTAGATTGTGCAAGTTACGCGATGGACCCTCTAGAAGACAACAAACCTTAACTCGATTATGTGACCGTCTTGAACTGCCCTTTGAACCTTAGGGTTTGGGGCAGTACGACATGTCACATGTGAGGCGTTGGCTTGACCCTTCTACGGCTGGACCATTGGTACTGTGGCATGTGATGGATGTTTTTAAACTCCCCTTAAGTGTTGAGAACTATTTGGGAAAACTTGGGTGTTTGATCATTCGATCGGAAAGTTTAACATTGTCTATTTATATGGAATGTGATAAAATATTTGGAATCCACAAGTAGTTATGAGATAACTGATTTGAAGTTATAAACATAGCAGTTTAGTCTCAATTGATCGGTTGCCACGGGATTTTGATGTGATCAAAAGTCTGTCGCAATCACGTAGCGCACGCGGATACTCGCCAGGTAAACTTAATAGAAATCCATGCCCCATGGGCCCCGACCAAGTGACTGTAGGAGAACCCCGTCGCCAAAAGCATCCGTTCGGGTGCTCGCGGCAGCGGTGTTCCGCCTTAGTGCACTTCGTCGATGGCATCCGGGGGTGCGGCCGTCTACTAAAGTTTGCGACGAGCATTCGATCAGAATATCGGGAATCTTATTGAATTGCCCGACTTGATATTGAAAAGTGTTTTCGATATGGAGACTAAAATGCGGGGTTTATAATTGTTAGGCATGCGATGTCTACGGAGGTTGCAGATTCCAAATGTTGCAGTTTTACACTTTCTTTTCTGTGACCGTAAGTGTAATATGTGATATCGCCGGTTTCGTTGCTATATGTCAATGACAATTGGGATGCGCATATTTACTTACGTTGATGGCATGTGATGTTATGTGTTGCTGGATATGTTATATTAGATCGTCGCGTTCTGAATAGCCGTGTTTTTTTTATGTGAGATGAGAGTTTTTATTTTCATTCATGTAAAATTAAATGTTTATAATATTCTTTTATTGGGGCACTTCCGGGTTGAGGTTGATGTCACCATTTGTATATTATTTACTTTTCCGCACTAGGATAGACCCAAGGAGGAGAGCACAAGTAACCGGGTTCTAGGGTCCAGTAGGAGACCAACTCGAGGAGTCGAGTCCGGGTCTCCTAACTCTAGAATTGGAAGGATTGCTTGCCGCTCTCGTAGGGGTCTAAGGGTGTGGATTTGGCTATTCATCGCGACCGTGGAATCCGTGTTTTATAGTAGCTCAAAATAAAACACGGATGTCCTAGTATATCCAATGTTTCATATGTTTCTTCTGCTGCGAAATCTGTGATGTGATCATTTGATGTTCTGTGATAAATACTGTATATAGTATATATAATATATTATATAGGCGTTACTTATGTTTTACACCCGCGCTAGCCCTACCCTGGTCTGCCGTTAGTTACCTAACCTAACGGTGCATGAGGGGACATCGAGGCGAATGCGGATGGCATAAGTGTACGTCGTATTTATCTGTGATGTTTAGGTGATTTAAATGATGGGACTCATTAATATGATTAATGAAAGAAAAGAAACCTAAAAGATTTTGTGGAATCGAATTTTCAAAAACAGGTAGCTACTGTTCTTGCTTTGCATCGTGGTGTTCCTTGTAGAACATCCTGCACCTTATTCGATAAGGAAAGGGCCGAGATCTCTTCACCGGGAGTGACCCCTTTAGCAATAACTGGCAGATGCTACACCCCTCGGTTTGTCTTTTGATTGCTTTTGAAGTTTTTGCTTTGCATAGTGATATATATGATATATCATGTACCTTATTCGACGAGGAAAGGGCCGACGATCCCTTCACCGGGAGTGACCCCTTTAGCAAAACTAGAAAAAGCCTCAAAAACACTCCATTTTAAAATCATTTGATTCTACAACGATATCAAGTTCATTACGCAATAGGTTTTCAGAAAAACCTGTCATAGCCCTCCGTCATTTCAGATAAGTCCTACTTAGTATTCGTGCTACGTTTGTTGACCTCCGTCAAGACGTAGTGTGCGGTAGCTAACTAGTATTTATCTGCTTATGCATATGATGCAGATTGGATTAGGATAGTCGTGCGGCCTTGTTGACCTCCGTCAAGGGTCGTGCGGGTGGGTTTAATTCAATCAAGAAATGACGGGTTGAACTTGACTAGTAGCCTATAGTTTGTAGACCTCCGTCAAGGACATAGGATGCTAGGGGCAAAATATTATCGGGAATTTCAAGTGTTGAAATTTTCAATGAGATTGCATACTTTCTATGAGATAGTTGGATCCCGATACCCACTGCGAGTAATTGTTACTCCTGGGAGAGTTTTACACATTACAATTAGCCGATCAAGTAGGTGTCTAGAAATGTGTCAATGGGGTTAAGCCTCTGGGAAAATGAGATTTACTTTAATTTGGTCCGTGCGAAAGCATGGGGATCCTCCCTCAAAGTACCGACACTGGCCTGGCTGAAAGATTGGCGAAGTTGTAGGGTGTAATTAATCCCGGATAGTCTTTCCTTTTAGGGTTTGAAGGAAAATTTTATAAAAACAGTGGGAGCCATCCTGATCAGATAAAATAATAACAATCTGATCTTGCAAGAGCACACGCAGAGTGTTTTCTTCTCTCTCTCTCCAGGTAGCGACCATGTCACGCCTTAATCAAGATAATAATACGGATGTATTGACCGAACCCGCTTGTTATACTGTGCTGGGGAACGTTGGCCCCGCTCCAACTTATAATTGTTATAAGACAGAGCAGGAAATTGGGGATTACCAGAATTCCCGTGCCGCCCAAACGAAGAAAGTGCATGCTGATGCATCATCTTCGGGTGTGTTCATTATAGAGAACCGTTTCTCAGTATCATTTACGTCCTCGGTATGAGATACCGGATCAGGATCCCGCATATGTAAATTGTTACATGGGCTACAGATAGGTAGAGAACTGAGAACGGGTGATAGGTTTCATGAGATAGAAAACGGTGCAAGTGTTGCAGCCAAGTCTGTTGGTCACTATCACCGTATATGTAACCCTTCGAAAATCGTTTAGGCAGTTTTTCGGTAATCGGCAAATTTTTCGGCTTTTTCCGTAAAAAGTCAAAATAGGTGTTTTTCATTGTAGAACTAATTATACAAAATTTAGACAAGATATTACTATAATTTTGTCACTAAAATGTCACTTATAATTTTCTAGTTAAATAAAAAAAATTTCGTAATTAATTATTTTTTTTATTATTTTAAGCCTTTTTAAATACATTAAATTAGTGATAAATACAAGTTTAATTAGTTAAATTTCTTAATTAGGAGTCTTTATAAGCTAAAATATGGTGTTAATAAAATTATATCATGTCTTGCAAACTTTTGCTTTTATGGTGGGAAAATTTTGAAAAAAAATGATGAAAAAGGGGTTTTTTTGGAAAAAGTTGAAATGAAAAGCATTAAATGATATCATATGATGTTTATTGACCTAGAAACTTCTCAAAATTTCCCCACAACTCCCTCCCTCACCTGCTGGCCGAAATGCTTCAGGTTTTTTCCCCCATTTTCCCCATTTTTGTTTAGCTTAAAACTCTTGAAAAATCCACAAAAATCCACCGAAATTCACTAAATCCTTCTCTAATTCAACCCAAAACCTTAAGCCATCCCTTCTCAACCCCAAATTGGTTTAAATTAAGGAGAAAAGAGGCCACTTTAGAGGTTTATGCAAGAGAATCAACACTTGTAAGGTAAAATTTTAATCTAGTTGTTTAATTGTAGTTTAATTATGCTAGATTAGAAAGTTTAAGTGTGAATTTTAGTTATAAATTATTGTTTATGAAATTTCAAGAAAGGGATGAAGTTCTAGATTAGGGTTTGAAGTATGATAATTGGGTTAAAATTGTGTTGTGGCCATCTACTAGTTTAAATTGGATGTTAGAGTTGGATTGTGATCGCGATATCGTTAAATTTCGATGTTTGCATCGAATCGGTATTGAAATCGCTTACTAGATCTTTTGTAGAAAATAGAATGCGTTCAATTTGCGTTAGGTTAGCAATATTATTAGCTTCGTATAGGATTATTAGAATGCGCGAACGCGGGGTTTCGTCTAGTCGGGTGGTAGTTTGTCGATTTCCCCGAAATGACGATTTTTGTTAAAGGATTGCGATTTTCGTGCGTTTTTCCGCGCACTGAGTGCATGCTACGATTAATTTGAGGGCGTGGATAACTGTATGTTGTGACTTGCATTGTGTTAGGTTTTGTAATCTTATGCTTGATATTATGCAAATATAGGATCCGTCGGGGAAACTTCGGACACGGCGCGAAAAGGCAAAGCGGTGGCCGGATCAGATTAGCGGGGATTTCTGGTGAGTAGATATATTCATCTATGGGGGAATCGTCTGGATGGCGCGAGGCGCCCCCCTAGTTAGGATTACCCTACTTTTTGCAAGATTATATTGTTAGTTAGCTTATCCATTCATGTACACTGCATACCCTTATAGCGAACAGTATGTTAAATTGCATGGACATTCATCTCTACCTATGCGATATCATTTCGTAGGACACGAACACCTTACCATTGGCATATGTTGCACGCGCACTATTCATATGACACACACGACTTTGGTAATTGACATGCCACGTGCACGATAGAACCTGTTTATCTTAATATCATCACCTGCATTCATACTTGATATATGAAACTGCATCGCATGCACATATCTCGCATCATCATCATATTTACATAGAACTCTAGCCAAAATTTACATCATACACATTGATATCATAGACATTTGTCATATATATAACATGTGGACATTATGATTTTTTTTGAGGATTTCAGTTTTGCTGCGATTTCTGGATTTTTGGGGAAAACCGCAAGAATTTAACAAAACCTTATATTTATCCTTTTCAAAACAAAAGTTGCGGTTTTCTCGTGATGTATGTGTCGTCCACCATGAGTTTTCATGTTTTCTGTTGGATTTCGAGACCCGATTCGAGGAGTGGATGAACCGTGTCGGGTACATGGTGGGCCCGGTATGGTATCCCGGGGCAAGAAGATCGAGTTGTAGACGATGAGCCTGGCAGGGAAAGACTACCTACCGGTGATGTCTAGCGCGGCGGATATCCGGAGGATACCGACCGTTGTCGTGAGATTTATGATAGGGGCCGATCCGGACTGACGGAGCCCGATATTGAGACAGATATGATTCCTTTTTGGTGTCGATGCTTGACACGGGTTTTCAGATGATTTCTTGATGATATTTAGCTATTATACAGATATTCATGTTCTAAAGTTAAGAATTCAATAACCTTAGCAGTTAAAACACTTAAAGACTTAATAATGATATTGCATACCTGTGCATGCATACTAGAGATAGTATATCACATATGGACATACATGTTGTGGTGCATTGCGTGCATTCTTACGTTTGCCTTATTAGATGTTATATTTACTCACGAGCTGGCAACTCACCCCCGTTGTGCCACAGTGTCTTGCAGGTCGGACCCGTCAGTCTTGTAGCGGCGGGCTATCTTATCATCAGTTCCTTTTGCTCAGACTCGCGACATCGCCCGTAGGTGGGTTGCGAGTATACTTTATTTCTTTTTGCTTTATCATTGTATCTAATATTCTCCATCTACCACTTGTATTGTATATGCGACCTAGTGATGAGACTGAGAGATTTGTATATTTGTGGTTTCTTTTGGGTCGAGCTCACTTGAGCCGACGTGTGTTCTCTGGTATTTGCATTTCTTTTATGCTCTTTTTCTTGATATTACTATTATATTGCATGTGGTTTTGATCCGCCTTGGGCGAAGAGCTAGCTCCTGCTTGGGGATGCCATTTTTATGATTTCATATGTATTATCTTGTTGTACCCATTTTTGGGGATAGAAAATACAGGGGAGACTCTGCCGAAATTTTCAGAAATTTTTGATGTTTTAAAAAGGGATTCTATGCAACTTAATTGATTTAAAAACCGTTTTCGTTTAAGGTTTTCATTCACTCTCTTTTGATTCTGGGTTAGATTTCTGGGCTTTGGCTGACTTAGGTTACGGTACGCCTTTAGACGTCTCGTAATCTAAGTGCCAGTCACGTTCCGTACTTTCGGGTCTTGACAAAGTTGGTATCAGAGCGTAGGTTTTACCTTTCTGAGTGTAGGACGACCTTGGTAGATGGAGTAGGTGACTTAAGCAGAGTGGCGTAGCGTGGGTATGATCCGCGGCATACTTACGATACGGTACTCCGCCTAAGTGACCTTAGGACATAATTGCTTGTATTTCCTTTCTTTATTCCTTGCATTCCTTGATTCAATTGCAATGATCTTATCATTCCTGTTTATTATTCCAGCTTCGATGCCGCCAAAGACTACGAGAGCTCAGCGGGCTGCCGCTATGGATGAGATTCAGGCGGGCCCGTCTGAGGCGAGGATCGAGCGGGAGGATACGCCTACCTCTCAGGGTCATACTGATCCGCCTTATCCTGACCGTATTGCCAGATTAGAGGTCGGCATGCAAGAGTTGCGGCAGATGATGGGATCTTTAGTTGAGTCCAGTCGGGCACAGAGATCCGAGGACGTTCCTTCCACCGCACAGACCACGATCGTACCTGCTGCACAGATGGTCACTCCTGCTGCTACTACGGAGACTATCCCTGTTTCACTATAGGAGTTTATGAGATTGAGACCTCCAGCTTTTACCGGTACAGATGCGACAGAGGACCCACAGGCATTTCTTGATAGGATGGCTCGGATTTTCCGTTCGTTGAGGTGTTCTGATGACAGACTGGTGGAGTTTGCGAGTTTTCGTCTGGAGGGTCTTGCCCAGACATGGTACGACTCAGTAGAGAGAGGCCGAGCTGCAGGTCTGCCTTCTATGACCTGGGATGAGTTTACAGCTGCATTTCTTGCCCGTTTTCTTCCGGAGAGTGTCCGAGATGCTCGAGCCCGTAGTTTTGAGTCTTTGCGCAAGACTCCTGGGATGACAGTGTCGGAGTATGATATACAGTTTACCCAGTTGTCTCGATATGCTCCGTACCTAGTAGACACAGATGAGAAGAGAATAAAGAGGTTTGTGTGAGGGCTTGATACACAGCTATTCCTTGCCATCGGCACCCAGCACTTCGATACATACGCAGCCGCGATGGATGCAGCCTTACTTTTGGAGGAGTGTATTTCTGAGACTCCGGTCGTTTCTGGGCCGAAGAGGATCCGTACTGATACGCCAGCTCAGCGGCAGATGGGCAGACACCGTAATAGATTATTTCCGGGAGATGGCAGAGGCAGAGGATTGAGACGAGGTCAGTTATTTGGCTCATATCCACAGACCCAGCAGTCGTCTCCAGGATGTTTTCGGAGTGGGAGTCAGTACCACCGTATCAGAGACTGTACCATGGGACGTCAGGGCGCGGCGACAGTCCCGCATGTGACTTTACCACCCTCACCACCTTCTCAGAGAGCTTTACTTCTTACTCCTGATGATGCTCCACGCCAGTCAGATGCTTCTAGAGGCCGTGGGCGTGGCGGTCCAGTCCAGAGAGGACGAGGCGACAGAGGCAGAGGCCGAGGTAGAGGCAGAGGACAGCCAGCTATTAGTGGTGGACAGGCCCGAGTGTTCGCATTGACTCCTCAGGATGCACAGGCATCCAATGCCGTCGTGACAGGTACTCTGCCAGTATGTTCTTTTGATGCACGGGTATTGTTAGATCCAGGCTCCACACATTCCTATGTATCCACGTACTTTGCACCGAGGTTGGGCCGAGAGTCTTCTCCGTTAGATCAGCCGCTTGTCGTTATTACCCCGGTAGGCGAGTCTTTTGTTGCCCGTTTTGTGTACCGATCTTGTTCCGTTCGTATCGGGGAGAGAGAATCTTCAGTAGATTTGATTCTCCTCGATATGCTAGACTTTGACGTTCTTCTTGGTATGGACTGGCTAGCCACCTGTTATGCATCCGTGGACTGCCGTGAAAAGGCAGTCAGATTCAGTTTTCCTGGTGAGCCGGTTCTTATTATTCAGGGAGATCGTAGTGCTACCCTTCCCAGCTTGATTTCTTCTCTTCGCGCTGGTCAGCTCTTAAGGAAAGGGTGTCAGGGATTCTTAGCCTATATTTGTGATACTAGCTCCACAGAGGTTCCGTTGGACCAGGTCCCTGTTGTGAGAGAGTTTCCTGATGTATTCCCTGACGAGCTGCCTGGTCTGCCACCAGAGCGTGAGATTGAGTTCTGTATTGACTTGATCCCCGGCACGGGGACTATTTCTATACCTCCTTATCGGATGGCCCTGATGGAGCTGAGAGAGCTAAAGGATCAGTTACAGGACTTGCTGGACAAAGGGCTTATCCGACCGAGTGTGTCACCTTGGGGTGCTCCCGTCTTGTTTGTTAAGAAGAAGGACGGAAGTATGCGCTTATGCATTGATTATCGTCAGCTGAACCGGGTTACTGTGCGGAACAGGTATCCCCTACCCCGCATTGATGACTTATTTGATCAGCTCCAGGGTGCAGGGTTCTTCTCGAAGGCTGATTTACGATCAGGTTATCACCAGTTGCGAGTTCGAAAGGAGGATATTCCGAAGACCGCCTTCCGTACTCGATATGGTCATTACGAGTTCTTGGTGATGTCGTTCGGGCTCACCAATGCCCCGGCAGCGTTTATGGATTTGATGAACCGCGTATTCAGGCCGTATCTCGATCAGTTCATCATTGTGTTCATTGACGACATTTTGGTTTATTCTCGGAGCCGGGAGGAGCATGAGCAGCACTTACGTATCACATTGCAGACTTTGAGGGAGCATCAGCTGTTTGCCAAATTTTCCAAGTGCGCATTCTGGTTAGACAGTGTCGACTTCTTGGGTCATGTGGTGACGAGAGATGGTATTTGCGTGGACCCGAAGAAGATCGAGGCAGTTCAGCGCTGGCCTAGACCAGTATCAGTTACAGAGGTTCGCAGTTTTCTAGGTCTGGCCGGCTATTATCGACGTTTTGTCCAGGATTTCTCCCGCATTGCTGCACCGTTGACCGGGTTGACCCGGAAGGGGGTTCCTTTTGATTGGACCCAGGCATGTGAGGATAGCTTCCAGCAGTTGAAGACTCGTCTGACTACTGCACCAGTGTTAGCATTGCCTTTAGGATCAGGCGGGTTCGTGGTATACTGTGATGCTTCTAGAGTGGGGCTGGGATGTGTATTGATGCAGCACGACAGAGTTATCGCGTATGCTTCTCGGCAGCTGAGGAAACACGAGCAGAACTACCCCACCCATGATTTAGAGATGGCTGCAGTGGTATTTGCACTCAAGATCTGGAGACATTACCTATACGGTGAGTCGTGCCAGATATTCACTGACCACAAGAGTTTGAAGTATATCTTCCAGCAGCGAGATCTGAACCTGAGACAGCGCCGTTGGATGGAGTTGGTGAAGGATTATGACAGCGAGATTCTATACCATCCGGGCAAGGCGAATGTGGTGGCAGATGCTTTGAGTAGGAGGCCCGGAGGTAGCCTATCTTGTTTGAGCGCAGTACAGATGCAGTCGACGGCGGATTGGCAGGTGTTATGTGACAGCAGAGTGCAGTTCGAGTTTACTTCTTCAGGGGGACAGCTGGCCCATTTCAGAGCACGCCCACAGTTACTTGACCGTATCTATGAGGCACAGTCCGGCGATGCCCGTACATTAGAGATTATTAAGCAGATTCGGCAGGGCAGAGTTTCTGAGTTCGTGCTTGATGATCAGGGGATACTTCGATTTGGGACTCAACTGTGTGTGCCAGATTCAGAGGTTCTGAGGCGTGATATTCTCGAGGAGGCACATAGATCAGTATACAGTGTTCACCCAGGTTCCACCAAGATGTACCGTGATTTGAGAGAGGTTTACTGGTGGCACGGGATGAAGAAGGATGTTACAGACTTTGTGTTGAGATGCCTGACTTGTCAGCAAGTCAAGGCCGAGCACCAGAGGCCAGCCGGCGAGTTACAGCCTTTGCCCATCCCTGAGTGGAAGTGGGAGCAGGTCTCCATGGACTTCGTTGTGGGTCTACCCAGGACTAGTCGAGGGTATGACTCTATTTGGGTGATTATGGATCGACTGACGAAAGCGGCTCACTTTCTGCCAGTGAAGACCACTTTTGGATTTTCTCAGTACGCCCAGGTTTATATTGATGAGATAGTGCGACTGCATGGTGTTCCGACTTGCATCGTGTCCGACCGTGGCACCCAGTTTACCAGCCGGTTGTGGCAGAAACTCCAGGAAGCTTTGGGCACCCGATTGAATTTTAGCACAGCCTTTCATCCGCAGACTGACGGTCAGTCGGAGCGTACGATTTAGACTCTTGAGGACATGCTCAGAGCTTGTGTTTTAGATTTCGGTGGTAGCTAGGATCGTCATTTGCCTTTGATCGAGTTTTCCTACAATAATAGCTTCCAGGAGACGATTCAGATGGCACCTTTCGAGGCTTTATATGGGAGGAGATGTCGATCGCCTGTATGTTGGACAGAGCTCAGGGAGAGCAGTATTTTGGGGCCGCAGATCGTACAGGAGACGACCGAGAAGATACAGCTGATTCGGGACAGGATGAGAGCGGCACAGAGCAGGCAGAAATCTTATGCTGACAGGCGCCGTCGCCGACTCGAGTTCGCTGTTGGCGATCATGTTTTCCTGAAGGTCTCTCCGATGAAAGGTGTGATGAGATTTTGGCGGAAAGGGAAACTGAGTCCTAGATATGTTGGTCCTTTCGAGATCCTAGAGCGTGTTGGTCCAGTCGCTTATCGGTTAGCTCTTCCACCCAGCTTCCCCGATGTTCACCCCGTATTCCATGTCTCGATGCTCCGCAAGTACCTTCATGATCCTTCCCAGGCGATTCAGCACCAGACGATCCAGTTAGAGCGTGATCTTTCTTTCACCGAGCAGCCGGTTGTCATCTTGGATCGGCAGGTGAAGAAATTGAGGTCGAAGGTCATACCGTCTGTCAAGGTTCTTTGGCGTGGCCCGAACAGCGAGGAGGTCACCTGGGAGACCGAGGTCGAGATGAGGAAGAGATATCCCCATCATTTTGAAGGTACGCGTAGTTAAATTCTAAATTCGGAGACCGAATTTCTTTAAGGGGGGAAGATTGTAACCCTTCGAAAATCGTTTAGGCAGTTTTTCGGTAATCGGCAAATTTTTCGGCTTTTTCCGTAAAAAGTCAAAATAGGTGTTTTTCATTGTAGAACTAATTATACAAAATTTAGACAAGATATTACTATAATTTTGTCACTAAAATGTCACTTATAATTTTCTAGTTAAATAAAAAAAAATTCGTAATTAATTATTTTTTTAATTATTTTAAGCCTTTTTAAATACATTAAATTAGTGATAAATACAAGTTTAATTAGTTAAATTTCTTAATTAGGAGTCTTTATAAGCTAAAATATGGTGTTAATAAAATTATATCATGTCTTGCAAACTTTTGCTTTTATGGTGAGAAAATTATGAAAAAAAATGATGAAAAAGGGGTTTTTTTGGAAAAAGTTGAAATGAAAAGCATTAAATGATATCATATGATGTTTATTGACCTAGAAACTTCTCAAAATTTCCCCACAACTCCCTCCCTCACCTGCTGGCCGAAATGCTTCAGGTTTTTTCCCCCATTTTCCCCATTTTTGTTTAGCTTAAAACTCTTGAAAAATCCACAAAAATCCACCGAAATTCACTAAATCCTTCTCTAATTCAACCCAAAACCTTAAGCCATCCCTTCTCAACCCCAAATTGGTTTAAAGTAAGGAGAAAAGAGGCCACTTTAGAGGTTTATGCAAGAGAATCAACACTTGTAAGGTAAAATTTTAATCTAGTTGTTTAATTGTAGTTTAATTATGCTAGATTAGAAAGTTTAAGTGTGAATTTTAGTTATAAATTATTGTTTATGAAATTTCAAGAAAGGGATGAAGTTCTAGATTAGGGTTTGAAGTATGATAATTGGGTTAAAATTGTGTTGTGGCCATCTAGTAGTTTAAATTGGATGTTAGAGTTGGATTGTGATCGCGATATCGTTAAATTTCGATGTTTGCATCGAATCGGTATTGAAATCGCTTACTAGATCTTTTGTAGAAAATAGAATGCGTTCAATTTGCGTTAGGTCAGCAATATTATTAGCTTCGTATAGGATTATTAGAATGCGCGAACGCGGGGTTTCGTCTTGTCGGGTGGTAGTTTGTCGATTTCCCCGAAATGACGATTTTTGTTAAAGGATTGCGATTTTCGTGCGTTTTTCCGCACACTGAGTGCATGCTACGATTAATTTGAGGGCGTGGATAACTGTATGTTGTGACTTGCATTGTGTTAGGTTTTGTAATCTTATGCTTGATATTGTGCAAATATAGGATCGGTCGGGGAAACTTCGGACACGGCGCGAAAAGGCAAAGCGGTGGCCGGATCAGATTAGCGGGGATTTCTGGTGAGTAGATATATTCATCCATGGGGGAATCGTCTGGATGGCGCGAGGCGCCCCCCTAGTTAGGATTACCCTACTTTTTGCAAGATTATATTGTTAGTTAGCTTATCCATTCATGTACACTGCATACCCTTATAGCGAACAGTATGTTAAATTGCATGGACATTCATCTCTACCTATGCGATATCATTTCGTAGGACACGAACACCTTACCATTGGCATATGTTGCACGCGCACTATTCATGTGACACACACGCCTTTGGTAATTGACATGCCACGTGCACGATAGAACCTGTTTATCTTAATATCATCACCTGCATTCATACTTGATATATGAAACTGCATCGCATGCACATATCTCGCATCATCATCATATTTACATAGAACTCTAGCCAAAATTTACATCATACACATTGATATCATAGACATTTGTCATATATATAACATGTGGACATTATGATTTTTTTTGAGGATTTCAGTTTTGCTGCGATTTCTGGATTTTTGGGGAAAACCGCAAGAATTTAACAAAACCTTATATTTATCCTTTTCAAAACAAAAGTTGCGGTTTTCTCGTGATGTATGTGTCGTCCACCATGAGTTTTCATGTTTTCTGTTGGATTTCGAGACCCGATTCGAGGAGTGGATGAACCGTCTCGGGTACATGGTGGGCCCGGTATGGTATCCCGGGGCAAGAAGATCGAGTTGTAGACGATGAGCCTGGCAGGGGAAGACTACCTACCGGTGATGTCTGGCGCGGCGGATATCCGGGGGATACCGACCGTTGTCGTGAGATTTATGATAGGGGCCGATCCGGACTGACGGAGCCCGATATTGAGACAGATATGATTCCTTTTTGGTGTCGATGCTTGACACGGGTTTTCAGATGATTTCTTGATGATATTTAGCTATTATACAGATATTCATGTTCTAAAGTTAAGAATTCAATAACCTTAGCAGTTAAAACACTTAAAGACTTAATAATGATATTGCATACCTGTGCATGCATACTAGAGATAGTATATCACATATGGACATACATGTTGTGGTGCATTGCGTGCATTCTTACGTTTGCCTTATTAGATGTTATATTTACTCACGAGCTGGCAACTCACCCCCGTTGTGCCACAGTGTCTTGCAGGTCGGACCCGTCAGTCTTGTAGCGGCGGGCTATCTTATCATCAGTTCCTTTTGCTCAGACTCGCGACATCGCCCGTAGGTGGGTTGCGAGTATACTTTATTTCTTTTTGCTTTATCATTGTATCTAATATTCTCCATCTACCACTTGTATTGTATATGCGACCTAGTGATGAGACTGAGAGATTTGTATATTTGTGGTTTCTTTTGGGTCGAGCTCACTTGAGCCGACGTGTGTTCTCTGGTATTTGCATTTCTTTTATGCTCTTTTTCTTGATATTACTATTATATTGCATGTGGTTGTGATCCGCCTTGGGCGAAGAGCTAGCTCCCGCTTGGGGATGCCATTTTTATGATTTCATATGTATTATCTTGTTGTACCCATTTTTGGGGATAGAAAATACAGGGGAGACACTGCCGAAATTTTCAGAAATTTTTGATGTTTTAAAAAGGGATTCTATGCAACTTAATTGATTTAAAAACCGTTTTCGTTTAAGGTTTTCCTTCACTCTCTTTTGATTTTGGGTTAGATTTCTGGGCTTTGGCTGACTTAGGTTACGGTACGCCTTTAGACGTCTCGTAATCTAAGTGCCAGTCACGTTCCGTACTTTCGGGTTGTAACAGTATATTACCAGAATATATTGATTCTGAACGAATGTTGTAAGATACCGAACCTGATATACAACATCATATCAGTCTCTTTATTAGTAAAGAAATGATATAATTTTGTATTGTTGGATAATGTTTTGAACATTTCCTATATCAAGTGTTGATCAATTCAGGCACGTTATCTAAAAACATTGACGTTCTAAATCAAACTACAGTTCTTAGTATACAGAACACACACAAGAGGAAGAGTTCAGAAATGAACGAATCCTTCTTGAGGTATTGTAGACTAGGTCCTATCAATGCGACCCGACTAGCTGAAGTTATACATAGATGCATATTTAAATTAATTTGAATTTACATCTTGTGAAACTTGCCAGTCATGGCACAGAGATAAGATGACCATAGCTCCGTTTATAGGAAACAGAGAAAGGGTTAGTGAACTTCTGGGATCATACATGTTGATGTATGAAGGTCCCCTGTCTACACATGCCAAGACCGGTTCTTTGTACTTCATTACATTCTCTGATGATCTCTCAAGATTCAGACATATGTTCCTGTTGAAACACAAGTCCGAACCTTTTGAGATATTCACAGAATATAAGTTAGAAGTAGAGAACCAAAACATGTATAAGTATTATGTCCTTTAATGTGATCAAGGTGGAGAATACTTGTGCACGGGATTTCTGGACTATTCTAAAGAAGAATGAGATTCTCTCTCAGCATTATTCCTCCGCATACACCACAACACGTCGGTGTATCGGGGCGGAGCAATCAAACCCTATGTGATAAGGTGTGCTCTATGTAGGGTTGCTAGGCACGCGCACAAGGGTCTACGAGGCATCAACCATGCCCGATTAAAAAATTAGCCGTGCCGAACAACCCAAAGCCGGATTTTTAAACTAGGGTTTAGGCGAAAAAAAGTATGTTAACCACTTTAACACTAAGTGAGAGGGATTACAACCTTTGTAGATCCGGTCCTTCACTTCTAAAGCTCCGTGTTGAAGTCCCTTCGCTACGATCATCATGTTCCGGACTCTCAAGAGGTTCCACGAAGAGAAAGATGCAGTCTTGCTTCCGATCTTCGATACAAAGATGATCTACCTTGAAGTTTCGTTAACACAAGCTAACACTCATAATATGAAGTGAACACTCCCATCTAAACGGCAAGGATAGATGAGAATGATGAAGTAGGATTTTTGCTCTCTTTTATTATCTTTTTCTCACTCATTTATCATCACAAAATCAAATCAAGAAAGCTTTTCCATGAAAAGAGAAGGAAGAAGAAGATGGAATCCTTTTGTGATGAATAATGAATAACTCATTTGTGAGGTTAGAAATGTAGCCATAGTTAAGAATGAATCCTTAACCCTTGTAGAGAAACAACCATGGTCAAGGTTTGGGTTTGGTTAAGCAAATATCTTCACAAAATATCTTACACAAAACAAAACATAACCTTCTAGAAACTTCTAGAAGAGCTTAACCCTAATCAAACCCTAACCATGTTTAATCTACACTAATCATGTTGCATTAATAACCATATCATGTTACAATATTATATCTCACATATATAATATTTATTGTAACAAAATAAAATAATACAATTAATATATATCGCATATATATCAATGTATTACCCGAGTGAGAAAAAGAATCTTTTAGTGAGCTAATATTAGTTAATTTAATTTAATATATCATATATATTAGTATACATTAAATTATCGAATCAACACTTGATCCGACAATCCAGCTATATCGCATATAACCGACTAATATTTATCCGTACCGATTCATCGAATCAACACTTGATCCGATGACCCGGCTGATATCAAATATCGCGAGAATAGAATACGGTATATCATATCGCATTATCCTCGATCCCGCACATATCACATACGTTCCCCTAGTCCGTTTTGCCTGAGTCAAGAAACCTCTGTGTAGGACTCTAAAGAATCTTCAATACGCCGGCAGTAGGTGATGATCATATCAAACACCCACAAGCTGCGAGCGGTCAGCTAAACGTAACAGCTACCCAGGTATTGAGCGCTCAGAAGATCAACAAGCAAGCCTATACATTCTCCTGTGAATCTAAACAGTAACACTCCCGTACAGTCCGGTCTCGTCGTCTGATATGTTGCATATCTCGCCTAGGGGTGGTAAACGTCAGACCCCAGTAGCTCGATAAGTCGTGTCGATATGAGGTCTATAACAGTTTGAGAAACTACTGATAACACTTACCAGTAAATCTCAGCAACCCTGGCCAGGGATTTCCGGTTATAACCAATCGAACACAGCACAACATCAACTCCCTCTACCGGGAGAGACGAATCCCCTCCTATCGCTCATTGCCTCCATGTGATTCGGGACTGTACCCAAAAGCCACCATTTTGCACGCCCTCTTGGACGTGGTATGATGGAAATCAAAGCACAGTGGGAATCACACAAGACTCTATGACGATCTCTGGTCAACAGACTACTCTGTACCAGTGTCACCGGAGAACTGCCATCTGACGTGAGGTATAATACTATCTGAGAGTTCTCGGCGAGTCCGTCCAGTGTACCCAGTCTCCACTGAGCACCCGTACACCATCCTTGATGTCAAACACTGATGGATATGGGATCATCCATCGCCCATCATATGGGTCAAGATGCGTATATGCTAGTCTACTCTGGTGTATCGATGCCCTGTCTCAATACACACTCGACTAGGAACACTTTTAGGATGTACTCGTCGACTACCGTGGCCCCACTAGTATGATCTCATCATAGTCCCAGTAGTCGAGTACATATCCTAAGGGCTTTATCAACATGTAATATAGAAATAATCAGAGTAAATGTTAAGATAAAGTACAACCAGATAGCATACTATCATGTCGAGCAAGAAAGTCATCCCTATATATGTCCTAGCATCCACTACAATATACATCGTATGTACAGTAATGGCCTCTACGGCATACATATAACTAACAATCTCCCACTTGCACTAGAGCCATATGTTGTGGTATCACATACCCAACAATTAGCTATGGTTGAAGTATCTCATACTCAACCATCCCATAAAATTCTCTACTGTGAAAAAGGCCTTTGTGAGTGGATCCGCGCTGTTGTACTCTGTGTATACTCTCCTAACTTCGATCTCCTTGGAGATCATCCATCTCCATGATCAGGTGATACTGCCTAAGAATTATATCTGGATTTCTGATGGGACGGTAGTTCCTTGGCTAAAGCCACAACTCCATTGTCACACAATGGTAGGAACGAAGTTCATCTTATGAACTTATATTTATCCAAACTTCCTCTTTGGTAGCATCCTTGGTAACGATGTATCTTGCCTTTAATTGTCTAGTAAGTCACAGTATCTAGCTTGGAACTCTTCCATATACCGTCCCTCCACTGAGCGTAAAGACAATGCCTGCGACTGACATTCAGTCGTCCTTATCACCCCGGAACCTTTCCAGTGATTCTCCCCAGGATCGATTAATACCATCTCACTACAACTAGTGAGTATCCGAACATCCAATTAGATCTATCTCATAGATCCAAAACCCAGGATTTAGGAGGTATCATTTTGATCCTATATGGAGAATCATTGTGATAAGCGGAGATTGACCGAGCGTAGCATAGGAAACTCTTTCCCTATCAAGAGTATGTCATCCACGTACTGTACGAGGATCACCACCATACTCCCTACTAGCTTTTTTGTATATACAAGGTTCATCGACCATTTTGATGAAGTCAAACTCTTTGACTACCACATCAAAATAGATGTTCCAACTCCGCGATGCCTGTTTTATCACATAAAACATCTTGCACACGTTTCCGCTGCTCCCACTGTCTACGAATCCCTCTGGCTGTGTACTTATAGACGTTCTCTGCCAAATCATCATTTAGAAAAGTAGTCATGACATCCAACCACCAGATATCGTAGTCATGGTATGTAGCCATGGCAAGTAGGATATAGATGGACTTAAGCATAGCTTTGAAAGTCTCAAATTTTCCATGTACACCAAGTAATCTTCTAAAGATATACTTGCTCCTGATGGGGATTTAACCCTTCAGATAGAGCAACTAAAGTCCATACTTTGTTGGTCTATAAGGATTCCATCTCAGATCGATAAGCATCCAGCCATTCTTACAGAGTCCCACTTCTGATGGCCAGCTCGAAACTAGTTGGGTCAT
The DNA here is from genome assembly GCA_030015575.1 of Agapanthus africanus. NCBI lineage: Eukaryota > Viridiplantae > Streptophyta > Magnoliopsida > Asparagales > Amaryllidaceae > Agapanthus > Agapanthus africanus. The sequence continues at coordinate 487,178,491 of CM057339.1, read as the reverse complement.
CATCTCATGATGCAATCCTCGCTCCCACTGTCATGGAGAAACCGAAGTATCTCTCAGGTGGGTGAGGAACCCTACTAGATCGGCGGAGAGTCTGAGGTTCGTTGGAAACTATTGAATCATTCGGGTTTACCAAATCATCAGCTGCAGTTTGTATAGCTGGAACCTTTCCAGTTCTACAGAACTGTCCTTGCCTCGAGCTTTGTCCAGATTTTTCCTTAGATATAGGTCGGACAACCTAAATCTTAACATGCTTAAGATATGCGCTCTTCCCATTCCATATCACATATGAAGTGGTAGGCAACTGATTTGATTTGAACCCTATTCAATAGGTATGCAGCTTCTCAAGTGCATAACACCCAAAAGAAAATAGGAAACTCAGTAGTACTCATCATAGAGTGCACCATATCAAATAGGGTGCTATTGCTCCGCCCCGATACATCGACGTGCTGTGGTGTATACGGAGGAGTAATGCTGAGAGAGAATCTCATTCCTTTAGAATAGTCCAGAAATTCCGTGCTCAAGTATTCTCCTCCTTGATCTCATCAAAGGACATAATACTTATACCCATTTTTGGTTCTCTACTTCTAACTTATATTCCGTGAATATCTCAAAAGGTTCAGACTTGTGTTTCAACAGGAACATATGTCTGAATCTTGAGAGATCATCAGAGAATGTAATGAAGTACAAAGAACTAGTCTTGGCATGTGTAGACAGGGGACCATTATACATCATCATGTATCAATCCCAAGAGTTGACTAACTCTTTCTCTGTTTCCAATAAACAGAGCTGTGGTCTTCTTATCTTTGTGACATGACCGGAAAGTTTCATAAGATGTAAATTCAAACAAATTTAAATATGCATCTTAATGTAACTTCAGCTAGTCGGGTCGCATTGATATGACCTAGTCTACAATGGCTCAAGAAGGATTCGTTCATTTTTGAACTCTTCCTCTTGTGTGTGTTCCGTATACTAAGAACTGTAGTTTGATTTATAACGTCAATGCTTTTAGATAACGTGCCTGAACCGATCAACTCTTGATATAGGAAATGTTCAAAACATTATCCAGTAATACAAAATTATATCATTTCTTTACTAATAAAGAGACTGATATGATGTTGTATATCAGGTTTGGTATCTAATAACATTCGTTCAGAATCAATGTATTCTGCTAATATAAGGTGATAGTGACCAACAGACTTTGCTGCAACACTTGCACCGTTTTCTATCTCATGAAACTTATCACCCATTCTCAGTTCTCTACCTATCTGTAGCCCATGTAACAGATTAAATATGCGGGATCCTGATCCGGTATCTCATACCCAGGACGTAAAGGATACTGAGAAACAGTTCTCTGTAATGAACACACCCGAAGATGATGCATCAGCATGCACTTTCTTCGTTTGGGCGGCACGAGAATTCTGGTAATCCCCAATTTCCTGCTCTGTCTTATAATAATTATAAGTTGGAGCGGGACCAACGTTCCCCAGCTCAGTATAACAAGCGGGTTCGGTCAATACATCCGTATTATTATCTTGATTAAGGCGTGATATGGTCGCTACCTGGAGAGAGAGAGAAGAAAACACTCAGCGTATGCTCTTGGAAGATTAGATTGGTTATCTGATATATCTAATCAGGATGCCTCCCACTGTTTTAATCAAATCTTCCTTCAAACCCTAAAAGGAAAGACTAGCCGGGATTAATTACACGTTACAACTTCGCCAATCTTTCAGCCTGGCCAGTGTCGGTACATTGAGGGAAGTTCCCCGTGCTCTCGCACGGACCTAATTAAAGTAAACCTCGTTTTCCCAGAGGCGTAACCTCGTTAACACCTTTCTAGACACCTACTTGATCGGCTAATTGTAATGTGTAAAACTCTCCCAGGAGTAACTCTTACTCGCAGCAGGTATCGGGATCCAACTATCTCATAGAAGGTATGCAATCTCATTGCAAATTTCAACACTTGAAATTCCCAATAATATTTTACCCCTAGTGTCCTATGACCTTGACAAAGGCCAACAAACCATAGGCTACTAGTCAAGTTCAACCCGTCATTTCCTGATTGAATTAAACCAACCCGCACAACCCTTGACGAATGCCAACAAAGTCGCACGACTACCCTAACTCAATCTGCATCATATGCATAAGCAGATAAGCATAAATAGCTACCGCACACGCCTTGACGAAAGCAAACAAACATAGCACAAATACTATGAAGTACTTATCTGAAATGTCGGAGGGCTACGACAGGTTTTTAAGAAAACCTTTTGCGTAATGAACTTGATATCGTTGTAGAATCGAGTGATTTTAAATGGAGTGTTTTTGAGGCTTTTCTTGTTTTGCTAAAGGGGTCACTCCCGGTGAAGGGGTCGTCGGCCCTTTTCTCATCGAATAAGGTGCATGATATATCATATATACCACTATACAAAGCAAGAACTATAGAAGCAATCAAAAGACAAACCGAGTTTGTAGCATCTGCTAGTTTCACTAAAGAGGTCACTCCCGGTGAAGGGATCTCGGCTCTTTCCTCATCGAATAAGGTGCTGGATGTTCTACAAGGAACACCGCTATGCAAAGCAAGAACTAGAGTTACCAGTTTTTAAACAAGTTTCTACAACATCTTAGGTTTCTTTTAGTTCATTAATCTTATTAATGAAGCCCATTTTATTATGCTTCACAAGCATCACATTTGAAACGAAATCTGCAATATAACATATATCTCATATATATAATATAAACATTCGTCTCAGGCAGTAATATGATCTCATCATAGAACATTGCAGCAGAAGAACATATATGAAATATTGGATATACTAGGACGTCCATGTTTTAGTACGAGCTTGTATAAAACACGGATTCCACAGTCGCGATGAATAGCTAAACCCATATCCCTAGACCCCTACGAGAGCGGCCAGCAACACTGCCAATTCTAGGGTTAGGAGACCCGGTCTCGACTCCTCGAGTTGGTCTCCCACTGGACCCTAGAACCCGGTTACTTGTGCTCCCCGTCTTGGGTCTACCTAATACTGAAAAGGAATAATATACAATGGTGACATCATCCTCATCCCGGAAGTCCCCTAATAAAATAATATTACATACAAATGAATTTTACATGAATGAAAAAGAAAAACTCTCATCTCACATAAAACCCCCGGCTATTCAAAACTCGACGATCCAATATAACATATCACAGCAACACATAATATCTCATATCATCAACGTAAGTAAGTATGCATACGCCGATTATCGTCGATGTATAGCAACGAAAACCGGCGATACAACTACATACTACACTAACGGTCACAGAAAAGAAAGTGTAAAACTACAACAGTTGGAATCCGCAACCTCTTTAAACATTGCATGCCTAACCAAATGAATTCCTTAGACATCGCATGCCTAACAATTGTAAACCCCGCATTTTAGTCTCATTATCGAAAACTCTTTTCAATATCAACAAGATTCCCGACATCAGATCGAATGCTCGTCGCAAACTTTAGTAGACGGTCGCACCCCCGATGCCATCGACGAAGTGCACTAAGGCGGAACACCGCTGCCGCGAGCACCCGAAAAGATGCTTTTGGCGACGGGGTTCTCCTACAGTCACTTGGTCGGGGCTATGGGGCGTGGCTGTCTGTTAAGTTTACCAGGCGAGTATCCGCGTACGCTACGTGATTGCGACGAACTTTTGATCGCATCAAAATTCCATGGCAATCGATCATCTGAGACTAAACTGCTATATTTATAATATTCAAATTGGTTATCTCAATAACTTCTTGTGGATTCCAAATATTGTATCACAATCCAGATAAACAGACAATGTTAAAATTTTCGATCGAATAATCAAACACCCACGATTTCCCCAATATATCTGAACACTTGAAATCAGTTTAAATACATCCATCATATGCCACAGTACCAATGGTCCAGCCGTAGAAGGGTCAAACCAACGCCTCACATGTGGCACGCCATACTGCCCCAAACCGTAAGGTTTAGAGGCAGTTCAAGATGGCCACATAATCGAGTTAAGGTTTGTGTTCTTCTAGAGGGTCCACTGCGTTACTTGCACGACATAGAACATTCTTAAACACGAGAAAAAAAATCCAACTTTTGAAAAAATTTCTGACTGGGGAAAAAGTGAGTTATTGATATCCGTTCGAACTTTTTAACAGTTTCTAAAATTATCCAGACAAAACTAAACAAAGTTAAATTATCTGATCGAATCAACGAGTCCCCAATACAACCTTAGAAAACTCAACATTTGAGTGGAATTAAAAAATTTCCAGAAAAAATTGCTAAGAAAGGACCTAAGAATAAATATGTGAAATTCCAGAGACTAAGTCCATATTTTGGCCGCGGAACCGCCGCCAAACCCATGGTTTGGCCGCGGTTCCGCTGTCAAAAAATTGACTTAGTGGACCCTTCTTCACAGTAATTCTTAGTTTTTCCTGCTTATTTTTCTGAGCATTTTTAATTCAGAAAAAACACATTTTTGAAAAATGTACAGAGAAGGGTTCGTGTCGGAGTATTCGGGTTCGATCGGACTTTAAACTTCATCTAGACTTCGCCTAAAGCTCTAGCTTGGCTCTGATACCACTGTAGGGTTGCTAGGCACGCGTACAAGGGTCTACGAGGTATCAACCATGCCCGATTAAAAAAGTTATCCGTGCCGAACAACCCAAAGCCGGATCTTTAAACTAGGGTTTAGGCGAAAACAAGCATGTTAACCACTTTAACACTAAGTGAGAGGGATTACAACCTTTGTAGATCCGGTCTTTCATTTCTAAAGCTCCGTGTTGAAGTCCCTTCGCTGCGATCATCGTGTTCCGGACACTCGAGAGGTTCCATGAAGAGAAAGATGCAGTCTTACTTCCGATCTTCGATACAAAGATGATCTACCTTGAAGTTTCGTTAACACAAGCTAACACTCATAATATGAAGTGAACACTCTCATCTAAAAGGCAAGGATAGATGAGAATGATGAAGTAGGATTTTTGCTCTCTTTTATTATCTTTTTCTCACTCATTTATCATCACAAAATCAAATCAAGAAAGCTTTTCCATAAAAAGAGAAGGAAGAAGAAGATGGAATCCTTTTGTGATGAATAATGAATAACTCATTTGTGAGGTTAGAAATGCAACCATAGTTAAGAATGAATCCTTAACCCTTGTAGAGAAACAACCATGGTCAAGGGTTTGGGTTTGGTTAAGCAAATATCTTCACAAAATATCTTACACAAAACAAAACATAACCATCTAGAAACTTCTAGAAGAGCTTAACCCTAATCAAACCCTAACCATGTTTAATCTCCACTAATCATGTTGCATTAATAACCATAACATGTTACAGTATTATATATCACATATATAATATTTATTGTAACAAAATAAAATAATACAATTAACATATATTAATGTATTAACCAAGTGAGAAAAAGAATCTTTTAGTGAGCTAATATTAGTTAATGTAATTTAATATATCATATATATTACTATACATTAAATTATTGAATCAACACTTGATCCGACAATCCAGCTATATCGCATATAACCGACTAATATTTATCCGTACGGATTCATCGAATCAACACTTGATCCGATGACCCGGCTGATATCAAATATCGCGAAAATAGAATATGGTATCTCATATCGCATTATCCTCGGTCCCACACATATCGCATACGTGCCCCTACTCCGTTTTTCCTGAGTCAAGAAACCTCTGTGTAGGACTCTGAAGAATCGTTAATACGCCGGCAGTAGGTGATGATCATATCAAACACCCACAAGCTGCAAGCGGTCAGCTAAACGAAATAGCTACCCAGGTATTGAGCGCTCAGAAGATCAACAAGCAAGCCTGTACATTCTCCTGTGAATCCAAACAGTAACACTCCCGTACAGTCCGGTCAAGTCGTCTGATATGTTGCATATCTCGCCTAGGGGTGGTAAACGTCAGACCCCAGTAGCTCGATAAGTCGTGTCGATATGAGGTCTATAACAGTTCGAGAAACTACTGATAACACTTACCAGTAAATCTCAGCAACCCTGGCCAGGGATTTCCGGTTATAGCCAATCGAACACAGCACAACATCAACTCCCTATACCGGGAGAGACGAATCCCCTCCTATCGCTCATTGCATCCATGTGATTCGGGACTGTACCTAAAAGCCACCTTTTTGCACGCCCTCTTGGACGTGGTATGATGGAAATCAAAGCACATTGGGAATCACACAAGACTCTATGACGATCTCGGGTCAACAGACTACTCTGTACCAGTGTCACCGGAGAACTGCCATCTGACGTGAGGTATAATACTATCTGGGAGTTCTCAGCGAGTCCGTCCAGTGTACCCAGTCTCCACTGAGCACCCGTACACCATCCTTGATGGCAAACACTGATGGATATAGGATCAACCATCGCCCATCATATGGGTCAAGATGCGTATACGCTAGTCTACTCTGGTGTATCGATGCCCTGTCTCGATACACCCTCGACTAGGAACAGTTATAGGATGTACTCGTCGACTACCGTGGCCCCACTAGTATGATCTCATCATAGTCCCAGTAGTCGAGTACATATCCTAAGGGTTTTATCAACATGTAACATAGAGACAATCAGAGTACATGTTATGATAAAGAACAACCAGATAGCATACTATCATGTCGAGCAAGAAAGTCCTCCATATATATATCCTAGCATCCACTACAATATACATCGTATGTACAGTAATGGCCTCTAGGGCATACATATAACTAACACTCTATGATGAGTACTACTGAGTTTCCTATTGAATAGGGTGGGGTTCCGATCAAATCGGTTGCCTACCACTTCTTATATGATATGGAAAGGGAAGAGCTCATATCTTAAGTCAGTTAAGATTTGGGGTTGTCCAGCCTATGTCTGAAAGCATAATCCGGACAAGCTTGAGGCAAAATCAGTTCTGTAGAAGTTTGTTGGATATCCCAAGCATTCACAAGGGAATATCTTCTACCAAACCGAGGAACAAAAGATGTTTTGTTTCTCAGCATGCCACCTTTGTGAAAGGGAATTTCTTGTGAAGAAATTAGTGGACATGAGGTAGAACTGGAAGGTGTTCCAGGTATACAAACCGCAACTGATGATTTGGTAGAACCAAAGGATTCGATAGTAACCAACGAACCTCAGCCTCTCAGCCGATCTAGTAGGGTTCCTCACCAACCTGAGAGATACTTCGGTTTCTCTATGACAGTGGAAGCGAGGATTGCATCATGAGATGATGACCGAACCAGTTTCGAGCTGGCCATCTGGAGTGAGACTCTGTAAGAATGGCCGGATGCTTAGTGATCTGAGATGGAATCCTTATACACCAACAAAGTATGAACTTTGGTTGCTTTATCTGAAGGATTAAATCCTCATCAGGAGAAAGTATATCTTGAGAAGATTACTTGGTGTACATGGAAAAGTTGAGACTTTCAAAGCCAGACTTGTTAAAGGTTTACATCATTGACCAGGTATGGATTATGATGAAACCTTTTCTAAGTAGCAATGCTTAAGTCCATCCAGATCCTACTTGCCACGGCTACATACCATGACTACGATATCTGGCGGTTGGGTGTCATGACTGCTTTTCTAAATGATGTTTTAGAAGAGAGAGTCTATAAGTACACAGTCAGAGAGCTTCGTAGACAGTGGGAGCAGCGAAAACGTGTGCAAGATGTTTTATGTGATAAAGCAGGCATCGCGGAGTTGGAACGTCTGTTTTGATGTGGTAGTCAAAGGGTTTGACTTCATCAAAATTGTAGATGAACCTTGTATAAACAAAAAGGTAGTAGGGAGTATGGTGCTGATCCTCGTAGAGTACGTGGATGACATACTCTTGATAGGGAAGGAGTTTCCTATGCTACGCTCGATCAATCTCCGCTTATCACAATGATTATCCACATTGGATCAAGGTGATACCTCCTAAATCCTAAGTTTTGATCTATGAGATAGATGTAATTAGATGTTAGGATTCTTACTAGTTGTAGTGAGATTGTATCAATCGATCCTGGGGAGAATCACTGGAAGGGTTCCAGGGTGATAAGGACGACTGAATGTCAGTCACAGGCATTGTCTTTACCCTCAGTAAAGGGACGGTATGTTGGAAGAGTTCCAAGCTAGATACCGTGGTATACTAGACGATAAAGGTTGGATACATCGCTACCAAAGATGCTACCAAAGAGGAAGTCTGGGTGTATATTAGTTCATGAGACGAACTTTGTTCCTACCATTGTGTGACAATGGAGTTGTGGCTTATGCCTAGGAACTCCCGTCTCATCAGTGATCCAGACATATTCTAAGGCATTGTTACCTGATCATGGAGATGGTTGATCTCCAGGGGATCGAGGTTAGGAGAGTAGACTCAGAGGACAACACGGCGGATCCACTTACAAAGGCCTTTTCCCAGAGAGAGACTGTTATGGGATGGTTGAGTATGAGATAGTACAACCACTGTTATAAGATGGCCCTAGTGCAAGAGGGAGATTGTTAGTTATATGTATGCCCTAGAGGCCATTACTATACATGTGATGTATATTGTAGTGGATGCTTGGACATATATAGGGAGGACTTTCTTGCTCGACATGATAGTATGCTATCTGGTTACCCTTTACCTTAACGTGTAAACGGTTTGTCTCTCTGTTACATGTTGGTAAAGCCCTTAGGATGTGTACTTGACTACCTGGACTATGATGCAGATCATGCTGGTGGGGACATGGTAGTCCATAAGTACATCCTTCAAGGTCCCTAGTCATGGGCGTATCGAGACGGGGCATCGATATACCAGAGTACACTAGTGTATGCCTTCTCGACCCATACAGATGGGCGATGGATGATCCTATATCCATTGGTGTTTGACATCAGAGATGATATACGGGTGCTCAGTAGAGACTGGGTACACTTGACGGACTCGCCGAGAACTCCCAGATGGTATTATACCTTACGTCAGATGGCAGTTCTCTGGTGACACTGGTACAGGTTAGTCTGTAGACCCGAGATCGTCATAGAGACTTGTGTGATTCCCACTGTGCTTTGATTTCCACCTTACCACGTCCAAGAGGGCATGCAATGTAAGTGCACGGCGGCGCCCCGGCCGTCAATCCGACGGCCAAATGCGGAAGCGGTGATAAACTTTAATTTTTTCTTGAACTGGCAAACCGCCGCGCACTAATACCCGGATCGAACCATTAATTAGTCCTAGCTAACTACAAGATGGGAAGAGAGATATACCGACTGATCCAAGTCCTCCGGTCTTCTCTTCGTCGTCCCGATCTCCTGCGGATGCTCCGGTCTCCACCTCGTCGCCGGAAGTGCACCACATCGCCTACTTCTTTTACGGGCTCCCACCTCAATGCCGAGGCAACTCGGGCACGAAGCTGGCTAGTCGACGTGCCCAAGATTTGCTGTAGAATGTAGTGTACAAGTCTCATTTTGGGGTTGTAGGAATTGCCTTTTGGTGGAGGAAATGATATGAGCTTGTTGAGATGAATCATGTGGGATTTTACAAAGCTAGAATGACAAAAATCCCACCCCAAGAATTTTGGACAGCCCCCTCCCACTAGTGGCCGGCCATGTAAATGGTGGTGAAGAGAAATGAGAGAGTGTATCAAAAATGGGAGCCATTCTCATCTCAAGCAAAAGAGAGAGAGGAATGGTTATCATGAAAAGCAATGATCACCAAATCAAACCCATACTCCAAAAACCCACCTACTACAACCATGATTGCTCACAAAGTCAAGCAATCATGATAGAAGAAGTCAAGGTCAAAAGAATGGTGCACCATCATGATACAAGGAAATATGCAAAGACCCCCCTCCACAAATGCCTATTTGCAACAATGCAAATAAGCCCTCCTCCACCAAACTTCGGCCAATGAACGATACAAAGGAAATTGGCCGAAACGGAAAGCAAACTGGCAACTCCAGAAAACTGGTCCTATAATAAATTACAGGAAAACCCCGATACTGTGCATACACACCCGCATTTGTATTCCGACCGAAATACAAATGCAATGAGACAAAATCTACACTGTACTATACTAGGATCCGGCTTAAACCAAAGCCGGCTAGTAATATCTGTTCGATCCTGATCCGTGCAATACCGCACGTATCTGATCGAACCCTGCCATATAACCATACGGCCAGTAGTACAAACTGTCCGATCCTGATCCGTGCAATACCGCACGTATCTGATCGGACCCTGCCATATCTCCATACGGCCTCTACAACCTTTCGCCCGAAAGCTGAGTAACTGAATGTGGGGGACTCTAAAGACTCGTCAACACCATGGTTGTGGATTTAACCACTAGCACGTCAGAGGTATAAGCCAATACGTAACGGGCTACCAGGTATTGACTAAAAGGGACGTCTGTGAGCGAACTCAGCCCGACAACCCTACTGAGCCTGTCAGTGACAATATCCGTACAGTCCGGTCCGTTCGTCTATGAGCATCGCATGGCGGGCCTAGGGGGTTGGTAAAAGTCAGACCCCAAAAGCGGTACAAGTCGTATCGGAGTGTAGCCCAGAACACCCTGAGATACTACTGGAATACCTACCAGTAAATCTCCTGCCTTGGCCAAGGACTTCGTGTAATGGCTCTCCTAGACACAGCGTGACCTCACCCCCAATACCGGGAGAGACGAACCCCTGAAGATACGCTCACTGCCTCCATGTGGCTCGGGACTGTACCCAACTAAAACCTGTTTGCACGACTCCTTTGAGCCGTGGTAGGGTAGTAATCAATGTACAGTGGGAACTCACACGAGACAAATGACGATCCCCAGGTCGATGAACTAACCTGCACACATGTCACCAGGGAACTGCCATCTGACGTCTGGTATATGACCAACTAGCATGTTCCCGGCGAGTCCTGTCCGGTGTACTCATAACCCAATGAGCACCTGTATACATCTTAGGTGATCCAACTGACACCAGTGGCTTGTGAGACCGGCCACCGCCCCTCGTCGAGGTCTCGAATGTACACACTAGTCTACTCTGGAGTATCGATGCCCTGTCTCGAAACTCACACGACTAGGGACCATTTAAGGATATGCTTATAGACCCCAGCTCCCACTTATATGATCGCCCTCATACTGCTGGTGGTCAAGCAAGAATCCTAGGGGCTCTATCAACGTGTAATAGCAACTTGTCAGGTCATCTAAAACAGTACACGATGGCAAAGGTAAACCAGATAGCATACTATCATCTCGAGTAAGACTGTCCTACCGAGATAGGTCCCCCATCAATCATTGCAATCACGTACCTGTGACCTAATAATTGACTCTGAGGGCACTATCTCCAACAATCTCCCACTTGCACTCAAGGCTAATTATTGCGATGTCGCATACTCACAGCCCGTGTGATACCGAACACCCAACTCCTCTACTAGTCAGTCTCACAAAGCTCGTTTGCGAAACTATTGCGTTCGAGGAATAGCCTTAGTGAGTGGATCCGCTTTGTTGTTTCTTTCTATGTCTCTCTATATCTCAAGTTCGCGGAGAAACCCATCTCCCGAAAAGAGCAATACCTGTCTTAGAATGTGTCTGGATGTCTGATGGGACATAGCTTATAAATGAACTCCAAATCCAAACTTCTTAGACTGTATCGTCAACTGAACTTAATCAGTATCCTGCGCCATGCCACCCTCAGTATTGCCTTGGACCACCTGTCCAAAATACTGCCCCTCATCAGAAGGAAAAACTATAACTCTGACAACCTCCTTGTCGTCCATGTCACCTTGGAAGCCTGGAATGATAACTGTTTCCCGAATGAGGCTGTCGTTATCATGTCCCTAGAACATCCACTTATGTTCTAAAACTGCTTCCGACTGCTTCTCCAGGATTGGATCAATGTCAACTTATTGCATCTAGTGCAAGAACAACATCTGGTGTGGTACTTGACATCTCATGATTGACTCAATTGCCTGAGCAAGTGATCTGCCAATCATGGACATCCCTCTCCCTTTTAGTCTGTAAGACACCTTTAGAGAGGGTGACTCCATCTTCTGCAGGTACACTACCGTGCATGGAGTCGTCCATTCTAAATACCCTTAGAATGCTGTCCAAGTACCCAGATTGGGAAACCACCCAAATCTAGATCTAAAACCATAGATCTAGTAACCAGTATGTCTGATACAAAATCCATTTCCCATATGGAGAAAACACTGTGTGACGACCAAAGTATAACCGATCATAGTATAGGAGTTTCTTTTCCTACTCTGTGTATGTCATCCAGATACCAGGACATCACACCCTACTACCTTCTCAACAGATCCATCCCCTATTCTGATGAAGTCAAACCTATGACCGTCACGTCAGAAATAGATGATCTATCTCCGCTATATCTGCTTTAGTCTATAAATAGACATAAGCTACCTGTCCACCAATGCTTCCGCTGCTCCCACTGACTACGACAACCCTCTGGCAGAGTCATATAGACGTCCACTACTAAAACTAGTTTAGAACGACGCTATACTCATCCTCCCGCCGGGTCTCGCAGCCTGGAACAACAGCAATGGTAATTGTGGGTAAACAAGAACTTCCCTGTCACCGTCCTTGAGGCTACCGTAGTACCTCTCGGGTGCCTGAAGTTACCCACCTTATCTGCGGAGTGGCCAATGGAATGTCAATCCAGATTGAATCTTTAGGCTCTTTATCAAATCTTCAGTAATCGTTTGTGGTTCTGGAATCACTTCCAGTTCTACCATACTCCCACTACCGTTTTTTTGAAAAAATCCATTTTTTTAATAAAACTGTGGCGAGTCTAGAATAATATCGCTATTGTTCATCCAGATGGTAGAAAATCAACCCTCGTCATAGCCTGGGTCAACCCACAAACAGCCATTACAGAAACGTGCCTTGAGTTGTCCAGTGTCTAGTTTTAATCATAAGCCGGACAACTCCCCGTACCTTAACATCGTTAAGATACGAACTGTTCTATATCCCATATAAGACCAGAGGCACTGATTTAATTGAACCAGATTCAAATCATGCAGCTATATCTAGTGCATGTCAGCTAAATGGAAGGAGGCTGATCAGCGTTACACAACTTAGGAGCATTTCCAATTATGAGTAACCTGAAAGAGAAGCAAGATCTCTTTATCATTACTATCAACTGAATACCACACACAAGTATCCACATCTTCGATCTCTTTGAAGAATCCCGATACTTGCTACACCTGGTTCTCTACTCTATTCAAATACCTATAACTTCTCAACATTCAGACCCTGTGTTTCAGCGAAACACCTGTCTAAAAACTAGAGAAGTCATAAGTAAACCGAATATAGTACGAGGACCAACCCCTCTGTCCTGATGGACCCTGGACAACATACAATACTCTGTATAAGTCCCTTGAGTCTGATAACTCATTCACTGTGTGTCGTAGGCTGAAAACTGTACTTATGGTTAAGAAGAATTACACCGCTGTTTAATGCTCCTTACCTAACCATCCACTGATATAGGTAAGTGTCACAGACATAATTTCAAAAAGGTATATCTCACTCTATGAAAATAGACGTACAGATATATCAATTTGAAATTAGTGCATAACAGTGGATATTCAAAACCAAATATTTGCCGTCCGGCAAACAACCCATGTGACTTCCTCAAATATCACCGATTACAACGAATCCCGATATAATGAGGATGATCACCCAATTCTCAATAACTTACTCCCACTCATCATCTGTAAAACCATACAGATGTGAGAATCAAACCTGGTAAATACATACCCTGGAGTAAGTATCTAATCGGGAAATCAGTTTTCTTTTAACAGTACACAGTGAAGCTGAAACATTGAAATGTTTCGATGGGGTATTCCGGTATTCCTAGTAATGCCTCTTCCAGATTCACGACTATAACCGTATAGTTCTTTGCCACCTCTCCAAATACCTTCATATGTCTTTAGTCATTACCTTCTGCACACCCTTTTAGGCCAAATGGTTTTCTTCCTTCCCTACCGTTCGGCACCAGCCTATGGTTTAGAAGAAGACATCCAATAAGCATAATGGGTGTACTGTCCCAATCCTAAGAACACTCGCAATGCGAGAGGAGGTGAGGATAAAAGACAACTGAATAAACCTTATTCCTATTTCTCCTGAACCAGAATCCATCCCCGAACTAGAACAAGTTCCTTTCGAGTTCGTATATAACCATACGATGGAGTATCCAATAAATTGTGGATCTTCGTAGTGATACGGAGTGTCCTGGAGAAATACAAAGGTGATTTTAGGATTGGCGAAGAAATACTTGGTTTGGTCATGAATATCTGTTGCAATTTACTTTGCCCTCTTACTAATCCCTTGCTTTGTCTTAACCTAATACCTTCTGCACACCATCGTTATGCTAATTGGTTTTCTTCATTCCCTACCGGTCGGCACCAGCCTAAGGTTTGGAAGAAGACTATCCAATTTGCGTAATAGGTGTACTATCTCCTAAACCAAGGAGCACTCGCAACCTGAGAGAAGGTAAAAGGAAAAGACAACTGAATAATCCTATCCGTTTTCTCCAGAACCTGAAACCATCCTCGAATAAATTCTTTCGAGTTCGTATCCAACCATACGATGGTTTTGTCCAATGGAAGTGGACGTTCGTAGTAATACGGGGTGTTCTGGAGAAAAGGGTAAAAGTAGGAGTGGCAATGAGGTATGCAACTCTGAAAATCCAAAAGCCAGTGTTAAGAAGGTTTGGTTAATTTGGTCACTGAGTCATAGTCTTAGGGTCGGGTCAATGGTCGCAGCCAAAGAGAGAGAGAAAAGAAACACTCGGCGTGCACTCTAACCTAGATCAGAATGGTTACCAATTTATCTAATCTGGAATCCTCCCACTGTACCGTCAAATTCTCCTCCAAACCTGAAAGAAGAATTAGTCGGGGTCACCTGAGGAGTAAACTAACTCATCAGTGGGAATCGGGATCCAACTATCATTGCATGATAACGTGACGGAATCCGCTCACGCCATCACACTCCAGAAGGTATGCGCATATCTGGCAAGTTTCAGTACTTTTGAAACTCCCGATGTGATTTCTGCCCCATGCTCTTATGACCTTGGCGAAGGTCAACAAATCATAGGTCACATGTCAAGTTCTACCCGTCATTATCCAGGTTAATTTGAATCCACCCGTACAAGCCCTTGACGAAGGCCAACAAGGCTATACGACTGTCCCAAACCAACGCATCTATCTATGCTGCAGAAAGGCAACAAGCAGCTACCATACACTATGCCTTGACGAAGGCCAACAAACATAGCATGAATACTACGTGCTACCCGTCTGAAACGACAGAGGGCTACGAATGGTTTCTGGCGAAAACCTTTAACGTAATGAACTTGATATCGTTGAAGGAACGGATAGCTTTTAAAAATATAGTGACGAAAACCGTTGCTAAAGAGGTCACTCCCGGTGAAGGGATCTCGGCTCTTTCCCCGTTGAATGAGGTGCAGGATATTCCAACTGAATACCACGGTGCAAAGCAAAAGTAATCGGCTATAGTGATGTTAATTCCCTGATGCAAACTTCTGTCCAAGGGGTCACTCCCGGTGAAGGGATCTCGGCCCTTGCCTCATCGACTGAGGAGCAGGATATTCCAATTGAATACCACGGTGCAAAGCAAAAGTGAACGTCCTTGCAATAACAGCTTTTTGAAAAGTGTTCCAACAACATCAGATTAGGTTTGTTTTAACTTGCATTGATCCGAATCAATGCAGTCCCATCAATTGATCACACCAAAAAGAACGAAAATATACTGATGTACGTATATGCCATCCGCATTCGCCACTGGGTCCCGTCATTACCCGTTAGGTTAGCTAACTAACGACAGAGCGGGGACTGGACTAGCGCGGATGCAAAACATATACAACATCTACTAATATATATACCA
Organism: Agapanthus africanus; assembly: GCA_030015575.1. Lineage (NCBI taxonomy): Eukaryota > Viridiplantae > Streptophyta > Magnoliopsida > Asparagales > Amaryllidaceae > Agapanthus > Agapanthus africanus. Next base: position 487,162,612 of record CM057339.1, on the reverse strand, counting down.
ATATATTATATTCGCTCAAGGCGTGATAAAAAATGCAACATCACAGAAAATGTACAGCATCACAGAAACAATACAGATATCTGGGATCCCCGGGTTTCACAGAGCCACTACTGAAACCCGACGTTCCCCTGGTCCTGTGGATAGCCTGCGCAATGAAATCCTAGACCCCTACGGGCGCGGCAAGTTACCCGCCAAAACCTAAAGCGAGGCAGTCCCCTTCAGCAACGTGAATGGACCACCCAGCACTTCACGGAATCCGGTAACTTGGGCACCCCTCCTGGGTCAACCTGTACCCCCTACGAGTGCGGCGAATAGCCCGCCAATCCTAGAGTGAAGCCCCTCCGTCTCAATGCCATGAGATGCGGGCTAGTTTCCCTCTAGAACCCGGCTATCCGTGCACCCCACCGCGGGGTAATCCTAGTACAGAAAGTAAAATATACATACAACGGGTACATCGACCGCAACCTGGCCGTGCCCCAAAATAATAATACAAACAGGCAGTGACGGCAGTCCACATGTCGGACGGTCGCCCCGCAATATCAAATGTACATAATACAACTACAACTGTACTAGCATTGCATCCAGGCTATCCCCCACGACCGATCCGCAACATCACAGCAAAAACAGAACATCAACGTGAAAGTCACGTTCGCAAATCCGTCTAACCGGGCTATAGCAGTTAGACCGGATTTACCGATCAAGTGACATTCACGGTCGCAGATATAATGTAAATACTGTGAAAAGATGTGTTTAAAATATCCGATCAATCAAATTTTAACAAGTGGGCCCCAAAGCATTACTGTAGCAGATCAAGAAATTCTGGGCCCAATGTAATTATTCCAAAACCCCTATTTTCACCCCAGAAAGCCTCTGTAAAAAATTGGTGCAGCGAATCGAAAGTAGTGCGGCGGAACCGCGGCGAGAAGGGGGTGTTTGCGGCGGTTCCGCGCTCCCACAGTGGAATCACTTCATCGAATTTTTAGAGAGCTCTTAGATTTTCCAGTACATCAATGTTTTACAACCTAAAAAAATTTTCGAGACCAAAAATTTTCAACAGAAACTGATGCTAGTGAAAATGTAGATTTTGGAATTTTGGTCGATCGGAAATGCAAAACACATTATACCAAGCTAGACTAAGTTAATGGCGAGGCTCTGATACCACTGTAAGTGCACGGCGGCGCCCCGGCCGTCAATCCGATGGCCAAATGCGGAAGCGGTGATAAACTTTAATTTTTTCTTGAACTGGCAAACCGCCGCGCACTAATACCCCGATCGAACCATTAATTAGTCCTAGCTAACTACAAGATGGAAAGAGAGATATACCGACTGATCTAAGTCCTCCGGTCTTCTCGTCGTCGTCCCGATCTCCTGCGGATGCTCCGGTCTCCACCTCGTCGCCGGAAGTGCACCACATCGCCTACTTCTTTTACGGGCTCCCACCTCAATGCCGAGGCAACTCGGGCACGAAGCTGGCTAGTCGACGTGCCCAAGATTTGCTGTAGAATGTAGTGTACAAGTCTCATTTTGGGGTTGTAGGAATTGCCTTTTGGTGGAGGAAATGATATGAGCTTGTGGAGATGAAACATGTGGGATTTTACAAAGCTAGAATGACAAAAATCCCACCCCAAGAATTTTGGACAGCCCCCTCCCACTAGTGGCCGGCCATGTAAATGGTGGTGAAGAGAAATGAGAGAGTGGAGAGAGTGTATCAAAAATGGGAACCATTCTCATCTCAAGCAAGAGAGAGAGAGAGGAATGGTTATCATGAAAAGCAATGATCACCAAATCAAACCCATACTCCAAAAACCCACCTACTACAACCATGATTGCTCACAAAGTCAAGCAATCATGATAGAAGAAGTCAAGTTCAAAAGAATGGTGCACCATCATGATACAAGGAAATATGCAAAGACCCCCCTCCACAAATGCCTATTTGCAACAATGCAAATAAGCCCTCCTCCACCAAACTTCGGCCAATGAACGATACAAAGGAAATTGGCCGAAACGGAAAGCAAACTGGAAACTCCAGAAAACTGGTCCTATAATAAATTATAGGAAAACCCCGATACTGTGCATACACACCCGCATTTGTATTCCAACCGAAATACAAATGCAATGAGACAAAATCTACACTGTACTATACTAGGATCCGGCTTAAACAAAAGCCGGCTAGTAATATCCGTTCGATCCTGATCCATGCAATACCGCACGTATCTGATCGAACCCTGCCATATAACCATACGGCCAGTAGTACAAACTGTCCGATCCTGATCCGTGCAATACCGCACGTATCTGATCGGACCCTGCCATATCTCCATACGGCCTCTACAACCTTTCGCCCGAAAGCTGAGTAACTGAATGTGGGGGACTCTAAAGACTCGTCAACACCATGGTTATGGATTTAACCACTAGCACGTCAGAGGTATAAGCCAATACGTAACGGGCTACCAGGTATTGACTAAAAGGGACGTCTGTGAGCGAACTCAGCCCGACAACCCTACTGAGCCTATCAGTGACAATATCCGTACAGTCCGGTCCGTTCGTCTATGAGCATCGCATGGCGGGCCTAGGGGGTTGGTAAAAGTCAGACCCCCAAAAGCGGTACAAGTCGTGTCGGTGTGTAGCCCAGAACACCCTGAGATACTACTGGAATACCTACCAGTAAATCTCCTGCCTTGACCAAGGACTTCGTGTAATGGCTCTCCTAGACACAGCGCGACCTCACCCCCAATACCGGGAGAGACGAACCCCTGAAGATACGCTCACTGCCTCCATGTGGCTCGGGACTGTACCCAACTAAAACCTGTTTGCACGACTTCTTTGAGCCGTGGTAGGGTAGTAATCAAAGTACAGTGGGAACTCACACGAGACAAATGACGATCCCCTGGTCGATGAACTAACCTGCACACATGTCACCAGGGAACTGCCATCTGACGTCTGGTATATGACCAACTAGCATGTTCCGGGCGAGTCCTGTCCGGTGTACTCATAACCCAATGAGCACCTGTATACATCTTAGGTGATCCAACTAACACCAGTGGCTTGTGAGACCGGCCACCGCCCCTCGTCGGGGTCTCGAATGTACACACTAGTCTACTCTGGAGTATCGATGCCCTGTCTCGAAACTCACACGACTAGGGACCATTTAAGGATATGCTTATAGACCCCAGCTCCCACTTATATGATCGCCCTCATACTGCTGGTGGTCAAGCATGAATCCTAGGGGCTCTATCAACGTGTAATAGCAACTTGTCAAGTCACCTAAAACAGTACATGATGACAAAGGTAAACAAGATAGCATACTATCATCTCGAGTAAGACTGTCCTACCGGGATAGGCCCTCCACCAATCATTGCAATCACGTACCTGTGACCTAATAATTGACTCTGAGGGCACTATCTCCAACATGCAAAACGGTGGTTTTTGGGTACAGTTCCGAGTCACATGGAGGCAATGAGCGATAGGAGGGGTTTCTTCACTCCCGGTATTGGGGGTTGATGTTGCGCTATGCTCGATTGGCCATAACAGGGAAGTCCTTAGCCAGGGCTGGTTTTGAGATTTACTGGTAAGTGTTACCAGTAGTTTCTCGACCCGTTATGAGCCTCACATCGGCATGACTTATCGGTTATTGGGGTCTGACGTTTACCACCCCTAGACTTGATATGCGACATATCAGACGAAGAGACCGGACCGTATGGTAGTATCACTGTCAGGCTTTTGCAGGAGTTGGAGCGGGCTTGCTTGCTGATCTTCTGATCACTCAATACCTGGATAGTCGTTACGTCCAGCTAGTACCGCTGACGGCTTGTGGGTGCTTGATATGATCATCACCTACTGCCGGCGTATTGACGAGTCTTTAGAGTCCTACATAGAGGTTGTACTGGCTCAGGAAAAACGAGATAGGAGTGCATATGTGATATGTGCGGGACTGAGAATAATGCGTGTATGTGATACCGTATTCTATTCTCGCGATGTTTGTATCGATCGGTTGTATGCGATATAACCTAGTTATCGAATCAAGTGTTGATTCGATAAGTCGATACATTGGATGTTAGTCGGTTATATGTGATATAACCAGATTATTAAGTCAAGTGTTGATTTAATAATTTAGTGTATAATTGTATATGTGATATACTAATTTACATTAACTAACATTGGTTCACTTTAAGCATTTGTTTTTCTCACTTGTGCACAAGTTAAAATATATGTTATATATATTTATTTGTGCTCTTTTTTGTATCATGGTTGTTGATACAAATATCATGGGTGTACAAGACTTATACCATACTAATTATAGGTTTAGGTTTTTATATTTAAAGTAATTCAAAAACAAATGGATAATGAGCTAAAATGCATGAAGCTTCATGAAGCTTATGTTGCATTGACTTAGTCCACTTGTTTTGTTTTACTTAAGATATTAATAAACCTAACCACTATAATTAACCTATGGTAATGTCTCTACATGAGTTAGTATATGATACTCACTCACCTTGGTTAGCTCATTCTCTCTCTTGATCATTTCTCATTATCATTTGGAGCTCATCTTCTTCCTTATTCACTTTCATTCTAGGGTTTGAAAAAGAGAGAGAACCAAAGTGAGAAATCGAATTCTAAAGAGTACCCATTTCCTATCTCACCATCCTCTACTAGACTAGCACTTTAGTGTAGGGTGTTTGCTTCACTAGTTCTTTGGTTAGCGAAGTAGAAGCTTGAGTCCGTATTCCCTCGACATAGATCATCTTCGGCCTCGAAGACATCAAGCAATCCCGTTGCAATTTTCTCATGAAGCCGTCCGAGAGTCTTGGAGTCCGATGATCGCAGCGAAGGGACTACATCAAGGAGCTTAAGAAGTGAAGGACCGATCTACAAAGGTTGTATTTCATATTCATTTAGGGTTAAAGTGTTTAGCTTGCATAGTTTTCGCCTATTCTCTAGTTAACGATCTTGTTTAGGGTTATTCGGCACGGCTAAAATTTTAATCCGGCATAGTTGATGCCTTGTAGAGCTTCATTAGAGTGCCTAGTAACCCCACAGTATATATAAAAAGGATGTAGAGAGTAAGGTTGTCTTCCTCGTATTGTACGTAGATGACATACTCTTGATTGGAAATGATGTTCCTATGCTGCACTTGGTCAAACTCTTCCTATCACAAAAGTTCTCCATGAACGATTTGGGTGATGCATCCTACATCGTGGGGATAAAGATCTATAGAGATAGATCTAAAAGGATGTTAGGATTATCCCAATCCAGGTACATAGACACCATACTATAAAGGTTTAGTATGGAAGATTCTAAGTAATTACCCGCTTGTTCAAGAATCACTCTCTCCAAAAAGATGTCTCCCAAGACTGATTTGGAGATGGCTCGCATGAACGTGATACCCTATGCTTCTGCAGTTAGGTCTATCATGTACGTGATGTTATGCACCAGACCGGATGTAGCTTACACACTTAGTATGGTAAGTAGGCATCAATCAGACCTAGGGAAGAAGCACTGGATAGCTGTGAAGAACATTCTTAAGTACTTGAGAAGGACTAAAGAGTTGTTCTTAGTGTATGGTAACGGAGAACTCCAGGTGGAGTCATTTACCGATTTGAGCTTCCAGAGTGATAAGGACGACAGCAAGTCTGTCTCTGGTTTTGTCTTCACCCTTAATGGAAGGGAGGTATGTTGGAAGAGTTCCAAGCAAGATACCGTTGCAGACTCGACGATGGAGGCTAAATGCATCGCTGCCAAAGAGGCTGTCTGGATGAAGAAGTTCATTGCTAAACCTGGTGTGGTTCCATCCATTAACAATGAAATACCTTTCTATTGTGATAACAATGGAGCTGTAGCTTTCGCTAAAGAACCCCGGTCCCATCAGCGATCCAGACATATTCTGAAGCGGTATCACCTGATCCGGGAGATAGTTGATCGCCGGGAGATAGAGGTCAAGAGAGTAGATATGAAGGACAACACGGCGGATCCGCTCACGAAGGCCCTTCCCCAGACATAGTTCGAGATACTTTTTGGAATGTTGGGTATGCGATACTACAACAACTGGCCTTAGTGCAAGTGGGAGATTGTTAGGAATATGTATGCCCTAGAGGTTATTATTGTATGATATAGTGGATGCTTGGACATATATATAGAGGACTTTCTTGCTCGACATAATAGTATGTTATCTAGTTGCTCTTTATCTTAACATGTACACTTGTTTTAGTTTACTATCTCTTTGATACATGTTGATAAAGCCCTTAGGATGTTAGCTTGATTACCAGGACTATGATGCAGATCATACTACTAGGACATGGGTAGTCCATAAGCACATCCTTCAATTATTCCTAGTCGAGGGAACATCGAGACAGGGCATCGATATTTCAGAGTAGACTAGTGTGTACGTTTCATAACCCAGTATGGGTCGATGGTTGATCCCAGAACCATTAGTGTTTGACATCAAAGATTGTACACAGGTGCGCATTGGAGAATGGGTATACCAAACAAGACTCGCCGAGAACTCCTAGATGGTACCATACCTATCATCAGATAGCAGTTCTTTGGTGACACTTGTACAGGTTAGTCTGTAGACCCGAGATCATCATAGTGTCTTGTGTGGTTCCCACTGTGCTTTGATTTCCTCCCTACCGTGTCTCAAAGGAGTCGTGCAAACAGGTGGATTTTGGGTACAGTCCCGAGTCACATGGAGGCAGTGAGCGATAGGAGAGGTTTTGTCTCTCCCGGTATTGGGAGTTGATGTTGCGCTATACTCGATTGGCTATAACAGCAAGTCCCTAACCATGGCTGATGAGATTTACAGGTAAGTGTTATCAGTAGTTTCTCGAAAGGTTATACGCTACACATCGGCATGACAAATCAAGTTATTGGGGTCTGACAATTCCACCCCTAGGCTCAATATGCAACATATCAGACGAAGAGACCGGACTGTATGGTATGTGTTGCTTATAGGCTTTACGGGAGTTTGGACAAGTTTTCTTGTTGATCTTCTATTCGTTCAATACCTGGGTAGCAGTTATGTCCAGCTAGTACCACTGACGGCTTGTGGATATCCGATGTCATCATTACCTACTGCTGGCGTATTGACGAGTCTTTATTGTCCCACATAGAGGTTTCCTAGCTTAAGCGAAACGAAGTAGGGCACATATGGAGATATGTGCGGGAGCTTGATTAAATACAAGTATGTGATACCGTATTCTTTTTAAGATTCCGGCAGTGCCCCGGCCATCAATCTATGGACAAATGCGGAACAAAATTTTCAAAAACCGGCGCTAACGGAACCCTAGTCTACGGATCGTCCTATAAGCCCTAGATAACAAAAACAAGCATAAGGTTAGAGTGATTATACCGAATAGATTCGTGTCCTTCGGTCTTCAACCATCATCCAAAGCTCCTCTTGGCTTCCTTGATCAAGTTTGATCTCCGATCTTCCTCCATCGAAGATGATCCACCCGAGAGACTATATAACGTGCACTAACCTCATATCCGAGGCAACTAGGGCACCTAGATCTCTTCTCTAGATAGCGTAGATGAAGTAGAGAGTAATGAAGAATTAATTTGACTCAAGACACCCAAGGATTCTCAAATCATGAGAGGGTTTGGGTGGAGCTAGAGGAAGAAGAAGAAGATGCCATGAGAATGAGGTGTTGAGAGCAACTCAAGAAAAATGATGGCTAAGTCTTTTGTTTGTTGTGAGATTATTAAATAAATAATGATGCCATCCATAAAAATATCCCATGCCACCAAAATATCTAGAGTCAACCAAAATAATCTTACGATAAAAAAACCTTATGCATGCTTAGTAAAGTAACCATGGGTCATTACCAAGTCGTGCCACAAAAATGCAATAAACACCTCATCCTACACCTCAATAACCTTTTAATCCAAAAAGGTCTAAATCATGATGAGGTGTAATCTTCTAAAAGTAAACTCGTAACGAATTACAAGAATACCCCTCGTCCGTATATACATATCAGCATCCGTATTCCGAAGAATACGAATACAAAGAGACGAAAACAATCCAACAAATATAATACTAGGATCTGGCTTAAACCAAAGCCCAATAGTATTATCCGTCCGAACAGCATCCGTGCACAAGTACACATATGTGATCGAACCCTACCATAAAACCATACGGCCTCTACAACGTTTCACCCGAAGCAGGAAAACCCTCTGTGTGGGACTCTAATGAGTCGTCAATATGCTGGCAGTGGGTTTAACCACAAGCACGTCAGCGGCACTAGCTGTACGTAACGGCTACCCAGGTATTGAGCGAAAGGGAGGCCGACGATCAAACTCATCCTCAAACTCTACTGAGCCTGACAGTGACAATATCCCTACAGTCCGGTATGTTCATCTATGAGTCTCGCATATCGATTCTAGGGGGTGGATAAAGTCAGACCCCTAATAACGCGATATTTAGTGTCGGTATGAATCCCATCACCACCTGAGAAACTACTGATCTGAATCGGTAATTCTCGACTACCTTGGCCAAGGATTTCTGGTGATGGCCACCCGTGCACACAGTGACATCAACCCCCAATACCGGGAGAGACAAACCCCCAGACGATCCACTCACTGCCTCCATGTGGCTCGGGACTGTACCCGACTAAAACCTGTTTACACGACTCCTTTGAGCCGTGGTAGGGTAGTAATCAAAGCACAGTGGGAACTCACATGAGACAAATGACGATATCAGGTCAATAGACTAACCTATACATATGTCACCAGGGAACTGCTATCTGAAAATAGGTATAATACCAACTAGCATGTTCCCGGCGAGTCCGTCCGGTGTACTCATAACCCAATGAGCACCTGTATACATCTTAGGTGAACAAACTGACACCAATGGCTTGTGAGACAGGCTACAGCCCCTCATCAAGGTCTCGATCAGTATACACTAGCCTACTATGGAGTATCGATGCCAAGTCTTGAAACTCCCTCGACTAGGGACATCTTGTTAGTGTATATGCCCTAGGGGCCATTATTGTATCATACTAGTTTGTATATTACTTAATGGAAGCTTGGGATATTAACATGTATATAACAGTCTTGCTAAACATGGTAGTATGCTACTTTGTTTTTTTCTATCTTAATATGTGAGTATACGTATTGATAGAGCTCTTAGGATCTTGCTTGACTATCAGCGTTGTGATGGCAGTCACACTAGTGGGGGCTGGGTAGTCTACAAGCACATCCTTATTCAGGTCCCTAGTCGTTGGATTATCGAGACAGAGAATCGATACTCCGGAGTAGACTAGTGTGTACGCTTCTCATCCCAGTTGGGGAGATGGTCTTTCCCACAGCCGTCAGTACGTCGTACTGGAGATAGTATGCAGGTGCTCGTTAGGTTACGGGTACACCGGACAGGACTCACAGGGAACTGTTGGTTGGTTTTATACCCGTCGTCATTTAACAATTCCCAGGTGACATGAGTACAGCATAGTTTGTGGGATATCAAAAGAACTCTATGGGATATTGTTTCTATTACGCAGAGGAACAAAAGGTTTTTATTTCTCGTCATGCCCGCTTCTTAGAAATTGAATTTTTAGAAAATCAGAAGAGTGGGAGCGTAGTAGAACTGGAAGAAATTCCAGAACCACAAACTGCTACTGAAAGTTTGGTAGAACCGGAAGTTCAAGAAGTACAGGACATTCCCGCACCCCTCCGCAGGAGTAGTAGGCCGTCTCATCCGCCTGAGAGATACTACGGTTTTCTCATAGATGGGGATAAAGAGGATTGCATCATAGATGGTGATGAACCTACTGACTTCCAGCAGGCCATCCAGAGCGGCGACTCGGTACGATGGCTAGATGCAATGCGGACCGAAATGGAGTCCATGTACACCAACAAAGTATGGACATTGGACTTTGCTCCAGATGGGGTAAAACCCATAGGATGCAAATGGATCTCCAAGAAAAAGATTGGTGTAGATGGACAGGTGGAAACCTATAAGGCTAGACTTGTTGCAAAGGGTTTTCGTCAAAGACCTGGTTTGGACTATGACGAAACTTTTTCTCCAGTGGCTATGCTCAAATCCATTCGGGTCCTTCTTGCTATTGCTGCCTTCCATGATTATGAAATCTAGCAGATGGACGTAAAGACGGCTTTTCTGAATGGAAATTTAGAAGAGTGCGTCTATATGGATCAGCCAGAGGGTTTCAATCAGAGTGGGAGCAGCGGGAAAGTATGCAAGCTGCTTAAGTCCATTTATGGACTAAAGCAGGCATCGCGGAGTTGGAACATCTGTTTTGATGAGACAGTCAAAGAATATGACTTTATCAAAAATCCAGATGAACCGTGCATATATAGTAAAGTTGTAGCCAGAAGTGTCGTATTCCTCGTCTTGTACGTGGATGACATTCTATTAATAGGAAATGACATTCCTATGCTACAATCTGTCAAAGGATTCTTGTCACACAGGTTCTCTATGAAAGACCTGGGTGATGCCTCTTACATTCTGGGGATCCGGATCTATCGTGATAGATCCAAGAGGATGTTGGGACTTTCGCAGTCCAGGTATATCGACACTGTACTGAAAAGATTCAGTATGGAAGATTCTAAGCGCGGTAATCTACCGGCTTGTCACGGAATCACCCTTTCCAAAGAGATGTCTCCTAAGACTGATTTGGAAAGGGAACGCATGTCTATTATACACTATGCTTCTGCGGTAGGCTCTATAATGTATGCGATGTTGTGTATCAGACCAGATGTAGCTTACGCACTGAGCGTGGTAAGCCGGTATCAGTCAGACCCAGGGGAGAAGCACTGGATAGCAGTAAAGAACATTCTCAAGTACCTGAGAAGGACTAAGGAGATGTTCTTGGTTTACGGCGGAAAAGACTTCAGGTTGGAGGCCTTTGCTGATTCCGGCTTCCAGAGTGATAAGGACGATTCCAAGTCCATGTCGGGTTATGACTTTACCCTCAATGGAGGGGCGGTGTGCTGGAAGATCTCCAAGCAGGACACCGTTGCTGACTCGACGATGGAAGTGGAGTATATAGCTGCTTGCGATGCCGCAAAAGAAGCAGTCTGGAAGAAGAAGTTCCTAACAGAACTTCAGGTGGTTCCTACCATAGTTGATCCAATACCTCTGTATTACGACAACAACGGAGCTATAGCTTTAGCGAAGGAACCAAGGTCCCATCAGAAGTCCAGACACATCTTAAGGCGGTATCACCTGATCAGGAAGATCATTGATCGTCAGGAGTTCGAGGTTCGGAGAGTTGCTTCTGAAGAGAACATTGTTGATCCATTCACGAAGGCCCTACCTCAGATTCAGTTCGAGTGGCTACTCGAGATCATCGGTCTTCGATATGCCAGTACATGGCCCTAGTGCAAGTGGGAGATTGTTAGTGTATATGCCCTAGGGGCCATTATTGTATCATACTAGTGTGTATATTACTTAATGGAAGCTTGGGATATTCACATGTATATAACAGTCTTGCTAAACATGGTAGTATGCTACTTGGTTTTTTTCTATCTTAATATGTGAGTATACGTATTGATAGAGCTCTTAGGATCTTGCTTGACTATCAGCGTTGTGATGGCAGTCACACTAGTGGGGGCTGGGTAGTCTACAAGCACATCCTTATTCTGGTCCCTAGTCGTTGGATTATCGAGACAGAGCATCGATACTCCGGAGTAGACTAGTGTGTACGCTTCTCATCCCAGTTGGGGAGATGGTCTGTCCCACAGCCGTCAGTACGTCGTACTGGAGATAGTATGCAGGTGCTCGTTAGGTTACGGGTACACCGGACAGGACTCACAGGGAACTGTTGGTTGGTTTTATACCAGTCGTCAGTGAACAGTTCCCAGGTGACATGAGTACAGCATAGTCCGCAGACTTGACACTGCTACTTCGCCTCGAGTGTGTCCCACTGTTCTTAGATTGCTACCCTACCACGGCTCAAAGGAGTCGTGCAAACAGGTAGCAGTTGGGTGCATTCCCGAGCACTTGGAGGCAGTGGCAGTTCGACAGTATTCGTCTCTCCCGGTATTGGGGGTTGATATCGCGCTGTGTCAGAGAGCCATTACGCAAAGTCCCTGGCCAGGGAAAGCGAGATTTGCTGGTAGGTTCTAGTAGTTTCTCAGGGTGTAATGGGCTTCGCTCCGATACGACTTATACCGCTATTAGGGGACTGACGCTTGCCGCCCCCTAGGCCCGATATACGATAGTCTTAGACGAACGGACCGGACTGTATGGAGATTGTCACATCAGACTCAGTAGGAGTTTGGATGGGTTTCCTCATCGGCCTTCTTATCGACATCTACCTGGGGACCGTTACGTACAGCTACTGCCGCTTGCGGTCTGTGGTTAAACCCACTGCCAGCGTAGTAGTCAAGTCTCTAGAGTCCGACACAGAGAGTTTCCTTACTCCGGGCGAAACGATATAGAGGTCGTATGGTTTTACGACAAGGGTTCGGACGCATACGTGTGTTTACGCACGTACGACTTTCGGACAGATTTTACCAGTCGGCTTTGGTTTAAGCCAGTTACTGGTATCCGGTTATTGGATTTATACAGTCTAAAGTTTTTCCGTATTTTTGCGGAAAGGAGGGGCGTTCTCGTAATTGCGCGAGAAGCTTCTAGAAGGTGGTGACTAAGGGTGTTTAGGTGGCATATACAATGAATGTGATTAGTGAGTTATATGGATGATTCATCCATGTCATTATTTCTTCATGACTCATGGATGTGAATCATCACTAGATATTATCAAGCATGTTTGTTAAATTGATTTATTTTCTTTTCTTGATAAAAAGAAATGCTTGATATATATTATGATAACTCATTATTCTCACTTCATTATTATGTTCATCTTCTCTCTCCTCAAGCTCTCCCTCTTCAAACCCTAATCCTCCCCTCTCATGTGTTGAGTACAAGGATTAGTTAGACTAACTAAACCATAACCCTCACTCTATATCACCTAGCTTCTTTGGTTAGCACTTAAAGAAGGTTAGTTGCCTCAAGTTTAGAGGCTAAGCTTGGAGTAAAGCTCTCGGGTGGATCGTCTACTACTTCGAGAAGGCCGAGGAGGAGGTGGAGTTCGCAAAGACGAAGGACACGATTCATTAGGTATAATCCCTAAACATAGTAGTATAGAACTTCTATGTTTCATGTTAGTTATCATTTAGCTTCGATTCATGCGGTTAGTCGATGTTTAAGTAATGAACAAGATCGTTTTTTAAATTTCCGCCTACCCGCAAGTCGTGGGGTGTTGTACATTGACTTACAGTGGTATCAGAGACTCGCTAAACAATAAATAACTTACTTGCAAATTTGTATGAATTTCGAACGAAAAAACGGAACCGGAAAAGCCCGAAATCATCAGTTTCTGTCGTTTTTTAAATGAAGTCCAAAAATTTTTCAGGGATGTTCAGAAAGCTTGAAAATACAGTAGAAGAACACCCAAGAAAATTAGGCCCCTTAATCGCCTAAAGAGCCGCGGAACCGCGGCGGATCCCTCCGATCCGCCGCGATTCCGCCGCCGAGTTGGCGATTCAGGAACCCAATTTTCCTGTGTTGGTTCTATGGGATATTTGGTATTTTCTGGAATTCTTTATCTTTGCTCAGGTTTCAGATTTACAGAGAAGTATTGGAGCAAAATTAAAAGTGTTTAATCGATCGAAATTATACAGTATTTGCTTGTTGGATTATATCTGTGTTTGTATAATGTGTTCGTAAACCTGTCCTAACTGCTAGTATGTCGGTTGGCAGGGGGTTGCACATTTCTGTAATGGATTTTATCTGTTTGTACATATGAACTGTGTTGGACTGTTGTGATGTATAGCCGGGGTTATGTGATGGGTTATTATTTAATTCATTTGATGTAAATGTAATTTGTTATAATATTATTTTGCGGGGCACATCCAGGTTGCGGTTGTAGCCACCGTTGTATTATTTCATTTTACTGTTTTTGCTCCTAGGACAGACCCAAGGAGGGGTGCACAAACTGCCGGGCGGGTAGTTTGCCGCACCCGTAGGGGTCTTGGGTGGGGTAATGGCTATTCATCACAACTGTGTAATCCGTCTTTTGTTGCAGGCTCAAAACAAACACGGATTGCTTGCAAATCCAATTAAGTTCATCTATGATCTGGAATGAATATCATTGCGTCAGACGAATGTAAAATATCTATATATGATAGATATTTAGGCGTCACTTATGTTTTACACCAGCGCTAGCCCAGCCCCGCTCTGTCGTTAGTTAAGTAACCTAACGGGTAATGACGGGACCCCGTGGCGAATGCGGATGGCATAAGAGGACGTTGTATTTTCGTTGTTTTCTGCAATGATAGGTTAATGATGGGACGCATTATCTGTAATGCAAAGAAAATAAACCAAAAGTTTAATCGTTGGAACAATTTAAAAGAAACCACTCGGTTAATTTAAAAAAAACAGATATTTTTAAATACGGAGCTTTAACCACTCCTTTTAAAAGCTATCAGGTTCCGTCGGTTATATCAAGTTCACTACGTTCACGGTTTCGCCAAAACCAGTCGTAGCCCTCCGTCATTTCTTATGGATAGTCAGTAGTATTCAAGCTATGTTTGTTGGCTTTCGTCAAGGCATAGTGTTTGGTAGCTACTGGGTATTCATTTGTTGCATAGATAGATGTGTTGGTTTGGGACAGTCGCATTACCTTGTTGGCTTTCGTCAAGGGTATATACGGGTGGGTTCAAATTAACAAGATAATGATGGGCAGAACTTGACATGTGACTTATGATTTGTTGGCTTACGTCAAGGTCATAAGAGCATGGGGCAAAAACTTATATCGGGAATTTCTAAAGAAACTGAAATTTGCAAAGAGATGCATACCATTTTGAGTTTGATGAATGTTGGTAGGATTCCTTAAACATTATCATACGATGATATTTGGATCCCGATCCTACTGTGAGTATATGCTACTTATCAGGATATTCGCCACTTAACGATCAATGCTATAAACCTAGTAGGTGTCAAGAATAGTGTCAGCGGGGTTACGCCCCCAGAGAAAAGAGGTTCTTTAATTAAGGAACTTCGCGAAAGCGTTGGAAAACCTCCCTCGAAGTATCGACACTGGCCTGGCTGAACGGTTAAGCAAGAATTGTACAGTGAGAATAGTCCTGGCTAATTCTTCTTTTATGGTTTGAGGAAGGATTCGAGAAACAGTGGGAGCCATCCAGTTTAGATAAACTAAAAACCACTCTAAACTTGCAAGAGTATCATGCTAAAGAGTTTTCTTCTCCCTCTCCTAATTGCAGCGACCCTGAAAATGACTGGACTTAAGTTACTTTTAGAGAAAAATATACTGACAGGGCCAAACTATAAAGATTGGCTGCGGAATGTCAAAATGGCTTTGACCTATGACAAATTGGGGTACGTCCTCACCGCTACGGCACCTGCTGTCCCTGGTCCCAAATCCAGTAATGCGGATAAGGAAATCGATCAAAACCTGGGATTTCGATTGCGCGAAAGCCAAGTGCATCGTGCTTGCCTCGATGAACAATGAACATCAGAGGAGGCACGAGGATATGGAACTAGATTCCATATTTCTCCATACAAAGGAACTTTATGGAGAGCAATCTCGTATAGCAAGATACGAGACCTCTAAGAACTTGTTTCGAGCGAGGTTGACTGTCGGGTCATCCGTAGGAGAACATGTCCTAAAGATGATCGGCTATATAGAAGAGCTCGCAGACCTTGGGACGACTTTGGATAATGAGCTCTATACAGACCTTATTCTCCAGTCCCTTCCTTCCAACTACGCCCAGTTTATCCTGAACTTCAACATTCAAAGAAAAGAAGTTGAACTTCCGGAACTCCTGAACATGTTAAGGAGTGCAGAGGGCACCTTGCAGAAGGCAAGGGAAACACCCGCTATGTTTGTTGGCGGTGCATCTTCTTCCGGATCCAAGGCTAGGGCCAAAGGAAGGAAGAAGAAGGCATCCCCCAGACCTAGAGGAGGTGTAAGTAAGGTGGGAGGGAAAGGAAAGAAAAAGTTTGCGGTACCGGTAGTTGGCCAGGATGAGTGCTTCTATTATCACAGGAAAGGGTACTGGAAGAAGGATTGCAAGGCGTGGAACGCCAAGAACCAGGAACCGAAGCAAGCTGTGGCTTCGACTTCAGGTGTGTTTGTAATTGAGAATTGTCTGTCGATCAACTCTACTTCCTGGGTATTGGATACCGGATCAGGATCTCATATTTGCAATTAATTGCATGCACTGAGAAACCGTAGAGTGCTGAAGGAAGGTGATATGACCCTAAAGGTTGCTAACGGAGCTAGCATGGGAGCTGCGTCCGTCGGGGATTATCACCTAGGATTGACGAGTGGACACATTTTGGTTTTACATAACTGTTTTTTTGTACCAAGCTTAACGTGTAATATCATATCAGTTTCCTTGTTATCAAATAAAGGTTATGATTTCACGTTTGTAAGAGATGTTGTTAACATCCACCTTAATCATGGTTTGATTGGGTTCGGTACACTAAATAACGGTATATATATTTTAAACCAACTCCAAATTTTCAATGTCCAGAACACACTAAAAAGAAAGTCTCCAGATTTAAATAAAGCTTTCTTATGGCATTGTAGACTGGGTCACATCAATGAGAGAAGGTTGACTAAGTTGCATAGAGAAGGATATTTGGACTCATTCGAATATCAAACTTATGACACTTGTCAATCTTGTCTCAAAGGAAAGACGACAAAGACTCCATTCACTGGACAAGGAGTAAGAGCGAGCGAGCTCTTAGGACTCATACACAGCGATGTATGAGGTCCAATGTCTACACATGCGAGAGGTGGTTATTCCTACTTCATTACTTTTACAGATGATTTCTCTAGGTATGGACATATCTTCTTAATGAAGAATAAATCCGAGGCCTTTGAGAAATTCCAGGAATACAAGAGTGAAGTGGGAAACCAAACAGGCAAAAGTATTAAGACACTGAGATCTGATCGAGGTGGAGAATACTTAAGTGCCGAGTTCCTAGGTTACCTAAAAGAGAAAGGAATTCTCTCTCAGCTTACTCCTCCATACACTCCACAGCATAACGGTGTATCGGAGAGACGGAATCGAACCCTATTGGATATGGTACGATCCATGATGAGTAATGCTGAGTTACCGCGATCTTTTTGGGGTTATGCGCTAGAATCAGCAGCATATCTTCTGAACAGGGTTCCAACCAAAACTGTGCCTACCACACCATATCAGATGTGGAGTGGGAAGAAACCCTATCTTCAGTACCTGAAGACATGGGGATGTCCAGCTTTTGTAAAAAAGCAGCATCCGGACAAGCTCGAGGCACGCTCAGTTGAGTGTAAGTTTGTGGGATATCCAAAGAACTCTATGGGATATTGTTTCTATTACGCAGAGGAACAAAAGGTTTTTATTTCTCGTCATGCCCGCTTCTTAGAAACTGAATTTTTAGAAAATCAGAAGAGTGGGAGTGTAGTAGAACTGGGAGAAATTCCAGAACCACAAACTGCTACTGAAATTTTGGTAGAACTGGAAGTTCAAGAAGTATAGGACATTCCCGCACCCCTCCGCAGGAGTAGTAGGCCGTCTCATCCGCCTGAGAGATACTACGGTTTTCTCATAGATGGGGATAGAGAGGATTGCATCATAGATGATGATGAACCTACTGACTTCCAGCAGGCCATCCAGAGCGGCGACTCGGTACGGTGGCTAGATGCAATGCGGACCGAAATGGAGTCCATGTACACCAACAAAGTATGGACTTTGGACTTTGCTCCAGATGGGGTAAAACCTATAGGATGCAAATGGATCTTCAAGAAAAAGATTGGTGTAGATGGACAGGTGGAAACCTATAAACCGTGCATATATAGTAAAGTTGTAGCCAGAAGTGTCGTATTCCTCGTCTTGTACGTGGATGACATTCTATTAATAGGAAATGACATTTCTATGCTACAATCTGTCAAAGGATTCTTGTCACACAGGTTCTCCATGAAAGACCTGGGTGATGCCTCTTACATTCTGGGGATCCGGATCTGTCGTGATAGATCCAAGAGGATGTTGGGACTTTCGCAGTCCAGGTATATCGACACTGTACTAAAAAGATTCAGTATGGAAGATTCTAAGCGCGGTAATCTACCGGCTTGTCACGGAATCACCCTCTCCAAAGAGATGTCTCCCAAGACTGATTTGGAAAGGGAACGCATGTCTATTATACCTTACGCTTCTGCGGTAGGCTCTATAATGTATGTGATGTTGTGTATCAGACCAGATAAAGCTTACGCACTGAGCATGGTAAGCCGGTATCAGTCAGACCCAGGGGAGAAGCACTGGATAGCAGTAAAGAACATTCTCAAGTACCTGAGAAGGACTAAGGAGATGTTCTTGATTTACGGCGGAAAAGACCTCAGGTTGGAGGCCTTTGCTGATTCCGGCTTCCAGAGTGATAAGGACGATTCCAAGTCCATCTCGGGTTATGTCTTTACCCTCAATGGAGGGGCGGTGTGCTGGAAGATCTCCAAGAAGGACAACGTTGCTGACTCGACGATGGAAGTGGAGTATATAGCTGCTTGCGATGCCGCAAAAGAAGCAGTCTGGATGAAGAAGTTCCTAACAGAACTTCAGGTGGTTCCTACCATAGTTGATCCAATACCTCTGTATTGCGACAACAACGGAGCTATAGTTTTAGCGAAGGAACCAAGGTCCCATCAGCAGTCCAGACACATCTTAAGGCGGTATCACCTGATCAGGAAGATCATTGATCGTCAGGAGTTCGAGGTTCGGAGAGTTGCTTCTGAAGAGAACATTGCTGATCCATTCACGAAGGCCCTACCTCAGATTCAGTTCGAGAGGCTACTCGAGATCATCGGTCTTCGATATGCCAGTACATGGCCCTAGTGCAAGTGGGAGATTGTTAGTGTATATGCCCTAGGGGCCATTATTGTATCATACTATTACTTAATGGAAGCTTGGGATATTCACATGTATATATCAGTCTTGCTAAACATGGTAGTATGCTACTTGGTTTTTTTCTATCTTAATATGTGAGTATACGTATTGATAGAGCTCTTAGGATCTTGCTTGACTATCAGGGAACTGTTGGTTGGTTTTATACCAGTCGTCAGTGAACAGTTCCCAGGTGACATGAGTACAGCATAGTCCGCAGACTTGATACTGCTACTTCGCCTCGAGTGTGTCCCACTGTTCTTAGATTGCTACCCTACCACGGCTCAAAGGAGTCGTGCAAACAAGTAGCAGTTGGGTGCAGTCCCGAGCACTTGGAGGCAGTGGCGGTTAGACAGGATTCGTCTCTCCCAGTATTGGGGGTTGATATCGCGCTGTGTCAGAGAGCCATTACGCAAAGTCCCTGGCCAGGGCAAGCGAGATTTGCTGGTAGGTTCCAGTAGTTTCTCAGGGTGTAATGGGCTTCGCTCCGACACGACTTATACCGCTATTAGGGGACTGACGCTTGCCGCCCCCTAGTCCCGATATGTGATAGTCTTAGACGAACGGACCGGACTGTATGGAGATTGTCACATCAGACTCAATAGGAGTTCGGATGGGTTTCCTCATCGGCCTTCTTATCAACATCTACCTGGGGACCGTTACGTACAGCTAGTGCCGCTTGCGTTCTGTGGTTAAACCCACTGCCAGCGTAGTAGTCGAGTCTCTAGAGTCCCACATAGAGAGTTTCCCTACTCCGGGAGAAACGATATAGAGGTCGTATGGTTTTACGACAAGGGTTCGGACGCATACGTGTGTTTACGCACGTACGACTTTCGGACAGTTTTTACCAGTCTGCTTTGGTTTAAGCCAGTTACTGGTATCCGGTTATTGGATTTATACAGTCTAAAGTTTTTCCGTATTTTTGCAGAAAGGAAGGGCGTTCTCGTAATTGCGCGAGAAGCTTTTAAAAGGTGGTGACTAAGGGGGTTTAGGTGGCATATACAATGAATGTGATTAGTGAGTCATATGGATGATTCATCCATGTCATTATTTCTTCATGACTCATGGATGTGAATCATCACTAGATATTATCAAGCATTGTTGTTAAATTGATTTGTTTTCTTTTTTTGATAAAAAGAAATGCTTGATATATATTATGATAACTCATTATTCTCACTTCATTATTATGTTCATCTTCTCTCTCCTCAAGCTCTCCCTCTTCAAACCCTAATCCTCCCCTCTCATGTGTTGAATACAAGGATTAGTTAGACTAACTAAACCATAACCCTCACTCTATATCACCTAGCTTCTTTGATTATCACTTAAAGAAGGTTAGTTGCCTCAAGTTTAGAGGCTAAACTTGGAGTAAAGCTCTCGGGTGGATCGTCTACTACTTCGAGAAGGCCGAGGAGGAGGTGGAGTTCGCAAAGACGAAGGACACGATTCGTTAGGTATAATCCCTAAACATAGTAGTATAGAACTTCTATGTTTCATGTTAGTTATCGTTTAGCTTCGATTCATGCGGTTAGTCGATGTTTAAGTAAAGAACAAGATCGTTTTTTAAATTTCCGCCTCCCCGCAAGTCGTGGGGTGTTGTACATCGACTTACACATCTAAGGATGTGCCTATAGACCACCCAGCTCCCACGTGCATGATCTCCATCTTATTGCTGGTAATCAAGCAAGAATCCTAAGGGCACGATCTACATGTAATAGTGATCTGTAGTGTCATTTGAAGCATGTACACGATGATAAAGACAAACCAGATAGTATACTATCATCTCGAGTAAGACTGTCCTACCGGCATAGGTCCTCTCTCAATCATTGCAATCACGTGCTTGCGATCCAATAATTGACTTGAGGGCACTTTAGCCAACAATCTCCCACTTGCACTTAAGGCTAATTATTGCGGTGTTGCATACTCACAGCCCGTGTGATACCGAACACCCAACTTCTCTACTAATCAGTTTCACAAAGCTCGTTTGCGTAACTATTGCGTTCGAGAAATAGCCTCAGTGAGTGGATCCGTTCTAATATTTCTTTCTATGTCTCTCTATATCTCAAGTTCGCGGAGAAAGCCATCTCCCAAAATGAGCAATACCTGTCTTAGAATATGTCTGGATATCTGATGGGACCCGGTTCACAAATGAACTCCAAATCTAGCAAACTTCTTAGACTGTATCATCCACTGAACTTAATCAGTATCCTGCGCCATGCCTGCCTCAGTATCCGCTTGGACCATCTGTCCAAACTACTGCCCCTCAAAAGATAGAAAACTATAACTCTGACTGTCACTCTATCACACAGGCACCTTGGAAGCCTGGAATGATAACCGTCTCCCGAAAGAGCCTGCCGTTATCATATCCTTATAACATCCACTTATGTTCTAAAACTGCTTCCGAACGTTTCTCCAGGATTGGATTAATATAAACTTATTGCATCTAGTGCAAAAACAACATCTAGTGTGTTACTTGACATCTCATGATTGACTCGATTGCCTAAGCAAGTGATATGCCAATCATGCACATCCCTCACCCCTTTAGTCTGTAAGACACCTTTAGAGAGGGTGACTCCATCACCTGCAGGTTCACCACCATGCCAGGAGTCGCCCATTCTAAAACACCTTTAGAATACTGTCTAAGTCCCTAGATTGGGAAACTACCCAAATCTAGATCTAAGATTATAGATCTAGTAACCAGAATGCCTAATATTATATCCATATCCTTTGTAGAGAAACCACTGTGTGACAACCAAGGTATAACCGATCATAGTATAGTAATTTCACTTCCTATAAAGTGCATGTTATCCAATTACACCAGGACATCATACCCTACTACCTTCTTAACAGATCCATCCCCTATTCTGTAGAAGTCAAAGCCTATAACTGTCGCATCAAAAATAGATGATCTATCTCTGCTATACCTGCTTTAGTCTATAAATACACACAAGCTACTTGTCAACTATGCTTCCGTTGCTCCCACTGACTACAACAACCTTCTTGCAGAGTCATATACATGTGCACTTCTAAAGCTAGTTTAGAACGACGCTATACTCATCCTCCTGCAAGGTCTCATAGTCTGGAATAACAGTAGTGTCAAGTCTATGTAAACAAGAACCTCCCTGTCACCGTCTTTGAGGATACCGAAATACCTCTCGGGCGCCTGAGGTTACCCACCATATCTGCGGAGTGGCTAATGGAATGTCAAACCTGATTGAATCTTTAGGTTCTATTAAATTTTCAGTAATCGTTTGTGGTTCTGGAATCACTTCCAGTTCTACCATACTTCCACTACTGTTTTCTGAAAAATCCATTTTACTAAAACTGTGGCGAGTCAAGAACAATATCACTATTGATCTTCCAGATGGTAGAAAGTTAACCTCATCATAACCCGGGATAACCCACAAACTGCTATTACAGATATGTGCCATGAGTTATCCAGAGTCTGGTTTTAAGCAAAAGCCGGACAACTCCATATACCTTAACATCGTTAAGATATGAACCATTCTATATACAATATAGAAACAGAGGCACTGATTCAATTAGAATCAGATTCAAATCATACAGCTGTCTCCAGTGCACGTCAACTAAATGGAAGGAGGTCGATCAACATTACTCAACTAGGAGTGCATCCAAATATGAATAACATGAAAGAGAAACAATTTCTCAAAACCATTACTATCATCTGAATACCATACACAAGTATTTACATATTCGATCATCTTGAAGAATCTTGATACTTGCAACACATGGTTCTCTACTTTATTCTTGTACCTGTAACTTTTCAAAACTTGGACCTTGTATTTCTATAAAATACCTGTCTAAAACTGGAGAAGTCATAAGTAAACAAAATATAGTACAAGCAACAACCCCTCTGTCCTAATGGACACTGGGCAACATACAATACTTTGTATAAGTCCCCTGAGTTCAATAACTCAAACCCTGCGCGTCATAGTTTGAAAACTGTACTGTGGTTAAGAAGAATTACACCGCTGTTTAATACTCCTTACCTAACCATCAACTGTTATAGGTAAATGCCATGAACATAATTTCAAAAAGATATATCTCACTTTATAAAATAAACGTACAGATATATCAGTTTAAAATTGGTACATAAATGGATATTCAAAACCAAATATTTGTCGTCAGGCAAAACCCCAGGCGATTTCCTCAAGTATCACCAATTACAATGAATACTGATATAATGAGGATATAATCACCTAATTCCCAATAACTTACTCCCACTCATCATCTGTAAAACCATACAGATGTGAGAATCAAACCTGGTAAATACATACCCTGGATTAAGGATCTAATTGAGAAATAAGTTTTCAATTAACAACGGACAATGAAACTGAAACATGAAAATGTTTCGAAGGTGTATCCGAGTATTCCTAGTAATGCCTCTTCCATTATCCAGATTCATGACAGTAGCCTTATATTTCATTGTCATCTCTCCAAATCCCTTTATTTACCTTTACTCATTACATTCTGTACACCACCCTTAGGCTAAATAGTTTTCTTCATTCCCTACCATTCGACACCAGCCTATGGTTTGGAAGAAGACTATACAATAAGCGTAATAAGTGTAATGTCCTAATCCTAGGAGCCCTCGCAACCTGAGAGAAGGTAAAGATAAAAGACAACTGAATAATCCTTATTCTATTTCTCCTGAACCAGAATCCATCCTCGAACTGGAACAAGTTCCATCGAGTACGATGGATTATCCAATAACTGAGGATCTTCGTAGTGATACGGGTGTTGTGGAGAAATTCAAAGGTGAAGTAGGAGTGGCGATGATATACGCGGTTTGGTCGTGAAGGATAGCAGTCGCAATTTACTTTGCCCTCTTTCTAATCCCTTTATTTTGTCTTTACTTATTATCTTCTGTACACCACATTTAGGCTAATCGGTTTTCTTCCTTCCCCACCTTTCGGCACCTGCCAATGGTTTAGAAAAAGACTATCCATTAAGCGCAATAGGTGTACCCTCTACTAATCCTAGGAGCCCTCACAACTTGAGAGAAGGTAAAAGGAAAAGACAACTAAATAGACCAATTCAATTTCTCCAAAACCGGAAACCATCCATTGAAACAAGTTTATTCGAGTTCGTATGTAACTATACGATGGCCATATCCAAAAAATGTGGATCTTCGTAGTGATACAGAATGTTTCGGAGAAAAGAAAAGGGTAAAAGAAGGAGTTGCAATGATGTATGCAACTCTGACAATCCAAAAGCCAGTGTGTTTTAAGAAGGTTCGGTTAACTTGGTTTCTGAGTTCTAGTCAAGGGTCGGGACATGGCCGCTGCCAAAGAGAGAGAGAGAAAAGAAACACTCAGCGTGCACTTTAACCTAGATCAGAATGGTTAATCACTTTATCTAATAAGGATGTCTTCCATTGTATCCTCAAATTCTCCTCCAAACCCAAAAGAAGAATTAGTCGGGATCATCTAAAATCACCCGAAGAGTAAATTAACTCATCAGTGGGAATTGGGATCCAACTATCATCGCATGATAACCTGATGGAATCCACTCAAGTTATCACACTCCAGAAGTTATGCGCATGCCTGGCAAATTTCCTGTATGTTTTAAACTCCCGATGTAATTTTTTTACCCCATGCTCTTATGACCTTGACGAAGGCTAACAAATTATAAGTCACATGTCAAGTTCTACTCGTCATTGTCCAGGTTAATTTGAACCCACCCATACTCGCCCTTGACGAAGGCCAACAGAGCTGTACAATTGTCCCAAACCAACGCATCTATCTATGCAACAGAAAGGTAATAAGCAGCTACCATAGACTATGCTTTGACGAAAGCCAACAAACATAGCATGAATACTAAATGCTACCCGTCTGAAATGACGGAGGGCTACAAATGGTTTTTGGTGAAAAACTTTTAACGTAATGAACTTGATATCGTTGAAGGAACTAAATAGCTTTTTACAAATATATAGTGGCGAAAACCTTTGCTAAAGAGGTCACTCACGGAGAAGGGATCTCGGCTCTTTCCTCATGGAATGAGGTGTAGGATATTCCAACTAAATACCGTGATGCAAAGCAAAAAGTAATCAACTATAGTAAAGTTATAACCCTGATGCAAACTTCTGCCTAAAGGGTCACTCCCGATGAAGGGATCTCGGCCCTTGCCTCGTCAAATGAGGTGCTGGATATTTATAACCAAATACCGTTGTGCAAAACAAAAGAAAACGTCCTTGTAATAAGAGCTTTTGAAAAATATTCCAACAACATCGAATAGGTCTGTTTTCCTTGCATTGATCAGAATCAATGCAGTCCCATCAATTAATCACACCAGAAAAGAACGAAAATATGATGTACGTATATGCCATCTGCATTCGCTACTGGGTCTCGTCATCATCCGTTAGGTTACTTAACTAACGACAGAGCGGGGACTGGACTAGCGGGGGTGAAAAACATATACAACATCTACTAGTATATATATAGCAATATATAATAATCGCTCCAGGCATGAAAAATGCAACATCACAGATAAGCGATAAGTATCACAGAACAAGACTGATAATCTGGGAGCCCCGGGTTTCTTTTGAGCCGCAACTGAAACCCGATGTTCCCCTTGTCGTATGGATAGCCTGAGCAATGAAAACCTATACCCCTACGAGCGCGGCAAGTTACCCGCCAAAACCAGAAGCGAGGCAGCCCCCTTCATCAAAGTTAATGGGCAACACGACACTTCACGGAATCCGGTAACTTGAGCACTCCTCCTTAGGTCAACATGTACCCCCTACGAGTGAGGCGAATAGCCCGCCAATTCTAGAGTGAGGCCCCCTTCATCTCAATGCTATGAGATGCGGACCCGTTTCCCTCCAGAACCCGGCTATACGTGCACTCCACCGCAGGGTAATCCCAGTACAGAAAAGAAAATATGGACAACGGTGACATCGACATCAGCCCGGTCGTGCCCCAAATAAATAATATACAAATAGGCAGTGATAGCAGTCCACATGTCGGACACTCGCCCCGCGATATCAAATGTAAAAATAAAACTAAACTGTACTAACATTGCACCCAGGCTATCCACAACGGCGATCCAGCCAACATCATAGCACAACACAGAACATCAACGTGAATGTCACGTTCGCAAACCCGTCTAAAAGAACTATAGCAATTAGACAAGTTGTACCACTCTAATGACATTCACGGTCGCAGATAGTAATGTATGTACTGAAAACTACGACATTAGAATTCCGCAGGCAATTAGCAAACCAAACCAATTTCCAAAACCATGGAAAAAAAACAGTGAGCTAAAGTTCCAAAAACCGACCGTTTAAAACCAATTCGGAAGTCCGAATCCAAATGAAAAGAGTCCAAATCTTCGCAAGGAGTTAGAGAATGAAATTAACTTCGAGTCGGGGGGAATAGAAGGGGTAACCCACCCCTGAGTCCACCACGAGGTAGACACGGGGTGAGGCAGACCCGAAACTGCCCACGGTGGAGCAGTTTCGGGTCCCCACTACCAAGACCACCTTTTGGTGGTGATCAGTCGAAAATAATGTATTTTTAACACAACAATTTCCCTACCATTTGCACTCATCTAGAGGTGTTCGGTATTCATATAGCACATATTAGCAAAACAGCTGTAAAATACCAGATTACCTGTGTTGTATATTAAAAACGGCATTTCGAGGGAAATAGTGTGTTTATCATGGTATCGCATCATTCTTGTGTAGCGCAACACTTGTTTCGAAATCTGTGCAGGAAAATTCCAGGAACCGAGCCAAAATTGTCAAAATGCTGATAAAAGATACGCCAACTCAAAGATTTGAGATCTGGCAGTGATACAGAAAGCCAAATGAGGTTTCACATATTTTATAAAGGTCCATAAGTCAGCCCAAGAATTACCATTGAAGTTCCAAGCACTGAAGCCTTTATTGCGCCGCGGATCCGCGGCTAAAGGCCTATTCCCGCCGCGGATCGGTGGCGCTTTGATGATATCAGCAGCTCATCTTTTCTGCACGTGCTTCCCATAACGGTAATAGCTTCCAGAAGACTCCAGATTGTCCACGTGGCTTCATCTAGAAGGCTCGGCCTAACAAACCATTTCTAGATGCTCCCTCCAACAAACTATTTCTAGAAGCCTCTCTCTAACAAAATTTTAGAGGGAAATTTGAAATTTGAATTCTAGATCTAGGGTTTTGATGGCTTATAAACGGAAACCTAGATCTAGGGTTAAAGGTTTTCTTCTCCTCTCTCCCCAAATTCAATACAAGTTGAGTGACACAACTTGTAAACCCTAATTCAAATTCCAAAGCCAAATTCAAGATCCCGAGTACCAAATCAAGCAAGAAGCCTTCAACCTTTTAGGAGCGGAGCCGATCTTCAATCGAGCAAGTGATCCAAGCCGATCCGCGACTCAAAGAGACGAGCGAAGCCAAATCGACGATCGAGTTCTTCCTCTTGTAGTTCTTGAGCGAATTGTAACGGAAGTTGATAAATAAAAGGTGAAATTCTTTAATCTTGCTTTCTTTAAATTCTTGCATCAGGATTCGATCTCAATTTGTGATTGTGGTTCTTGTTGTGATGTTTGAGTAAAACTCCGCTTGTAAAGGAGTCGAGACGATCAATAGAATGATGATGTAACAAATCTTAAAACAATTCTTAAGTCCTACGAGTTTGTAAACCCTAGCAAATTGAAGAATCGACGACCTAGTTTCGTTGCGATGCTTTCTTGATTGTGATCGCTCGAAATTAGGGATCCACGATCGATTCTTGAATTTACTAGAGGCTAGAATGCGAATGATATCGACGAAGGAACAAGGGATAGATGATGAAACCCTAGTTTTGCAAGAAATCCCTAATTCTCGTTGATCATCATCGATCTAGTATCAATTCATCGATGGATAAGAATATGTAATCGCTAGATTTCATCACATCTATAGATTCGATCGATTCCTACGAGCCTCATTTCGATTCTTGATATTTGATTTGGAAATCATCACAAATTCTCAATTCTTGATTTTATTGTTTCTTGATTTAGACTAGATTTTACTAATTCTTGAACTTCAATTCTTTAAATCATGAATTGTTTCTTTTCTTTTCTTTAATTTTCAACTCATCTAATTCGAAATACGAACGGATTACCATTTCCCTGCGGACGATCCGCACTTACTAACGCGCTACAATCGACACCGTTATTGATTGCGGTCAAATAATTTTTGGTTGTGAGTTCTTACACTTTTCTATTGAATGAATTTGATTGAATGAATTTCGGTGTTGTGTCGGTTTAGAAAATGTATAGAAATCACAACCAAAAATTATTTTACTGTAAGTCGATGTGCAACACCCCACGAATTGCGGGGAGGCGGAAAAATGAAAAACGATCTTGTTCTTTGCTTAAACATCGACTAACCGCGTGAATCGAAGCTAAACGATAACTAACATCAATCATAGAAGTTCTAAACTACTATGTGAAGTGATTATACCTAAAGAACCGTGTCCTTCGTCTTTACGAACTCCACCTCCTCCTCGGCCTTCTCCAAGTAGTAGACGATCCACCCGAGAGCTTTACTCCAAGCTTTGCCTCTAAACTTGAGGCAACTAGGTTTCTTTAGTTGCTAATCAAAGTACATAGATGATATAAAGTGAGGGTTATGGTTTAATTAGTCTAACTAATCCTTGTACTCAACACATGAGAAGGTAGAATTAGGGTTTGAAGAGAGGAAGCTTGAGGAGAGAGAAGGTGAACATGATAATTGATATGAGAAAATGAGTTATCATAATATATATGAAGCATTAAGATTTATCAATAAAAGAAAATAAAATGATGAATAATCATGCTTCATAAATATCTATTGGTGATTCATCTCCATGAGTCATTAAGCATTTATGATGCATTAATGACATGGATGAATCACTCATATGACGCACTAATCTCATTCAATGTATATGCCACCTTAACCTCCTTAGTCACCATCTTCTAGAAGCTTCTCGCACAATTACGAGAACGCCTCTTCTATCCGTGAAAACACGGAAAAACTTTAGACTGTATTAATCCAATAACCGGATACTAGTAACTGGCTTAAACCAAAGCCGACTAGTAAAAACTGTCCGAACGTCGTACGTGCGTAAACGTACGTATGTGTTCGGACCCATGTCGTAAAACCGTACGACCTCTATATCGTTTCTCCTGGAGCAGGGAAACTCTCTGTGTGGGACTCTAAAGACTCGACACTACGCCGGCAGTGGCTTTAACCACAGACCGCAAGCGGTACTAGCTGTACGTAACGGTCCCCAGGTAGATGTCGATAAGAAGGCCGATGAGGAAACTCATCCGAACTCCCACTGAGCCTGATGTGACAATCTCCGTACAGTCCGGTCTGTTCGTCTAAGACTATCGCATATCAAGCCTAGTGGGCGGCAAGCATCAGTGCCCTAATAGCTGTATAAGTCGTGTCGGAGCGAAGCCCATTACACCCTGAGAATCTACTGGAACCCACTAGTATATCTCGCTTGCCCTGGCCAGGGACTTTGCGTAATGGCTCTGTGACACAGTGCGATATCATCTCCCAATACCGGGAGATACGAATCCTATCTAACCGCCACTGCCTCCAAGTGCTCGGGACTGCACCCAACTGCTACCTGTTTGCACGACTCCTTTGAGCCATGGTAGGGTAGCAATCTAAGAACAGTGGGACACACTCGAGGCGAAGTAGCAGTGTCAAGTCTGCGGACTATGCTGTATTCATGTCACCTGGGAACTGTTAGCTGATGATGGGTATAGTACCAACCAACAGTTCTCCTACGAGTCCTGTCCGGTGTACCCGTAAGCTAACGAGCACCTATGTACTATCTCCAGTATGACGTACTGATGGCAATGGGACAGACCATCTCCCCAACTGGGATGAGAAGCGTACACACTAGTCTACTCTGGAGTATCGATGCCCTATCTCGATAATCCTATAACTAGGGACATGTATAGGATGTTGCTTATAGACTACCCAGCCCCCACTAGTGTGACTGCCATCACAACGCTGGTAATCAAGCAAAGAACCTATGGGCTCTACTAATATGTATAAGGGATACGTTACAAGAAACATATGTACATATTAAAATAGACTCAAATCAAGTAGCATACTACCATTTTTAGCATGACTGTATATACAAATGTGAATATCCCAAGCTCCCATTATGTAATATACAATCTAGTATGATACAATAATGGCCCCTAGGGCATATACACTAACAATCTCCCACTTGCACTAGGGCCATGAGCTGGCATATCGAAGACCTATTATCTCGAATAGCCTCTCGAACTGCGTCTGAGGAAGGGCCTTAGTGAATGGTTCAGCAATGTTATCCTCCGTTTTTACTCTCTTCACCTCGATCTCCCGTCGATCTATGATCTCCCTGATCAGGTGATACCGCCTTAAGATGTGTCTGGACTTCTGATGGGACCTGGGTTCCTTCGCTAAAGCTATAGCGCCGTTGTTGTCACAATACAGAGGTATTGGATCAACACTAGTAGGAACCAACTGATGTTCTGTGAGGAACTTCTTCATCCAGACAGCTTCTTTTGCGGTATCGCAAGCAGCTATGTACTCCGCTTCCATCGTTGAGTCAGCAACGGTCTCCTGTTTGGAACTCTTCCAACAGACCGCCCCTCCAATGAGGGTAAAGACATAACCCGACATGGAAGCCGGAGTCGGCAAAGGCCTCAATCTGGAGGTCTTTTCCGCCATACACCAAGAACATATCTTTAGTCCTCCTTAGGTACTTGAGAATGTTCTTTACTGCTATCCAATGATTCTCCCCTGGGTTTGCTTGATTCCGGCTTACTACGCTTAATGCGTATGCTACGTCTGGCCTGGTACATTGCATCGCATACATTATAGAGCATACCGCTGAAGCGTAGGGTATAATCGACATGCGATCCCTTTCCAAATCAGTCTTGGGAGACATATCTTTGGAGAGGGTGATTCCGTGACAAGCCGGTAGGTTACCGCGCTTGGAATCTTCCATACTGAATCTCTTCACTATGGTGTCTATGTACCTGGACTGCGAAAGTCCCATCATCCTTTTTGATCTATCACGATAGATCTGGATCCCCAGAATGTACGTGGCATCACCTAGGTCTTTCATGGAGAATTTATGTGACAAGAATCTTTTGACTGACTGTAACATAGGAATATCATTTCCTATTAGGAGAATGTCATCCACGTACAAGACGAGGAATACTACAGCTCTCCCTACAATCTTACTGTATATGCATGGTTCATCTGGATTTTTGATAAAGTCAAATTCTTTGACAGCATCATCAAAGCAGATGTTCCAACTCCGCGATGCCTGCTTTAGTCCAGAAATTGACTTAAGCAGCTTGCATACTTTACCGATGTTCCCACTCTGAATGAATCCCTCTGGCTGATCCATATAGACGCTCTCTTCCAAATGTCCATTTAGAAAGGCCGTCTTTACGTCCATCTGCCAGATCTCATAATCATGGAAGGCAGCAATAGCAAGAAGAACCCGAATGGATTTCAGCATAGCCAATGTAGAAAAGGTTTCGTCATAGTCCAAACCAGGTCTTTGACGGAAACCCTTTGCAACATGTCTAGCCTTATAGGTTTCAACCTGTCCATCTACACCAATCTTCTTTCTGAAGATCCATTTGCATCCTACGGGTTTTACCCCATCTGGAGCAATGTCCAAAGTCCATACTTTGTTAGTGTACATGGACTCCATTTCGGTCCGCATTGCATCCAGCCATTTTACTGAGTCACTGCTCTGAATGGCTTGCTGGAAGCTAGTAGGGTCATCATTATCAATGACGCAATCTTCTCTAACCCCATCTATGAGAAAACCGTAGTATCTCTCGGGCGGATGAGATTGCCTACTGCTCCTGCGGAGTGGCGTCGGGATGTCCGGTTCTTCTGAAACCTCTGGTTCTACCATACTTTCAGTAACAGTTTGTGGTTCTGGAATTTCTTCCAGTTCTATTGCGCTCCCACTCTTCTGATTTTCCAAAAATTCAGTCTCCAAGAAGCGGGCATGTTGAGAAACAAAGACCTTTTGTTCCTCTGCGCAATAGAAACAATATCCCATGGAATTCTTTGGATATCCCACAAACTTACACTGTACTGAGCATGCCTCGAGCTTGTCCGCATGCTACTTTTTTACAAAAGCTGGACATCCCCATGTCTTAATATACTTAAGACAGGGTTTCTTCCCACTCCACATCTGATATGGTGTGGTAGGCACAGTTTTGGTTGGAACTCGGTTCAAAAGATATGCAGCTGATTCTAGTGCATATCCCCAGAATGATCATGGTAACTTAGCGTTACTCATCATGGAACGAACCATATCCAATAGGGTTCGATTCCTCCTTTCCGATACACCGTTATGTTGTGGTGTGTATAGAGGAGTAAGCTGAGAGAGAATTCCATTCTCTTTTAAGTAACCTAGGAACTCGGCACTTAAGTATTTTAGGTGGATGTGAACCACATCTCTTGTAAAAGAAAAATCATATCCTTCCTTAGAAAGTAAGGGTGCAGATATGATATTACAAGTCATACCTGGTACATAAAAACAGTTACGCAGAATCAATATCTGCCTAGTTGTCATTCCAAGATGATATTCCCCTACGGATTCAGCGTCCATGCTCATTCCGTTAGCAACTGTGAGGGTCATATCACCTATCCCGATAACCGTACGGTTTCTCAGAGCCTGTAATGAATTACAGATGCGAGTTCCTGATCCGGTATCCAAAACCCAGGAAGTAGGGTTAACTGACATACAGTTCTCTATCATAAACACACTCGAAGTTGAAGCCACAACATGCTTTGTATCCTGGCTACTGGCTTCTAAAGCCCTGCAATCATTCTGCCAATGCCCAATCCCATAACAATAGGAATGTCCCTCTTTTACTATATTCAGTCCTGCAACTTTTGCCCTTCTCTTTCCTTCTACTTCCCTGGTTTCCTTCAGGGTAGAAGGCAGAGGCTGTAGAATCAAGTCTGTATCTGACTCGTTTCCCAACGTGGTCTCTAGGTCTTGGAGCTCATCAACACAGCTAGTCATTGTAAGGACGTTGTCCCCTACAGATGACCCGTCAGCCAACCTCGCTTGAATTAATTCGTTCGAGCTCTCATATCTTGCGATATGAGATTGCTCTCCATATAAATCATTGTTATGGAGAAAGATGGAAACTGTGTCCATCTTCTCGTGCTGCTTTTGGTATACACCATCAACTGAAGCTAACACGAGACACTTGGCTTTTGCTTTTTCCTTTTCCCTTGTCTGACAGATATTCATATCCGCGATAGTGGAAACTGGACCTGGGACGGCGGGATCTTAAGTGGTAATAGGGTGGTCCAGCTTGTCATAGGCAATAGACATCTGGACAGACCTTTGCCAGTCGTATAAGTTAGATACAGTCAAATTATTATCTAGATGTAACCTATGTGTGGTCATAAGGTCGCTGCAATTTAGAAAGAGAGAGAAGAAAACACTATTAGCATGATACTCTTGCAAGTTTAGAGTGGTTTTTAATTTATCTAAACAGGATGGCTCCCACTGTTTCTCGAATCCCTCCTCAAACCATAAAGGAAGAACTAGCCAGGACTATTCTCACCGTACAATACTTGCTTAACCGTTCAGCCAGGCTAGTGTCGATACTTCGAGGGAGGTTTTCCAACACTTTCGCGAAGTTCCTTAATTAAATAACCTCTTTTCTCTGGGGGCGTAGCCCCGCTGACACCTTTCTTGACACCTACTTGGTTTATAGCATTGATCGTTAAGTGACGAATCTCCTGATAAGTAGTATATACTCACAGTAGGATCGGGATCCAAAATATCATCGTATGATAATGTTGAAGGAATCCTACCAACATTCATCAAACTCCAAAATGGTATGCATCTCTCTGCAAATTTCAGTTTCTTTAGAAATTCCCGATATTTATTTTTGCCCCATGCTCTTATGACCTTGACTTTAGTCAACAAATCATAAGTCACATGTTAAGTTCTACCCATCATTATCCAGGTTAATTTGAACTCACCTGTACATACCCTTGACTTTAGTCAACCAGGTAATACGACTGTCCCAAACCAACGCATCTATCTATGCTACATATAAATACCCAACAGGTACCAAACACTGTACCTTGACTTTAGTCAACAAACACAGCTTGAATACTATTGACTATCTATATGAAATGACGGAGGGCTACGAATGGTTTTGGCAAAACCGTGAACATAGTGAACTTGATATAATCGAAGGAACCTGATACTTTTTAAAAGGAGTGGTTAAAGCTCCGCAATTAAAAATTCTGCTCTTTTAAAATAACCGAGTGGTTTCTTTTAAATTTGTTCCAACGATTTAAACTTTGGTTTATTTTCTTTGCATTATAATAATGAGTCCCATCTTTAATCTTATCATTGCAGAAAACAACAAAAATACCACGTCCTCTTATACCATCCGCATTCGCCATGGGGTCCTGTCATCACTCGTTAGGATACTTAACTAACGACAGAGCGGGGGCTTGGCTAGCGCAGGTGTAAAACATATGTGACGTCTAATAGCTATTTATATATAGATATTGTTCATTCGTATGACGCAATAATAAGCATTCCAGATCACAGATAAACTTTATTGGATATGCAAGCAATCCGTATTTCTTTTGAGTCTGCAAGGAAAGACGGATTATACAGTTGTGATGAATAGCCATTACCCCACCCTAGACCCCTACGGGTACGGCAAACTACCCTCCAAGTACCAGAAGTGAAGCGGTTTGCCTCAACACTTCAAAATACCCGGTAGTTTGTGCACCCCAGCTTGGGTCTATCCTAGGAGCAAAAACAGTAAAAAGAAATAATACAACGGTGGCTACAACCGCAACCTGGATGTGCCCCGCAAAATAATATTACAACTTATTACATTTACATCGAATGAATTAAATAATAACCCATCACAAAACCCCGGCTATACATCACAACAGTTCAACACAGTTCATATACACAAACAGATAAAATCCATTACAGAAATGTGCAACCCCCTGCCAACCGACATACTAGCAGTTAGGGGAGGTTTACGAACACATTATACAAACACATATATAATCATATTAGCAAACTTCGCAAAATTTCAATCGGAAAAATGCTTTTAGATTCTACTCCAATACTTCTCTATGAACCTGAGGTCTTAGTAGAAAATAAAACATCCCAGAAACATCACTATTAACATCTAGGAGTTACTGAATAAATTTGGGCCGACTCGGCCCCAACCCGGCTGCGGATCCGCCGTGGATCGCATGGATCCGCCGTGGTTCCGCGGTGAGATGGCCGAGTTAGGGGTCCAAATTTCTTCAGTAGCCCTAGTTTTTCCTGCTTGTTATTCTGAAGCACCCTGAAAAATTTTTGGAACCAGTTTAAAATTCGACAGCAAGTGTGATAATCGATGATGTTTCCGGTTCCTTTTTGCATTCGAAATTATTACGACTTTGCTAAAGAGTTATTTATTGTTTAGCGAGGCTCTGATACCACTGTAAGTCAATGTGCAACACCCCACGAATTGCGGGGAGGAGGAAAAATAAAAAACGATCTTGTTCTTTGCTTAAACATCGACTAACCGCATGAATCGAAGCTAAACGATAACTAACATCAATCATAGAAGTTCTAAACTACTATGTGAAGTGATTATACCTAAAGAACCGTGTCCTTCGTCTTTACGAACTCCACCTCCTCCTCGGCCTTCTCCAAGTAGTAGATGATCCACCCGAGAGCTTTACTCTAAGCTTTGCCTCTAAACTTGAGGCAACTAGGTTTCTTTAGTTGCTAATCAAAGTACATAGATGATATAGAGTGAGGGTTATGGTTTAATTAGTCTAACTAATCCTTGTACTCAACACATGAGAAGGTAGGATTAGGGTTTGAAGAGAAGAAGCTTGAGGAGAGAGAAGGTGAGCATGATAATTGATATGAGAAAATGAGTTATCATAATATATATGAAGCATTAAGATTTATCAATAAAAGAAAATAAAATGATGAATAATCATGCTTCATAAATATCTAATGGTGATTCATTTCCATGAGTCATTAAGCATTTATGATGAATTAATGACATGGATGAATCACTCATATGACTCACTAATCTCATTCAATGTATATGCCACCTTAACCTCCTTAGTCACCATCTTCTAGAAGCTTCTCGCGCAATTACGAGAACGCCCCTCCTATCCGTGAAAACACGGAAAAACTTTAGACTGTATTAATCTAATAACCGGATACTAGTAACTGGCTTAAACCAAAGCCGACTAGTAAAAACTGTCCGAACGTCGTACGTGCGTAAACGTACGTATGTGTTCGAACCCGTGTCGTAAAACCGTACGACCTCTATATCGTTTCGCCTGGAGCAGGGAAACTCTCTGTGTGGGACTCTAAAGACTCGACACTACGCTGGCAGTGGCTTTAACCACAGACTGCAAGCGGTACTAGCTATACGTAACGGTCCCCAGGTAGATGTCGATAAGAAGGCCCATGAGGAAACTCATCCGAACTCCCACTGAGCCTGATGTGACAATCTCCGTACGGTCGGGTCTATTCGTCTAAGACTATCGCATATCAAGCCTAGGGGGCGGCAAGCATCAGCCCCTAATAGCTGTATAAGTCGTGTCGGAGCGAAGCCCATTACACCCTGAGAATCTACTGGAACCCACCAGTATATCTCGCTTACCCTGGGCAGGGACTTTGCGTAATGGCTCTCTGACAGTGCGATTTCATCTCCCAATACCGGGAGAGACGAATCCTATCTAACCGCCACTGCCTCCAAGTGCTCGGGACTGCACCCAACTGCTACCTGTTTGCACGACTCCTTTGAGCCGTGGTAGGGTAGCAATCTAAGAACAGTGGGACACACTCGAGGCGAAGTAGCAGTGTCAAGTCTGCGGACTATGCTGTACTCATGTCACCTAGTAACTGTTAACTGATGATAGGTATAGTACCAACCAACAGTTCCCCTATGAGTCCTGTCCGGTGTACCCGTAACCTAACGAGCACCTGTGTACTATCTCCAGTACGACGTACTGATGGCAATAGGACAGACCATCTCCCTAACTGGGATGAGAAGCGTACACACTAGTCTACTCTGGAGTATCGATGCCCTGTCTCGATAATCCTACGACTAGGGACATGTATAGGATGTTGCTTATAGACTACCCAGCCCCCACTAGTGTAACTGCCATCACAACGCTGGTAATCAAGCAAAGAACCTATGGGCTCTACTAATATGTATAAGTGATACGTCACAAGAAACATATGCACATATTAAAGTAGACTCAAACCAAGTAGCATACTACCATTTTTAGCAAGACTGTATATACAAATGTGAATATCCCAAGCCTCCATTAAGTAATATACAATCTAGTATGATACAATAATGGCCCCTAGGGCATATACACTAACATTTACCGCAATCAATAACGGTGTCGATTGTAGCGCGTTAGTAAGTGCGGATCGTCCACAGGGAAAGTGTAATCAGTTCGTATTTCGAATTAGATGAGTCGAAAATTAAAGAAAAGAAAAGAAACAATTCATGATTTAAAGAATTGAAGTTCAAGAATTAGTAAAATCTAGTCTAAATCAAGAAACAATAAAATCAAGAATTGAGAATTTGTGATGATTTCCAAATCAAATATCAAGAATCGAAATGAGACTCGTAGGAATCGATCGGATCTATAGATGTGATGAAATCTAGCGATAACATATTCTTATCCATCGATGAATTGATACTAGATCGATGATGATCAACGAGAATTAGGGATTTCTTGGGAAACTAGGGTTTCATCATCTATCTCTTGTTCCTTCGTCGATATCATTCACATTCTAGCCTCTAGTAAATTCAAGAATCGATTGTGGATCCCTAATTTCAAGCGATCACAATCAAGAAGCATCGCAACGAAACTAGGTCGTCGATTCTTCAATTTGCTAGGGTTTACAAACTCGTA
This sequence comes from Agapanthus africanus, assembly GCA_030015575.1. Classification (NCBI taxonomy): domain Eukaryota; kingdom Viridiplantae; phylum Streptophyta; class Magnoliopsida; order Asparagales; family Amaryllidaceae; genus Agapanthus; species Agapanthus africanus. Next base: position 487,124,751 of record CM057339.1, on the reverse strand, counting down.
GGACTTAAGAATTGATTTAAGATTTGTTACATTATCATTCTACTGATCGTCTCGACTCCTTTACGAGCAAAGTTTTACTCAAACATCACAACAAGAACCACAATCACAAATTGAGATCGAATTTTGATGCAAGAATTTAAAAAAAGCAAGATTAAAGAATTTCATCTTTTATTTATCAACAATTCCGTTATAATTCGCTCAAGAACTACAAGAGGAAGAACTCGATCGTCGATTTGGCTTCGCTCTTCTCCTTGAGTCGCGGATCGGCTTGGATCACTTGCTCGATTGAAGATCGGCTCCGCTCCTAAAAGGTTGAAGGGTTCTTTCTTGATTTGGTACTCGGGATCTTGAATTTGGCTTTGGAATTTGTATTAGGGTTTACAAGTTGTGTCACTCAACTTGTATTGAATTTGGGAAGAGAGGAGAAGAAAACCTTTAACCCTAGATCTAGGTTTCCTTTTATAAGCCATCAAAATCCTAGATCTAGAATTCAAATTTTAAATTTCCCTCCAAAAGTTTGTTAGAGAGAGGCTTCTAGAAATAGTTTGTTGGAGGGATGCTTCTAGAAATGGTTTGTTAGGCCGAGCCTTCTAGATGAAGCCACGTGGACAATCTAGAGTCTTGTGGAAGATATTACCGTTATGGGAAGCACGTGCAGAAAAGATGAGCTGCTGATGTCATCAAAGCGCCGTGGATCAACGGCGGGAATGGGCCTTTAGCCGCGGATCCGCGGCGCAATAAAGGCTTCAGTGCTTAGAACTTCAATGGTAATTCTTGGGTTGACTTATGGGCCTTTATAAAATATGTGAAATCTCATTTGGCTTTCTGTATCACTGCCAGATCTCAAATCTTTGAGTTGGCGTATCTTTTATCAGCACTTTGACAATTTTGGCTTGGTTCCGGGAATTTTCCTGCACAGACATCGAAACAAGTGTTGCGCTACACAAGAATGATGCGATGCCATGATAAACACACAATTTCCATCGAAATGCCGGTTTTAATATACAACACAGGTAATCTGGTATTTTACAGTTGTTTTTCTAATATGTGCTATAAGAATACCGAACACCTCTAGATGAGTGCAAATGGTAGGGAAATTGTCGTGTTAAAAATACATTATTTTCGACTGATCAAATTCCCCCAAACTTATTTGCGGTCGTCTCGAGCGAACTGTTTTATTAAAAAGAGAAGGAGAAAATAAAGGAAGAGAAAAACTATCTAGCACACTTTCGTAGGCAACACGATTGCACTGAGCATGTGCAACAAGCCTTTAAACCTCTAGGTGTCCCTAGTAGGAGGAGTGTTGTTGATCGCACGCTTTTGGCGTGTCGGATGTTCAAAGTTCTAAAATTATAACCACGATCAGGACGGTGTTGCTATGCAGCTAGCCGGTTGAGCACGGGTCGATCCGCAGGGAGATGGTAGTATGTCCGTTCGAGTTTTAGACGAGTCAATAAAGAATTTGTATATGTTTGTTCAAATCTAACCTATGTGTTTATATGAAAGTATAAAGTTGTTAAGAAAAGAAACGAAAGTGTAAGCTAAAGAAATCCGCACTCAAAACGTTTGAGCCGAGTCTTGACCAATGTTCATATCAGTTTTTTGCATTTTCATACCGCCCAATTTTTATCACATTGCATATCGGTAGATACTCTTGAGCCGTGTTTGCTAGTCAAGTGCAGGATACAGGTTCTCGGTTCTAAAATGGTGAAATTCATGGAAAACACGACAAAAATCTGGGTTCCTGCCAACCACAGATAAAACACGGGTCTCCGCTCTTTATCCGTCTGTTGCCACACACCAGTTAGGAGACAAAATGGCAAATCGATTGTCACCTTCATGCACAAGGCTCAATGGCAACACAAGTTCCAAGAAATCTACGCGGAGCTCAAGAAAATCTTGACAAAAGTCCACATCAAATCATTTTTTGGTCAACAGAAATTCTGGAAGAAATGTGGAAGTATTTTCAGAAAACACATATGCCAAACTACAGACAACATCAGACCAGGGGGGCCCACAAAATACGACATTCCAACTCCTCTATTAGGCCGCGGAACCGCGGCCTAAGCATGCTTAGGCCGCGGATCCGCGGCCATACTGGCGAGTCAGAATGTCGTATTTCAGGGGTAGTTTGGACTTTTTGTATAGAGGCAGAATTTTGCCCTAGGTTTTCATTTTCCAGCCTATAAATACCCCAGATCCTTATGAAGAAAGGGATCCATAATCTTGTATTTTTTTCTCTAGGTTTTAGAATACATGTTCTTCTTCCTCTTCTCATCTCTTCTCCATTAAAACTTGTAGTGAGCTTGTGGGTGAAGAATGATGAATAAAGAAGAACCGTTTATTATTATGCTTGTCTTATTCTCTTGTTAATTGTTGTAATTTTCATTTATTAAATTAGTTGTTGTTATTTTTCTTGTTGTTTCTTTCTTTTCTCTTTTTCTTTATCCTTAAAACAACCATGATGCTTACGCTTGATCCTTGCCAAGGTGAGGTCGCAAATAGCTAGTTGTTATCTTCTAATCTCTTTCTTTCTATCTTCCTCTTTTGTTTTGTTTTATTTTTCCGTATCATGATGTGTGAGTAGTTTCATACTTGTTAGGGTAGGATAAGGGAAGTTTGAGAGAAGGAAATCTCTCTCACTCTTTCCTTGCCCAACAGCTTAATTCAACTCCCGTTAATTGAACCACAATCCGCTCCTTACGGCACCCTATCCTATATGATAGCGGTGATTCCGTAGTGAGACCGGTTGTGGTTGAATTAACCGGAGGTTATGGCTAAGAGCCAAGAACGGACGGACAAGCTCCAAAAGGAAGAACTTATGCTTTGGAAAGCCTAGCTTATACTCGCAAGTTCCTTCCTAGTCGTGCCAATCCCCGTTGTTGCCGATTACCGTAACACCGATATTAAGAGGGGCAACGAAAGATGTGGGAGACTCCTAACTCAAACTAACCTAATCCTAACACTAACAAGCTCTCTTTACATATCATTTTACCACTTCATTAATCACAACAAAAATCTGAAAAACTGGACTTAACTCGTTAAAGCACATAGAAAAAGATTCCCATCTCCCTGCGGACGACCCGTACTCAACCGGCTAGCTACAAGCGAAACCGTCTTGATTGCGATAATTAACTAAACTTGAACACGCAGAATCCCTAACAATCAAATGGCGCCGTTGCCGGGGAGACGGTAGTTTATTTCTTTGTGTAATTTCGGGTTAATTTGTGAATATAAAAACAACCGAAAAACAAAAAAATAATATACTTTGTACAAAAATTATCTTGTTATTTTTGATTAGTTTTTGTGCAAGTGTGCAGGAAAATACGGAGTTCAAGTTCAGTGCCAAAGACGTGGGAAGTTTGACCCACATTTCGCGGCTACACCGCGACGGATTAAAACGAAAAAACGGTCTACTGAAAGATTCTGGAACAGAACCAGTGAGCAAATCCAGATTCAGGGTCTTAAAAACAGAAGAGGACACCCAAAGCAGCAAACCTAAAAAAATTGAAGGCCCAATCCCACTATTGTGCCGCGAAACCGCGGCATAAGCTGGCTTAGGCCGCGGATCCGCGGCCACTTGGTGGCTTCACGGCCCCAAAACTTCTGTAAGTCTCTCTCTTCTCTCTCCCACTCCTCTGGACTCCAATAAACTGTGTTTTCTGCAGATTTCTTTGCGCAAACTCTCTTCCCACTTCCAATAAACTGTTCTTATGCAGGATTCTTTGCGCCGCGCTAAAAATAAAAATTGTTTGCAGTTGATTTGTTACTGCTTTGCATTTCTTAATACGGACTTAAGGGGCTTGAAACCAATTCAGATTGGGTGGGGATTTCATCACCCTTCCCAGGACCCCAAAAATCACAAAAAGCATATGCATTGACCATTGTTAAAATTAAAAAATACTAGACTCAGCCCTAAGGACTTCGCGCTCAATAGGACAGAGGACTAGTTACAGGCATCGGCCGTTTATCCTATCTGACTTTTGCGGTGCCTAGGCAAGTGTGACGAAGGCAAGTGGTTATTTAATTAAGGAATTTCGCGAAAGCGTTGGACAACCTCCCACTTACCTGGCACTTATCTGGCCGCATTAGACGGAGAAGAGGCGGTTTGAGGTCCTTTTTCTAGCCCTCTGAAACAGTTAGGAGCAGGTCTAGTAGACCTAGGTGACCATAGATCTAGGTGAGATTGTGCATGTCTTATTTGTGATTGCTTAAAGCCGTAAGTCCGTACATATTTCTGTAAAGATCTTTCTAAAACAAAAAAAAAAAGAGAAAAATCAAAAAACTTTTATAAAAACTTGCCCTTTGTCGCCAAAATCCATTTTTCACTCACCACCCATCACCTTTCTCCATTGACGTTTTCTTACCCTCACCTTCTCCGCTTTGACTATACTAAACTCGTTTAGTGTATGTCCGCTTGGACTCGGGACACTAGCGCCCGTCTATTCCGCGTTACGTTAGTCGCTACCGACTACGCGATCGACTCAGATGTCGATACTTCGTCCACTCCTCTTTCACCCCTTCCTTTGCCGGCCAACTCCGACGTTGACCGGAATTCTGTTCATACATCTTCACCTTCACCTTCACCAACCTCTTCTTCCGCGATGCCAGGATTTAATCCGAACATCTCTTTGACTACCCCTGGATTGGCCCCACCTCCTACGGAGACCAATAACCCACCACCACCGCCTGTTGTAGCGCCGCAGCGAATCGCGCTCCAGGATCGTTTCTATCCCACCCGTTCCGCACTTCCCACCTGCCTTTCTCTTCCACCGGCCAATGGGGACAACTTTGAAATTAAGCCCCACTTCATCAACATGTTTCCACGATTTCATGGGCTTGAATCTGAAGATGCCTATATCTTCATCAACAAATTTCAAAACGTCTGTGCCATGATGAAAACTACCCAACTGTCGGACGATGCTATACGTCTACAGGTCATTCCGTTCACTTTATGCGATCTTGCTGAAAAATGGCTGTATAGCACCGCTTCCCATTCCATAACCAGTTGGGACGAGTTTGTTAAAGCGTTTCTCAAAAAGTTCTATCCGAATCATAAAACCGCAAGGATTCGAAATGAAATCAACCAATTCCCTCAGCTTCCTTCTGAACCCTTCTGGAAATGCTTTGACCGATACAAAGACCTTCTTGTTCAGTGTCCTCACCACGGTATAGAGAAATGGCAACTCTGCCAAACCTTATACGAGGGCCTGAACCCAGCAACGAAGCAGTTGTTGGAAACCATCTGTCAGGGCCACTTCCTATCGAAATCTGACGAGGAAGCGTGGCAATTCTTTGACGACCTTGCGGAGCAAACACTACAATGGGAGAGCACCAGACCGACTTCTTCTTCTTCTTCTACCTCCACTTCTACCGGTCAGTCTAGGGTAGGAATTCACCAACTTGATGTCTCTATTGCGATGAAAGCTGAAATGGCTGCAATAACAAGAAAGCTTGAAGCGATAGAGAGCAAATTTTCTTCTCCTGCTCCTGCCCCTGTTCTTCCCCTTCGTACCATCTGCGCTTGTTGTTCCGATCCTTCTCACTTGACCGAAGAGTGTCCTTACAATCCACCATCGCAAGGACAGGATCAGGTTAATGCGGCATTCCAGCAAAGACCGAGGAATGATCCATACTCTTCCACCTACAATCCCTGTTGGAGGAACCACCCCAATTTCGCCTGGAATCAGAATCAGAATCAATTCCAAGGCAACAATTTCCAAAGGGCCCCTCCGCCGCAACAACAAGCGCAACAACAAACTCAGTTTCATCAGCCCTTCCAACCCCAGCCTTTCCAAAATCAGACGAACAACTTTGCACCCAACAATTCTTTTCCACCAAACAACTTTTTTCCGTCAAACAACGATAAGGTTTCCTCGCTCGAACGAAGTCTGGAGGCGTTCGTTAAACAGTTGACTCAGTCCACCGCCAATATCCAGTCTTCCATTCAATCCTTAGTGCAACACACTGCCGCACACGAGCAAAGCATCAAGGCCCAGATTGCACAGCTGAACGCGGCCTTAAGAGAGCGAGAGAAGGGGAAGCTCCCGTCCCAGCCACTCCCAAGTCCCGGTCACCCACATAATGCACATGTTGATCTTGAACAACAGAACCATAATGTGAGTGCCGTGACCACACTGAGATCGGGAAGGACACTGCAAAACAACATTGGCAAACGGATCAACGATGACACCCCGGCTGCTTCTTCTTCTTCGTCTTCTCCTGCTTCTTCGTCTTCTGAGCCTATTCTCCGTTCTTCAACAGGCTCTCCTTCCCCTTCTTCTGCTCTGAACGGACCCACTTCTCACTCCACGAAAACACCTGTTCTGGGATCCATTTCAACTCTACAATCTCCTCCTCCAGCATTAAACTCAACCAATTTTCAAAATGTTCCATTTCCAAACCGGTTGCGGTCTAATAAAAAAAATCCTCAAATGGAGAAGATTCTGGAGTTATTTAAGCAGGTTAACATTAACATTCCTCTTTTAGATGCTGTCCAACAAGTCCCGTCCTACGCGAAAATCTTAAAGGACTTGTGCACGAAAAAGAGGAAGTCTCAGGTACCCAAGAAAGTTTTCTTGGCTAGTGCTGTGAGTGATGCCCTTACCCAATCTTTACCACAAAAACGGAAGGACCCTGGCTGTCCTACGATTTCAATTACCATTGGGGATAAGAACATCAACCGCGCACTATTAGATCTTGGTGCCAGTGTTAACCTGCTTCCGTATTCAGTATACGAGCAATTAGGCGTCGGAGAGCTGAAACCCACGCACTGCACTCTCCAAATGGCCGACCGATCGATCACCCATCCTAAGGGTGAGCTAGAGGATGTGTTAATAAAAGTCGGGGACTTCATATTCCCCGTTGACTTCATTGTATTAGACACGCAGCCTGTAGCTAACCCCCGGAATCAAATTCCGGTGATACTCGGTCGCCCATTTCTTGCAACCTCAAATGCTGTGATCAATTGTCGCAATGGTTCGATGAACCTCTCTTTTGGAAACATGACGATTGAACTCAACATTTTTAGGTTGGGGAATCAGCCCGCCGAACCTAATGCTCATATACTGGACGTCTGCTCGATCCAGGAGATCACCCCAGAAGAGTGTGAATTCGAGGAGTTTCTGTTTGGTCACGATAATCTTGACGCCACTAGTGCGTTTCTCTTCGAACCTGCTGCTGTTTCTGCGCCCGACAACGACTACGAGTGTTTGACGTTCTCGAACGATCTTAGACGCGCACAACCCGAGTTTGAATCCTTCGACTTTCCGGATGAGTTACCTGAACCATCCAACTCGGTTGCCTACACTCGTTTTGAACCTTTGCTGGAGTCCTTTGAGTTCGAGACCTTTGCACCAATCTTGCCTTCCATCGTTTCACCTCCAACGCTCGAACTCAAGCCTTTGCCGTCTCACCTTAAGTACGCTTACTTAGGTGAGAACGAGACCCTCCCTGTCATCATCTCGGCTTCTATAGCTCCCGAGCAAGAGAAAGCCCTTCTCGCGGTCTTGCACAGCAACAGGCAAGCTTTTGGCTGGTCCATGGCGGACATCAAGGGGATTAGTCCCCTGATCGTTGAGCATCACATTCATCTGATGGATGATGCCAAACCAGCCCGGGATCCACAAAGACGTCTCAATCCAGTCATGAAGGAGGCTGTGAAGAAGGAGATCGTAAAATGTCTAGATAGTGGTATCATTTACCCTATCTCTGATAGCCAGTGGGTTAGCCCCATTCATGTTGTCCCCAAGAAGTCGGGCATCATGGTCATAACCAACGAGGCGAACGAGTTAATCCCTACTCGCACCCAAACTGGGTGGCGAGTGTGCATTGATTGCAGAAAACTCAACGCCGCAACGCGGAAAGACCACTTTCCGCTACCTTTCATTGACCAAATGCTTGAACGATTGGCCGGACACGAGTACTACTGCTTTCTTGATGGCTACTCTGGCTAGAATCAAATTCCCATCGCTGAAAAAGACCAGGACAAGACCACATTCACTTGTCCTTTCGGCACGTTTGCATATCGTCGCATGCCCTTTGGGTTATGCAATGCACCCGCTACCTTCCAGCGGTGTATGATGGGAATCTTCTCAGACATGGTGGAAAAATTTCTGGAGATTTTCATGGATGATTTCTCCATCTTCGGCGATTCCTTCAACGAGTGTTTGCTGCATCTTGACGCTGTCCTTACCCAATGTAAGGACAAGAATCTCACTTTGAATTGGGAGAAATGCCACTTCATAGTGCGCGAAGGTATTGTCTTAGGACATATCATCTCGCAAAATGACATAGAGGTTGACAAAGCAAAGATTGAGGTCATTTCCAATCTGCCTCCTCCCCGATGCGTCAGAGATATCCGAGCCTTCCTTGGCCATGCCGGTTTCTATAGACGGTTCATCAAGGACTTTAGCAAGATTGCTAGGCCCTTGACTCTTTTGCTGGCCAAGGACACGCCATTCGACTTCAACTCGAGCTGTGTGACTGCATTCGAGTCATTGAAAAGCTCACTCACTTCTGCTCCCGTTCTTTCTTCACCTGACTGGACGCACCCATTCGAGATTATGTGTGATGCATCCGACTTTGCCATTGGTGCTGTCCTTGGACAACACATCAACAAGATGCCGCACGTAATCTATTATGCGAGCCGAACCCTGAACGACGCCCAACTCAACTATACAACAACTGAGAAGGAATTCTTGGCTGTTGTATTTGCTTTAGAAAAGTTCAGGCCTTACCTCATCGGCTCTCCAGTCATTGTCTACACAGACCATTCTGCTCTGCGCCATCGTTTTGCGAAGAAAGATGCAAAATCTCGGTTAATACGTTGGATCCTCTTGCTTCAATAGTTTGACCTTGTCATTAAGGACAAACGAGGATGTGAAAATGTAGTTGCCGACCATCTCTCACGACTTCCTTCTTCGCCTTCGCTTCCAATTCCGATCAACGACGTTTTCCCGGATGAACAGCTCTTGACAGTATCTTGCGAACCCTGGTTCGCAGATATTGTGAACTATTTGGCCACAGGATTACTACCGATTGAATGGTCAAGTCAGGACAGACTTCGCTTCTTATCCCAAGTAAAACACTTTTACTGGGACGAACCCTACTTGTTCAAGTACTGTCCCGACCAGATTATTCGTCGGTGTGTCCCTGACGAGGAATTCAAGAGTGTGCTGTCATTTTGCCACGATCAAGCGTGTGGCGGGCATTTTGGGCCCAGAAAGACAGCTGAGAAGATCTTGCAATGTGGTTTCTACTAGCCACAACTCTTCAAAGACGCTCATGACTATTGCAAGACTTGCTCCCGGTGCCAACACATGGGCCGGATATCCCGGAGGAACGAGATGCCGCTCCAACCAATCTTGGTTGTGGAGATTTTCGATGTTTGGGGGATAGATTTCATGGGGCCGTTTCCCAGCTCTTTCGGGAACTTCTACATCCTTCTCGCTGTTGATTACGTCTCTAAATGGGTCGAGGCTGTGCCCAGCCGGACTAACTAGGTTCCTTAAAGAAAACATTTTCTCCCGGTTTGGGCACCCCCGAGCGATCATTAGCGACAATAGAAGTCATTTCTGCAACAAAGCTTTCGAGGCCTTGATGCGGAAATACTCCATTAATCATAAGTTATCCACGCCCTACCACCCCCAAACCTGCGGGCAGGCCGAAGTTTCAAATCGGCAAATCAAGCAGATACTGGAGAAGACGGTTTCCAAGAACCGTAAGGATTGGTCGCTGAAACTCACTGATGCCCTTTGGGCCTTTCGAACCGCTTATAAGACCGACCTTGGCATGTCTCCCTATCGGCTTGTGTACGGAAAAACCTGCCACCTACCTTTCGAAATAGAGCATCGCGCATTTTGGGCGATAAAAGAGCTGAATCTGTCTCTCGAAAATGCGGGCAGCCATCGGAAGCTGCAGTTGAAAGAACTAAGCGAGCTTAGGGATGAGGCTTACGATAACGCGGTTGTCGTTAAGAATCGAACGAAGGTGTTTCACGATAAACACCTTTTACACAAAACCTTCGTACCTGGTCAGCAGGTACTGCTTTACGACACCCGACTTCACTTCCATCCTGGAAAGCTCAGATCTCGCTGGAAAGGGCCGTATTTTGTGCGGAATGTATATCCGCAGGGCGCTGTGGATTTGGAAAATCCGAAGGACGGTACATTTTTTAAAGTGAACGGACACCGACTAAAACCATACCTTAGCGCCGAACCAACAGAGGAGCTCCTGTTCTTACAGGAGCCGGTTTACCCTGCCTAATCTTCCTCTGCCTACCTCCAAACTTCGGTTATCCAGCCAAGAATAGTGGACACTGTTCCAAACAAGTTTGGGGGTATGTATAAACCATTTTGTATATATTTGTGTATATTCTTTTTCTTTTTCTTTTCTTTAAAAACAAAAAAAAAATTGTATCGCTAACCGACAATTTTGAACCTTTAAATGATCTCTTCATGCAATGACAGTGAGGACACTGTCCAGTTTAAGTTTGGGGGTACGCTCGGTACGCATTTCTTACCTTCGCATTCATATGTATATTTTAATCCACAAAATCCATAAAAATCTGAAAATTTTCTAAAAATATAAAAACTTTTCTGTCAAGTTAGCTTGTGGAAGAACTCTGATTCAACATTTCGACGGTTTTTGTTTGAAAAAATAGGAATAACTAAATCTTATGTTTAGATTTTGAAAACCTGAAAGATAACTCTCCTTTGAAGTTAACTATAGCTGATATACGTCTTTACATCACACTACACGTGTCGTGAGTTTTTGGGAATTAGATGACAAGTCTTTTATGTTTAAAAACTTTTAAACAGATAAATGATTTTCTGAGGATCAAATAGGTTTGTTCCGAAATAAGTAATGTCAAGAATAGTTTATGAAGTAAAGCGAATATGAAGGAATGTTATTGATGCCGTAATTGGAACTAAGTCTGAAAAATAACCCATCTGAAACTTGATTGGAATGATTACACACCGAACCCACTAAATACGTCTTTTATCCAAAAAAAAAATTAATTGAACTGCCGGTTATATCTCCGTTCGTATTAAATCATCTGATTTTCACGCCAAACTGTCTTCTGTTTTTGGACCTAGGTAACTTGAGTAATTAAGTCCGCTGGGGTGTTTCTACACCTAATGCCCTAAAATCAACTGGTTTGGGTGCATTGGCCCAAAGCTCGCTAAGAAGCCTAGAAAGTCCAGATTAAAACAAAGTCAAGCAAGTTTTTCTCCGAGTTAAAATTCCTAACGGTTCTTTATGTGAGAATAATCTTGATAAAAGACAGGCCTTTATAAAAAAAAATAACGGAGATATGAAGGTTTTATTCTATGATAAAGACTATTGCACGTTCACAGAGGTGTGTATGAAATGAAAACAAGAAAAAGGTGGAGTGAAAAATACGACTTAGTTTCCTGTTAAGGAAGATAGAAATTCTGAAGTTGAAACCTTACTGGAAAACGAAACTTGAAAAATGCTTAACTCTTTATAAAACTTATGTGATCCTTTTAAAATTGTTATCTGGGCTTTATTGTGCGACATGATGACTTTAATCGATCCTTCTGGAACTTAACGACACTATTTGCACTGCACGTAAAGACATATAAAATCTGTAGCTAAATAAGAAGCGAGGTGTGAAAAATAAAGGTTCGATAGTCTAGACTTAGGATTATAGAATTGTTATTTTCTGAAACAAAACTTTAGGGTTTGAATCTTAGTTATTTTTACAAAACCAACTTGACCGGATTTTGTGGGTAGTATCCGCTGAAAACCCTCAGGAGACAACACTCCTCCAACTACCTAGAGGCTAAACGGCTTGTTGCACATGCTCAGTGCAATCGCGTTGCCTGCGAAAGTGAGGTTAGGAAATTTTTTGTGAATAAATTGGCTTTGCTCGGGACGAGCAAATGATAAGTTTGGGGGTATTTGTTCATATCAGTTTTTTGCATTTTCATACAGCCCAATTTTTATCACATTGCATATCGGTAGATACTCTTGAGCCGTGTTTGCTAGTCAAGTGCAGGATACAGGTTCTCGGTTCTAAAACGGTGAAATTCATGGAAAACACAACAAAAATCCGGGTTCCTGCCAACCACAGATAAAACACGGATCTCCGCTCTTTTATCCTTCTGTTGACACACACCAGTTAGGAGACAAAATGACAAATCGATTGTCACCTTCATGCACAAGGCTCAATGGCAACACAAGTTCCAAGAAATCTACACGGAGCTCAAGAAAATCTTGACAAAAGTCCACATCAAATCACTTTTTGGTCAACAGAAATTCTGGAAGAAATGTGGAAGTATTTTCAGAAAACACATATGCCAAACTACAGACAACATCAGACCAGGGGGGCCCACAAAATACGACATTCCAACTCCTCTATTAGGCCGCGGAACCGCGGCCTAAGCATGCTTAGGCCGCGGATCCGCGGCCATACTGGCGAGTCAGAATGTCGTATTTCAGGGGTAGTTTGGACTTTTTGTATAGAGGCAGAATTTTGCCCTAGGTTTTCATTTTCCAGCCTATAAATACCCCAGATCCTTGTGAAGAAAGGGATCCATAATCTTGTATTTTTTTCTCTAGGTTTTAGAATACATGTTCTTCTTCCTCTTCTCATCTCTTCTCCATTAAAACTTGTAGTGAGCTTGTGAGTGAAGAATGATGAATAAAGAAGAACCGTTTATTATTATGCTTGTCTTATTCTCTTGTTAATTGTTGTAATTTTCATTTATTAACTTAGTTGTTGTTATTTTTCTTGTTGTTTCTTTCTTTTCTCTTTTTCTTTATCCTTAAAACAACCATGATGCTTACGCTTGATCCTTGCTAAGGTGAGGTCGCAAATAGCTAGTTGTTATCTTCTAATCTCTTTCTTTCTATCTTCCTCTTTTGTTTTGTTTTATTTTTCCGTATCATGATGTGTGAGTAGTTTCATACTTGTTAGGGTAGGATAAGGGAAGTTTGAGAGAAGGAAATCTCTCTCACTCTTTCCTTGCCCAACAGCTTAATTCGACTCCCGTTAATTGAACCACAATTCGCTCCTTACGGCACCCTATCCTACATGATAGCGGTGATTTCGTAGTGAGACCGGTTGTGGTTGAATTAACCGGAGGTTATGGCTAAGAGCCAAGAACGGACGGACAAGCACCAAAAGGAAGAACTTATGCGTTGGAAAGCCTAGCTTATACTCGCAAGTTCCTTCCTAGTCGTGTCAATCCCCGTTGTTGCCGATTACCGTAACACCGATATTAAGAGGGGCAACGAAAGATGTGGGAGACTCCTAACTCAAACTAACCTAATCCTAATCCTAACAAGCTCTCTTTACATATCATTTTACCACTTAATTAATCACAACAAAAATCTGAAAAACTGGACTTAACTCGTTAAAGCACATAGAAAAAGATTCCCATCTCCCTGCGGACGACCCGTACTCAACCGGCTAGCTACAAGCGAAACCGTCTTGATTGCGGTAATTAACTAAACTTGAACACGCAGAATCCCTAACAATCAACCAATTGAAGCTAGAGAAATCGGCAACAAAGTGGATTAGGGGATTTAAGCACGGTATTCGTGAAATCCGGCTTATTGACCCTTGTTCTTCCGTTCTTGTCTCTTTTTTTCGCCTCCGGCCAAACCGAATGCAACCGGTCGCGGTTAGGAATCAACTGTTAGTTATATGTATGCCCTAGAGGCCATTACTGTACATTGGATGTATAATGTAGTGGATGCTGGGACATATATAGGTAGGACTTTCTTGCTCGACATGATAGTACGCTATCTGGTTGCTATTTATCTTAACATGTATACTTTCTGTCTCTCTGATCACATGTTGATAAAGCCCTTAGGATGTGTACTCGACTTCCAGGACTATGATGCAGATCATACTAGTGGGGTCTGGGTAGTCAATGAGTACATCCTTCAATGTTCCTAGTCGTGGGAATATCGAGACGGGGCATCGATATTCCAGAGTAGACTAGCGTATATCTTCTCGACCCATGTGATGGGCGATGGATGATCCCATATCCATTGGTGTTTGACATCGGAAATGGTATGCGGGTGCTCAGTGGAGACTGGGTACACTGAACGGACTCGCCGAGAACTCCCAGATGGTATTATACCTCACGTCAGATGGCAGTTCTCTGGCGACACTGGTGCAGCTTAGTCTGTTGACCCGAGATCGTCATAGTGTCTTGTGTGTCTCCCACTGTGCTTTGATTTCCACCCTACCACGGCTCTACTAAGTCGTGCAAACAGGTGGTTTTTGGGTACAGTCCCGATTCACATGGAGGCAATGAGCGATAGGAGGGGATTCGTCTCTCCCGGTATTTGGGTTGATGTTGCGCTATGCTCGACCGGCCATAACAGGAAATCCCTGGCCAGGGTTGCAGTGATATACTGGTAAGAGTTATCAGTAGTTTCACGATAGTTATGGACCCTACGTCGGCATGACTTATCAAGCTATTGGGGTCTGACGTTTACCACCCCTAGGCGAGATATGCGGCATATCAGACGAACAGACCGGACTGTACGGTAAGTGTTACTGGTTGGATTCACAGGAGTGTGAGCAGGCTTGCTCATCGATCTTCTGATCGCTCAATACCCGGGTGCCGTTACGTTTAGCAGACCGCTTGCGGCTTGTGGGTGTTTGATATGATCATCACCTGCTGCCGGCGTATTGACGAGTCTTTAGAGTCCTACACATAGGTTTCCTGGCTCAAGCGAAACGAAATAGGAGCGCATATGAGATATGTGCGGGACCGAGAATAATTCGTGTATGTGATACCGTATTTCATTCTCGCGATGAATGTGTCGAATGGTTGTATGCGATATAACCTAGTTATCGAATCAAGGATTGATTCGATAAGTCGATACATTGGATATTAGTCGGTTATATGCGATATGACCGGATCGTTAAATCAATACTTGATTTAATGATTTAATGCATAATTATATATTTGATATATTACTTTGCATTAACTAATATTAGTTCACTTTAAATGGATTTTCTCACTTGATGTACACAAGTTGTATATGTGATAAACTTTTGTGCACTTGTTTGTATCATGTTTGATGATACATGCTCACTTAGGTTTGTGTAAAGAATTGAACCATGGTTAAGTTAATGATTAGGGTTTTGGTTTATTTAATTACTTATTCATTTATCTATTTATTTATTTTATTTATTTCATTTAGAAAAGATAAAGAGAATGGTGGCTTATTTTGTAGTTTTGTGGAAACTTCAAGAAGTGTTGAAAGCTTGACCATTCTTGTTCTTTTCCTAAACCTAACCATTAACCCTAACCATGGTTTATTCTATACACCTAACTATGGTTACAATTATGATAAGCATCTTTTTATTTGATATTTTTAGATATACTTATCATAATTCTTACTCATCTTCTTCTTCATCATCAACATGAAAAAGCTTGCAACCATCAATGGTAACTAGTCAAAATGAGTGAGAAATCCAATTCTAAAGTGAACCCACTTCCTATTTCTTCATCCTCTATCTCTTGCCAAGTAGTATAGGGTGTTTTCTTCACAAGTTTCATGGCTTTGTGAAGTTGGAGCTTGATCTTGAGTTGCCTCGACGTAGATCATCTTCGGCATCGAAGCCGACGACCAAGTCCGCCCATTTCTTCGATGAAGCTGATGCTAGAGTCATGGGTTCGATTTGGACAGCGGAGGGACGTCATCACGGAGCCTAGGAGGTAGAGG
This sequence comes from Agapanthus africanus, assembly GCA_030015575.1. Lineage (NCBI taxonomy): Eukaryota > Viridiplantae > Streptophyta > Magnoliopsida > Asparagales > Amaryllidaceae > Agapanthus > Agapanthus africanus. The sequence goes on along the minus strand of CM057339.1, from coordinate 487,109,031 downwards.
AACGGATCTACAAAGGTTGTAGCTTCTTTCCTTTTAGTTAAAGTCGTTAACTTGCATCGCATCGCCTCATTATCTAGTTAACGATCCGTATTAGGGTTTGTAGGCACTTGTAAAATTTTAATTGGCCATGTTTAATCACTTGTGAGACTTCATTAGTGTGCCTAGGAACCCTACATCACCGTTACCTTGGTAGGGTAGGGTGCCTAACAGAGCGCTTGCGTAACGTTTGGACGGAGTTCAATGGAAAATACGGGAAAAGGGAATGTGCAAAGAAACCTTAACTTAAAATATCGTATTTATTCCTAACAACACATAATTACAACCATGCACAAAACAAACCAAAAAGAGCAAAAGAAAAGAGAAAAGAGAAGAAAGGAAAAAGCATTACACGTAAGTAAGTGCATGGAATTAAAGATGCATGAAAGTAAAGCAAGTATTAAAGTGTAAGAAAGTAAATGAGCAAGAAATGAAACTAGGAACCATAGAACCTAAAACAAGACATGGGTTCAATAACCAAATCTTAAACTTGCAAGCTCAATTAAGAGGTTGCAAGATCAAGAAAATGCAAAGAACTCATGGAGAAGAAGCACAAAAGTGAGAATATTATTGATTCCAATATGATACAACCCCTTGAGATCAATGACCAAAGCTTAAACTTGCAAGCTCACTTACGAGATTGCAGGATCAAGTTAAGGTAGAGAGCTCAAGGGGGAAGCTAAGCAAAAGAATGATACAAAATAACCCTCATCTTCATTTCATCATCCACTCAAAAAGCTCTCACTACAATTTTCATGGAGGAAGGAATGAAGAAGAAGAAGCAGCTAAACTAAATCCTAACAAAAAGAGATGGAAAAGAGGATATGAAGAAGACCCTTGGCTTGGCACAAAACTGGGCTATTTATAGGCTGAGTGCTGAAACCCTAGGGCAACATTCTGGCCCTAAATACAAAGACCAAACTACCCACAAAATTTGGTCTGATGTTGACACTAAACCGCGGCGGATCCGCCGTGAAAATCCACATTTGGCGGCGGTTCCGCCGCGGTTTTGTGGAATTGGGGTCTCGTATTTTCTGGGTTTCCTTGTGTTGCTATCTTATGTTGTTCTACATGTCCCAAATTACAAAATGCCTTCACAATTTCTTCAGATCTGCACAGTCCAAACATAGCTTCACTTTTGATTGATTTGACCTTTCTCCCTCGAGCTCCACGCACCCATTGATTCTTATGCTGCCACTCTCGTGCTTTGTGCTTGTCCAAGACATGAATGACCACCGTTATTTGACTTGTCTCTGGAACTGGTACGCGGCACTGGACGGATACGGATGATCGGAACCCGGCTTTTATCTGCTGGCAATAGATGTTCTAGATTTTGGAGTAACAGTGGAGATTTTTTATCATTTGCGTTATTTTAGACTAGGAACCTGTAGCCTGTAAATATGTAGCAAACACGGAAGCACCTACCTATAAACAAACGAGCATAAGAACGGGCGGTATAAAATGCATTTTTCTGTGATGGACAGTTGTCTCCTGAGGGTTTTCAGCGGATTGCACCCACAAAATCCAATAATAAAAGGAAGATCGTGAATATTACATTTAAAGATAAAAATTGTAAAAGAAAAGCTTTGAAAATTAGGGTTTCCAACTAAGCTAGCTTTTCGGTTGTCATGAGCCCTATCTTAATAATCATGAAAAAATTTTAGAAATCACATAACCCATCAATAAAACATCGTCTTTATTCTTCATTCCTATCTTTCTTCCAAACATCGATCATATAACCCTACGTGTGTGTAATATACATCCCAACACCCAGAGAATTCAATTCAAGCTATCATACTCTTATCCATCCACCTCAGTACTTTTTAATTAATGAAATTTAGATGAATTTGCTCGCACACTTTCATGCGACCGTTAATACTTCTTGAGGTACTAAACGACCGATTACTCCTGTGCTTGCTTATTTGGTGTTTTTCCTCGTCTTGCACCACCTAAGGCTTAGCAGTGACTCCCAGACCAATTGGCCTTAGGGCACTAGGTGAAGAGGCACCCTCGCTATATTTTTTTTATTGCTGCCTTGGCGATAACAAAACCAGTGTTCATTTTTCTGCACCATTTTTATATTTTATTCATTTTTTTAATTTCCTTCATACTTTGGCTTTTAGACAAGAGCATTTCAAGGTATCCTCTACTATCCCGAGTTTCAAGACATGTGTAAGTGCGAATAGCAGGGTATCAACGTTCAAAATGTTTAGCTTCCAGAATAGGAACTATTTTTCAGACTTATTTTTATCCTTAGATTAGTGACTTCCTTCATCTTACTAACCCTTGGGACAACGGCTCATAACTACTTATTACTAGTTCATATAAGAAAACTTCTAATTTTCTTGGTTTTCTTAAATTTTTCTAATCTTTTGGATGTAATTTTTCATTATCTAATCTTTTATTATCTTATTTATGTACAAAAATATTTATTATTTTTTCGAAAATTTTTAAATTTTTTATAGGTTTTCAAAATGTTTTGTGCTTATTCAAAGTATGATGCAAATGATGCGAAAATAAGCACAAATCTCCCCCAAACTTGTTTTCAACAGTGTCCTCACTGTTGCCATCTGCTAAATCTCGAAAAACCTGTAAGCTTGGGAGGAAATTTATTAACGGGGGCAAAATATTTAAGTGAAAATCCTCCCCCAAACTTATTTTTGGCTCATTATTTTTCAGTAAAAATTTTCTTTTCAAGAGCCAAATTATAACCCCCCCAAACTTGAGTTAAGCCATGTTAATCATTTAAAAATCACATGAGGGTGTCAAAAATCAGTGGTCGATGCCAAGCTTTGCAAAGACCGAAAGTTAACACCAACCATTCGAAAATTTTATCAATGCAGTGCTCTGGTTGGTGGAAGAAGAAGTAGGGAAAGAGTACGTGGTGGAATAGAATGTGTGTGCGTCTCATTTTGAAGAGACGATGCAGTGATTGTGATGGATTACTCGCATTCTTTTTACATTCCATATGAAGAGGTGGAGGTTCAATTTCATTGATTGGGAGATGAATCATCTCAACAACCGTGTCATTCAAAAATGCGAGTTCATCAGCGAAGATTTCCTCAAAAGTCTCATCAATACCCCGAAGAATAATGTCATCACAAAGTGCGGGGTGATCTTCAGACTCTAAAAGCATTTCATAATCAGTGTTAGTTGTTGACCCGGACAACTCGGTGGAAGAGTCCGTATGTGTATGATACATAGTTGGGTCAATCAACAATGTATGAAAAGAGTCTAGATCGATATCATGAGGATCGTCAAATTCGCTGCTGTCGACATCCATTAATTCGACAGAACAGACCTGAGCAGTAGGTTCGGAGGGTACACTTCCCAACTTGTAAATGTTCAGCTCTATTGACCTATTCCCGAAAGATAGGGTCACAGAGCCATTACGACAGTTGATTATAGCGTTGGAAGTGGCCAAAAAGGGGCGACCTAAAATGACCGGAATTTGATTCCGTGGGTTCGCTACAGGCTGTGTATCAAGAACAATGAAGTCCACAGGGAATACAAATTCCCCGATTTTTATTAACACATCCTCCAGTTCACCCCTAGGTTTGGTGATTGATCGGTCAGCCATCTGGAGAGTTATGCTCGAAGGCTTTAACACTCCGATACCTAACTGCTCATAGACCGAGTAAGGAAGCAAGTTAACACTAGTGCCAAGGTCTAGTAGAGCACGGTTAATGTGTTTCTCCCCAATAGAAATAGAAATAGTAGGACAGCCAGGGTCCTTACGTTTCCTCGGTAATTGCTGGGGGAAAGCTGTGTCTACAGTCTTTGCCATGAATATCTTCTTGGGCACTTGAGTCTTCCTCTTCCTAGTGCACAAGTTCTTAAGAGTTTTCGCATAGGACAGAACTTGTTGTATAGAATCTAGGAGAGGGATGTTGATGTTAACTTGCTTAAACATGTCCATAATCTTCTCCATATGTGGACTCGATTTGTTAGCCCTTAACCAATTAGGATAAGGTGCTTTAGCAATAAGTGCAGGGTCCATCATAGGTGAAGGTGGTGTGTGTGGAACCGATCCCAGAATAGAAGTGGGGATCGTCTGTGGAGGAATAGAAGAAATGGGCTGAGGTGGCGAGCCTTGTGGGAAGCGGAGAATAGGGTCAGAAGAAGGCGGTGGGGTAGAAGAACTAGGGTCAGAATTAGAAGTAGAAGTGGAAGGAAAGGTCTCAGCCGGGGTATCATTGATAGATTTTTCAGTGTCATCAATCTCTTCCCCAACGTGATTGTCAAGCACTCTTCCAGATCTCAACGTGGTGATTGCATCCACATGATGTGTATAGCCAGGATTCGGTAAAGGTTGAGCTGGATGTTTCCCTTTCTCTCTTGCACTCATTTCGGCTTTAAGTTGTGCAATTTGTTCTTCCATCGATTTTATATTCTCATTTTGAGAGACAATAATCTTCATCACATTATCAAAGGAAGATTGCATTTTTTCCGTCCCTTGGATGGATTGTTTCATAAAAGTATCCAAGGTTTGTGCTAATGCAAAGGTATTATCTGTACCAGTCAATTGCAAAGAGTTTTCATGTGGTGCAAAAGTGTTGGCCGGATTTTGGAAGTTTTGTGATTGGTAGGGGTGCTAACTCAATTGAAGTGGTTGCTGTTGTGGTGGAGGGACCCTTTGGAAATTGTTTTGGGTTGGAACCGTGTTTTGAGATTGTGATTGGTTCCAAGCAAAATTAGGGTGATTCCTCCAACCCTGATTATATGGAAGAAAATGGATCGTTTCTAGGTCTTTGAAAAGCAGCATTGGTATGCTCGTGACCTTGAAACGGAGAATTCAAGGGACATTTTTCCGTCAGATGTGATGGATCATAACAGCATCCGCATACAGTTTTGGAGAGTGACATTTGGTTTAGGGCGGTAGCTAAAAATTTGTTTTCCATAGTCTCGAGATTCTTTTGCATAGCTGAAATTTCAGCTCTAACTCCTATGGAAACATCCGATTGGTTATTGCCAGCCCTAGACGATGGACTTACACCCTCCCACTGTAAAGATTTTTCAGCGAAATCATCTAGAAATTTCCAGGCTTCCCCATCATTTTTGGTCATGAAGTTGCCTTGACACATGGATTCAAGGCTCTGTCTTGTGTTAGAATTAATGCCCTCATATATGATTCTGCACAGTTCCCATCTAGGGATTCCGTGATGTGGACATTGGACTAACAGATCCTTGAAGCGTTCAAGACATTTTGAAAATGGTTCATTTGGAAGCTGGGTGAATTGATTTATTTCGCTACGGACTCGAGCTGTTTTATGATAGGGGTAAAATTTCTTTAGGAATGCTTTGACGAATTCTTCCCAGTTTGAAATAGAATGTGCGGTTATGTTATACAACCACTTCTCGGCTATATCGTACAAGGTAAATGGGAGAAGACGAAGACGCATAGCATCCACAGAAAGCAGTGAAGTACCCATCATTGCGCATACATTTTCAAATTTGGTGATAAAGGCATATGCGTCTTCAGACTCGAGACCGTGATATTTGGGTAGAAGGTTGATGTATTGGGGTTTTATTTCAAAATTATCCCCGTTGGCTGGTGGAATGGATAGACAGGTCGAAAGAGGACCTCGTGTAGGATAGCACCTCTCTTGGAGAGATGCGGGGTAGATTCTGCGCACCTGCGGACGGCGGCAGAGTAGTGGTAAAGAAGTTCGATGGAGAAGGATCCATCGATGTGGGTGTGGTGGTGGGTAAAGAAGAGGTAATGTAGAAATACCGACTTTAGGGTCGATTAGGGAAACGCGGACTAAACGGGCACTAGAATCCCGTGTCCAGCCTATCTTGCACTAAAAAGGGTTAGTACAAGTGGCAGCGTAGATATAATTAGGGGAAATGAATGAAGTGTTGGTGTTTGTTTCGAAAATATATACGGATTTTTGAAAAAATGACGCAAATCACAACAAATGCAACAAGCAGCCTTAATCTAGTGGTCACCTAGGTCAAGGCTCTAGACCGCTCCTAACTGCCAAAAGACAAGTCGCAAGATCAATCCTCCACTGCCTCTTTGGCTCCCCTGTGGCCAGGTAAGTGCCAGGTAAGTGGGAGGTTCTCCACTACGTAAGTAGTGGGCCTAATTAATAACCACTAGCCTTAGACACACTTGCCTTAGACACCACAAAAGAAACGCGGATAAGCAATGAATTACCGACGGCCTTCTTCTGTCCTGAGTGAACGCGACGGTTCTTAGAGTCATCTCTAGATATTTTTTAGTTAATGAGGGTAATGCGGATGCAAGTTTGTGATTTTTGGGGCTTAGGAGGGGTAATGAACTCCCCACCTAATTTGGATTTGGTCTTTTTCCCTTAAATTCCGTATTAATATGCAAACAACCAAGAATCAAAACACGCACATTTTTTATTTTTGCGGTGCTGCGAATTTTTGCAAAGAAACCTGCAGCAAAGTGTTAATTGAAGCAGATTGAGGAAGGAGATAAGAAAGTGGGAATTCACCTGAGACAAATAGAACAGTAACTCAGCTACAGTGCCGCAGAAACGTGGTGGAAGATGCCTAATGCCGCGGAAACGCGGTATTTTTAACTTTTCACTGAACAAAAATTTTACAGCAAGCTACTGTTCAGTTCCTGAGTCCTCTGGTATATTCTGAAAAAAATTTCCACAGCTCTACAGATTCCAGATTCTCTCGCAACAAATCACAATAACACGTTTAGAGTTTGTGCGAATTTAGATCTAAAAATATAGATGGAATAAACTTTTCAACTCAAATTTCAAAAACGAAAAAATTAGTGCACAATCCCGGGCAACGGTGCCATTTGATTGATTTGAAAAAATTTATGTGTATGTAGTAGTTAACCGCAATCAATAACAGTGTCGCACGTAGCTAGACCGAGATGAGTACGGGTCGTCCTCAGGGAAACGTTGAATATTTTATTCTTACTTTAGATGTGTTGAGAAAGGGGAGGAAGAAGGATAAAGAATATTGTAGAATGGTTGTAGTATCTAGATCTACGTTAAGCACTAATGCAAAATATAGATCTAGATTATTTATGGATGTAGTTAAAATAAGAAGGGGCTTGTAGGGTTCATTAGGATTTAGTAGTTATGGATGATTAATTAAAAATTACCCTTTTATCCTTTAATAGATTTAAAACTAGAACGACAGTGATGCATGTAGATTAGGGTTTCTGGAGGGAAAAGGAATCCCACTCTTAACCCTTATCTCGACACGGAACTCCGTTCATATCTAGCCTTTACCAAAACAATCATTAATCTAATCTCTAATCGCGGTCGAGGCTAACAATGAATTGGTAGCATGCCCGATTAGGATGTTAATGATTCTTTTGATAAAGTTTATAAACTTTATAGGACGTAAAAAGAGTTTAGATATTTTCATCATCCATTAACCTACCATAATCCTACGAACCCTAACAAGCGGAGAATTACTCACGCATGTTGGGAGAAAAAGAGATGGAGAGAAAATGCATAATTAAAGTACGAAGAAATAGAATAAGAAAAAGAAAGCTACCTTTATTAATCAACAAAACTCATTACACTTTGTTTCCTTAGAAAATGATTACAAAAACTAGTTTGCTTCTCGATCTCTTCTAAGGAGGTAGATGAACCGTTGATGATCAGCCTGGATGCGTGAGCCATCTTGGACTTCGTGATCACGTCGTCTTGATAATTTTTTCAAGAGGCTCTCGGTCTTTATTTATAGTCCCAAAGCCAGAACCCTTGCTTCCAAATTAGGAAAATAATAGCAAAGATTTTCCCCAGAAAAGCACAGCCCCTAACTCCCTTACATTGCCGCGGATCCGCGGCCCAAGGGGGGTATGGCCGCGGATCCGCGACCAATGGTAAAGATCTCTTCATCATTTTTCTTTGAGTAGATCCTTGTGATATATGGCAATCTCTGGAAGCTTTGGAACTTGGAAATCTTCTCGTAGTTGCTGCCAGACTTGATTTCTTACTTTTGATTTCTTAATTAGGCAGGTTTGCTTTAACAACTTGATTTCCTTGATTTTAGACCTGAAAATTCTGCACAACAACTCAAATAATATTTAGTAGAGTTAAGATTTGGTCAATGATATTATTTGCATACATTTTCCTACCAAATGCTAATTATAATATATCAATCATATGGAAAATATTATTTTTACAGATAAACCCTCATATGTATGATATATTATAATAAAGACCTTTTTTAATATGGAAATAGTAGGAAAAATGTAATAACAAATGTGCAGTTTTATCAACTGAACATGTGGTCTTGGGAAGTGGGCCCAGCCATTCGGTCCCCCCCGGGGAGTTCCCTGGGGTGCCCATGCACCACCTCACGGCTTCTCAGTTCAAACCGTGAGCCTGCGAGGTGTGCAAACTGTAAGTCGATGTTGCGCATCCCACGTGTTCGCGGCGAGGCGGAATTTGCAAAAAATGATTTTTACGAGCTTCGCAACTCCGACTAGAACCAAGGATCGTCCATAAACCCTAGCAAGCAAACTACTTGAGGTTTAAGTACTCGTATATGAAGTTATACCTCATGATACGTGTCCTTCGGGTCTTCATCGCTGTCCTCCTCCTCGTCGTAGGCTCCAAGTATTGATCCGGATCGTAGCTTCTTCGACACCCTCCTTGAGTCAAAGATGATCCACCTGAGAGTCTATAGTCTAAGCTCCACCTCAAAACCGAGGTAACTAGAGCAACAAGCTTGCTAAACTTGATGGCCTACGTGATGTAGAGTATGAAAATGGATTTATTTGTCTCTTGAAACCCTAGGATTCTCAACACATGAGAGCTTTTAGGGTTTTGATGTGAGGAAGAAGAAGAGAGCTAGCCTGAGGAAAGAGAAATGATTTTTGATAATGATTAAGATAATGTGAGATAGCTCCCTTGACTTGACTACAAGCAAGGCATGAAAAAAAGATCTCATCAAAATATCTAGGTCACAAAATATCTCACAAAAATATCTAAGTCAAATAGTCAAACCAAGTCAAGTGATCAAGCCAAGTCAAATGGTCAAAAAAGTCAAGTAGTCAAAAAAAGTGGCCATGCCTCAATTATCATTTACAAAAATAACAAATACTTTCCTCCACCTCATAATTGTTTTAATCAGGTCAATGGTCAAAACCCTAATGAGGTGTCTCCTTCTATGCCCCTATCATCCGTATATACATACCCGCATTCGTGTTCTGAGAAACACGAATACAAAGAGACAAAACTGATCCATCAATATAATACTAGGATCCGGATTAAACCAAAGCACATTAGTATTATCCGCCCGAACATCATACGCGCACAAGTGCACGTAAGTGATCGAAGCCCTGCCGTAAAACCATACGGCCTCTACATCTTTTGCCCGGTGCAGGGAAACTCTCTATGTGGGGCTCTAAACACTCGACACTACGCTGGCAGTGGGTTTAACCACAGGCCGCAAGTGCTACTAGCTGCACGTAACGATCCCCAAGTAGATGTCGATAAGAAGGCCGATGAGGAAAACCGATCCGAACTCCTACTGAGTCTGAATGTGACAATCTTTGTACAGTCTGGTCTGTTCGTCTAAAAGTATCGCATATCGGGCCTAGGGGGCGGTAATCGTCAGACCTCTAATAGCGCAATAAGTCATACAGGAGTGTAGCCCATGCTGCATATATATGCCCTAGAGGCCATTATTGTATAGTACTAGTTTTTATATTATATTTTGGAAGCTTGGGATATATACATGGATTGACGACAGTCTTGCTCAATATTGTAGTATACTACTTGGTTTGTATCTATCTTAATATGTGTATATGTTTCTTTTAACATATCGCTAAAACATAATGATGGAGCCCTTAGGATCTTTGCTTGACTACCGGCGTTGTGATGGCAATCACACTAGTGGGGGCTGGGTACTCTATAAGCACATCCTTATACAGGTCCCTAGTCGTAGGATTATCGAGACAGGGCATCGATACTCCAGAGTAGACTGGTGCATACACTTCTCATCCCAGCAGGGGAGTTGGTCTGTCCCACAACCATCAGTATGTCGTACTGGAGATAGTATGTAGGTGCTCGTTAGGTTACTAGTATACTGGACAAGACTCATCGGGAACTATTGGTTGGTATTATACCTATCGTCAGTTAGCAGTTCCCAGATAACATGAGTACAGCTTAGTCCATTGACTTGACACTGCTACTTCGCCTCAAGTGTGTTCCCACTGTTCTTTGATTGCTACCCTACCACGGCTCTATTGAGTCGTGCAAATAGATAGTAGTTGGGTGCAGTCCCAAAGCACTTAGAGGCAGTAGCGGTCAGACAGGATTCGTCTTTCCCGGTATTGGGGGTTGATATCGCGCTGTGTCTTGGAGAGCCATTACACAAAGTCCCTGGCCAGGGCAAGTGAGATTTACTGGTAGGTGTTCCAGTAGTTTCTCAGGGTGTTCTGGGCTACACTCCGACATGACTTATACTGCTATTAGGGGTCTGACGTTTACCACCCCTAGGCCCAATATGCGATACTCTTAGACGAACAGACCGGAATGTACGGAGATTATCACAGATAGGCTCAGTAGGAGTTTGGATGAGCTTGCCCGTCGACCTTCTTATCGACAGATACCTGGGTAGCCATTACGTACAGCTGGTGCCGCTGATGTGCTTGTGGTTAAACCCACTGCCAGAGTACTGTCGAGTCTTTAGAGTCCCATACAGAGGGTTGTTCACCTTTGGGCGAAACGTAGTAGAGGTCGTATGGTTTTACGACGGGGTTCGTTTACATACGCGTACTTGTGCGCGTTTGGTGTTCGGGCAGTTGATACTAGTGGGCTTTGGTTTAAGCCGGATCCTACTATTAGATTTTGGGTTGGTTCGGTCTCATTGCATTCGTGTTTCTCGGAACACGGATACGGGTATTTGTATACAGTTGACCAAGACGGATAAGGAGACACCTCATTACGGTTTTGACCATTGACTTGATTAAAACCATAATGAGATGAAGGAAATTGATTACTAATTTTAATTAGATATAATTGTGTCATGGTTGTTTAGTTTGACCATTTGACTTGTTGACCATTGTTGACTTAGATAATTTTGTTAAGCAAAAGATATTTTGCTTAGCATTAATGGTGACATGATAATGGTCAAATCAAATGAACCATCACAATTTTGCTAATTAAAATTATTATTCTTGTATCCTAATATGAGAGCTATCTCTTCATTTTTCACATATTCATTCTCTCTCATAGCTCTCTCCCCTTTATCCTCTCTCTCAAGCCCTCATCTTACATATGTTGAGAACCAAGGGCCATTGAGACCAAACCACTAAAATCCCTCTCTACTTACTCTTTTGTTCTTAGTCTAGCACACTAAGGATCCTAGTTACTTCATTGTTGAGGTTGGAGCTCAAGGTAGAGGCCTTCGGGTGGATTTTCTTTGACGTAAAGAAGCCGGTGAGAAGGAGCCATCTACAACCACTCCAAGAAACTCACAACAAAGAGAAGCACCATAAGAAGAGAAAGAGTTCAAACTTAAGGTATAACTTTATATCATAGTATATAGAACTCTTTTGTGCTAACTAGGTTTATGGTAAAGATCCGGTTTATAGGGTTTATTCTAGCGCTAAGTTTGTTATCATAGTAAAATTTTTGTTCCGCATTTGGCCACGGAAGTTGGCCGGAGCGCTAGTGTAACCCTTCATGGTATCAAAGCCTACCCATAAACTCTACTAGCTAGTTTGCACAAGGTTAAAATCTCGATTAACAATTTTTTCCGAATCACGAATCTATGTTCATGACCTTGCTGTTGATTTTCAAAGTTGTTCTAAAATTTTTCTGGGTATTCTAGAATTATGTGCAGGCAAAACTATAGCTACAGAAAATATTTAGGGACCTAACTCCAAAATTCCGCCGCGGAAAGTGATCAAAATGTTGCATTTTGCTGCCCTTCCGCGGCGCTTTTTAGGCTACAGTACCCCAAAATTTTTCTGGAACTCTAGTTCATGAAAATATGATATTTGTGATATATAGTTTTGGCCCAGGTTTATTTAAGTGCTGAATTTTCATTTGTGGCCTATTTGGAAAAGTTTAGTCGATCGAATTAAATGTGTATTTTCCAGTACATTCACTTTTATCTGCGACCGGGAATGTCACTTGATCGGTAAAACTTGTCTGATTGCTATATGTTCTATTAGACGGTTTTTGCGAACTTGACAATCGCGTTGATGTTTTGTGCTTGTGCTATGATTGTGGTTGGATAGTCGTGATGGATAGCATGTGGTGCAATGCTAGTGGTACAGTTAATGATTCATTTGTATATTCATTTTGCGGGGTGAGCGTCCGACATGTGTATTGCCGTCTTTGCCGGGTTGTATATTATTTTGGGGCACGACCGGGTTGAGGTCGATGTCACCGTTTGTACGTATTATTTTCTTTTTCTGTACTAGGATTACCCCACGGTGGAATGCACGGATAGCCGAGTTCTAGAAGGTAACAAGCCCGCATCTCATGGCGTTGAGACGGAGGGGGCTTCATTCTAGAATTGGCGGGCAATTCGCCGCACTCGTAGGGGTATAGGATGACCCACGGAGAGGCACCCAAGTTACCGGATTCAGTGAAGTGCTGGGTGGCCCATTCATTTTGTTGAAGGAGGCTGCCTCACTTCTGGGATTGACGGGTAACTTGCCGCGCTCGTAGGGGTCTAGGTTTTCATTGCACAAGCTATCCACATGACAGGGAACGCCGGGTTTTATTTGTGTCTCAAATGAAACCCGGGGCTCCAAGATTATCCACCATTCTGTATTGTTGGCTGAGATTCTGTGATGTTGATTATTATCATGCCTGAGACGAATGTTGTATATACTTATATATATACTAGTAGATGTTGTATATGTTTTGCACCCATGCTAGTCCAGCCCCCGCTCTGTCGTTAGTTAAGTAACTTAACGAGTGATGACGGGGCCCAGTGGAGAATGCGGATGGCATATACGTATATCATATTTTCGTTCTTTTCTGGTGTGATAAGTCATATTGATGGGACCGCATTAATTTTGATTAATACAAGAAAATAAACCTAAAAGATGTTGTTGGAACCAAGTTTTAAAAAAGCTGTTATTTGAACGACGTTCTCTTTTGTTTTGCACAGAGCTATTCGGTTATGAATATCCATCACCTCATTCGACGAGGCAAGGGCCGAGATCCCTTCATCGGGAGTGATCGATTGAACAAAGGTTTGCGTCATTGTAATAACTTCACTATAGTCGATAACTTTTGCTTTGCATCGCGGTATTCAGTTAGAATGTCCTACACCTCTTTCTACGAGGAAAGAGCCGAGATCCCTTCACCGGGAGTGACCTCTTTAGCAAAGGTTTTCGCCACTGTATATTTATAAAAGGCTATCCGGTTCCTTCAACGATATCAAGTTCATTACGTTAACGGGTTTTTCGCCAAAAACTCAGCCGTTGCCCTCCGTCGTTTCAGATAATTAATACTTAGTATTCATGCTGCGTTTGTTGATTATTCGTCAAGGCACAGTGAACGGTAGCTAAGTAATAATTCTCTGTTGCACTGATAGATGCGATTAGTTAGGACGGTTGCATGATTTTGTTGATTATTCGTCAAGGATCATGCGGGTGGGTCTAATGCAATCCTGGATAACAACGGGTTCAACTTGAGTAGGACCTTTTGATTTGTTGATTATTCGTCAAGGTCACTTGGGTCATAGGGGCAAAAACCACATCGGGAGTTTCAAATATACAGAAAACTTGCAGATTTGTCATACCTTCTGGAGTGTAGTGACTAGGGCGGATTCCATCTAGGTCATTACACAATGATAGTTGGATTCTGATCCCACTAATGAGTTGGATTACTCTCGGAAGATTATTTCACTTAACAATCAATGCTATAAACCAAGTAGGTGTCTGGAACGGTGTTAGCGGGGCTACGCCTCTAGGGAAAAGAGGATATATAATTAAGGAACTTCGCGAAAGCGTTGGAAAACCTCCCTCGAAGTACCAACACAAGCCTGGCTGAAAGGTTAAGCAAGTATTGTGACGTGAGATTAATCCTGACTAGTTCTTCTTTTAAAGGTTTGAAGAAGAATTTGAGGAAATAGTGGGAGCCATCCTGGTTAGATAAATTAATGACCAATCTAATCTTGAGCGCACGCTAAGTGTTTCATTTCTCTCTCTCCAGGTAGCAACCATTTCACGCCCTAATCAAGATAATAAAATGTATCGCTTGACCGATCCGAATTCTTATTCGGGGCTGGGGGAACGTCGGTTTAGCTCTAACTTATGATGGCGATCGTAAGTAAGAGCAAGAGAAAAAGGATTGTTTGGATTCCAAGGAGACCCCAATGAAGAAGAAGCATACTATTGCATCTACTTCAGGTGTACATGTAATTGAGAACTTTTTTTCGGTCATTCCTACCTCCTGGGTACTAGATACGGGAGCAGGATCTCATATCTGTAATTTATTGCAGGGACTTAGAAAAAGTAAGATAGTTGGACCTGGTGATATGTCCCTCAGGGTAGGGAACGGAACACAAGTTAGTGCTTTAGCCGTCGGTGAATATCACCTTGTAATGCCAAATAGCAATACTATGATTTTGAACAATTGCTACTATGTACCTTCCATGGTTTGCAACATAATATCAGTTTCTTTACTTGATAAAGATGGATATAACTTTATTCTTGATAGAAATATCATGAACATTTACCTTATTAAGGTACTGGTTGCAGAAGGTACACTGTGTAATGGTATCTATGTTCTAAATCAAAATGCAGTTCTCAATGTACAAAACACACGCAAGAGGAAGAGTTCAGATACGAACGAATCCTACTTATGGCATTGTAGACTTGGTCATATCAGAGAGAAAAGACTAAGTAGGTTACATAAAGATGGACTCTTGAATACGTTCAAATTTTCATTTTATGAAACTTGTCAGTCTTGTCTCAAAGGAAAGATGACCAAATCTCCGTTCATCGGACATGGAGAGAGAGCAACAGAGCTCTTGGGACTTATACACTGTGATGTGTGTGGTCCGAAGTCTATACATGCAAGGGGTGGGTTCTCGTACTTCATCACAATCACTGATGATTTCTCTAGATTCGGATATGTGTATCTTAAGAAACACAAATCTGAAGCTTTTGAGAAATTCAAAGAATTCAGAAAAGAAGTAGAGAACCAGACTGGCAAAAGTATCAAGATCCTCCGGTCTGATAGGGGAGAGGAGTACTTAAGCAAGGAATTCCTAGATTACTTAAAAGAGAATGGAATACTCTCTCAGCTTACTCCTCCGTATACACCACAGCAAAACGGTGTATCGGAGCGGAGGAATCGTATCCTATAGGATATGGTTCACTCTATGATGAGTAATGCTGAGTTTCCTCTTTCATTCTGGGGACATGTGCTTCAAACAGCGCATACCTTTTGAATCAAGTTTCGTCCAAATCTGTGCCTAAGACTCCATATGAAATATGGAGTAGTAAGAAACCATGTCTTAAATTTATTAAGATATAGGGTTGTCCAGCCTATGTGAAAACACAGAAACTGGAAAAGCTTAAGGCACGTTCAGTTATATGTAAATTTGTGGGATATCATAAGGATTCACTAGGATATCTGTTCTACCACACTGAGGAACAGAAGGTGTTTGTATCTCTCCATGCTACCTTTTTAGAAAGGGAGTTTCTTGCAAAAGAAACTAATGGGAGTACGGTAGAACTGGGAGAAATCCATGAACCACAAAATATAACTGAAGATTTGGAGGAACCACTAGATTCAGTAATCCCAAATGATCCTCAGCCACTCGGCAGATCTGGAAGGATTTCTCATCCACCCGAGAGATAGTACGGTTTTCTCATAGACGAGGATTGAGAGGATTGCATCTTAGAAGAAGATGATCCTACCAGTTTCAGGCAGGCCATTATCAGTAGGGACTCTAATAAATGGCTGGATACTATGTGATCCGAAATGGAGTCCATGTACACCAATAAAGTGTTGACCTTGGATTTTGCACCACCTGGGGTAAAACCCGTTGGATTCAAATGGATATACAAAAGGAAACTTGGTGTAGATGGGAAGGTGGAAACCTATAAGGCTAGACTCGTTGCAAAAGGTTTTCGTCAAAGACCTGGTGTGGACTATGACGAAACTTTTTCTCTAATGGCTATGCTCAAATCCATTCGGATCCTACTTGCTATTGGTTCCTTCCATGACTATGAGATCTGGCAGATGGACGTAAAAAAAGCTTTTCTAAATGGCAGTTTGGAAGGGTGCGTTTATATAGATCAGCCAGAAGGTTTTGTAGACAGTGGGAGCAGCGGGAAGGTATGCAAGTTTCTTAAATCCATTTATGGATTAAAGCAGGCATCACGGAGCTGGAACATCTGTTTTGATGAAGCAATCAAGGAATCTGACTTCATCAAGAACGAAAATGAGCCTTGTATTTATAAGAAGATTGTGAGACGAACTGTCGTGTTTCTAGTCTTGTACGTGGACGACATTCTTTTGATAGGAAATGACATTCTTATGCTACAATCAGTCAAACTATTCTTGTCACAACGGTTCTCCATGAAGGACATGGGTTATGCCTCATGCATTCTGGGGATCAAGATCTACAGAGACAGATCCAAGAGATTACTGGGACTTTCGCAGTCCAGGTACATAGAGACCGTACTAAAGAGATTTAGTATGGAAGATTCCAAGCGCGGTAATATATCCGCATTGCACGGAATCACCCTCTCCAAGAAGATGTCTCCCAAGACTGACGAGGAGAGGGTTTTCATGAGCACTATACCCTACGCTTCGGCAGTAGGATCTATAATGTATACGATGCTATGTACAAGACCAGATGTAGCTTACGCACTAAGCGTGGTGAGCCGGTATCAGTCAGACCCAGGTGAGAGCCACTGGACACCTAAGAAAGACTAAGGAGATGTTCCTGGTTTACGGTAATGGAGACCTCAGGGTCGAGTTCTTTACCGATTCAAACTTCCAGAGTGACAAGGATGACAGCAAGTCTGTCTCGGGTTTTGTGTTTATCCTCAACGGAGGGCGATGTGTTGGAGGAGTTCCAAACAGGATACTGTCGCAGACTCGACGATGGACGCTGAATACATTGCTGCAAGCGATGCCGCAAAAGAGGTGGTCTAGATGAAGAAGTTCATTAGTGAATTTCAGATGGTTCCGTCCATTGTAGACCCAATACCTTTGTATTGCAATAACAATAGGGCTATAGCTTTAGCAAAGGAACCACGGTCCCACCAGAAATCCAGACACATCTTAAGGCAGTATCACCTGATCAGGGAGATCATTGATCGCCAGGAGATCGAGGTACGGAGAGTGGACATTAAAGACAACACGGCGGATCCATTCATAAAGGCCCTCCATCAAACACAGTTCGAGCGACATTTTGAGTTATTGGGTATGCGGTACGCCAGCAACTGGCCTTAATGCAGTCGTTGGGTATGTGGTACACCAATTACTGGCATTTAGTGCAAGTGGGAAATTATTGGATATGTATGCCCTAGAGGCCATTATTGTATAGTACTAGTTTGTATATTATATTTTGGAAGCTTGGGATATATACATGGATTGACGACAGTCTTGCTCGATATTGTAGTATGCTACTTGGTTTGTATCTATCTTAATATGTGTATATTTTTCTTTTAACATATCGCTAATACATATTGATGGAGCCCTTAGGATCTTTGCTTGACAACCGGCGTTGTGATGGCGATCACACTAGTGGGGGCTAGGTAATCTACAAGCACATCCTTTTACAGGTCCCTAGTCATAGGATTATCGAGACGGGGCATCGAAACTCTGGAGTAGACTAGAGCATACGCTTCTCATCCCGCAGGGGAGTTGGTTTGTCCCACAGCCATCGGTATGTCGTACTGGAGATAGTATGCAGGTGCTCGTTAGGTTACGAGTACACTGGACAGGACTCGTCGGGAACTGTTGGTTGGTATTATACCTATCGTCAGTTAGCAGATCCTAGATGACATGAGTACAACTTAGTCCGTTGACTTGATACTGCTACTTCGCCTCAAGTATGTTCGCATTGTTCTTTGATTGCTACCCTACCACGGCTCTATTGAGTCGTGCAAACAGGTAGTAGTTGGATGCAGTCCTGAATCACTTGGAGGCAGTGGTGGTTAGACAGGATTTGTCTCTCTCGGTATTGGGGGTTGATATCGCGCTGTGTCTTGGAGAGCCATTACAAAAAGTCCCTGGTCAGGGCAAGTGAGATTTACTGGTAGGTGTTCCAGTAGTTTCTCATGGTGTTCTGAGCTACACTCCGACACGACTTATACCGCTATTAGGGGTCTGACATTTACCACCCCCTAGGTTTGATATGCAATACTCTTAGACGAACAGACCGGACTGTACGGAGATTGTCACAAATAGGCTCAGTAGGAGTTTGGATGAGCTTTCTCGTCAACCTTCTTATCGACGGATACCTGGGTTTCCATTACGTATAGCTAGTGCCGCTGATGTGCTTGTGGTTAAACCCACTGCCAGAGTACTGTCGAGTCTTTAGAGTCCCACACAGAGGGTTGTTCACCTTTGGGCGAAACATAGTAGAGGTCGTATGGTTTTACGACGGGGTTCGTTCACATACGCGTACTTGTGCGCGTTTGGTGTTCGGACAGTTGATAGTAGTGGGCTTTGGTTTAAGCCGGATCCTACTATTAGATTATGGGTTGGTTCAGTCTCATTGCATTCGTATTTCTCGGAACACGGATGCGGGTATATGTATACAGTTGACAGAGACGGAGATGGAGACACCTCATTAGGGTTTTGACCATTGACTTGATTAAAACCATAATAAGATTAAGGAAATTGATTACTAATTTTATTTAGAGATAATTGTGTCATGGTTGTTTAGTTTGACCATTTGACTTGTTGACCATTGTTGACTTAGATATTTTTATTAAGCAAAAGATATTTTGCTTAGCATTAATGGTGACATGATAATGGTCAAATCAAATGAACCATCACAATTTTGCTAATTAAAATTATTATTCTTTTATCCTAATATGAGAGCCATCTCTTCATTTTTCACATATTCATTCTCTCTCATAACTCTCTCTCCTTCATCCTCTCTCTCAAGCCCTCATCTCTCATGTGTTGAGAACTAAGGGCCATTGAGACTAAACCACTAAAATCCCTCTCTACTCACTCTAGGGTTCTTAGTCTAGCACACCAAGCACCCTAGTTACTTCATTGTTGACGTTGGAGCTTAAGGTAGAATCCTTCAGGTGGATCTTCTTTGACGTGGAGAAGCCGGTGAAGAGGAGCCATCTACAACCACTCCAAGGAGCTCACAACAAGGAGAAGCACCACAAGAAGAGAAGGAGTTCAAGCTTGGGGTATAACTTTCTATCATAGTAGATAGAATTCTTTTGTGCTAACTAGGTTTATGGAAAAGATCCGATTTATGGTTTATTCTAGCGCCAAGTTTGTTATCATTGTAAAAATTTTGTTCCGCATTTGGCCATGGAAGTTGGCCGAGGCGCTAGTGTAACCCTTTAGCCCAAAACACCCTGAGAAACTACTGGAATACCTACCAGTAAATCTCGCTTGCCCTGGCCAGGGACATTGTGTAATGGCTCTCCGAACACAGCACGATATCAACCCCCAATACCGGGAGAGAAGAATCATATCTAACCGCCACTGCCTCCAAGTGCTTCGGGACTGCACCCAACTACTACCTGTTTGCATGAATCCTTTGAGCCGTGGTAGGGTAGTAATCAAAGTACACTAGGAACACACTCGAGACGAAGTAGCAGTGTCAAGTCGACGGACTAAGTTATACTCATGTCACCTGAGAACTGCTACCCAACGATAGGTATAATACCAATGAACAGTTCCCGACGAGTCATGTCCAGTGTACTCCTAACCTAACGAGCACCTGCATACTATCTCCAGTATGACGTACTAATGGCTATGGGATAGACCATCTCCCCTGCTGGGATAAGAAGCGTATACACTAGTCTACTCCAGAGTTTCGATGCCCCGTCTCGATAATCCTACGACCAGGGACCTGTAAAAGGATGTGCTTGTAGATTACCTAGCCCCCACTAGTGTGACTGCCATCACAACGCTGGTAATCAAGAAAAGATCCTAAGGGCTCCACTAATGTGTATAAGCGATATGCTAAAGAAACACATGCACATATTGAAGTAGAAATAAACCAAGTAGCATACTACCATTTTGAGCAAGACTTTCAATACAACTGTGAATATCCCAAGCTTCCATTAAGTAATATACAAGCCAGTATAATACAATAATGGCCTCTAGGGCATATACCCTAACAATATCCTACTTGCACTAGGGCCATGTACTGGCGTATCGCAGACCTATAATCTCGATCAGCCTCTCGAACTGTGTCTGAAGGATGACCTTCGTGAGTGGATCTGCAATGTTATTCTCCGTATCTATTCTCCTCACCTTGATCTCCCGGCGATCCACGATCTCCCTGATCAGGTAGTACCGCCTCAAAATGTGTCTAGACTTCTGATGGGACCTGGGTTCCTTCGTTAAAGCTATAGCGTCGTTGTTGTCATAATACAGAGGTATTGGATTAACAATGGTCGGAACCACCTGAATTTCTTGTAAGGAAATTCTTCATCCAGACAGTTTCTTTTGCGGCATCACAAGCGGCTATGTATTGCGCTTCCATCATCGAGTCAGCAACGGTATCCTGCTTGGAGCTCTTCCAACAGACCGCCCCTCCATTGAGGGTAAAGACATAACTCGACATGGACTTGGAGTCATCCTTGTCACTCTGGAAGCTGGAGTCATCAAAGGCCTCGATCTGGAGGTCTTTTCCACCATACACCAAAAACATCTCTTTAGTCCTTCTTAGGTACTTGAGAATGTTCTTTACTGCTATCCAGTGTTTCTCCCCTAGATTTGAATGATACCGGCTTACAACGCTCAATGCGTATGCTACATCTGGTTTGGAACACAACATCGCATATATTACAGAGCCTACCACAGATGCGTAGGGTATATTTGACATGCGAGCCCTTTCCAAATATATCTTTGGAGACATCAATCTTTGGAGAGAGTGATTCCGTGACAAGCCATTAGATTACCACGCTTTGAATCTTCTATACTAAATCTTTTCAGTATGGTCTCAATGTACCTAGACTGCGAAAGTCCCAACATCCTCTTAGATCTATCACGATAGATCATGATCCCGAGAATGTAGTTAGCATCACCCAGGTCTTTCTTGGAGAACCTCTGTGACAAGAATCCTTTGACTGATTGTAGCATAGGAATGTCATTTCTTATCAAGTGAATGCCATCCACGTACAAGACGAGGAGTACCACATTTATCCATACAATCTTACTATATATGCATGGTACATCTGGATTTTTGATAAAGTCGAATTCTTTGACTGTATCATCAAAACAGATGTTCCAACTCCGCGATGCCTGCTTTAGTCCATAGATGGACTTAACCAACTTGCACACTTTCCCGCTGCTCCCACTCTGAATGAAACCCTCTGGCTGGTCCATATAAAAGCACTCTTCCAAATTTCCATTTAGAAAAGCGGTCTTTACGCCTATCTGCCAAATCTCATAATCGTGGAACGCGGCAATGACAAGAAGGATCTGAATGTATTTGGGCATAGCCACTGGAGAAAAGGTTTCATCGTAGTCCAAACCAGTTCTTTGACGAAAACCTTTTGCAACAAGTCTAGCCTTATAGGTTTCAACATGTCCATCTACACCAATCTTCTTTTTGAAGATCCATTTGCAGCCTACGAGTTTTACCCCCTTCTGAAGCAATGTCTAAAGCCCATACTTTGTTGGTTTACATGGACTCCATCTCGGTCCGCATTGCATCCAGCCATTTTATCGAATCGCCGCTCTGAATGGCTTGCTGGAAGCTAGTAGGCTCATCATTTTCAATGATGCAATCCTCTCGATCCCCGTCTATAAGAAAACCGTAGTATCTCTCGGGCGGTTGAGACTTCCTACTACTTCTACGGAGTAGCGCGGGGATGTCTGGTTCTTCTAAAATCTCTAGTTCTACCAAGCTTTCAGTAATAGCTTGTGGTTCTGGAATTTCTTCCAGTTCTATTGGGCTCCCACTTATCTGATTTTCTAAAAATTCAGCTTCCAAGAAGTGGGGATGTTGAGAAACAAAACCCTTTTGTTCCTCTGCATAATAGAAAAGATACCTCCTGGAGTTCTTAGGGTATCCCACAAACTTACACAGTACTGTCCTCGAGCTTGTCCGCATGCTGCTTTTTTACAAAAGATGGACATCCCCATGTCTTAAGGTACTTAAGGCAGGGTTTCTTCCCACTCCACATCCGATATGGTGTGGTAGGCACTGACTTAGTAGGAACCTTTTTTAAAAGATATGCAGCTGATTCTAGTGCATAACCCAGAAGGATCGTGGTAACTCAGCCTTACTCATCATAGAACGAACCATATCCAATAGGGTTCGATTCCTCCTTTCCGATACACCGTTGTGTTGTAGTATGTATGGAGGAGTAAGCTGAGAGAGAATTCCATTCTCTTTTAAGTAGTCCAGGAATTCGGCACTTAAGTATTCACCACCTCGATCAGATCACAGTGTCTTGATACTTTTGTCTATTTGTTTTTCCACTTCATTCGTGTATTTCCGGAATCTCTCAAAGGTCTCGGATTTATGCTTCATCAAGACGACATGTCCATACCTAGAGAAATCATATGTAAGAGTAATGAAATGGAAATAACCACTTCTTGCATGTGTAGACATTGGACCATACACATCGTTGTGTAAGAGTCCCAAGAGCTCACTTGCTCTTACTCCATGTCCAGTGAATGGAGTCTTTGTCCTCTTTCCCATGAGACAAGATTGGCATGTTGCATAAGTGTTACGACCCGGAAATGGCACGTGACTGGCACTTGAATCATATGAAGTCTATAGGACCCTATCTAATTCAAGTAAGCCAAAAATCCCAGAAATCTAAACCATTTTGAATAGAAATGAAGAAAAATTATTTAAAACAAGTGGTTTTAATAACATAAGCCGAATATGTATTTTTAAAATCTCAAGATTTTTATGAAAATTTCGGCAGAGTATCCTTCGTAAATACAAGCCCCAAAAGGGTATAACATGCATAATATGAATAAAGGCATCCCTAAGCGGGAGCTACCTCTTCGTCAATTGATGGTCACAACCATGCAAGCAATATAATATACAACGCTGAAGGGCGAGGATCAAAACTCAAAAGGAAACTCAAAACAATATGAAAACCATAAATAATACAACGCACCACTCTAAGGTTGAATGAATATACAACCGGTCTTCTAAGATTATAAATATACATGTCTGGTTGATGGAGTTTCTAGATACAACTGAATAAATATAAATACAATGGTGGTCACGATGTAAGTGAACTCACCTACCAAGGCAATCACCCGAAATGAAATCAGTGTGCCAACAAAGCCGCAACGAAACCTGTACGGCAAAACCTGCAAGAACTGTGGCACAACGGGAGTGAGTTGCCAACTCGTGAGTAGAAAACATCAAAGAGCAGAAATCGTATGTATGACTCAATCCTAGATCAATACGATCAGTAATATATTTTCTCAATATGATAATATGGCCAGAAGCATAATATAAAGGCAAGGGTAAACATCTATGCATAAGTGTAATCCTATGTGCTCGTGTCAGTGCCTCAGGTAGCAATATATCGTAAATATGAGGTATGAATGTGGTATAATGAAAACAGAAAACATCATTAATGAGAAAACTGTTTTCTTAATATAGTGAGATTTTTGTAATAACATTTATGTATCATCAATGAAATCATCAGAAATCAGTGTCAATCATCGATACAAAATATATATCTCAATAACCCAATATCTCAATATCTCAGGCTCTGGCTATCCGGACTGGCATGTATCCTCAAATCTCAATATCTCAGGATTCGGCTATCCGGACTGGCCTGTATCATAAATCTCAATAAAATCATCGTTCAGCAATGCTCCATGTCATAGGCTCAAACGCCATTCTCTGCGATCTTCTTGCCCCGGAGTACCGCACTGGGTCCACCATGCACCCACAGATGATTCATATCCTCCTCAAATCGGGTGTATGATATTGCTTAAGAGCCGAGAAAACTCATGGTGGACATATCAAAATCATAACATGAGAAAACTGCACTTTTATCTTTTAAAATGATAATCGAGTTTAATAAATCTTGCGGTTTCTCCAAATCACGAAATCTCATGGAAAATCCAAAATCCAAGTCTCAAGTATAAATAAACAATGAATTCTAAAATATTAGGCTCCGGCAATCCGGACTGGCCCTAATAATAATGCATGAAAATGATCATATAATTATGCATGACAATCACAGAAATAAATGAAATGTCTAGGCTATCACAATAATAATATATCAGAACTATCAGCTAACAAACGATATCAATGAATTAATATTCTTTATAGTGTACGTAGCATGGCAATTACCGATGATGATGTGTGTGAGCCGGCAAGCAGGTTTACGTGGAACATACGCATCATCGGTAATGGTGCTGGTGTCCTGACAGCATGATTTCAATAATAGCATAAGAAAACACAATATAAGCATGCAATGCGATGCGAACAGCAAGAATATGCGGGAGCTGAATAATAAACACAACAATAAATAATCTACATTAATATATATATGGGTCATACAGTTTGCCGTTTGAAATAACATAAATCGTGGTGTTTAGAAAATAGAGCTACGGTGTTTTTAAGAAAAGGTTCGTCCTTTGAAATATCCGTAGAATCCCTTGTCCAGTCTTTAAAAATACTCATGATTCGTTAATTTTGAAGTAGGTATGACTCGAGTCTAATCTAACATCTACAAGTAAACTACAGGACTAAACTAACAGGCTAATCGAAAAGGTATGGAAACCACCTAAATCTGAGTCGATATATATATATATATATATATATATATATATATATATATAATAGTCGGTGATCCCGCCTCAATAGTATCCCATACGATACACTACATAATATGACATTCTCGAGTCAAGAGTGTGGATCTATCATCAACATTTAGCTCGTACGGTAATCCATCGTACGGCATCCCAAATCTGGGTACGGGTCAAATATCATATTTGTCTCATTATTCATCTGGTATCCTTATCATCACATATCGTGAACTGGGTACTGATCTACGTCTAGTACAATACTGTTACCATCTACATATATGTATACGTGTGTATAAAAACACAACGCCCAAGGACCCTCTATAATATCATGCCGTATCTTATAATACAAACCAAATCATATCACCGATCTCATGGCACCATGCCCAATCCCATCGACTCATCTCCAAATACCATATACTATCCTCATCATCCATGTATATGTATACGTATACAAACACACACACACACACACACACATAGTCCCATACCTATGTGTATGTATATATATATATAAATATCCCCATATACGCACAAGTAATAAAAGTATGCAAGTTTGTGTGTGTGCGTGTATGCAAATCACTACTTTAGGGTTCGCGACTAATAAACTAACTAAACACTATCTTACAAGTATACTATACTAACCCAAATTCATTTCACATCACATCCGTGTGTGTGTGTGTGTGTGTAATTATAACGCATTCGCGTTCTATACTATGAAATTGCGGGGGTGCTATACACCATCCACCCGACTTCCCCCGTAGATATATATCTACTCACCTTGATCTTCGCTTGCCGATACCGATGTCGCCACGCGCTTGCTTGTCGTTCAAGTCCACTCAAAGGTACCTACATATATACACATAAGATATCGTAAACCGAAATCACGCACGAAAGCCAAAATGACACAAGTATCTAACATAGGTAAAAACCTATGGTATACTCTCGCAATTCAACCCAATAACACTCGATATAGACGTACAAACGTCAAGTGATCGAATAAAAAACATAAATACGAAAACTTAAGTCACGAAAAGTTATGAAACAATGTAGCAACCTAGGAAAAATTGCTCCAGATTTTGGTTCAGGTAAAAACAAGGTTCACAAACAATACTGGGTGATGTATAGGGTGTATATGACCTACAGAAGAAACCAAGACCCCAAATTCCCACATGTGGCCGGCCACTACCCCCTGGAATCCGGTCTGCTCGATTCTGGGAGGTAGGATGGGGTTCGTTTTGGTAGGGTGGTCTCGTATGGTCATAATTAGGTCTCGGGTATGTTTGGTTTTCCAGTAAAAATCCCAGGTTACTCCAGATTCCCTGTAGGCCACAATTTCATCACAAAACCGACATGATATGTTTATGTTTTGGGTTTTCAGGCTTCAGTTGGGTTTGGTCTGGGTTTCTAACACCATGGGAGGTTTAAGGTCACCAATAAAGCTCAAGTTCACCAACACAACTCAAATAAAACCCTAACCCTTTCTAGGAATTTTCAAAGCTCACAAAACCGCATCAAAACACTTCTAAACTTATATAGGTGATAAATTAATCAAAATACAATACTAATGGTGCAGAAATTACCTTATTTGGCAACTCAAGAAATTTCTTGAGTTGCTTCAAGTGCTCAAAATTCATCCTTTCTTGGTCCAAAGTGCTTGAGGGGCTTGTGCATGTTTTTAGTGAAAGGGGGATGGACTTTGGAGTTGTTTTTGGTGGTGAAGTGAGGGGTGCTTGAGGAGGGAGGAGGGAGTCCTGCCATGGGAGATGGGGAGAAGAAGAGATGAAGAACAATGAGGAGAGAAAGAATGGCTAAGTCAAAGGAACCCCTTACCTTTCTCTCTCATGTCCATACTCTATATTTTATTCATAACCCTTTTCTTTTGTTTTCTTTTCCCTTTCTTTTCTTTTTAAAACAACAACCGTGCAAAATAAAATGGAGAGAAAGCCATGATAAAAATGTAACAAGTGCTAAAATGTGACATGGTGCATGTCATGTACACAAAACTAGCATAATGCACAATTAGCGATATTTAATCGCAATTAGTATTAAAATAGTGTATAATTAATCTTAAAAATTTATAATTTGCATAAAGCACCCTCATTTCAGTAATTTCTATAATTTGCCAAATTTTTCCCGATTTATCGGTATTTAATTATACCGCATTAATAAAATATTCATAATATCAATTATTTAATTATAAAATTTCCCAAAAATAATATTTTATTTTTTCTGAAATGTTACAGTCTTCCCCTTAAAGAAATTCAGTCCCCGAATTTAAATTTAAACTCCCCCAATTTCTAAAATATTTTAGTAAAATGATCAAGTCGCCGCGACTCCGAAATCATCAATACGTAAAATACATCGTAGCGCAATGCATGCGCATGAAAAATGAGCAGATAGCTCAAAATCAAAACTCCGTCAAGCATCCCTCAATCATCGGAGTTATGGCTAAGACACCAATGTCAAAGCCCAAAATGAAAACCAACATAATATACATCAAAACTATAACACGTACATAGTACGCGTCGGTGTAAACTCGTTAAAACATCTGAAAGAAATGCATGCTAAACTCTTTTCAAATCGCGGAGCGATGCGCGTATCACTGTACAGTAGCGGACGTCTATAGTAAGAAAATAACTATATATATATATCCCTTTGTTTAATATGCACGCCCCGCTGTTTTGAAAACAATGTTTGAAGGGTTTGCTTTATAAAATGTTTCGTGTCATCTCGGACACGTAAGTAAATACTGAGATTATAGCTCTTTATTAGAAATCCCTTCGATAACTATCAATTCATGCAACAAAATGTTCAGGTGCTGTCCTCGAACTAGTCCTGCTCAGCTACTATACCAAATAGTAAATATCTTAAAAACATACCGCTCAAAGGAAATCAATCCCAAAAAGTACATAAGACTGCTACGTACGTATGGTGCTCGAAATCAATAAATGTGCCATACATGTGCACAGAAACAAAATCTAAGTGCAACGGGTGTGCACTAAACACCTTTCAAGAGCAACGGTGTATGCCTGGCAGCAATCCCAGGTGCATCTGATATGCACGAAAATCTTGATTTAGTGCATCTTGCGTGCACCAAAATCGCATCAAGCGCCGAAGTATGCGCAAGAATCCAAATCCAGTGCACAAGGTGCACAAAAATAAATATCGAATATCACAATAGAAATCGACGGTATACAACATATCTCAATCCAAATCCAAATCAAGTATACCGTGGTATATAATCTCACAATCATGTGCGTCAGCGTGCACAGAATCGAATCAAAATACTAAAAGTGCATGAAAACTATGCCGAAGCATAAGTCAAATCGCATGCATACTATAGGTATGAAATCAAAATCAACATCTCGAATGACATCAAATCGAAGTCAAGTGCAACTGTGATGCACAAAATCTCAATCATGCAAATAAATCTCCCAAAATACCAAAAAAAAAGATGCCGGAATTAGTCCCGCTCTAGCACATCCTCTAAAGATCTCTGGCCAACTGTCATGGTTACTCATAATATTTCTCGTCGACGATGCCGAACTCTGGCCTGCTGGGTGTGCACAATATGACCAATCCTGGGTCCATGTCTCCTCTTATAGTATTCCAGAAAGGTTCTATCGAAATCTCTCCCAAATCTTGTTTCTGCCGAACTGCCTGAAAGTTATCATCCTTTACTATATTTGTTTCTTATTCCGGAATGGCTGCATACTCATCACGACTCCTTCTAGAAGATATATCCATATACAACGCCTCTGCATGCTTATCCCATCTCTGATGTCAGCGGAGTGGACCGTCATCTCGTCAAGATCTCGTATGAACCTCTTGCTCCACTTTTCTCTAATGTCGACTACTTCAGACTCGTCTCTTCATGGCTGCATGGACTGCGCTCCAACGGCTATACTCGTATCTGAAGTATCCCAAGCAATGTATCCCATCATATGATATCCGAATGATGTCGTACTTTTCGATCGATTCGTCAAGGTTCCATAATCCCCCAAGAGCTCAACATCTTGAGTACATTTTAATAGTATTCCAGAACATGCCACAGTACCTGTGGACCAACCGTATAAGGGCAAACCCAAGCCTCATTAATGGCACCACTGAACTGCTGCAAACCCTAAGGTTTCCAAGCGTTCTCATGGTTATTATATCGAGTTAGGGTTTCATTCTTCTAGAGGGTCCATAGAATTACTTGCATTGTTTTCCGAATACTCTAAACTTGGAAAATGGGTTCCTGACATTCGATCGTCTCTATCGACTCTCAACGTACCTACGTGAAGTCGTCTCTAGCTCGAATCAATCAATCTGATGACCTCGCATCAGGGTAGGCAATGAATCACATGTCCTAGTCTTTCATCTTTGGTGACTAGCGATCTTATATCATATCTCAAAGTATAACTCGTGCGGCATTAGCTTCAAACATCTGGGGCGA
The DNA here is from genome assembly GCA_030015575.1 of Agapanthus africanus. NCBI lineage: Eukaryota > Viridiplantae > Streptophyta > Magnoliopsida > Asparagales > Amaryllidaceae > Agapanthus > Agapanthus africanus. Next base: position 487,079,664 of record CM057339.1, on the reverse strand, counting down.
CATCTTGTCATTCGCAGTAATCACCGTCTCATTCGTCCGCACTTTGAACAGTGCCTCAATCATCAAAATAATCGGTGCTTTGACGGTCATCACATTCTGGCTGGCTTCTAGCAGTGGCCCAATCCTCTGGTGCTGATCTGCACGTCCGAGAAATATTGTAAAAGCGATCCATCAAATGCTCATGGCGTGAAAACACAATAAAACGATGCATCTATGCAAATCGTATTTCCCTAGAATCACGCCCTGGTTAGTCCTCATCCATGAAGAGCTCGTGCTGACGCAACTCTAGCCGTAGCTCTCTGTGCCTATGTAATCGTGGCAGCAAAATCCAAAAACCGATATCGATGAGGATAGATCATATGAATGAATATAATAATGTGCAAGGAAATGTACATCCTAAGGCTTCTTAAGCGGAGTAGCGTATCGTAAGTATGCCGCGGAACATACACACGGTATGTCACACTCCTTAAGTCACCTACTCTATCAACCAAGGTCAACATACGCGACGAAAGTTCGGGTCTAATACCCCCTCAACTAAGTCTAAGTTCCGAAAGGTCAAGCCTAGATTCCGTATATATACAAATGCCCTAGGCTCCGTATAGTCAAACATAAACTCGAACCAAGTTTAACCTAGCGCTCTAATACCAACTTTGTTACGACCCGGAAAAGGCACGTGACTGCCACTTGAATCATATGAAGTCTATAGGATGCTATCTAATTCAAGTAAGCCAAAAATCCCAGAAATCTAAACCATTTTGAATAGAAATGAAGAAAACTATTTAAAAAAAGTGGTTTTAATAACATAAGCCGAATGTGTATTTTTAAAATCTTAAGTCTTTTCTGAAAATTTCGGCAGAGTTTCCTTCGTAAATACAGGCCCCAAAAGGGTACAACATGCATAATATGAATAAAGGCATCCCCAAGCGGGAGCTAGCTCTTCGTCAATTGACGGTCACAACCACGCAATCAATATAATATACAACGCCGAAGGGCGAGGATCAAAACTCAAAAGGAAACTCAAAACAACATGAAAACCATAAATAATACAACGCGCGACTCTAAGTTCAAAAGAATATACAACTGGTCTTCTAAGTTTACAAATATACAAGTCTTGTTGATGGAGTTTCTAGATACAACTGAATAAATATAAATACGATGGTGGTCATGTTGCAAGTGAACCCACCTACCAAGGCAATCACCCGAAATGAAAGCATTGTGCCAGCAAAGCCGCAACGAAAGTTGTACGGCAAAACCTGCAAGAACTATGGCACAACAGAGGTGAGTTGCCAACTCGTGAGTAGAAAATATCACAGAGCAGATATCGTATGTATGACTCAATCCTACGTCAATACGATCAGTAATATATATCCTCAATATGATAATATGGCCAGAAGCATAATATAAAGGCAAGGGTAAATATCTATGCATTACTGTAGTCCCATGTGCTCGTGTCAGTGCCTCAGGTAGCAATATATCGTAAATATGAGGTATGAATGCGGTATAATGAAAACAGAATACATCATGAATGAGAAAACTGTTTTCTTAATATTGTGAGATTTCTGTAATAACATTTAAGTATCATCAATGAAATCAACAAAAAATCAGTGTCAAGTATCGATACAAAATATATATCTCAATATCCTAATATCTCAATATTTCTGGCTCCGGCTATCCGGACTGGCCAGTATCCTTAAATCTTAATATCTTAGGCTTCGGCTATCCGGACTGGCCTGTATCATAAATCTAAATAAAATCACCGGTCAGCAATGCTCTCCCGTCACAGGTTCAAACACCATTTTCTGCGATCTTCTCGCCTCGGGGTACCGCACCGGGTCTACCATACACCCATAGACGGTTCATCTCCTACTCGAATCGAGTGTATGATATCACTCAAGGGCCGAGAAAACTCATGGTGAACACATCACAATCATAACATGAGAAAACCATACTTTTATCTTTTAAAATGATAATTGAGTTTAATAAATTTTGCGGTTTCTCCAAATCCCGAAATCTCATGGAAAATCTGAAATCCAAGTCTCAAGTATAAATAAACAATGAATTCTAAAATATTGGGCTCCGGCAATCCGAACTGGCTCTAATAATAATGCATGAAAATGAACGTATAATTATGCATGACAATCACAGAAATAAATGAAATGTCCAGGCTATCACAATAATAATATATCAGAACTATCAGCTAACAAGCGATATCAATGAATTAATATTCTCTACAGTATACGTGGCATGGCACTTACCGATGATGATGTGTGTGAGCCGGCAAGCAGGTGTACGTGTAACATACGCATCATCGGTAATGGTGTCGGTGTCCTGACAACATGATTTCAATAATAGCATATGAAAACACAATATAAGCATGCAGTGCGATACGAACAGCAAGAATATGCGGGAGCTGAATAATAAACACAACAATAAATAATCTACATTAATATATATGGGTCATACAGTTTGCCATTTGTAATAACATAAATTGTGGTGTTTAGAAAATAGGGCTACGGTCTTTTTAAGAAAAGGTATGTCCTTTGAAATATCCGTAGAATCTTTTGTCCAGACTTTAAAAATACTCACGATTCGTTAGTTTTGAAATAGGTATGACTCGAGTCTAATCTAACATCTACAAGTAAACTACAGGACTAAACAAACAGGCTAATCGAAAAGGTAAGGAAACCACCTAAATCTGAGTCGATATATATATATATATAATAGTCGGTGATCCCGCCTCATTAGTATCCCATACGATACACTACATAATATGACATTCTCGAGTCAAGAGTGTGGATCTATCATCAATAATTAGCTCTTATGGTAATCCATTATACCGCATCCCAAATCTGGGTATGGGTCAAATATCACATTTGTCTCATTATTCATCCGGTATCCTTATCATCATATATCGTGAACTTGGTACTGATCTACGTCTAGTACAGTACTGTTACCATCTACATATATGTATGTGTGTGTATGAAAACACAACGCCCAACGACCCGCTATAATATCATATCGTATCTCATAATATGAACCAAATCATATCACCGATCTCATGTCACCATGCCCAATCTCATTGACTCATCTTTAAATACCATATACCATTCTCATCATCCATGTATATGTATACGTATATATATAGTCCCATACCTATGTGTGTGTGTGTGTATATGCATATCTCCATATACGCACAAGTAATAAAAGTATGCAAGTGTGTGTGTGTGTATGCAAAATCACTACTTTAGGGTTTGCGACTAATAAACTTACTAAACACTATCTTACAAGTAAACTATGCTAACCCAAAGTCATTTCATATCACATCCGTATATATATATATATATATGTATGTATATATATATATATAATTATAACGCATTCGCGTTCTATACTACGAAACTGCGGGGGTGCTATACGCCATCCACCCGACTTCTCCCGTAGATATATATCTACTCACCTTGACCTTCGCTTGCTGATGCCGATGTCGCCACGCGTTTGGTTGTCGTTCAAGTCCACTCGAGGGTACCTACATATATACACACATGATATCGTAAACCGAAATCACTCACGAAAGCCAAAAAGACACAAGTATCTCACATAGGTAAAAATCTATAGTCTACTCTCGCAATTCAACCCAATAACACTCGATATAGACGTACAAACGTTAAGTAATCGAATACAAAACACAAATACGAAAACTTAAGTCACGAAAAGTTACGAAAACAATGCAGCAACCTAGGTAAACTTGCTCCAGATTTTGGTTCAGGTAAAAACAAGGTTCACAAACAATACTAGGGTGATGTATAGGGTGTATATGACCTACAGAAGAAACCAGGACCCCAATTCCCACATGTGGCCGGCCACTACCCCCTGGAATCTGGTCTGCTCGGTTCTGGTAGGTAGGATGGGGATCGTTTTGGTAGGGTGGTCTCGTAGGGTCATAATTAGGTCTCTGGTATTGTTTGGTTTTCCAGTAAAAATCCCAGGTTACTCCAGATTCCATGTAGGCCTCAATTTCATCACAAAACCGACATGAAAAGTTTATGTTTTGGGTTTTCAGGTTTCAGTTGGGTTTGGTCTTGGTTTCTAATACCATGGGGTGTTTTAAGGTCACCAATAAAGCTCAAGTTCACCAACACAACTCAAATAAAACCCTAACCCTCTCTAGGAATTTTCAAAGCTCACAAAACAGCATCAAAACACTTCTAAACGTGTATAAGTGCAAAAGTAATCGAAATAAAATACTAATGGTGCAGAAATTACCTCATTTGGCAACTCAAGAAATTTCTTGAGTTGCCCAACTGCTCAAAATTCATCCTTTCTTGGTCCAATGTGCTTGTATGGGGCTTATGCATGTTTTTAGTGAAAGGGAGATGGACTTTGGAGTTGTTTTTGGTGGTGAAGTGAGGGGTGTTTGAGGAGGGAGGATGGAGTGCTGCCATGGGAGATAGGGAGAAGAAGAGATGAAGAACAATGAGGAGAGAAAGAATGACTAAGTCAAAAGAACCCCTTACCTTTCTCTCTCATGTCCATACTCTATATTTTATTCATAACCTTTTTCTTTTGTTTTCTTTTCCCTTTCTTTTTTTTTAAAACAACAACCATGCAAAAAAAATGGAGAGAAAGCCATTATAAAAATGTAGCAAGTGCTAAAATATGACATGGTGCATGTCATGTGCATAAAACTAGTTTAATGCACGATTAGCGATATTCAATCGTGATTAGCATTAAAATAGTGTATAATTAATCATAAAAATTTATAATTGGCATAAAACACCCTCATTTCAGTAATTTCTATAATTTTCCAAATTTTTCCCGATTTATCGGTATTTAATTATACCGCATTAATAAAATATTCATAATATCAATTATTTAATTATAAAAATTCCCAAAAATAATATTTTATTTTTTCTGAAATGTTACAATAAGACTGATATTCGAACGGATCTAAATATCCCTCTCTATGTAGCTTCGTCAACCGTATTTCATTGATATGACCCAGTCTACAATGCCATAAGAAAGCTTGATTTAATTCCGGAGACTTTCTTTTAAGTGTGTTCTGGACACTGAAAACACGAGCTTGATTTAATACGTAAATACCGTTATCTAATGTAACTGACCCAATCAAAGCTTTATTTAGGTGGATGTGGACCACATCACTTACAAATATAAAATCATATCCTTCCTTAGAATGTAAGGATACAGATATGATGTTACAAGCTATACTGGGTATATACAAACAATTACGTAGAATCAATATCTGCCCACCTGTCAATCCAAGGTGTTATTTCCCTACGGATTTAGCGTCCACGCTCATTCCGTTAGCAACCCTGAGAGTCATATCACCTAACCTGATAACTCTACGGTTCCTCAAAGCCTATAATGAATTACAGATATGTGATCCTAATCCGGTATCTAGTACCCAGGAAGTAGAGTTAATTGACATACAGTTTTCTATTACAAACACACCCGAATTCGAAACCACAACAAGCTTCGGATCCTGGATTCTGGCTTTTAAAGCCCTGTAATCCCTCTGCCAATGCCCTTTCCCGTGACAATAGGAATATCCCTCCTTCCCTACTGTTAGCCCAGAAACTTTTGCCCTTCCCTGTCCTTCTACCTTACTGACACCGCATATCGGCTTTATAGAAGTCTTCTTCTTCTTACCCTCTGCTATCTCTTTGGATGTAGAAGAGGAAGATTCCCCAATAAGCTGAATGGGTGTCACCTTGGTTTCCATCAGGGTGCCCTCAATTGGAAGTATAACTTTCTTCCCCTGGACAAAAGTAGTTGGTAGGGACTATAGAAACAAGTCAGCATATGATCCGTTTCCCAACGTGGTCTCCAGGTCTGTGAGCTCATCAATATAGTTAGTCATCGTAAGAATGTTGTCCCCTACAGATAACCCGACAGCCGACCTTGCATGAATCAATTCCTTCGAGGTCTTATATCTTGCGATACGTGATCGCTCTCCATATAAATCTTAATTATGGAGAAAGATGGAAGCTAAGTCCATCTTCTCGTGCTACCTCTGGTTTACCCCATCTTCTGAGGACAACACGAGGAACTTGGCATTCGCACTATCTTTTTCTGATGTCTTACGGATATCAATATCCGCGACAGTGGAAACTAGACCTGAGACAGCAGGGGATTGAGTAGTAAAGAGGTGTCCCGGCTTGTCATAGGTAATGGACATCTGGGCAGACCTTTGCCAATTATTAAAGTCCGATTCAGTCATTTTATTATCTAGATGTAACCTAGTCTTGGTCATCGAGTCGCTGTAATTAATAGAGAGAGAAGAAAACGCTTGGCATGATACTCTTGCAAGTTTAGATTGGTTTTTAATTTATCTAAACAGGATGGCTCCCACTGTTTCTAGAATCCTTCCTCAAACAAAAAAAGAAGAATTAGTCAGGATTGATCTCACCGTACAATTCTTCCATAACCGTTCGGCCAGGTTAGTGTCGGTACTTCGAGAGAGGTTTTACGACGCTTTTGCGATATTCCTTAATTAAATAACCTCTTTTCCCTGGAGGCGTAGCCCCGCTAACACTATTCTAGACACCTACTTGGTTTATAGCATTGATCGTTAAGTGAAAAATTCTCCCGAGGGGTAGCAGATACACAAAGTAGGATCGGGACCCAAATATCATGTATGATAATGTTGAAGGAATCCTACCAACATTATAAAACTCTAAATGGTATGCAGCACTAGCAAATTTCAATTTCCTTAGAAACTCCCGATGTGGATTTTTTCCCCATGCTCTTATGACCTTGACGAAGGTCAACAAATCATAAGTCACATGTCAAGTTCTACCCATCATTGTCCAGGTTAATTTGAACCAACCCGTATATACCGTAGACGAAGGTCAACAAGGTAATACGACTGTCCCAAACCAACGCATCTATCTATGCTACATATGAACACCCAGCTGCTACCAATCACTATGCATTGACGAAGGTCAACAAACATAGCTTGAATACTATTGAATATTCATATGAAATGTCGGAGGGCTACATATGGTTTTGGCGAAACCGTGAACATAGTGAACTTGATATAATCGAAGGAACCTAATAGCTTTTAAAAGGAGTTGTTTAAGCTCCGCATTTAAAAGTTTGTTGTTTTAAAATAACCGAGTGGTTTTAAATAGTGTTCCAACGATTCATCTTTGGATTGTTTGCTTTGCATTAATTTAATGCAGTCCCATCAATTAACCTACCATTGCAGAAAACAACGAAAATATAACATACGCTTTTGCCATCCGCATTCGCCTCGGAGCCCCGTCATCACCCGTTAGGTTACTTAACTAACGACAGAGCGGGGGACAGAATAGCGTGGATGCAAAACATAAGCAACGTCTATTATATAATAAATATATAATAATATCCATTCTTAAGACACAATGATAGGCATTTCAGATCACAGTTGAACATATTGGATATACTAGGAATTCCGCGTTTCATTTGAGCCTGTAACGAAAGACAGATTTCACGGTCGTGATGAATAGCCAAACCCCACCCTAGACCCCTACGGGTGTGGGGAACTACCCGCCAAATACCCGAAGTGAAACAACCTCTCTCAACAAATTGAGTAGGCCGCTCGGCACTTCGAAGTACCCGTTAGTTTTTGCACCCCACCTTGGGTCTATCCAAGGAGCAAAAACAGTAAAAGATATAATACAACGGTGGCTAAAACCTCAACCCGGATGTGCCCCGCAAAATAATATTACATCACTTTACAAATTTTACATCGAATGAAAGAATGAAATCCCTCATCTCATATCCTCGGCTATTCATCCACGACGATCCAACAAGTTCATATACACAAACCATCATAACAACATCACAGATATGTGCAACTCCGAATAATCAACGTATAGCAATTAGTCGACGTTACCAAACACATATATACATCACAAAGCTTGTAAAGTAACTACGACATTAGAATTCCGCACGCAATTAGCAAACATAAACAATTTTCCAAGACATGAAAATCCAGTGAGCTAAACTTCCAAAACTGATAGTTTTGAGCCAATTCGGAAGTCCGAATCAAAACAAAATGCGCCTGAACCTTCGTGTAGAGTTAGAGCATGAAATTAACATCAAGTTGGGGGGCCTAAAGAGGATACCCTATCCCCGAGGCCACTACGAGGTGGCCAGGGGGTGAGTTAGACCCGAAACTGCCTATGGTCGGACAGTTTCGGGTCCCCACCACCAAGACCACCTTGTGGTGGTCTTGGGGAGTGGGCCTAGCCATTCGGTCCCCCCTGAGGCATCCCCAAGGTGCGCACACTCCATACCGCGGCTTCTCGTTCAAACCGTGAGCCCGCGGGGTGTGCAAACAACTCAAAACTTCACTTTTGAAAAAAGTTTTTTCGGAAATTTTTGCGCGACAAAAACCGATGGAATTTTAACATCGCTACAATCTATATAGGGTTTATGAGAGGCTCTGATACCAGTGTAAGTCAATGTCGAGCACCCCACATGTTCGCGGGGAGGCAGAATTTGCGAAAAATGATTTTTACGAGCTTCGCAACACCGACTAGAACCAAGGATCGTCCATAAACCTTAGCTAGCAAACTAGTTGAGGTTTAACTACTCGGATACGAAATTATACCATTGTAACGTTTTGAAAATCGTTTAGGTGAAATTTCGAAGAATCGGTAAAATAACGGGTGTTTTCCGTAAAAATCAAGATATAATTATCTTTCATCATAAAATCAAATATACCTATTCTAGCTATATAATTGCTAGTATTTGGTGTTTATTGAGTCACTTGTAAAATTTCTAGTTGACTGTAAAATTTTCCGAAACTAATTATTTTAATATCATTTTAAGCCGTCACTAATACATTTAATTAGGGATAATTAAAAATGTGAATTCGTTAATACAAGTTTATACATCATGACACATTAAACTAAAATACAACATGTTGTTTTTGAAATGAAATGAAATTGTCAAAATGGTTTTAGAAAATATAAACTATAAAGGCTTAAATGGTGAAAAATAGCTAAATAGAAATTGAGGTATGATTCTAGATTGACTTGGGATATAGTATTTATCATTTTTCCTCACCATACAAGCCAACACCCATCCCAAATTTGTGTGGCCAAGCCCCCCTTGGCAGCCCAATCCTTGTTCACCTCATTTCAAAAAAGAAAACAAAAGGAAAAAAAAAGAAAACATTAAAGAATGAAGTATGGACCTTGTTGACTTTGGAATTGTGTCACTCATTCAACCCTCACTCTCTCTCTCTCTCTCTCTCTCTCTCTCTCACACACCACTACACCCAATTTTGCCGAGCCTTCCTCCTACTGCAGCAGCAGCCCCCTCATCTTTCTCACACCATTTCACCTCTAAAATCTCAATGAAATTCATCAAAAATCAAGTCAAAACTCATACAAATCCCTAATCTTTTACCTACACATTTTTACTTGGCTATTCTAGTATGGATCAAGGGAACAAGATGGCAATTTGAGAGGCTAGATTGCAAGTTTGATCTATAGGTTGTGAAGTATAAATCTTGACCCTTTTGTTAAATTGTTTGTTATTACTTCAATTCAACTAAATTAGATGTTTAATTATGGAATAAATTTCAAATTTAACTCTCAAGAGAAGGATTTGAATTTAACTTAAGGTTTTGATAAATTGTTCATGCTTTAATTGTGTAGTTGAACCTCTTGAGATTTGGGAAAACTTAATCTTGTTGCATATTGCAAATTGTTACATGTAAAATGTCCAAATTAAGCCTTTTTAGCAAACTAGATTTTTAGAATTTATTTAAAATGTGAGATTAAAATCTAGTTAGGCTTTTATATCATTTGAACAAGGTTTAAGTGTGTAATTTATCGTATTAAGAAATGTAAAATCAAACCTAATAGCTAGTTTGCAAATTGTTATTTTCAAATTTTACTAATTAAGCTAAATTGCAAACTAGAATTTTGGGTGAATGATAATAGGTGAGATTAAAAATTTAATTAGGATTTCTGTGACTTAGTTAAAATATTATGTGAGCAATGTAGCCATTAGATTGGTTAAAACATCATGTTTTGAAGTAAAACGGGTAATTGTTGCTTACTAGAGTTTTGGAAAAATAGCTTTTAAAGCGAATTTGAAGTTTTGATTATTTAAACCCTATTTCATATATATTTTTAGTGTGTTGTGATACCATGAATGGTATGTTTGGGTTTTATCTCGATCGATCGGCGTTTGTACGCCGATTTTGATGGTTATTTGGTTCTTTTGCATGAGCGGACCATAAGTTTTGACTTATGTGAGATTCGGGTGTCGTTTTGGTCATGAGTTGGATTTTAATGCGATACGATGTGTTATGATATATAGTTACCCTCACGAGAACTTCGAGATGACAAGTAAGCACGTGGCAACATCAGCATCGACAAGCGATGATCAAGGTGAGTAGATATATATCTACGGAGGAAGTTGGGTGGATGGCGTATAGTATCCCGGTAAATTCATAAGATTTTGATGTGACGTGGTATAGAGATACATATATGGGTTATTGCGAGATATGAACCTTTGAAAGAAAAGCATTAGGAGATCATGGGTTAGTGTTAGCGAAAATTGAAGAAAGGATTTAGTTGGTTTCTTAGTCGTGAACCCTAGAGTAAGGTTGTACACACACATATACACACACGGGATATGGTTTTGGGTGTATACGTCATATGTGTATATATATATATATATATAATATATATATATATATATGGTTGTATTAGATATATATATATATATATATATATATATATATATATATACATACACTATACACGGATGTTGAGGATAGTATATAATACTTAAAGATGAGTCGATGTGATTAGACATGATGCCGTGAGATCAGTAATGTGATTTGGTTCGTACTATGAGATACGGCAGGAGATTATAGTGGTTCTTTAGGCGATGTGTTTCAGACATACGCACGTATATTTGTTGATGGTATTAGTTTATACTAGACTTAGATCTGTACCCCAGTTCATGACAAATGATGATAAGGATACCAGATGAATAATGAGATAAATGTGATATTTGACTCGTACCAAGATTTGGAATGCTATACGATAGATTTACCGTACGAGATATAATTATGATGTTAGATCCGCACTCTTAACTCGAGGATGTCATATTAGTTATTGTATCGTACGTGATACCATTGAGGCGAGATCACTGACTACTAGATATATATACAGATCGACTCAGACTTAGGTGGATTCCCTTACTCTTTTGACTGGGCTCGAGTCATACTCATTTTCAAAAGTAGAGAATTGTGAGTATTTTAAATACCAAACTGTATGACTCGTATATTGGTTAGGTATATTTTTTAGTGTTTCTGTTACTACATCACTTTCTATATATTCATGATGTTTCATCGCATTGCATGCTTGCTCATATATTATCTGTATCTATTATGAAACCTTGCTGTCAGGACACTAGCACCATTACCGATGATGCGTATGTTCTACGTACACCTACTTGCCGGCTCACACACATCATTATCGGTAATTTCCATGTCACGTACACCTTAGAGAATACTACTTATTGTCATAGCTTGCTAGTTGATAGTTGCAATATACTATAGCTTTCATATGCTAGTTTAACTATCGCATTTATTGCATGATATCAGATGCATTCATTAATTCATTGGTCATGTAGTATTATGGAGATTTATGCCAGTATTCACTATTTATTGATATCATGATTTTGATGATTTCGGATCCTTCTTGAGATTTTCTAGATTTGGAAACCGCATGTGAATGTTTTATAAACTGATGATTTATTTTAAAGAGAAAAATGTGGTTTTCCTTGATATGATGAGTACTGTCCACCATGATGTTTTCTCGGTTCTGAGATATTTTCGAGACCCGATTCGACGAGTTGGATGAACCGTCTACGGGTACATGGTGGACCCGGTATGGTACCCCGGGGCAAGAAGCTCGAGTTGTAGACGATGAGCCCGGCAAGGGCAGACTGCCTACCGGTGATTGGCTGGCATGGCGGATATCTTGCGGATACCGTTCGTGGTCGTGTGATTGATGATATGGGCCAATCAGGACTGACGGAGCCCGAGGTATTGGGATTTGAGACACTGAGATATTGAGATTTGATGATACAGGCCAGTCCGATAGCCGGAGCCTGAGATATTGAGATATTGAGATTTATGTTTTGTGTCGATACTTGACACGGATTCTATGTTGATTTCATTGATGATATCTCGATTTTTATATACAGAAACATCACTAAATTAAGAAAAACGGTTCTTCAATTCATGATGTTCTCTGTTCTCATTATATGCATTTGCACATCATTTTAGTAACATATTGCTACCTGACATTTGTACATCATATTAGTGACATGTTGTTACCTGAGGCACTGACACGAGTACTTGGTGTTACACTTATGGATAGATTTTTACCCTTACCATTATATTATGCTTCAGGCCATATTATCATATTGAGGATATATTATGATCGTATGACCTAGGATTGCGTCATACATACGATTTCTGTGATATTTTCTTCTCACGAGTTGGCAACTCACCCCCATTGTGCCATAGTTTCTTGTAGGTTTTGCCGTACAGGTTTCATTGCGGCTTTCTGGCACACTGCTTCCATTCCGGGTGATTTCTCTGGTAGGTGGGTTCACTCGCATCGTGACCACCCTCGTATATTTATTATATTCAGTTGTATCTAGTAACTACATCAACCAAATAAACTTGTATATTTATTTCAGACTAGAGACCTGTTGTATATTCATTCGACCTTAAAGTCACGCGCTGTATTATTATGGTTTTTATGTTGATTTTGAGTTTCCTTTTGAGATTTGATCCTCGCCCTTTGGCGTTGTATATTATATTGCTTCCATGGTTGTGACCGTCGTTTGACGAAAAGCTAGCTTCCGCTTGGGGATGCCTTTTATTATTCCGTATACTATTCATGTTTTACCCTGTTTAGGGCCAGTATTTACAAAAGAAACTCTGGCGAAATTTTCAGAAATGACATGATGTTTTTAAAACGAATAATTCGGCTTATACTATTAAAACTACTTGCTTAAATTGGTTTTTCCTTCACTCTACTACTTCTTTTGGTTTTGATTTCTGGGTTTTGGCTTACTTAGATTACGTACACCTCGAGACGTTTCGTAATTTAAGTGCCAGTCACGCTTGGTACTTTTCTGGTCGTGACAAAGTTGGTATCAGAGCATTAGGTTTTAACTTCTGAGTGTAGGATGACCCTTGGTTGATGGAGTAGGTGACTTAAAAAGAGTGACGTACCGTGGGTATGTTCCGCGGCATACTTACGATATGATACTCTGCTTAAGAAGCCTTAGGATGTACATTTCCTTGCATAGTATTATATTCATTCCTATGATCTATCCTCATCAGTACCAGTTATGGTTTTGTTACTACGGTTGTACGGGCACAGAGAGCTATGGCTAGATTTGCGGTCAGCATGAGCTCGTCACGGACGAGGACTGATCAGGCGTGACTCCAGGGACATATGATTGCATAGACGTATCGTTTATTTGTGTTTTCGCGCCATCAGCGTTGATGGATCGCTGTTACGAGATTTCTCGGACGTGCAGAGTAGCACTAAAGGATTAGGCCACTGATACAGGCCAGACAGGATGTGATGACCGTCAAAGCACCGATTATACTTGATGATTGAGGCACTGTTCAGCATGCGGACGAATGAGCCAGTTGTTGCTGCGAATGAGGAGATATCGTCCCAGATGTTTGGAGCTAATGCCGCACGAGTTATACTTCGTGATATGATAGAAGATCGCTAGTCACCAGAGATGAAGGACTAGGACATGTGATTCATTTCCTACCCCGATGCGAGGTCATCAGATTGATTGATTCCAGCTAGAGACGATTTCAAGCTGATACGTTGAGAGTCGATATAGACGATCGAATGTCAGGAACCCATTTTCCAAGTTTAAAGTATTCGGAAAACAATGCAACTAATTCTACGGACCCTATAGAAGAATAAAACCCTAACTCGATATAATGACCATAGAACGCCGGTGAACCTTAGGGTTTGCGGCAGTTCAGCGGTGCCATTAGTGAGGCTTGGGTTTGCCCTTCTACGGTTGGTCCATATGTGTTCTGGAATATATTCGATACTATTAAACTGTACCCATGATGTTGAGCTCTTGGGGGATTATGGAACCTTGACGAACCAATCGAAAAGTTCGACATCATTCGAATATCATGTGATGGGATACATTGCTTAGAAGACTCCAGATACGAGTATAGCCGTTGGAGCGCAGTCCATGCAGCCACGAGGAGACGAGTCCGAATCAGTCGACATTGGAGAAAAGTGGAGTAAGAGGATCGTACGAGATCGTGACGAGAGAACGTTCCACTCCGCTGACATCACAGATGTGATACACATGCACAGGCGTTGTATATGGATATATCTTCCAGAAGGAGTCATGATGAGTATGCAGTCGTTCCGGAACAAGATACAGATTTAGTAAAGGATGATAAATTTCGGGCAGTTTAGCACAAACGAGATTTGGGAGAGACCTTGACAGGACCTTTCTGGAATAATTTACGAGAAGACTTGGACCCAAGAGCGGTCATTTTATGCACACTCAGCAGGCCAGAGTTCGGCATCGTCGACAAGACATGATATAAGTGACCACGACAGTTGGTCAGAGATCTTTAGAGGATGTGCCAGAACGGGATTGTTTACGTCGTCATTCCATATTTGAACCGTTGGGCCGAGGAGCGATGCACTTAGCAATCTGCAGTGAGAGACGGGAGCCTAAGGGCACCAGAAGACAGGCTACGAACAGGAGGCAAGTAGATATCTTACTCTGCTAGCATTGGATGCAGCGACACCTTCTCAAATTTGAAGGAAGGATACATCGACGACAGTGTTTGCGATCTGGGTTTTGGTGATTCGAATATCACGCATCCGTCATTCTTGGATTTTGGTATTTTGGGCGATCTATTCGCATGATTTAGTCTTGATGACTGGGTTTCATGATATTTGTTTTTCGTGCACCAAGGTTGCACCTACTGGGTATTTATATTTTTTACATAGTATTACACTTGAGATATACTTTATACACCATTGTGTTGATTTATGATTTATGCACAGTATCGCACTTGATATCCTTTTGTGCCTTGGTTGCACATGTTTATGATTTCATGGATTTCACAAAGTTGGGCAGATTTTGTGCATATGGTACGTATTCGATTTGGTTTTTGCACTTGGTATAGTTCACATATGCTTTCAGTGCATTGATACGTATTTTTTTACACCACAGTTGCACCTGACATCATTTTGATGTCATTTGAGGTATTGATTGTGATTTCATGCCTATAGCATGCATATGATTTGACTTATATTTTTGGCATAGTTTCAATGCACTTTTAGTATTTTGATTTGCTTTTGTGCATGTTGATGCACATGGTTGGGAGATTATATACCACGGTATACCTGATTTGGATTTGGATTGAAATGTGTTGTATAACATCGATTTCGATTATGATACTCGATATTTGTTTTGTGCACCTTATTGGATTCTTGCACATATTTGACGCGCTTGGACTGGATTTTGCGTATGTTCGGCGCTTGATATTGGATTTCGTGATTTCGTGCATGTTGAATGCACATGATTTAAATTTTATTCGTGCATGATGGATGCACCTGATTTGGATTTTCACGCACGTTGGGCGCATGTCATGAGATGCGATTTTGGTGCACACCAGATGCACTAAATCGAGATTCTTCGTTCATATCAGATGCACCTGATATTGCTGTCAGGCGCACCCGTTGCCCTTGACAGATGTTGTTAGTGTTTATGCCCTAGAAGGCCATTACTGTATCATACTAGCTTGTATATTACTTAATGGAAGCTTGGGATATTCACATGTATATAACAGTCTTGCTAAACATGGTAGTATGCTACTTGGTTTTTCTATCTTAATATGTAAGTGTACGTATTGATAGAGCTCTCAGGATCTTGCTTGTCTACCAGCGTTGTGATGGCAGTCACACTAGTGGGGGCTGGGTAGTCTACAAGCACATCCTTATTCAGGTCCCTGGTCGTTGGATTATCGAGACAGAGCATCGATACTCCGGAGTAGACTGGTGTGTACGCTTCTCATCCCAGTTGGGGAGATGGTCTGTCCCACAGCCGTCAGTACGTCGTACTGGAGATAGTATACAGGTGCTCGTTAGGTTACGGGTACACCGGACAGGACTCACAGGGAACTGTTGGTTGGTTTGATACCAGTCGTCAGTGAACAGTTCCCAGGTGACATGAGTACAGCGTAGTCCGCAGACTTGACACTGCTACTTCGTCTCGAGTGTGTCCCACTGTTCTTAGATTGCTACCCTACCACGACTCAAAGGAGTCGTGCAAACAGGTAGCAGTTGGGTGCAGTCCCGAGCACTTGGAGGCAGTGGCGGTTAGACAGGATTCGTCCCTCCCGGTATTGGGAGTAGATATCGTGCTGTGTCAGAGAGCCATTACGCAAAGTCCCTGGCCAGGGCAAGCGAGATTTGCTGGTAGGTTCCAGTAGTTTCTCAGGGTGTAATGGGCTACCCTCCGACACGACTTATACCGCTATTATGGGACTGACGCTTGCCGCCCCCCTAGGCCCGATATGCGATAGTCTTGGACGAACGGACCGGACTGTATGGAGATTGTCACATCAGACTCAGTAGGAGTTCGGATGGGTTTTCTCATCGGCCTTCTTATCGACAACTACCTGGGGACCGTTACGTACAGCTAGTGCCGCTTGCGGTATGTGGTTAAACCCACTGCCAGCGTAGTAGTCGAGTCTCTAGAGTCCCACACAGAGAGTTTCCTACTCCAGGCGAAACGATATAGAGGTTGCATGGTTTTGCGACAAAGGGTTCGGACGCATACGTGCGTTTACGCACGTACGACTTTCGGACAGTTTTTACCAGTCGGCTTTGGTTTAAGCCAGTTACTGGTATCCGGTTATTGGATTTTTACAGTCTAAAGTTTTTCCGTATTTTTGCGGATTGGAGGGGCGTTCTCGTAATTGTACGAGAAGCTTCTAGAAGATGTGACTAAGGAGGTTACTTTGGATGAGGTTGTGAGTCATGGTGGTGATTCATTCATTTCATTAATGCACATTTATTGCTTAATGACTCATGCTAATGAATCACCACTAGATATTTTATGAAGCATGATTTATCATCACTCTTTATTCTTTTCTCATTATTGAAAATGCTTCATAATATATTATGATACACTCTCTCTCTTCTCATTATCTTATCTCATATTCTCTCTCCTCAAGCTCTCATCTTCAAGATACTAATCCTTAATCCTCATGTGTTGAGATCAAAGGTTTAGTTAGACTTAAGCATCCATTACCTTCACTCTATATCATCCTTTCATCTTTGATTAGCAATCAAAGTTGATTAGTTACCTCAAGTTAGAGGTGTAGCTTGGTGTCTTGCTCTCGGGTGGATCGTCTACTACCTAGAGAAGGTCGAGGAGAACAAAGGAGGACACAAAGACGAAGGACCGTGTTCATTAGGTATAATCCCTAATCACAAGTGATAAGAAAATCATTGTGTACGGTTATTTATAGTTTAGCTTCGATTTAAGCGGTTAGTCGATGTTCGTTCCTTAAACTTGATCGTTTTTGTTATTTCCGCCTCCCCACAAGTACTGGGGTGTACTACATCGACTTACAGTGGTATCAGAGCCTCTCTAAACAATAAATAACTTAATTGCAAATTTGTACGAATTTCGAACGAAAAATCGAAGCCGGAAAACCCTAAATCTGTTCAGTTTCTGTCGAACTTAAAATGAAGTCCAAAAATTTTTCAGGTGTGCTCAGAAAGCTAGAAAGGAGTCCAGGAGAACACCCAAGAAATTCGAGCCCATGAATCGGCAACTCGGCCGCGGAAGCGCGGCGGATCGGTGGGATCCGCCGCCCTTCCGTGGCGCTTTAGCCGAGTCATGGACTCATCTTTCTTGTGTGGGTCCCCTGTGATATTTGGGGTTTTCTGGAATATTTAATATTTGCTCTGGTTACTGTTTAACAGAGCAGATTTTGGAGCAATATTGATGTTGTTTAATCGATCAAAATTGTACAGTATTTGCATATTGGATTATATCTGTGATTGTTTAATGTGTTCGTAAACCTCCCCCAACTGCTAGTATGTCGGTTGGCAGGGGGTTGCACATTTCTGAAATGGTTATATCTGTTTGTGCATATAAACTGTATTGGACTGTTGTGGTGTATAGCCGGGGTTTGCAATGGGTTATTGTATAATTCATTTGTTGTAAATGTAATTTGTTGTAATATTATTTTTGCGGGGCACTTCCAGGTTGCGGTTGTAGCCACCGTTGTATTATTTCATTTTACTGTTTTTGCTCCTAGGACTGACCCAAGGTGGGGTACACAGACTACCGGGTGGGTAGTTTGCCGTACCCGTAGGGGTCGAGGGTGGGGTAACGGCTATTCATCACAACTGTGTAATCTGTCTTTTCTTGCAGGCTCAAAAGAAATACAGATTGCTTGCAAATCCAATATTGTTTATCTGTGTTCTGGAATGAATATCATTGCGTCAGACGAATGTAAAATATCTATATTTATGATAGCTATTTAGACGCCACTTATGTTTTACACCCGCACTAGCCCAGCCCCCGCTCTGTCGTTAGTTAAGTAACCTAACGGGTGATGACGGGACCCCGTGGCGAATGCGGATGGCATAAGAGGACGTTGTATTTTCGTTGTTTTCTGCAATGATAGGTTAATGATGGGACGCATTATCTATAATGCAAAGTAAAATAAACCAAAGTTTAAATCGTTGGAACAATTTAAAAGAAACCACTCGGTTATTTTTAAAACAGATATTTTTAAATGCGGAGCTTTAACCACTCCTTTTAAAAGCTATCAGGTTCCTTCGGTTATATCAAGTTCACTACGTTCACGGTTTCGCCAAAACCAGTCGTAGCCCTCCGTCATTTCATTTGGGTATTCAGTAGTATTCAAGCTATGCATTTTGGCCAAAGTCAAGGCATAGTGTTTGGTAGCTGCTGGATTTTCATTTGTTGCATAAGATAGATGAGTTGGTTTGGGACAGTCGTATTACCATTTGACCAAAGTCAGGGGTATATACGGGTGGGTTCAAATTGACAAGATAATGACGGGTAGAACTTGACATGTGACTTATGACACTTTGACCAAAGCCAAGGTTATAAGAGCATGGGGCAAAAACTTATATCGGGAATTTCTAAAGAAACTGAAATTTGCAAAGAGATGCATACCATTTTGAGTTTGATGAATGTTGGTAGCATTCCTACAACATTATCAGACGATGATATTTGGATCCCGATCCTACTGTGAGTATATGATACTTATCAGGATATTCGTCACTTAACGATCAATGCTATAAACCTAGTAGGTGTCCAGAAAAGTGTCAGCGGGGTTACGCCCCCAGAGAAAAGAGGTTATTTAATTAAGGAACTTCGCGAAAGCGTTGGAAAACCTCCCTCGAAGTATCGACACCGGCCTGGCTGAACGGTTAAGCAAGTATTGTACGGTGAGAATAGTCTTGGCTAATTCTTCTTTTATGGTTTGAGGAAGGATTCGAAAAACAGTGGGAGCCATCCAGTTTAGATAAACTAAAAACCACTCTAAACTTGCAAGAGCATCATGCTAAAGAGTTTTCTTCTCTCTCTCCTAATTGAAGCGACCCTGAAAATGACTGGACTTAAGTTACTTTTAGAGAAAAATATACTGACGGGGCCAAACTATAAAGATTGGCTGCGGAATGTCAAAATGGCTTTGACCTATGACAAACTGGGGTACGTCCTCACCGCTACGGCACCTGCTGTCCCTGGTCCCAAATCCAGCAATGCGGATAAGGAAATCCGCAAAACCTGGGATTTAGATTGCGCGAGAGCCAAGTGCATCGTGCTTGCCTCGATGAACAATGAACATCAGAGGAGGCACGAGGATATGGACCTTGAAGGCATATTTCTCCATACAAAGGAACTTTATGGAGAGCAATCTCGTATAGCAAGATACGAGACCTCAAAGAACTTGTTTCGAGCGAGGTTGGCTGCCGGGTCATCGGTAGGTGAACATGTCCTACAGATGATCAGCTATATTGAAGAGCTCGCAGACCTTGGGACGACTTTGGATAATGAGCTCTATACAGACCTTATTCTCCAGTCCCTTCCTCACACCTACGCCCAGTTTATCCTGAACTTCAACCTTCAAAGAAAAGAAGTTGAACTTCCGGAACTCCTGAACATGTTAAGGAGTGCAGAGGGCACCTTGAAGACATCAAAGGAAACACCCGCTATGTTTGTTGGCGGTTCATCTTCTTCCGGGTCCAAGGCTAGGGCCAAAGGAAGGAAGAAGAAGGCCGCACCCAGACCTAGAGGAGGTGTTAGTAAGGTGGGAGGGAAGGGAAAGAAAAAGAAAGCAGTACCGATAGTTGGTCAGGATGAGTGCTTCCATTGTCACAGGAAAGGGCACTGGAAGAAGGATTGCAAGGCGTGGAACGCCAAGAACCAGGAACCGAAGCAAGCTGTGGCTTCGACTTCAGGTGTGTTTGTAATTGAGAATTATCTGTCGATCAACTCTACTTCCTGGGTATTGGATACCGGATCAGGATCTCATATTTGCAATTCATTGCAGGCACTGAGAAACCGTAGAGTGCTGAAGGAAGGTGATATGATCCTCAGGGTTGCTAACGGAGCTAGAGTGGGAGCTGCGTCCGTCGGGGATTATCACCTAGGATTGACGAGTGGACACATTTTGGTTTTACATAACTGTTATTTTGTACCCAGCTTAACGTGTAATATCATATCAGTTTCCTTGTTATCAAATAAAGGTTATGATTTCACGTTTGTAAGAGATGTTGTCAACATCCACCTTAATCATGGTTTGATTGGGTCCGGTACATTAAATAACGGCATATATGTTTTAAACCAACTCCAAATTTTCAATGTCCAGAACACACTAAAAAGAAAGTCTCCAGATTTGAATAAAGCTTTCTTATGGCATTGTAGACTGGGTCACATCAATGAGAGAAGGTTGACTAAGTTGCATAAAGAAGGATATTTGGACTCGTTCGAATATCAATCTTATGACACTTGTCAATCCTGTCTCAAAGGAAAGATGACAAAGACTCCATTTACTGGACAAGGAGTAAGAGCGAGCGAGCTCTTAGGACTCATACACAGCGATGTATGCGGTCCAATGTCTACACATGCGAGAGGTGGTTATTCCTACTTCATTACTTTTACAGATGATTTCTCTAGGTATGGATATGTTTTCTTAATGAAACATAAATCCGAGGCTTTTGAGAAATTCCAAGAGTATAAGAATGAAGTAGAAAACCAAACCGGCAAAAGTATAAAGACACTGAGATCTGATCGAGGTGGAGAATACTTAAGTGCCGAGTTCCTAGGTTACCTAAAAGAGAAAGGAATTCTCTCTCAGCTTACTCCTCCATACACTCCACAGCATAACGGTGTATCGGAGAGACGGAATCGAACCCTATTGGATATGGTACGATCCATGATGAGTAATGCTGAGTTACCGCGATCTTTCTGGGGTTATGCGCTAGAATCAGCGGCATATCTTCTGAATAGGGCTCCAACCAAGACTGTGCCTACCACTCCATATCAGATGTGGACTGGGAAGAAACCCCATCTTCAGCATATGAAGATTTGGGGATGTCCAGCTTTTGTTAAAAAGCAGCATGTGGACAAGCTCGAGGCACGATCAGTAAAATGTTTGTTTGTGGGATATCCAAAGAACTCCAAGGGATATTATTTCTATTACGCAGAGGAACAAAAGGTCTTTGTTTCTCGTAATGCCCATTTTCTGGAACATCTGTTTTTAGAAAAGGAATCAAGTGGGAGCGAAATAGAACTGGAAGAAATTCCAGAACCACAAGCTGCTACTGAAAGTTTGGTAGAACCAGAGGTTCAAGAAGAACAGAACATTCCCGCACCCCTCCGCAGGAGTAGTAGGCCGTCTCATCCGCCTGAGAGATACTACGGTTTTCTCATAGACGGGGATAGAGAGGATTGCATCATAGATGATGATGAACCTACTGACTTCCAGCAGGCCATCCAGAGCGGCGACTCGGTACGATGGCTAGATGCAATGCGGACCGAGATGGAGTCCATGTACACCAACAAAGTATGGACTTTGGACTTTGCTCCAGATGGGGTAAAACCCATAGGATGCAAATGGATCTTCAAGAAAAATATTGGTGTAGATGGACAGGTGGAAACCTATAAGGCTGGACTTGTTGCAAAGGGTTTTCGTCAAAGACCTGGTTTGGACTATGACGAAACCTTTTCTCCAGTGGCTATGCTCAAATCCATTCGGGTCCTTCTTGCTATTGCTGCCTTCCATGATTATGAAATCTGGCAGATGGACGTAAAGACGGCTTTTCTGAATGGAAATTTAGAAGAGAGCGTCTATATGGATCAGCCAGAGGGTTTCAATCAGAGTGGGAGCAGCGGAAAAGTATACAAGCTGCTTAAGTCCATTTACGGACTAAAGCAGGCATCGCGGAGTTGGAACATCTGTTTTGATGAGACAGTCAAAGAATATGACTTTATCAAAAATCCAGATGAACCGTGCATATATAGTAAAGTTGTGGCCAGAAGTGTCGTATTCCTCGTCTTGTACGTGGATGACATTCTATTGATAGGAAATGACATTCCTATGCTACAATCTGTCAAAGGATTCTTGTCACACAGGTTCTCCATGAAAGACCTGGGTGATGCCTCTTACATTCTGGGGATCCGGATCTATCGTGATAGATCCAAGAGGATGTTGGGACTTTCGCAGTCCAGGTATATCGACACTGTACTGAAAAGATTCAGTATGGAAGATTCTAAGCGCGGTAATCTACCGGCTTGTCACGGAATCACCCTCTCCAAAGAGATGTCTCCCAAGACTGATTTGGAAAGGGAACGCATGTCTATTATACCCTACGCTTCTGCGGTAGGCTCTATAATGTATGCGATGTTGTGTACCAGACCAGATGTAGCTTACGCACTGAGCGTGGTAAGCCGGTATCAGTCAGACCCAGGGGAGAACCACTGGAGAGCAGTAAAGAACATTCTCAAGTACCTGAGGAGGACTAAGGAGATGTTCTTGGTTTACGGCGGAAAAGACCTCAGGTTGGAGGCCTTTGCTGATTCCGGCTTCCAGAGTGATAAGGACGATTCCAAGTCCATGTCGGGTTATGTCTTTACCCTCAATGGAGGGGCGGTGTACTGGAAGAGCTCCAAGCAGGACACCGTTGCTGACTCGACGATGGAAGCGGAGTATATAGCTGCTTGCGATGCCGCAAAAGAAGCAGTCTGGATGAAGAAGTTCCTAACAGAACTTCAGGTGGTTCCTACCATAGTTGATCCAATACCTCTGTATTGCGACAACAACGGAGCTATAGCTTTAGCGAAGGAACCAAGGTCCCATCAGAAGTCCAGACACATCTTGAGGCGGTATCACCTGATCAGGGAGATCATTGATCGTCAGGAGATCGAGGTTCGGAGAGTTGCTTCAGAAGAGAACATTGCTGATCCATTCACAAAGGCCCTTCCTCAGATTCAGTTCGAGCGGCTACTCGAGATCATCGGTCTTCGATACGCCAGTACATGGCCCTAGTGCAAGTGTGAGATTGTTAGTGTTTATGCCCTAGAAGGCCATTACTGTATCATACTAGCTTGTATATTACTTAATGGAAGCTTGGGATATTCACATGTATATAACAGTCTTGCTAAACATGGTAGTATGCTACTTGGTTTTTCTATCTTAATATGTAAGTGTACGTATTGATAGAGCTCTTAGGATCTTGCTTGTCTACCAGCGTTGTGATGGCAGTCACACTAGTGGGGGCTGGGTAGTCTACAAGCACATCCTTATTCAGGTCCCTGGTCGTTGGATTATCGAGACAGAGCATCGATACTCCGGAGTAGACTGGTGTGTACGTTTCTCATCCCAATTGGGGAGATGGTCTGTCCCACAGCCGTCAGTACGTCGTACTGGAGATAGTATACAGGTGCTCGTTAGGTTACGGGTACACTGGACAGGACTCACAGGGAACTGTTGGTTGGTTTGATACCAGTCGTCAGTGAACAGTTCCCAGGTGACATGAGTACAGCGTAGTCCGCAGACTTGACACTGCTACTTCGTCTCGAGTGTGTCCCACTGTTCTTAGATTGCTACCCTACCACGGCTCAAAGGAGTCGTGCAAACAGGTAGCAGTTGGGTGCAGTCCCGAGCACTTGGAGGCAGTGGCGGTTAGACAGGATTCGTCCCTCCCGGTATTGGGAGTAGATATCGTGCTGTGTCAGAGAGCCATTACGCAAAGTCCCTGGCCAGGGCAAGCGAGATTTGCTGGTAGGTTCCAGTAGTTTCTCAGGGTGTAATGGGCTACCCTCCGACACGACTTATACCGCTATTAGGGGACTGACGCTTGCCGCCCCCCTAGGCCCGATATGCGATAGTCTTGGACGAACGGACCGGACTGTATGGAGATTGTCACATCAGACTCAGTAGGAGTTCGGATGGGTTTTCTCATCGGCCTTCTTATCGACAACTACCTGGGGACCGTTACGTACAGCTAGTGCCGCTTGCGGTATGTGGTTAAACCCACTGCCAGCGTAGTAGTCGAGTCTCTAGAGTCCCACACAGAGAGTTTCCTACTCCAGGCGAAACGATATAGAGGTTGCATGGTTTTGCGACAAAGGGTTCGGACGCATACGTGCGTTTACGCACGTACGACTTTCGGACAGTTTTTACCAGTCGGCTTTAGTTTAAACCAGTTACTGGTATCCGGTTATTGGATTTTTACAGTCTAAAGTTTTTCCGTATTTTTGCGGATTGGAGGGGCGTTCTCGTAATTGTACGAGAAGCTTCTAGAAGATGTGACTAAGGAGGTTACTTTGGATGAGGTTGTGAGTCATGGTGGTGATTCATTCATTTCATTAATGCACATTTATTGCTTAATGACTCATGCTAATGAATCACCACTAGATATTTTATGAAGCATGATTTATCATCACTCTTTATTCTTTTCTCATTATTGAAAATGCTTCATAATATATTATGATACACTCTCTCTCTTCTCATTATCTTATCTCATATTCTCTCTCCTCAAGCTCTCATCTTCAAGATACTAATCCTTAATCCTCATGTGTTGAGATCAAAGGTTTAGTTAGACTTAAGCATCCATTACCTTCACTCTATATCATCCTTTCATCTTTGATTAGCAATCAAAGTTGATTAGTTACCTCAAGTTAGAGGTGTAGCTTGGTGTCTTGCTCTCGGGTGGATCGTCTACTACCTAGAGAAGGTCGAGGAGAACAAAGGAGGACACAAAGACGAAGGACCGTGTTCATTAGGTATAATCCCTAATCACAAGTGATAAGAAAATCATTGTGTACGGTTATTTATAGTTTAGCTTCGATTTAAGCGGTTAGTCGATGTTCGTTCCTTAAACTTGATCGTTTTTGTTATTTCCGCCTCCCCACAAGTACTGGGGTGTACTACATCGACTTACAGATGTTTCGTGCACACCCGATACACTTAGATGTTGTTTCTGTGCACATGTATGGCACATTCATGGGTTTTGATCGCCGTGCTCACCAGGCGCACGTAGCATTCATATGCACATTTTAAGATTGATTTCTTATGGAGCAGTACGTTTTTATAATATTTGCTATTTGTTTTCGTACGGAGCAGGACTAATCAGAGGACAGTACCTGGATATATTTTGCATGCATTGATAGTTATTGAAGGTATTTCCAAAAAGGGGAGCTATAGTCTCAGTATTTACCTACGTGTCTGATATGACACGAAGCGTTTAAAACAAAGAAACTCTTCTAAATTGTTTTCAAAAACAAAAACGGCGGGACGTACATATTAAACAAAGGATAAGTGTATATATAATTATTTTCTTACAATAAACGTTCGCCACATTGTCGCGATACGCCATCACACAGCAACATGAAAGGTTTGGCATGCATTTCCTTCAGATGTTTACTTGTATAGTTTTGATGTATATCATATTGGTTTTCGTATTGCATAGGACATTTATGTCTTCACCATGAATCCGATGATTGCAGGATGCTTAACGGAGTTTTGATTTTGGT
This sequence comes from Agapanthus africanus, assembly GCA_030015575.1. Classification (NCBI taxonomy): domain Eukaryota; kingdom Viridiplantae; phylum Streptophyta; class Magnoliopsida; order Asparagales; family Amaryllidaceae; genus Agapanthus; species Agapanthus africanus. The sequence continues at coordinate 487,053,513 of CM057339.1, read as the reverse complement.
TTATATGCTCATTTTTTCATGTGTGTGTATTGCGCTATGATGTGCTTTATGTATTTATGATTTCGGAGCACCGGCGACTTGATTGTCTTGCTGAAATGTTTTAGTATTTGGGGGGAGTTTTAATTTAAATTCGGGGACCAAATTTCTTTAAGGGGGGAAGATTGTAACGTTTTGAAAATCGTTTAGGTGAAATTTCGGAGAATCGATAAAATAACGGGTGTTTTCCGTAAAAATCAAGATATAATTATCTTTCATCATAAAATCAAATATACATATTCTAGCTATGTAATTGCTAGTATTTGATGTTTATTGAATAACTTGTAAAATTTCTAGTTGACTGAAAATTTTTCCGAAATTAATTATTTTAAGCCGTCACAAATACATTTAATTAGGGATAATTACAAATGTGAATGGGTTAATACAAGTTTATACATCATGACACATTAAACTAAAATACAACATGTTGTTTTTGAAATGAAATGAAATTGTCAAAATGGTTTTAGAAAATATAAACTATAAAGGCTTAAATGGTGAAAAATAGCTAAATAGAAATTGAGGTATGGTTCTAGGTTGATTTAGGATATGGTATTTATTATTTTTCCTCACCATACAAGCCTACACCCATCCCTAATTTGTGTGGCCAAGCCCCCCTTGGCAACCCAAGACTTCTTCACCTCATTTCACAAAAGAAAAGAAAAGGAAAAAAAAAAAAAAACATTAAAGAATGAAGTATGGACCTTGTTGACTTTGGAATTGTGTCACTCATTCAACCCTCACTCTCTCTCTCTCCCCCTCATCCAATTTGGCCGAGCCTTCCTCCTACTGCAGCAGCAGCCCCCTCATCTTTCTCACACCATTTCACCTCCAAAATCTTAATGAAATTCATCAAAAATCATGTCAAAACTCAAACAAATCCCTAATCTTTTCCCTACCCATTTTTACTTGGCTATTCTAGTATGGATCTAGGAAACAAGATAGCAATTTGAGAGGCTAGATTGCAAGTTTGATCTATGGGTTGTGAGGTATAAATCTTGACCCTTTTGTTAAATTGTTTGTTATTACTTCAATTCAACTAAATTATATGTTTAATTATGGAATAAATTTCAAATTTAACTTTCAAGAGAAGGATTTGAATTTAAGTTAGGGTTTTGATAAATTGTTCATGGTTTAATTGTGTAGTTGAACTTCTTGAGATTTGGGAAAACTTAATCTTGTTGCATATTGTTAATTGTTACATGTAAAATGTCCAAATTAAGCCTTTTTAGCAAACTAGATTTTTAGAATTTATTTAAAATGTGAGATTAAAATCTAGTTAGGCTTTTATATCATTTTAACGTGGTTTAAGTGTGTAATTTATCGTATTAAGACATGTAAAATCAAACCTAGTAGCTAGTTTGCAAATTGTTATTTTAAAATTTTACTAATTAGGCTAAATTGCAAACTAGAATTTTGGGTGAATGATAATAGGTGAGATTAAAAATTTAATTATGATTTCTGTGACTTAGTTAAAATATTATGTGAGCAATGTAGCCATTAGATTGGTTAAAACATCATGTTTTGAAGTAAAACGGGTAATTGTTGCTTACTAGAGTTTTGGAAAAATAGCTTTTAAAGCGAATTTGAAGTTTTGATGATTTAAACCCTATTTCATATATATTTTTAGTGTGTTGTGAAACCACGAATGGTACGTTTGGATTTTATCTCGATCGATCGGCGTTTGTACGCCGATGTCGAGGGTTATTTGGTTCTTTTGCATGAGCGAACCATAGGTTTTGAACTATGTGAGATTCGGGTGTCGTTTTGGTCATGAGTCGGATTTTAATGCGATACGATGTGTTATGATATTTAGGTACCCTCATGAGGACTTCAAGACGACAAGCAAGCGCGTGGCGACATCGGCATCGACAAGCGATGATCAAGGTGAGTAGATATATATATCTACGGGGGAAGTCGGTTTGATGGTGTATTGCACCCCCGCAAATTCTTAAGATTTTGATGTGACGTGGTATAGAGATACATGTATGGGTTATTGCGAGATATGAACCTTAGAAGGAAAAGCATTAGGAGATCATGGGTTAGTGTTGGTGAAAATTGAAGAAAGGATTTAGATGGTTTCTTAGTTGTGAACCCTAGTGTAAGGTTGTACACACACATATACAAACACGGGATAAGGTTTTGGGTGTATACGTCATGCGTGTGTGGGGGGGGGGTTGTATTGGTGCTTACACACACACACACACACACACACACACACATACATACATACACTATACACAGAGGTTGAGGATAGTATATGATATTTGGAAATGAGTCGATGTGATTGGGCATGATGTCGTGAGATCAGTGATGTGATTTGGTTCGTACTATGAGATACGACAGGAGATTATAGTGGATCTTTAGGCGATGTGTTTCAGACACACGCACGTTTATTTGTTGATGGTATCGTTTGTATTAGGCTTAGATCTGTACCCCAGTTCATGACATATGATGATAAGGATACCAGATAAATAATAAGATAAATGTGATATTTGACCCGTACCCAGATTTGGGATGCTGTACGATAGATTTACCGTACGAGATATAATTATGATGTTAGATCCGCACTCTTGACTCGAGGATGTCATATTAGTTATTGTATCCTACGTGATACCATTGAGGCAAGATCACCGACTACTAGATATATATACAGATCGACTCAGACTTAGGTGGATTCCCTTACCCTTTTGACTGGGCTTGAGTCATACTCATTTTCAAAAGTGGAGAATCGTGAGTATTTTAAATACCAAACTGTATGACTCATATATTGGTTAGGTATATTTTTCAGTGTTGCTGTTACTACATCACTTTCTGTATATTCATGATGTTTCATCGCATTGCATGCTTGCTCATATGTTATATGTATCTATTATGAAACCTTGCTGTCAGTACACTAGCACCATTACCAATGATGCGTATGTTCCACGTACACCTGCTTGCCGGCTCACACATATCATCAACGGTAATTTCCATGTCACGTACACCTTAGAGAATACTACTCATTGACATAGCTTGCTAGTTGATAGTTGCAATATGTTATAGCTTTCATATGCTAGTTTAGCTATCGCATTTATTGCATGATATCAGATGCATTCATTAATTCATTGGTCATGCAGTTTTATGGAGATTTTTGCCGGTATTCACTATTTATTGATATCATGATTTTGATGATTTTGGATCCTTCTTGAGATTTTCTAGATTTGGAAACCGCATGTGAATGTTTTATAAACTGATGATTTATTTTAAAGAGAAAAATGTGGTTTTCCTTGATATGACGAGTATTGTCCACCATGATGTTTTCTCGATTCTGAGATGTTTTCAAGACCCGATTCGACGAGTTGGATGAACTATCTGCAGGTACATGGTGGACCCGATATGGTACCCCGGGGAAAGAAGCTCGAGTTGTAGACGATTAGCCCGGCAGAGGCAGACTGCCTACCGGTGATTGGCTGGCGTGGCGGATATCCGGAGGATACCATTCGTGGTCGTATGATTGATGATATGGGCCGATCCGGACAGACGGAGCCCGAGGTATTGAGATTTGAGACACTGAGATATTGAGATTTGATGATACAGGCCAGTCCGGATACCCGGAGACTGAGATATTGAGGTATTGAGATTTAAGTTTTGTGTTGATACTTGACACGGATTCTATGTTAATTTCATTGATGATATCTCGATTTTTATATACAGAAACATCACTAAATTAAGAAAAACAGTTCTTCGATTCATCATGTTCTCTGTTCTCATTATATGCATTTGCACATCATTTTTGTGACATATTGCTACCTGACATTTGTACATCATATTAGTGGCATGTTGTTACCTGAGGCACTGACACGAGTACTTGGTATTACACTTAAGGATAGATGTTTTCCCCTACCATTATATTATGCTTCAGGCCATATTATCATATTGAGGATATATTATGGTTGTATGACCTAGGATTGCGTCATACATACGATTTCTGCTCTGTGATATTTTCTACTCACGAGTTGGCAACTCACCCCCGTTGTGCCACGGTTTCTTCTAGGTTTTGCCGTACAAGTTTCATTGCGGCTTTCTAGCATACTGCTCCATTCCGGGTGATTGCTCTTGTAGGTGGGTCCACTCGCATCGTTACCACCCTCGTACATTTATTATATTCAGTTGTATCCAGTAACTCCATCAACCAAACAAACTTGTATATTTATTTCAGACTAGAGACCTGTTGTATATTCTTTCGACCTTAGAGTCGTGCGCTGCATTATTATGGTTTTTATGTTGATTTTGAGTTTCCTTTTGAGTTTTGATCCTCACCCTTCGGCGTTGTATATTATATTGCTTGCGTGGTTGTGATCGTCGTTTGACGAAGAGCTAGCTCCCGGTTGGGGATGCCTTTTATTATTTCGTATACTATTCATGTTGTACCCCGTTTGGGGCCAATATTTATAAAGGAAACTCTGCCGAAATTTTCAGAAATGACTTGATGTTTTTAAAACGCATAATTCAGATTATGCTATTAAAACTACTTGCTTAAATTGGTTTTTCCTTCACTCTACTGCTTCTTTTGGTTTTGATTTTTGGGTTTTGGCTTACTTAGATTACGTACGCCTCGAGACTTTTCGTAATTTAAGTGTCAGTCACGCTCGGTACTTTTCGGGTCTTGACAACCTCACGATACATGTCCTTCGGGACTTCATCATTGTCCTCCTCATCGTCGTAGGCTCCAAGGATTGATCCGGATCGTAGCTTCTTCGACGGCCTCCTCGAGTCAAAGACGATCCACCCGAGAGTCTATAGTCCGAGCTCCACCTCAAAATTGATGTAACTAGGGAAACAAGCTTGCTAAACTTGATGGCCTAGGTGATGTAGAGTATGAAGATGGATTTATTTGTCTCTTGAAACCCTTGGATTCTCAAAACATGAGAAATTTTAGGGTTTGATGTGAGGAAGAAGAAGAGAGCTAGCTTGAGGAAAGAGAAATGATTTTTGATAATGATTAAGATAATGTGAGATGGCTCCCTTGACTTGACAACAAGAATGGCAAGAAAAAAAATCTCATCAAAATATCTAGGTCACAAAATATCTCACAAAAATATCCAAGTCAAATAGTCAAGCCAACTCAAGTGGTCAAGCCAAGTCAAATGGTCAAACAAATTCAAGTTGTCAAAACAAGTAGCCATGCCTCAATTATCATTTACAAAAATAAAAAATACTTTTCTCCGCCTCATAATTGTTTTAATCAAGTCAATGGTCAAAACCCTAATGAGGTGTCTCCTTCTATGCCCCTCTCATCCGTATACACATACCCGCATTCGTGTTCCGAGAAACACGAATACAATGAGATGAAACTGATCCATCAATATAATATTAGGATCTAGCTTAAACCAAAGCCCACTAGTCTTATCCTCCCGAATATAATACGCGCACAAATGCACGTAAGTGATCGAAGCTCTGCCGTAAAACCATACGGCCTCCACACCTTTTTCCCGGTGCAGGAAAACTCTTTATGTGGGACTCCAAAGACTCGACACTACGCTGGCAGTGGGTTTAACGATAGGCCGCAAGAGGTACTAGCTGCACGTAACGGTCCCTAGGTAGATGTCGATAAGAAGGCCAATGAGGAAAACCCATTGGAACTCCTACTAAGCTTGAATGTGACAATCTATGTACTATCTGGTCTATTCATCTAAGAGTATCGTATATCGGGCCTAGGGGGCGGTAATCGTCAGACCCCTAATAGCACAAAAAATCGTGATGTATTGTAGCCCAAAACACCCTGAGAAACTACTGTAATACCTACCAGTAAATCTCGCTTGCCCTGGCAAGGGACTTTGTGTAATGGCTCTCCGAACACAGCACGATATCTGTTGGATATATGTATGCCCTAGAGGCCATTATGTGATAGTGGATGTATCTATACATGTATATATATTCAGTTTGCATTCTTGCTCGACATGATAGTATGCTATCTGGTTATTCTTTATCTGACATGTTGATTTGATCATGCTTTTATTCATTCATACATGCTGGTAAAGCCCTGAGGATATCGGCTTGACTACTCTGATTATGATGGAGATCATACAAGTGGGACATCTGTGGTCTATAAGCATATCCTGAAATGTCCCTAGTCGGAGGTGTATCGAGACGGGGCATCGATATACCAGAGTAGACTAGCGTATATGATACTAGACCCATACGATGGGCGATGAATGTTCCCACATTCATCGATGTTTGACATCAAGATCATATACGGGTGCTCAGTGGTGACTGGGTACACTGGACGAACTACCGAGAACTCCTATATGGAATTATATCTATCGTTGGATAGCAGTTCTCAGGTGACACTGGTACAGGTTAGTCTGTAGACCCGAGATCGTCATAGAGCCTTGTGTGTTCTCCCACTGTACTTTGATTACCACCCTACCGCGGCTCTACTGAGTCGTGCAAACAGGTGGCCGTTGGGTACAGTCCCGAGACACACGAAGGCAATGAGCGATAGGAGGGGTTTCGTCTCTCCCGATATTGGGAGTTGTTGATGTACTGTGCCCGACTGGTTATATCAGTAAGTCTCTGGCCAGGGCTGCTGAGATTTGCTGATAAGTGTTATCAGTAGTTTCTCGATCTGTTATAGACCATTCACCGGCACGACTTATTGAGTTATTGGGGTCGACGTGACCATCCCTAGGCTCGATATGCAGCATATCTGACGAAGAGACCGGACTGTACGGTAGTGTTGCCGGATGGCTCGACGGGAGTTGTAGCAGGTTCGCTTGTTGTCTTCTGATCGCTCAATACCCGGGTGGCCGTTACGTTTAGCTGACCGCTTGCGGCTTGAGGGTACTTGATATGATCATCACCCTCTGCCGGCGTATTAACGAGTCTTAGATTCCCACAAAGGAGTTACCCAGTCCAGGCGAAACGTTGTGGTGCGCGTATGCGATATGTGCATGCACCAGATTGAAATGTGCGTATATGATACCGAAGATTGATCGGGTGAACTGCTTTTGGTGGGGTCATATGAGATATGACCGGATTGATAAATCAATTGTTGATTTATCATTTAACCATTAGTTTTCTCACTTAAAACCTTTTCTTGTATGATGGATGTGTGCATGCATGTGTGTTTTTCTTTCTTTCTTTCATGCTAGTTTCATGCATATAAGGATGTGCATACATGCATACATACATACACCCATCCATCATGGTTGTTAGCATATGGAAATGGTGGCAATATAAGACTCACACCATGGATTATATAATGGATTATTATTTGATTTTGGATTTAAAAGAAAATGAAAAGGAAAGGATAATCATTCTTGCTTCTACATTCTTCCTTTGACCTAACCATGCTCAACTACCACTAACCTAAGGTTATCCTTCTCTTTATCATTCAAAACTCAAGTTAAATAATGTCTCCATCACTTTAACCATGGTTCATAGTAAGAAGGAATAAAATACCTATTGATATATTTCTTTTTCTTCTTATGAGTTATCTTTTTACCTCTTGTTAAAAATTGCCACCATCTTCTTCCTCTTTCTCTTTTGCTCTCTAGTTTTTTCTAGTGAGCAAATACCACTTAAAGATAGGTTTTTGAAGTGAGAAACTTAACCACAACTTCATTCTACACAAGCTTAGCCGTTTTGTTTAGATTGTTCTCTTCGGTTTTACGAAGTTGCGAGCTTGGACGGAGATCTCCGTGGTGGATCGTCGTGGACACAAGAGGACTTCAAGAGGACCTCCGTTCAACACTCTAGAGACCAAGGAGTCCAGCGAAAGGGAGCTACAAAGGTTGTAGTCTCGAAACCCTAGATTCGTTCGCTTTATATTTCGAAACCCTAATTTTCTAGGATCGATTCCTTTGCATGTTCGTTTAGCACCATAAAAATTTAAATTTTGGGTCATGTGATGCTTCAAAACTCTTCATAGGGTGCTAAACAAAACTTTCATTGGTATCAGAGCCGACCTAGAACATTAGGCGACATTTTTACGAAGTTAAAACTCCGATCGAACCGAAATACGACTTTTTAGGGTGCTCTCTGGAAATTTTCTAAAAATTGACATTTTTCAGAATTAAAAATATGTAAAAAATACAGCAGGAAAAAATAAGGATTACGGTACAAAAATTATTCCATGAACAGTGATTCTCGCCGCGGAAACGCGGCCTAAGCTTGCTTAGGCCGCGGTTCCGCGGCCGTATATATGAATTGATGGATACTTTTTGTACAGTAATTCTTGAATCTGCTTGTATAAATTTTTGGATATTTTTAATCTGTATTTGGTTTTGAAAAATTCTGGAGATGGTTTTGGACTCGTCAATTCGATCGGGATTTTCATTTCGTAGCTTTTCCGGGAAAATTAGAAAGTATTGAAGTGTTTGAACGAGTATCATTTACTCACTATTCACGGGGTTTAAATACTTTGGAGATACGTGCAAGTCTTTTTGCGGTGGTCCCTCTAGAAGACAACAAACCTTAACTCGATTATGTGACCGTCTCGAACTGCCCTTTGAACCCTAGGGTTTGGGGCAGTACGGCGTGCCACATGTGAGGCGTTGGCTTGACCTTTCTACGGCTGGACCGCTACTACTGTGTCACACTCCGGATTTTTGAACCCTGCTCAAGTGTTGAGCTTTAGTGAATCTTGGGTGCTTGATCGTTCGTTCGAAAACTTTAATACTGTCTGTTTGTCTGGAATGTGATACAATATGTGGAATTCATATAGTTTAGGCATGAAATACGAAATATGTGATATTTCGCATTTATGATGTCTAAAGAGAATCTGGATTCCAAATATTGTAGTTTTACGCTTTCTTTTCTGTGACCGTAAGTGTAGTATGTACGATATCGCCGGTTTCGTTGCTATACATCAACGAAAATCGGAGTACGCATACTTACTTACGTTGATGATATGTGATATTATGTGTTGCTGAGATATGATGTGCAGGATTGTCACGATCGAATAGCCGGGGGGTTTTTGTGAGATGAGAGTTTTATATTTTCATTCATGTAAATTCAAATGTAATATAATATTCTTTTATTTGGGGCACTTCCAGGTTGAGGTTGTGTCACCAGTGTTGTATATTATTTACTTTTCCGCATTAGGATGGACCCAAGGAGGGGAGCACAGGTGACCGGGTTCTGGGGTTCAGTGGGAGGCCATCTCGAGGTGTCGAGACCGGGTCTCCTAAACTCCAGAATTGGTAGGGTCACTTGCCGCTCTCGTAGGGGTCCAGGGTGTGGGCTTGGCTATTCATCGCGACTGTGGAATCCGTATTTTCTATTCTGGCTAAGTACTAAATACGGACGTCCTAGGATATCCCACGTTATATCTATGTTTCTGCTGCCTGTGTTCTGTGATATCTGAGACGAATGACATATTATATATATGATATATAGTAGACGTTGCTTATGTTTTACACCCGCGCTAGTCCCGTCCCGGTATGCCGTTAGTTAAGTAACCTAACGGTGCATAACGAAACATTGTGGCGAATGCGGATGGCATAAGCGTACGTGTTATTTTCGTTTCTTTTTCTGTGATTGGCTTAAGGACTTAAATGATGGGATTACATTAATGGGATTAATGTAAAGAAAATAAACCTAAAAAGATGTTGTAGAATTGGATTTGAAAACTACTCGGCTATTTATGAAAAAGCTACATTTCAAAACTGCGGAGCTTAAGCCACTCCTTTTGAAAACTGTTTGATTCTACAACGATATCAAGTTCAAAGCGTTAAAGATTTTCTTAAAAATCATTCGCAACCCTCCGTCATTTTAGGAAGTAGAGTACTTAGTATTCGTGCTACGTTTGTTGACTTTAGTTAAGGCGTAGTGTACGGTAGCTAAGTGATGTCTTCCTACACTGCATATGATGCAGATTAATTAGGACATTCATGCGACTTTGTTGACCATAGTTAAGGGTCATATGGGTGGGTCTAATTGATCAAGAAATGACGGGTAGAACTTGACTGGTACTTATGATTTGTTGACCATAGTTAAGGTCATAAGTACTAGGGGTAAAAATTACATCGGGAATTTCAAGTGTTGAAATTTGCAATGAGATTGCATACCTTCCATGTGATGGTTGGATCCCGATCCCACTGTGGGCAATAGTTGCTCCTAAGAGAGTTTTACAGTTTACAATTAGCTAACTCATTAGGTGTCTAGAAAGGTGTTAACGGGGCTCCGCCTCTGGGAAAACGAGGTTTACTCTAATTAGGTCCGTACGAAAGCACGGGGAACCTCGCTCAAAGTACCGACACTGGCCTGGCTGAACGGTTAGCGAAGTTGTAGACTGTAATTAATCCTGGCTAGTTTTTCTTTTTAAGGTTTGAAAGAAAAACTTGATAAAAAGCAGTGGGAAACATCGATTAGACAAGATAATAAACCAATCTAATCTGTGCAAGAGCTTTCGCTGAGTGTATTCTTTTCTCTCTCTTAATGGCAGATACCAATGACTGGACTTAAGCTTCTACTAGATAAAAACAAACTGAATGGGACCAACTATAAAGACTGGCTGAGGAATCTGAAGATCGCCTTGACTTATGATAAAGTATCATATGTCCTCACGGCTTCAGCCCCGCTCGTCCCAGGTCCAAAATCCTCAGTTGCGGACATTGAAGTCCGCAAGACATGGGACGCTGACTGTGCCACGGCAAAATGCCTCGCGCTTGCATCGATGGACAACACACATCAAAAGCAGCACGAGGACATGGACATTCACGGTATATTGCTCCATACAAAGGAGTTGTATGGGGAGCAATCCCGTGTATTACGATACGAAGCATCAAAGAAACAGTTTCAGATGCGAATGGCCCCTGGCACACCAGTAGGAGACCATGTTTTGAAGATGATAGCTCTTATAGAAGAGCTTGAGGGCCTTGCATAGACAATGAAAAATGAACAATATATAGATATTATTCTGCAGTCCCTCCCCTCCACCTTTGCTCAGTTCATAGTGAACTTTAACATGCATGGCATGGAGAAGGAACTCCCTGAACTCCTTAATATGTTAAGGAGTGCAGAGAGCACTATGAAGTCAGCAAAGACTCCCGTTATGACTATTGGACAGTCTTCTTCTTCTCGCCCGAAAGCTAAGGCCAAGGGAAAGAAAAAGAAGAAACCCACTAATCCTAAGGGCGGAGTTAAAAAGGTGAAGGGAAAGGGAAAGTCCACAGCTGAAGACCCGGGGAAAGGCGAGTGTTTTCATTGCCACAAGACAGGACATTGGAAGCGCAATTGCACGGAGTACTTAAGTCTCAAGAAGAAGCATGGTGATGCTTCTGCTTCAGGTGCGTTTGTGACTGAAAACTGTTTTTCTATAAACTCTGCTTCCTGGGTATTGGATACCGGTTCAGGTTCTCACATTTGCAATTCTATGCAGGGGATGAGAAATAGCAAGGTTTTGAGGACAGGTGACCATACTCTCCGCGTTGGAAATGGTTCCAATGTACATATAGTCGCAGTGGGAGAGTATCACTTGGGGTTGCCATCTGGATGTATTTTGATTTTGAATCCATGTTATTTTGTACCAAGTATGCTATGTAATATAATATCCGTTTCTTTGTTGGACAATGAAGGATATAATTTTGTGTTGCAGAACAATGTTATGAACATTCACCTGAATCAAATGTTGGTTGGGTATGGTACGCTTAATAACGGAATATATGTCCTAAATCAACACACAGTTTTCAGTATACAACACACTAATAAAAGAAAAATTTCAGAATTAAATGAAGCTTTTCTTTGGCACTGTAGACTTGGTCATATTAACGAAACAAGACTAAACAAGTTACACAAAGATGGATATTTAAATTCTTTTGAATATAAATCTTATGCGACTTGCCAGTCTTGTATCAAGGGTAAAATGACCAAAACTCCGTTTACCGGACACGGAGAAAGAGCTACTCAGCTCCTTGGCCTCATACATAGTGATGTATGTGGGCCAATGTCTACACAGGCTAGAGGCGGTTTTTCATACTTCATTACATTCACCGACGATTTCTCAAGATTCGGTCATGTATTTTTGTTAAAGCACAAGTCCGACGCTTTCGAGAAATTTATTGAATATAAACAAGAAGTAGAAAAACAAATCGGCTTGAGTATTAAGATGCTTCGATCAGATCGAGGTGGAGAGTATCTCAGTACAGAATTTGCAAACTTCCTAAAAGAGAATGGGATTCTCTCTCAGCTCACTCCTCCTTACACACCACAGCACAACGGTGTGTCAGAACGACGGAATAGGACCCTATTAGATATGTTCCGGTCCATGATGAGTGACGCTGAGTTACCAGTCTCGTTTTGGGGACATGCATTGGAGACTGCAGCGTTTCTGCTAAACAGGGTTCCAACCAAAGCCGTGTCTACCACGCCATATGAGATATGGAATGGGAAGAGACCATCTCTTAAAAGAATTAAGATTTGGGGTTGCCCGGCCTATGTTAAAAAGCAGAATCCGGACAAACTCGAGACACGGTCAGTCATGTGTAACTTTGTGGGATATCCAAAGAATTCTTATGGATATCTGTTCTACCACAAAGAGGAACAAAAAGTGTTTGTTTCTCAGTATGCCACATTCTTGGAAAAAGAGTTTTTCACAGATAAAGAAGATGGCAAGGTGGTAGATCTAGAAGAGGTTCTGGAGGCACAAACTACAAATGACGAATTAGTTGAACCGGCTGTTGCAACAGAAACTGAAGAACCTCGGCCACTCCGTAGGTCTGGTAGGACTTCTCGCCCACCGGAGAGGTACTACGGTTTCCTCATTGATGGTAACGGAGAAGATTGCATCATGGATGATGATGATCCTACCAGTTTTCAGCAAGCTATCACGAGTGGTGACTCTGTGAAGTGGCTGGATGCCATGAGATCCGAAATGGAGTCTATGTACACCAACAAAGTATGGACTCTGGACGTTGTACCCCCTGGGGTAAAACCTGTAGGGTGCAAATGGATCTTTAAGAGAAAGATCGGTGTGGATGGGCAGGTAGAGACCTATAAGGCAAGACTTGTGGCGAAAGGTTTTCGTCAAAGACCAGGTTTGGACTATGACGAAACTTTTTCGCCTGTAGCCATGCTTAAATCCATTCGGATCCTACTTGCTATTGCTGCTCACTACGACTATGAAATCTGGCAGATGGACGTTAAAACAGCATTTCTAAATGGAGATTTAGAAGAATGCGTTTATATGGATTAGCCAGAGGGCTTCATTGACAGTGGGAGCAGCGAGAAAGCATGTAGATTGCTTAAATCCATATATGGGTTAAAGCAGGCATCTCGGAGTTGGAACATCTGTTTCGATGATGTTATCAAAGAGTTTGATTTCATCAAAAATCCAGATGAACCTTGTGTTTATAAGAAGGCTGTAGGAAGAGCTGTCACATTCCTCGTATTGTACGTGGATGATATTCTTCTGATAGGAAATGATATTCCTATGTTACAGTCGGTCAAATCATTCTTATCACTAAGGTTCTCCATGAAGGACCTGGGTGATGCCACATACATCCTGGGCATAAAGATCTATAGGGATAGATCCAAAAAGTTATTGGGATTTTCCCAAACCAGGTACATTAACACCATCCTAAAGAGGTTTAGTATGGAAGACTCCAAGCGGGGTGCCTTACCCGCTTGCCATGGAGTCACTCTCTCCAAGGATTCTTGTCCAAAGACCGATGAAGACAGAGCTCGCATGAGCATTATACCTTATGCTTCGGCAGTAGGATCTATAATGTATGCGATGTTATGTACACGCCCAGATGTAGCTTATGCACTTAGTGTTGTAAGCAGGTATCAATCCAACCCAGGGGAGAACCACTGGACAGCTGTGAAGAACATTCTTAAGTACTTACGAAGGACTAAAGAATTGTTCTTGGTGTATGGTAATACAGATCTCCAAATGGAGGCCTTTACCGATTCGAGCTTCCAGAGCGATAAGGATGACAGCAAATCTATCTCAGGGTTTGTATTTACCCTCAATGGAGGGGCGGTAAGTTGGAAGAGTTCCAAACAAGATACCGTTGCAGACTCTACGATGGAAGCTGAGTACATTGCTGCAAATGATGCCGCCAAGGAAGCCGTCTGGATGAAGAAGTTCGTCTCGGAGCTAGGAGTAGTTCCAACCATTATTGATCCAATACCTTTGTATTGTGACAATAATGGGGCGATGGCGTTAGCCAAGGAGCCCAGATCCCATCAGCGGTCCAGACATATCCTGAGGCGCTTTCATTTGATCCAGGAGATTGTAGATCGCCGCGAGATCGAGATTAAGAGAGTAGACACAAAGAACAACGCCGCGGATTCACTCACCAAGGCCCTCCCTCAGCCACAGCATGAGCGACTTTTTGAGATGTTGGGTATGAGATAAGCCAATAACTGGCCTTAGTGCAAGTGGGAGATTGTTGGATATATGTATGCCCTAGAGGCCATTATGTGATAGTGGATGTATCTATACATGTATATATATTTAGTTTGCATTCTTGCTCGACATGATAGTATGCTATCTGGTTATTCTTTATCTGACATGTTTATTTGATCATGCTTTTATTCATTCATACATGCTGATAAAGCCCTGAGGATATCGGCTTGACTACTCTGATTATGATGGAGATCATACTAGTGGGACATCTGTAGTCTATAAGCATATCCTGAAATGTCCCTAGTCGGAGGTGTATCGAGACGGGGCATCGATATACCAGAGTAGACTAGCGTATATGATACTAGACCCATACGATGGGCGATGAATGTTCCCATATTCATCGATGTTTGACATCAAGATCATATACGGGTGCTCAGTGGTGACTGGGTACACTAGACGGACTCACCGAGAACTCCTATATGGAATTATATCTAGGATAGCAGTTCTCAGGTGACACTGGTACAGGTTAGTCTGTAGACCCGAGATCGTCATAGAGCCTTGTGTGTTCTCCCACTGTACTTTGATTACCACCCTACCACGGCTCTACTGAGTCGTGCAAACAGGTGGCCGTTGGGTACAGTCCCGAGACACACGAAGGCAATGAGAGATAGGAGGGGTTTCGTCTCTCCCGATATTGGGAGTTGATGTTGTACTGTGCCCGACTGGTTGTATCAGTAAGTCCCTGGCCAGGGCTGCTGAGATTTGCTGATAAGTGTTATCAGTAGTTTCTCGATCTGTTATAGACCATTCACCGGCACGACTTATTGAGTTATTGGGGTCGACGTGACCATCCCTAGGCTCGATATGCAGCATATCTGACGAAGAGACCGGACTGTACGGTAGTGTTGCCGGATGGCTCGACGGGAGTTGTAGCAGGTTCGCTTGTTGTCTTCTGATCGCTCAATACCCGGGTGGCCGTTACGTTTAGCTGACCGCTTGCGGCTTGAGGGTACTTGATATGATCATCACCCTCTGCCGGCGTATTGACGAGTCTTAGAGTCCCACAAAGGAGTTACCCAGTCCAGGAGAAACGTTGTGGTGCGCGTATGCGATATGTGCATGTACCCGATTGAAATGTGCGTATATGATACCGAAAATTGATCGGGTGAACTGCTTTTGGTGGGGTCATATGAGATATGACCGGATTGATAAATCAAGTGTTGATTTATCATTTAACCATTAGTTTTCTCACTTAAAACCTTTTCTTGGATGATGGATGTGTGCATGCATGTGTGTTTTTCTTTCTTTCTTTCATGCTAGTTTCATGCACATAAAGATGTGCATACATGCATACATACATACACCCATCCATCATGGTTGTTAGCATATGGAAATGGTGGCAATATAAGACTCACACCATGGATTATATAATGGATTATTATTTGATTTTGGATTTAAAAGAAAATGAAAAGGAAAGGATAATCATTCTTGCTTCTACATTCTTCCTTTGACCTAACCATGCTCAACTACCACTAACCTAAGGTTATCCTTCTCTTTATCATTCAAAACTCAAGTTAAATAATGTCTCCATCACTTTAACCATGGTTCATAGTAAGAAGGAATAAATATATATTGATATATTTCTTTTTCTTCTTATGAGTTATCTTTTTACCTCTTGTTAAAAATTGCCACCATCTTCTTCCTCTTTCTCTTTTGCTCTCTAGTTTTTTCTAGTGAGCAAATACCACATAAAGATAGGTTTTTGAAGTGAGAAACTTAACCACAACTTCATTCTACACAAGCTTAGCCGTTTTTTTTAGAGTGTTCTCTTCGGTTTTACGAAGTGGCGCGCTTGGACGGAGATCTCCGTGGTGGATCGTCGTGGACACAAGAGGACTTCAAGAGGACCTCCGTTCAACACCCTAGAGACCAAGGAGTCCAGCGAAAGGGAGCTACAAAGGTTGTAGTCTCGAAACCCTAGATTAGTTCGCTTTATATTTCGAAACCCTAATTTTCTAGGATCGATTCCTTTGCATGTTCGTTTAGCACCATAAAAATTTAAACTTTAGGTCATGTGATGCTTCAAAACTCTTCATAGGGTGCTAAACAAAACTTTCAATATCAACCTCCAATACCGGGAGAAACGAATCCTATCTAACCGCCACTGCCTCCGAGTGCTTCGGGACTGCACCCAACTACTACCTGTTTGCACAACTCCTTTGAGCCGTGGTAGAGTAGTAATCAAAGTACACTGGGAACACACTCGAGGCGGAGTAGCAGTGTTAAGTCGACGGACTAAGCTGTACTCATGTCACTTGGGATGAGAAGCGTATACACTAGTCTACTTCGGAGTATCGATGCTCCATCTCGATAATCCTATGACTAGGGACCTGTATAAGGATGTGCTTGTAGATTACCCATCCCCCACTAGTGTGACTGCCATCACAATGCTGGTAATCAAGCAAAGATCCTAAGGGCTCCACTAATATGTATAAGCGATATGCTAAAAGAAACACATACACATATTGAAGTAGAAACAAACCAAGTAGTATACTACCATTTTGAGCAAGACTGTCAATAAAACTGTGAATATCCCAAGCTTCCATTAAGTAATATACAAACCAGTACGATACAATAATGGCCTCTATAGCATATACACTAACACAAACATCTCAAACTTTCAGTTTTCGGAACTGTTTTTGTCTGCAGTTTTTACACGACAAAAACGGCGGATTTCTAATGTCGCAATTAGTTAACTAAGGCTTATGGAGTTTCTCTGATACCATGTTGGGATTCTGGCAGCGCCCTAGCCATCAATCCATGGCTAAATACGGAACAAAATTTTCAAAAACCGCCACTAACGGAACCCTAGTCTACGGATCATACCATAAGCCCTAGATAACAAAAACAAGCAAAAGGTCAGAGTGATTATACGGAATAGATCCGTGTCCTTCGGTCTTCAACCATCAACCCATGCTCCTTGTGGCTTCCTTGATCAAGCTTGATCTTTGGTCTTCCTCCATCGAAGATGATGCACCCAAAAGTCTATACAACGAGCTCTAACCACATATCCGAGGCAACTAGGGCACCTAGATCGCTACTCTAGATACTGTAGATGAAGTAGAGAGTGATGAAGGATTTACTTGTCTCAAGACACCCAAGGATTCTCAACTCATGAGAGGGTTTGGGTAGAGCTAAAGGAATAAGAAGAAGATGCCAAGAGAATGAGGTGTTGAGAGCAACTCAAGAAAAATGATGGCTATGTCTTTTGTTTGTTGTGAGATTATTAAATAAATAATGATGCCATCCATAAAAATATCCCATGCCACCAAAATATCTAGAGTGAACGAAAATAATCTCACAATAAACAAAACTTTAAGCATGCTTAGTAAAGTAACCATGGTTCATTACCAAGCCATGCCACAAAAATTCAATAAATGCCTCATCCTACACCTCAATAACCTTTTAATCCAAAAAAGACTAAACCATGATGAGATATAATCTTTTAAAAGTAATCTTGTAATAAATTACAAGAATACCCCTCAACTGTATATAAATACCAGCATCCATATTCCGAAGAATACGAATACAAAGAGACGAAAACAATCAAACAAATATAATACTAGGATCCGGCTTAAACCAAAGCCCACTAGTATTATCTATCCGAACATCATCCATGCACAAGTACACGTATGTGATCGAACCCTGCCATAAAACCATACGACCTCTACAACGTTTCACCTGAAGTAGGGAAACCCTCTGTGTGGCACTCTAAAGACTCATCAATACCGTTAGTGTTTATGCCCTAGAGGCCATTACTGTATCATACTAGTTTGTATATAACTTGATGGAAGCTTGGAATATTCACAGTTGTATAAACAATCTTGCTCAAAATGGTAGTATGCTACTTAGTTTGTCTCTACTTCAATATGTGCATGTGTTTCTTTTAGCATATCGCTTATACATATTAGTAGAGCCCTCAGGATCTTTGCTTGATTACCAGTGTTGTGATGACAGTCACACTTGTGGGGGCTGGGTAATCAATAACCACATACTTATACAGGTCCCTAGTCGTAGGACTATCGAGACAGGGCATCGATACTCCGGAGTAGACTAGCGTATACGCTTCTCATCCAGCAGGGGAGATGGTCTGTCCCACAGCCATCAGTACATCGTACTGGAGATAGTATGCGGGTGCTCGTTAGGTTACGAGTACACTGGACAGGACTCGTCAGGAACTGTTGGTTGGTATTATACCTATCGTCGGTTATCAGTTCCCAGGTGACATGAGTACAGCTTAGTCCGCTGACTAGACACTGTCACTTCGCCTCGAGTGTGTTCCCATTGTTCTTTGATTACTACCCTACCACGGCTTAAAGGAGTCATGCAAACAGGTAGTAGTTGGGTGCAGTCCCGAAGCACTTGGAGGCAGTGACGGTTAGACAGGATTCGTCTCTCCCGGTATTGGGGGTTGATATCACGCTATGTCTAGGAGAGCCATTACATAAGTAGTCCCTGGCCAGGGCAAGCGAGATATACTGGTAGGTTTCCAGTGTTATCTCAGGTTGTTCTAGGCTACACTCCGACACGACTTGTACTGCTATTACGGGACGGACGTTTACCACCCCTAGGCCCGCCATGCAAATTCTCAGACGAACGGACTGGACTGTACAGAGATTGTCACATACAGGCTCAGTAGGAGTTCGGATGGGTTTATCTCATCGGCCTTCTTATCGACATCTACCTGGGAACCGTTACGTACAGCTAGTGCCGCTTGCGGTCTGTGGTTAAACCCACTGCCAGCGTAGTGTCGAGTCTTTAGAGACCCACACAGAGAGTTTCCTTGCACTGAGCGAAACGTATAGAGGCCGTATGGTTTTACGGCAGGGCTACGATCACTTACGTGCACTTGTGTGCGTATGCTGTTCGGGCAGGCAATACTAGTAGGCTTTGGTTTAAGCAGGATCCTAGTATTGCGCGGATGGATTTGTTTTGTCTTCTGTGCATTCGCATTCTACGGAATGCGGATGCGGGTGTGTATGCACATTTTTCAGGAGCGAAGAAGGAGGAGGAGCTTCATTAGGGTTTTGACAGTTGATTCGGTCAAAACCATTTTGAGGCGGACTCATTAGGGTTTTGGCAGTTGGTTCGGTCAAAACCATTATGAGCCGGGGACATTATTTACTAATCTTTTTAGTGATAATTATGTGATGGCTAATTGTTTTGACCATTTGACCACACTTGACTTTGTTGACCGTTTGACCAAAGTTGACTTAGACCTTCATGAGAGGTCTAGAGTATTCTTTGGATTTCTTTTTATTTTTGATATGAAAATGGTCAATTCAATTGTTAGCCATCAACTTTATCATGAAAGGATTGGTAATGATGATGTTTATGTATTATTGAACCATGGTGCTTTTTCTTTAGTTGATAATTCATTTTCTCATTTCTCATTCTCTCTCTTGTGAGAAGAAAAGAAAAGAGCTCCATGGTTGCTAGTTCTTCTTCCCCCTCTTGAAAAACCCTTTGATCTCATGTGTTGAGAGAAAATGGATACAAATAGACAAACACTTCCATCTACCTCTTCTACACAACCTAGGACATCAAGACTAGCGATCTTGTTGCCCTAGTTGCCTCGGCTTGAGTTGGAGCTCGCAGCACAACTCTCGGGTGGATCGTCTTCGACTCAAGAAGGCCGCGGAGGTGACCAAAATCCGGATCGATCCTCGGAGCGTGGATGGACGAGCAGGACAGCGGAATGAAGATCCGAAGGACCGGTATCGTGAGGTATAATCTCTTTGAAATAGTAGATAGAACCTCAAGTAGTTTTCTAGTTTGTAGTTTAGCAAAGATCCTTCTTTTAGTCCATGTTGCCTTTGCGCCAAAAATTGTTTTTCGCCATTTCCGCCTCCCCGTAAGAACCGGGGTGAGCAACGTGGACTTACAGTGGTATCAGAGCCTATCTAAACATAAACTAGCAAGTCAGCGAAGTATTTAGAATTTCGATCGGAAAAAAAATCGCAAAACACGTCTGGAAAAACCATGTTTCTGCCGATTTTTTATACTGCTCTAAAATGAATTTAACATACATGAAAAATCGGCTCAGGGTTTTGTAAAAACATAGAACAAAAACGATCCAGTGACTCGGTCAAAGCGCCGCGGATCCGCGGCCGAGTTGACTCGGCCATGGACCTGGTTTTGTGCAGTGTTCTTATTTGGATGTTTTGGGATTTTTAGTATAGTTTGTTTCTGCCCAGATTTTCCAGAGAACAAATTTGTTTTTGGGGTGGTTACAAATCCGTATTTTGATCAAAATTCCGTAGACTTTGGCTAATGGATATTATCTGTGATGTGATAAATGTATTGAACATCTGCTAATCGCTATACGTCGATTAGTGGGGGTTATACATATCTGTGATCTGTAATGTTGATGGTTTGTGTATATGAACTCGTTGAATTATCGCGGATGAATAGCCGGGTGGATGTGAGATGAGAGTTTCTTTTTTCTTTCATTCATGTAAAATTTGTAATTGATGTAATATTATTTTATGGCCGCACATCCGGGATGAGGTTGTAGCCGCCATTGTATAATTTCTTTTACTGTTTTTGCTCCTAGGATAGACCCAAGGTGGAGTGCACAAACTACCGGGTATCTCGAAGTGCCGAGTGGCCCACTCATGTTGTTGAGGGAGGTTGCTTCGCTTCGGGCACTTGGCGGGTAGTTTGTCGCACCCGTAGGGGTCTAGGGTGGGGTTTGGCTATTCATCGCGACCGTGTAATCCGCTTTTCGTTGCAGGCTCAAACGAATCGCAGATTCCTAGTATATCCAAAGTGTTCGTCAGTGATCTGGAATGGCTATCATTGCATCTGACGAATGTATATATCTATATATGATATCTATTTAGGCGTTGCTTATGTTTTGCATCCGCTCTAGTCCAGCCCCCACTCTGTCGTTAGTTAAGTAACCTAACGGGTGATGACGGGACCCCGTGGTGAATGCGGATGGCATAAGCGTACGTCATATTTTCATTGTTTTATGCAATGGTAGGATTAAATGATGGGACGCATTAAAATTAATGCAAGAAAATAAACCAAGTAAAAGTCGTTTGAACACTTTCAAAACCACTCGGTTCTTTTCCAAACCAACTTTTAAATGCGGAGCTTGAACCACTCCATTTAAAAGCTATATCGTTCCTTCGATTATATCAAGTTCACTACGTTCACGGTTTCGCCAAAACCATTCGTAGCCCTCCGTCATTTCATATGAATATTCAATAGTATTCAAGCTATGTTTGTTGACCTTCGTCAAGGCATAGTGATTGGTAGCTGTTGGGTGTTCATATGTAGTATAGATAGATGCGTTGGTTTGGGACAATCGTATTACCTTGTTGACCTTCGTCAACGGTATATACGGGTGGGTTCAAATTAACCTGGACAATGATGGGTAGAACTTGACATGTGGCTTATGATTTATTGACCTTCGTCAAGGTCATAAGAGTATGGGGCAAAAATCCACATCGGAAGTTTCCAAAGAAACTGAAACTTGTTAGTGCTGTATATAGGATTCATTCAGTTTTATCACACGATGATATTTGGATCCCGATCCTACTATGAGTATATGCTACTCCTCGGGAACTTTCTCACTTAACGATCAATGTTATAAACCAAGTAGGTGTCTAGAAAGGTGTTAGCGGGGCTACGCCCACAGGGAAAAGAGCTTACTTAATTAAGGAACTTCGCGAAAGCGTTGGAAAACCTCCCTCGAAGTACCGACACGGGCCTGGCTGAACGGTTAAGCAAGTATTGTACGATGAGATTGATCCCGACTAATTCTTCCTTTTTGGTTTGAAGAGGGATTCGAGAGACAGTGGGAGCCATCCTGTTTAGATAAATTAAAAACCAATCTAAACTTGCAAGAGCAGCATGCTGAGTGTTTTCTTCTCTCTCTCTTAATTGCAGTGACCCAGTGACCTCACATAGGTTACATCTAGATAATAAAATGACTGAATCTGACTGTTATGATTGGCAAAGGTCTGTCCAGATGTCCATTGCCCATGACAAGCTGGGACACCTCTTAACTAATCCAACCCTTGCCGTCTCAGGACCAGTTTCCCCTGTTACGGATATTGATATCCGTAAGACATCGGGAAAAGACTGTGCCAAAGCCAAGTGCCTCGTGTTACCCTCAGTTGATGGTACATACCAGAGGCAGCACGAGAAGATGGACTTAGTTTCTATCTTCCTCCATAACAAAGATTTATATGGAGAGCAATCTCGTATCGCAAGATATGAGACCTCGAACGAATTACTTCCAGCAAGGTTGGCTATCGGGTCATCTGTAGGGGGCAACGTCCTTACAGAGACCAGCTATTTTGAGCTCATGGACCTGAAGACCACGTTGAAGAACGGGTCAGATGCTGACTTGATTCTACAGTCTCTACCTTCTACCCTGAAGGAAACCAGGGAAGTAGAAAGAAAGGGAAGGGCAAAAGTTTCGGGACTGGATGTAGTAAAAGAGGGACGTTCCTATTGTTACGGGAATGAACATTAGCAGAAGGATTGCAGTGCTAGCAAAGCCAGTAGCCAGGATTCGAAGCATGTTGTGGCTTCGGCATCGGGTGTGTTTGTGATAGAGAACTGTATGTCAGTTAACCCTACTTCCTGGGTATTGGATACCGGCTACGGATCTCACATCTGTAATTCGTTACAGGATCTGAGAAACCGTAGGGTTATCAAGATAGGTGATATGACTCTCAGGGTTGCTAACGGAATGAGCATGTACGCTGAATCCATAGGGGAATATCATCTTGGACTGACAACTAGGCAGATATTGATTCTGCGTAACTGTTTTTATGTACTAGGTGCGACTTATAATATTGTGGTCCACATCCACCTAAATCAAGTTCTGATTGGGTCAGGTATATTACAAAATGGGATATACGTATTGAATCAAGCTCAGATCTTCAGTGTCTAGAACACACTTAAAAGAAAATCTCCGGAAACAAATCAGGCTTTCTTATGGCACTGTAGACTGGGTCACATTACTGAGACATGGTTAACAAAGTTACATAAAGAGGGATACTTGAATCCATTCAAGTATCAGTCTTATACCACTTGTGAATCTTGTCTCATGGGAAAGATGATAAAGACTCCATTCACTAGACACGGAGAAAGAGCAAGCGAGCTCTTGGGACTCATATACAGTGACGTGTGTGGTCCAATGTCTACACATGCGCGAAGTGGTTATTCATACTTCATTACTTTCACAGATGATTTCTCTAGGTATGGACATGTCTTCCTGATGAAGCATAAATCCGAGGCCTTTGAGAAATTTCGGGAATACAAGAATGAAGTTGAAAAAAACAGGCAAAAGTATCAAGACACTGAGATCTGATCGAGGTGGTGAATACTTGAGTACCGAGTTTCTGGGCTATGTAAAAGAGAATGGAATTCTCTCTCAGCTTACTCCTCCATACACACCACAACACAACGGTGTATCGGAAAGGCGGAATCGAACCCTATTGGATATGGTTTGATCCATGATGAGTAAGGCTGAGTTGCCGCGATCTTTCTGGGGCTATGCACTAGAAACAGCTGCATATCTCTTGAACAAGACTCCAACCAAGATTGTGCCTACCACCCCCATATCAGATGTGGAGTGGGAAGAAACCCTGTCTTAAGTATCTTAAGACATGGGGATGTCCAGCTTTTGTAAAGAAGCAGCATGCGGACAAGCTCGAAGCACGTTCAATACTGTGTAAGTTTGTGGGATATCCAAAGAACTCCAGGGGGTATCTTTTCTATTCCGCAGAGGAACAAAAGGTTTTTGCTTCTCAGCATGCCCATTTCCTGGAAACTGAATTTTTAGAAAATCAGATAAGTGGGAGCGCAATAGAACTCGAAGAAATTCCAGAACCACGAGCTATTACTGAAAGCTTGGAAGAACCAGAAGGTTCAAGAGAACCGGACATCCCAGCGCCACTCCGCAGGAGTAGTAGGCAGTCTCATCCGCCCGAGAGATACTACGGTTTTCTCATAGACGGGGATAGAGAGGATTGCACTATTGATTATGGTGAGCCTACTAGCTTCCAGCAAGCCATTCAGAGCGGTGACTCGGTAAAATGGCTAGATGCAATGCGGACCGAGATGGAGTCCATGTACACCAAAAAAGTTTGGACTTTGGACTTTGCTCCAGAAAGGGTAAAACCCGTAGGCTGCAAATGGATCTTCAGAAAGAAGATTGGTGTAGATGGGCAGGTTGAAACCTATAAAGCTAGACTTGTTGCAAAGGGTTTTCGTCAAACACCTGGTTTGGATTATGACGAGACCTTTTCTCCAGTGGCTATGCTTAAATCCATTCGGATCCTTCTTGCCATTGCTGCCTTCCACGATTATGAAATCTGGCAGATGGACGTAAAGACTGCTTTCCTAAATGGAAATTTAGAAGAGTGTGTCTATATGGATCAGCCGAAGGGATTCATTCAGAGTGGGAGCAGCGGTAAAGTGTGCAAGTTGCTCAAGTCCGTCTATGGACTGAAGCAGGCATCGCGGAGTTGGAACATATTCTTTGATGATACTGTCAAGGAATTCGACTTTATCAAAAACACAGATGAACCTTGCATTTACAGTAAGATTGTAGGCAGAACTGTGGTATTCCTCGTCTTGTACGTGGATGACATTCTCCAAATAGGAAATGATATTCCTATGCTACAGTCAGTCAAAGGATTCTTGTCACAGAGGTTCTCCATGAAGGACCTGGGCGATGCCAACTACATTCTGGAGATCCAGATCTATCGTGATAGATCTAAGAGGATGTTGGGACTTTCACAGTCCAGGTACATCGACACCATACTGAAAAGATTCAGTATGGAAGATTCCAAGCACGGTAATTTACCGGCTTGTCACGAGATCACCCTCTCTAAAGAGATGTCTCCCAAGACAGATTTGGAAAAGGATTGCATGTCTATTATACCCTACGCTTCTGCGGTAGGCTCTATAATGTATGCGATATTATGTACCAGACCAGATGTAGCATACGCATTAAGCGTTGTAAGCCGGTATCGGTCGGACCCAGGGGAGAAACACTGGATAGCAGTAAAGAACATTCTCAAGTACCTGAGAAGGACTAAGGAGATGTTCTTGGTGTATAGCGGAAAAGACCTCCAGATCGAGGCCTTTGCGGACTCCAGCTTCCAGAGTGACAAGGATGACTCCATGTCCATTTCGGGTTCTGTCTTTACCCTCAATGAAGGGGCGGTTTGCAGGAAGAGTTCCAAGCAGGAAACCGTTGCTAACTCAACTATGGAAGCAGAGTACATAGCTGCTTGCGATGCCGTAAAGGAAGCTGTCTGGATGAAGAAGTTCCTCACGGAGCTTCAGGTGGTTCCTACCATTGTTGATCCAATACTGCTGTATTGCGACAACAGCGGCGCTATAGCTTTAGCAAAGGAACCCATGTCCCATCAGAAGTCCAGGCACATTTTGAGGCGGTACCACCTGATCAGGGAGATCGTAGATCGCCGGGAGATCGAGGTGAAGAGAGTAGATTCGGAGAATAACACTGCAGATCCACTCACGAAGGCCCTACCCCAGACTCAGTTCGAGCGGCTGATCGAGATGATAGATCTTCAATACGCCAGTACATGGCCTTAGTGCAAGTGGGAGATTGTTAGTGTTTATGCCCTAGAGGCCATTACTGTATCATACTAGTTTGTATATTACTTGATTGAAGCTTCGGATATTCACAGATGTATAGACAATCATGCTTAAAATGGTAGTATGCTACTTGGTTTGTCTCTACTTTAATATGTGCATGTGTTTCTTTTAGCATATCACTTATACATATTAGTAGAGCCCTTAGGATCTTTGCATGATTACCAGCGTTGTGATGGCAGTCACATTTGTGGGGGCTGGGTAATCTATAAGCACATCCTTATACAGGTCCCTAGTCGTAGGACTATCGAGACAGGGCATCGATACTCCGGAGTAGACTAGCGTATACGCTTCTCATCCCAGCAGGGGAGATGGTCTGTCCTACAGCCATCAGTACGTCGTACTGGAGATAGTATGCGGGTGCTCGTTAGGTTATGAGTACACTGGACAGGACTCGTCGGGAACCGTTGGTTGGTATTATACCTATCGTCAGTTATCAGTTCCCAGGTGACATGAGTACAGCTTAGTCCGCTGGCTAGACACTGTCACCTCGCCTCGAGTGTGTTCCCACTGTACTTTGATTACTACCCTACCACGGCTCAAAGGAGTCGTGCAAACAGGTAGTAGTTGGGCGCAATCCCGAAGCGCTTGGATGCAGTGACGGTTAGACATGATTCGTCTCTCTCAGTGTTGGGGGTTGATATCGCGCTGTGTCTAGGAGAGCCATTACACAAGTAGTCCCTGGCCAGGGCAAGCGAGATATACTGGTAGGTTTCCAGTGTTATCTCAGGATATTCTGGGCTACACTCCGACACGACTTGTACCGCTATTAGGGGACTGACGTTTAACACCCTCCTAGGCCCACCATGCGATATTCTCAGACGAACGGACCGGACTGTACGGAGATTGTCACATACAGGCTCAGTAGGAGTTCGAATGGGTTTATCTCATCGGCCTTCTTATCGACATCTACCTGGGGACCGTTACGTATAGCTAGTGCCTCTTACGGTCTGTGGTTAAACCCACTGCCAGCGTAGTGTCGAGTCTTTAGAGTCCCACACAGAGAGTTTCCCTGCACTGAGCGAAACGTGTAGATTCCGTATGGTTTTACGGCAGGGCCACGATCACTTACGTGCACTTGTGTGCGTATGCTGTTCGGGCAGGCAATACTAGTGGGCCTTGGTTTAAGTCGGATCCTAATATTGCGCGGATGGATTTGTTTTGTCTTCTGTGCATTCGCATTCTACGGAATGCGGATGCTGGTGTGTATGCACAGTTTTGAGGAGCGAAGAAGGAGGAGGTGCCTCATTAGGGTTTTGACATTTGATTCGGTCAAAACCATTTTGAGGCGGACTCATTAGGGTTTTGGCAGTTGGTTCGGTCAAAACCATTATGAGCCGGGGACACTATTTACTAATCTTTTTAGTGATAATTATGTGATGTCTAATTGCTTTGACCATTTGACTATACTTGACTTTGTTGACCGTTTGACCAAAGTTGACTTGGACCTTCATGAGAGGTCTAGAGTATTCTTTGGAATTCTTTTTATTTTTGACATGAAAATGGTCAATTCAATTTGTAGCCATCAACTTTATCATGAAAGGATTGGTAATGATGATGTTTATGTATTATTGAACCATGGTGCTTTTTCTTTAGTTGATAATTCATTTTCTCATTTCTCATTCTCTCACTTGTGAGAAGAAAAGAAAAGAGCTCCATGGTTGCTAGTTCTTCTTCCTCCTCTTGAAAAATCCTTTGATCTCATGTGTTGAGAGAAAAAAGATCCAAATAGACAAACACTTCTATCTACCTCTTCTACATAACCTAGGACATCACGACTAGAGATACCCTACGCTGGTTGATCCTCTTAGAAGGAGTAAAGTCCATGATACAAAAGAAAAAAAACTCCATCCACTCTTTGCGCAGTTTCATAATGTTCCTCGCCAATGTTGTTGCCCTAGTTGCCTCGGCTCGAGGTGGAGCTCGGAGCACAACTCTCAGGTGGATCGTCTTCGACTCAAGAAGGCCGCGGAGGTGACCAAGATCCGGATCGATCCTCGGAGCGTGGATGGACGAGCAGGACAGCGGAATGAAGACCCGAAGGACCGGTATCGTGAGGTATAATCTCTTTGACATAGTAGATAAAACCTCAAGTAGTTTGCTAGTTTGTAGTTTAGCAAAGATCCTTCTTTTAGTCCATGTTGCCTTTGCGCCAAAAATTGTTTTTCGCCGTTTCCGCCTCCCCGTAAGAACTGGGGTGAGCAATGTGGACTTACAAATACACTGGCAGTGGGTTTAACCACAAGCACGTCAACGACACTACTGTACGTAACGGCTACCCAGGTATTGAGCGAATGGGAGGCCGACGAGCAAACTCATCCTGAAACCCTACTGAGCCTGACAGTGACAATATCCGTATAGTCCGGTCCGTTCTTCTATGAGTATCGCATATCGAGTCTTGGGGGTGGATAAAGTCAGGCCCCTAATAACGCGACATTTAGTGTCGGTATAAAGCCCATCACCATCTGAGAAACTACTATTCCGAATCAGTAATTCTCGACTACCTTGGCCAAGGATTTCTGGTGATGGCCACCAGTGCAAACCGTGACATCAACCCCCAATACCGGGAGAGACGAATCCCCAAACGATCCGCTCACTGCCTCCGTGTGGCTCAGGACTGTACCCAACTAAAACATATTTGCACGACTCTTTTGAGCCGTAGTAGGGTAGTAATCAAAGCATAGTGGGAACTCACACGAGACAAATGACGATCTCAGGTCGATAGACTAACCTGTATACATATCACCAGGGAACTACTATCTGACAATAGGTATAATACCAACTAGCATGTTCCCAGCGAGTCTGTCCGGTGTACTCATAACCCAATAAGCACTTGTATACATGTTAGGTGAACAAACTAACACCAATGGCTTGAGAGGCCTGTTAGTGTATATTCCCTAAAGGCCATTACTGTCTCATACTAGCTTGTATATTACTTAATGGATGCTTGGGATATTCACAGTTGTTTTGACAGTCTTGCTCAAAATGGTAGTATGCTACTTGGTTTGTTCAACTTCAATATGTGCATATGTTTCTTTTAGTATATCGCTTATACATATTAGTGGAGCTCTTAGGATCTTTGCGTGATTACCAGCGTTGTGATGGAAGTCACACTAGTGGAGGCTGGGTAATCTACAAGCACATCCTTATACAGGTCCCTAGTCGTAAGATTATCGAGACGGGGCATCGATACTCTGGAGTATACTAGTTTATACGCTTCTCATCCCAGCAGGGGAGATGGTCTGTCCCACAGCTATTAGTACATCGTACTGGAGATAGTATGCAGGTGCTCGTTAGGTTACGAGTACACTTTGATAGGACCCATCGGGAACTGCTGGTTGATACTATACCTATCATCAGATAGCAGTTCCCAGGTGACATGAGTACAGCTTAGTCTGTCGACTTGACACTGCTACTTCGCCTCGAGTGTGATCCAACTGTACATTGATTACTACCTTACCACGGCTCAAAGGAGTCGTACAAACAGGTAGTAGTTGGGTGCAGTCCCAAAGCACTTGAAGGCAGTAGCGGTTAGACAGGATTCGTCTCTCCCGGTATTGGGGGTTGATATCGCGCTGTGTCAGGAGAGCCATTACACAAAGTCCCTGTCAAAGGCAAGCGAGATTTACTGGTAGTGTTTCCAGTAGTTTCTCGGGGTGTTCTGGGCTACACTCCGACACGACTTGTACCGCTATTAGGGGCCTGACGTTTACCGCCCCCTAGGCCCGATATGCGATACTCTTAGATGAACAGACCAGACTGTACGGAGATTGTCACATTCAGGATCAGTAGGTGTTCGGATGTGTTTTCCTCATCGGCCTTCTTATCGACATCTACCTGGGGACCATTACGTACAGATAGTGCCGCTTGCGGTCTGTGGTTAAACCCACTGCCTGCGTAGTGTCGAATCTTTAGAGTCCCACATAGAGAGTTTCCCTGCACTGGGCAAAAGGTGTAGAGGTCGTATGGTTTTACGGCAGGGCTATGATCACTTACGTGCACTTGTGTGCGTATGATGTTCGGGTGGACAATACCAGTGGGATTTGGTTTAAGCCGGATCCAAGTGTTGTAAAAATGCATCAGTTTTGTCTTCTGGTATTCGTGTTCTACGGAATACGGATGCGGGTGTGTATGCACGGATGTGAGGAGCGAAGAAGAAGATGCCTCATTAGTGTTTTGACCATTGACTTGATCAAAACCATTATAAGGTAAAGGAAAATGTTTACTAATCTTTTTAAAGATAATTGTGTCATGACTAATTGGTTTGACCATTTGACCTTGTTGACCAGTTGACCTAGTTGACCATTGTTGACTTAGATAATTTTGTGAGCACTAGATATTTTCTTGGCTTGGATTTAACTTGACATGATAATGGTTAAATTAAGGTTGCAATAACAATTATCATAATAAAAGATTTGTTTTATTTTTCCTCATGGATGATTATCTTGTTCTCATTCTTTCTCATCAAATGAGAGCTCCCATGCTTGCTTCTTCTTCCTCCTCACTAGAAAATCCTGTAGCTCTCATGTGTTGAGAAAATTAGGATTTAGATAGATAAACAAAACCATCTTCTTACTCTACATCTCCTAGGACACCAAGCATAGCAAACTTGTTGCCCTAGTTACCTCGGCTTAAGGTGGAGCTCGGACTATACTCGTGTGGATCGTCTTCGACTCAAGGAGGCCGTGGAGGTGACCAAGATCCGGATCGATCCTCAGAGCTCAAGTAGACGAGGAGGACAGAGGAGAAGAACCGAAGGACCGGTATCATGATGTATTATCTTTCTATCACAGTAGATTAAACCTCTTGTAGTTCGTTAGATATAGTTTGGCAAAGATCCTTAGCTTAGTCTATGTTGCTTTTGTAAGAAAGTTTTGATTTTTACTTGTTCCGCCTCCTTGCTAGCTTGCGGGGTGAGCGACATAGACTTACAGTGGTATCAGAGCCAGGCTAAACCATTACTAACATGTTAGCAAAGTGTTAGAAATTCGATCGCCGAAAAAATCGCTAAACATGAACCAAAAAGGCACGTTTTCTATCGATTTTAAAATATGGTCCAAAAATTTTTCCAGAGACCTTAAAAATACGTGTAGGCTTTTTTAGGAACACCCAAGAAAAACGAGGTCATGAATCGGTCAGACAACCGCGGAACCGCGGCGGAACCAAGCGTTTCGCCGCGAATCCACGGTCGAGTCGACTCCGAGTCAACTCGTTTTTCCTGCAGAGTGTCCAGCTTGGTGTTTTGTGATTTCTCTGATATTTTGTTTCTGCCCTGTTTTGTTGAGTACTGTGTTATGCTTGGGGTAGATTCAAATCTGGTAATCAATCAAAATTCTAAGTATTTTAGCTAATCGGATCTTCTGTGATGTGATATATGTATTGAATGTCTACTAATCGCTATACGTCGATTAGTGGGGGTTATACATATCTGTGTTCTGTGATGTTGGATTATGTATATGAACTTGTTGGATCATCGTGGATGAATAGCCGGGGATGTGAGATGTGAGTTTTCATTTTTCATTCAATGTAAATTTCTAAATTGATGTAATATTATTTTATGGTCGCACATCCGGGTTGAGGTTGTAGCCACCGTTGTATATTATTTCTTTTACTGTTTTCTACTCCTAGGATAGACCCAAGGTGGGGTGCACAAACTACCGGGTAGTTTGAAATGCCGAGTGGTCTACTCACGTTGTTGAGGGAGGTTGCTTCACTTCGGGTATTTGGCGGGTAGTTTGCCGCACCCGTAGGGGTCTAGGGTGGGGTTTGGCTATTCATCGCGACCGTGTAATCCTTCTTTCATTGCAGGCTCAAACGAAACGCAAATTTCTAGTATACCCAATGTGTTCATCTATGATCTAGAATGGCTATCATTGCATCTGACGAATGTATATATCTATATATGACATCTAGTAAGCGTTGCTTATGTTTTGCATCCGCGCTAGTCCAGCCCCCGCTCTATCGTTAGTTAAGTAACCTAACAGGTGATAACGGGCCTAGTGGAGAATGCAGATGGCAAAAGCGTACATCATATTTTTGTTGTTTTCTGCAATGGTAGGATTAAAGGATGGGACGCATTATATTAATGCAAAGAAAACAAACCAAACCTGAATCGTTGAAACAATTTCAAAACCACTCGGTTTTTTCAAAACAGTAAAACTTTTAAAATGCGGAGCTTAAACCACTCCTTTTAAAAGCTATAAGGTCCCTTCGATTATATTAAGTTCACTATGTTCACGGTTTTTCCAAAACCATTCGTAGCCCTCCGTCATTTCATATGAATATTCATTAGTATTCAAGTTATGTTTGTTGATCTTCGTCAAGGCATAGTGATTGGTAGCTGCTGGCTATTCATATGTAGCATAGATAGATGCATTGGTTTAGGACAGTCGTGTTACCTTGTTGACCTTCGTCAATGGTATATATGGGTGGGTTCAAATTAACCTGGACAATGATGGATAGAACTTGATATGTTACTTATGATTTGTTGACCTTCGTCAAGGTCATAAGAGCATGGGGCAAAAATCCACATCGGGGGTTTCTAAAGAAACTGAAACTTGCTAGTGTTGCATACCATATGGAGTTTGATATTGTTGGTAGGATTCCTTTAGCATTATCACACAATGATATTTGGGACGAAGAGCCAAAGCACATAGCCGTGTTTTTAGTATATCCGCTACTCCTCTGGTGATTTTTTTACTTAACGATCAATGCTATAAACCAAGTAGGTGTCTAAAACAGTGTTAGCGGGGCTACGCCTTTAGGGAAAAGAGGTTATTTAATTAAGGAACTTCGCGAAAGCATCGTAAAACCTCCCTCGAAGTACCGACACTTGTCTGGCTGAACGGTTAAGCAAGTATTGTACGGTGAGATTAATCCTGACTAATTCTTCTTTTATGGTTTGAGGAAGGATTCGAGAAACAGTGGGAGCCATCCTGTTTAGATAAACTAAAAACCAATCTAAACTTGCAAGAGCATCATGCTAAGTGTTTTCTTCTCTCTCTCTTAATTGCAGTGACCCAGTAACCAGACATAGGTTACATCTAGATAATAAAATGACTGAATCTGACTATAATGACTGGCAATGGTCTGTCCAGATGTCCATTGCCCATGACAAGTTGGGACACCTCTTCACTAATAAAAACCCCGCCGTCTCAGGACCAGTTTCCACCGTCACGGATATTAATATCCATAAGACATCGGAAAAGGAATGTGCGAATTCCAAGTGTCTCGTGTTGGCCTCAGTTGATGGTACATACTAGAGGTAGCATGAGAAGATGGACTTAGTTTCTGTCTTCCTCCATAACAAATATTTATATGGAGAGCAATCTCGTATCACAAGATATGAGATCTCGAACGAATTGCTTCAAGCGAGGTTGGCTGTCGGGTCATCTGTAGGGGACAATGTCCTTACAAAGACTAGCTATTTTGATGAGCTCACGGACCTGAAGACCATGTTGAAGAACGGGTCAAATACTGACTTGATTCAATAGTCTCTGCCCTCTACTTACACCCTGAAGGAAACTAGGGAAGTAGAAGGAAAGGGAAGGGCAAAAGTTTCGGGACTAGATATAGGGAAGGAGGGACGTCCCTATTGTTATGGGAAAGGACATTGGCAGAGGGATTGCAGGGCTAGAAAATAAAGTAGCCAGGATTAGAAGCATGTTGTGGCTTCGGCTTCGGGTGTGTTTGTAATAGAAAATTGCATGTCAATTAACTCTACTTCCTGGGTACTAGATACCAGATCAAGACCTTATATCTGTAATTCATTACAGCCTTTGAGAAACCTTAGAGTTATCAGGTTAGGTGATATGACTCTCAAGGTTGCTAACGGAATAAGCATGGACGCTGAATCCGTAGGGAAATATCACCTTGGATTGACAAATGGGCAGATATTGATTCTACAAAACTGTTTGTATGTGCCTAGTCTAGCTTGTAATGTCATATCTGTATCTTTACTTTCGAAGGAAGGATATGATTTTACATTTGTAAGCGATGTGGTCCACATCCACCTAAATCAAGTTCTGATTGGGTCAGGTACATTAGAAAACGTTATATACGTACTAAATAAAGCTCAGGTTTTCAGTGTCCAGAACACACTTAAAAGAAAGTCTCCGGAAATAAATCAGAAATTCTTATGGCATTGTAGACTGGGTCACATCAATGAAACACGATTGATGAAGTTACATAGAGAAGGATGTTTGAATCCGTTCGAATATCAATCTTATGCTACTTGTCAATCTTGTCTCATGGGAAAGATGACAAAGACTCTGTTCACTGGATACGGAGTAAGAGCGAGCGAGCTCTTGGGACTCATACACAGCGATGTGTGTGGTCCAACGTCTATACATGCGCGAGGTGGTTTTTCCTATTTCATTACTTTTACGGATGATTTCTATAGGTATGGACATGTCTTCTTGATGAAGCATAAATCCGAGGCCTTTGAGAAATTCCAGAAATACAAGAATGAAGTGGAAAAGCAAACAGGAAAAAGTATCAAGACACTGAGATCTGATCGAGGTGGTGAATACTTAAGTGCCGAGTTCCTAGGCTACTTAGAAGAGAATGGAATTCTCTCTCAGCTTACTCCTCCATACACACCACAACACAATGGTGTATCGGAAAGGCGGAATCGAACCCTATTGGATATGGTTCATTCCATGATGAGTAAGGCTGAGTTACCGCGATCCTTCTGAGGTTATGCACTAGAATCAGCTGCATATCTTTTGAACAAGGTTCCAACCAAGACTGTGCCTACCACACCATATCAGATGTGGAGTAGGAAGATACCCTATCTTAAGTACCTTAGGACATAGGGATGTCCAGTTTTTGTAAAAAAGCAGCATGCGGACGAGCTCGAGGCACGCTCAACACAGTGTAAGTTTGTGGAATACCCTAAGAACTCCAAGGGGTATCTTTTCTATTACGCAGATGAACAAAAGGCTTTTGTTTCTCAGCATCCCCACTTCTTGGAAGCTGAGTTTTTAGAAAATCAGAAAAGTGGGAGCGCAGTAGAACTGGAAGAAATTCCAGAACCACAAGTTATTATTGAAAGCTTAGTAGAACCAGAAGTTTCAGAAGAACCGGACATCCCAGCGCCACTCCACAGGAGCAGTAGGAAGTCTCATCCGCTCAAGAGATACTACAGTTTTCTCATAGATGGGGATCGAGAGGATTGCATCATTAACAATGATGAGCCTACTAGCTTCCAGCAACCCATTCAGAGTGGTGACTCGGTAAAATGGCTGGTTGCAATGCGGACCGAGATGGAGTCCATGTACACCAACAAAGTATCGACTTTGGACATTGCTCTAGAAGGGGTAAAACCCGTAGGATGCAAATGGATCTTCAGAAAGAAAATTGGTGTAGATGGGCAGGTTGAAACCTATAAAGCTAGACTTGTTGCAAAGGGTTTTCGTCAAAGACCTAGTTTGGACTATGATGAAACCTTTTCTCCAGTAGCTATGCTCAAATCCATTAGGATCCTTCTTGCCATTACAGGCTTCCACGATTATGATATTTGACAGATGGACGTAAAGACCGCTTTTCTGAATGGACATTTAGAAGAGTACATCTATATGGATCAGCCAGAGGGTTTCATTCAGAGTGCGAGCAGTGGTATCAGTCGGTCCCAGGGGAGAAGCACTGGACAGCAGTAAAGAACATTCTCAAGTACCTGAGAAGGACTAAGGAGATGTTCTTAGTGTATGGCGGAAAAGACCTCCAGATCGAGGCCTTTGTTGACTCTAGCTTCCAGAGTGACAAGGATGACTCCAAGTCCATGTCAGGTTATTTCTTTACCCTTAATGGAGGGGAGGTCTGTTGGAAGAGCTCCAAGCAGGACACCGTTGCTGACTCGACGATGGAAGCGGAGTACATAGCTGCTTGTGATGCCGCAAAAGAAGATGTCTGGATGAAGTTCCTCACAGAACTTCAGGTTGTTCCTACCATTGTTGATCCAATACCGTTGTATTGCGACAACAACGGTGCTATAGCTTTAGCGAAGGAACTAGGCCCTATCAGAAGTCCAGACACATTTTGAGGATGTACCACATGATTAGGGAGATCATAGATCGCCGGGAGATCGAGGTGAGGAGAGTAGATTCGGAGAATAACACTGCAGATCCACTCATGAAAGCCATACCCCAGACTCAGTGCGAGCGGCTGATCGAGATAATAGGTCTTCGATACGCCAGTACATGGCCCTAGTGCAAGTGGGAGATTGTTAGTGTATATGCCCTAGAGGCCATTACTGTATCATACTAGCTTGTATATTACTTAATGGATGCTTGGGATATTCACAGTTGTATTGACAGTCTAGCTCAAAATGGTAGTATGCTACTTGGTTTGTTTCTACTTCAATATGTGCATGCGTTTCTTTTAGCATATCGCTTATACATATTAATGGAGCCCTTAGGATCTTTGCTTGATTACCAGCGTTGTGATGGCAGTCACACTAATGGGGGCTGGGTAATCTACAAGCGCATCCTTATACAGGTCCTTAGTCGTAGGATTATCGAGACGGGGCATCAATACTCTGGAGTAGACTAGTGTATACGCTTCTCATCCCAGCAGGGGAGATGGTCTGTCCCATAGCCATTAGTACGTCGTACTGGAGATAGTATGCAGGTGCTCGTTAGGTTACGAGTACACCGGACAGAACTCGTCAGGAACTGCTGGTTGGTACTATACCTATCGTCAGATAGCAGTTCCCAGGTGACATGAGTACAGCTTAGTCCGTCGACTTGACACTGGTACTTCGCCTCGAGTGTGTTCCCACTGTACTTTGATTACTTCCCTACCACGGTTCAAAGGAGTCATGCAAACAGGTAGTGGTTGGGTGCAGTCCCGAAGCACTTGGAGGCAGTAGCAGTTAGACAGAATTCGTCTCTCCTGCTATTAGGGGTTGATATCGCGCTGTGTCAGGAGAGACATTACATAAAGTCCCTGGCCAGGGCAAGTAAGATTTACTGGTAGTGTTTCCAGTAGTTTCTCAGGATGTTCTGGGCTACACTCCGACACGACTTGTACCGCTATTAGGGGCCTGACGTTTACCGCCCCCTAGGCCCGACATGCGATACTCTTAGATGAACAGACCAGACTGTACGGAGATTGTCATATTCAGGCTCAGTAGGAGTTCGGATGGGTTTTCCTCATCGACCTTCTTATCAACATCTACCTGGGGACCGTTACGTACAGCTAGTACCGCTTGCGGTCTGTTGTGGAACCCACTGCCAGCGTAGTATCGAGTATTTAGAGTCCCACATAGAGAGTTTCCCTGCACTGGGGAAAAAGTGTAGAGGCCGTATGGTTTTACGGCAGGGCTACGATCACTTACGTGCACTTATGCACATAGGATGTTTGGGCGGACAATACTAGTGGGCTTTGGTTTAAGCCGGATCCTAGTGTTGTAAAGATGGGTCAGTTTTGTCTTCTGGTATTCGTGTTCTATGGAATACGGATACGGGTGTGTATACACGGATGTGAGGAGCGAAGAAGGAGATGCCTCATTTGGGTTTTGACCACTGACTTGATCAAAACCATTATGAGGTGGAGGAAAATGTTTACTAATCTTTTTAATGATAATTGTGGCATGGCTAATTGGTTTGACCATTTGACCTTGTTGACCGGTTGACCTAGTTGACTTAGATATTTTTGTGAGCACTAGATATTTTTTGGCTTGGATTTAACTTGACATGATAATGGTCAAATTAAGGTTGCAATCACAATTATCATAATAAAAGATTTATTTTATTTTTCCTCATGGATGATTATCTTGTTCTCATTCTCTCTCATCAAATGAGAGCTCCCATGCTTGCTTCTTCTTCCTCCTCTCTAGAAAATCCTATAGCTCTCATGTGTTGAGAAAATTAGGAATTAGATAGATAAACAAAACCATCTTCTTACTCTACATCCCCTAAGACATCATGCATAGCAAACTTGTTTCCCTGGTTACCTCGGTTTGAGGTGGAGCTCGGACTATTGACTCTCGGGTCGATCGTCTTCGACTCAAGAATTCCATGGAGGTGACCATGATCCGGATCGATCCTCGGAGCTCAAGTAGACGAGGAGGACAGCGGAGAAGAACCGAAGGACCGGTATCATGAGGTATAATCTTTCTATCACAGAAGATTAAACCTCTTGTATTTTGTTAGATATGGTTTGGCAAATATCCTTAGCTTAGTCTATGTTGCTTTTCTAAGAAAGTTTTGATTTTTACTTGTTCCGCCTCCTTGCTAGCCTGCGGGGTGAGCGACATAGACTTATAAGACAGGCTACCGCCCCTCGTTGGGGTCTCGATCAGTATACACTAGTCTATTCTGGAGTATCGATGCCCAGTCTCGAAACTCCCTCGACTAAGTACAGTTAAGGATGTGCCTATAGACCACCCAGCTCCCACGTATTTGATCGCCATCATACTGCCGGTAGTCAAGCAAGAATCCTAAGAGCTCTATCAACATGTAATAGTGATATGCAGTGTCACCTGAAGCATGTACACGATGATAAAGACAAACCAAATAGCATACTACCATCTCGAGTAAGACTGTCCTACCGGTATAGGTCCTCCCTCAATCATTGCAATCACGTGTCTGCGATCCAATAATTGACTTGAGGGCACTATAGCCAACAATTCTAATATCGCGATATTTGATATCAGTAAGGTTATATATGATATAACCGGATTATTGAATCAAGTGTTGAATCAATGATTTGATTATATATATGTTTATATATTTGATATTGGCCGGTTATATATGATATAGCCGGATTATTGAATCAAGTGTTGATTTAATAACTAACATTGAATATTAGCCGGTTATATGTGATATAACCGGATTATTGAATCAAGTGTTGATTTAATAATTTGATATAGATATATATATATATATATATATATATATATATATTTGATATTAGCCGGGTTATATATGATATAACCGGATTATTGAATCAAGTGTTGATTTAATAATTTGATATATATATATATATAAACATATGTTAACTAATATTAAGCTCACTTAAGAATTTCTTCTCTTCATATATATTGATATATATGTGTGATATATATATATATATATATATATGTATGTGTGTGTGTATTTGTAATTGTATCATGGTTGATGATACATAGAACTAGGATGTATGAGAATCACACATGAGGTTATAGATGAGAAGATAATGGTTGGATTAATGAATTAAAAAGAAAAGAGAATGAGTCATTATTCTTTAGTTGCTTGTTGAAGCCTTGTGAAGCCATGACTCACCTCTTCTCTTTTGTCTTATTCATTGATATTTATCACTATCATTCTCATCTTATCTCATTGAGACATAGTTCACAAAAACATCCAAGTTCATCTCCTTCTTGATATCCTCTCTAGAATTTTATTGAGTTGTGAAAAGAAAAGAGAAAAATAATTCTAGTGAGCACATCTCCTACTTCATCAACCTACCCATCAGTTTAGGTTGTTTACTTTACTAATACCTTGATTAGTGAAGTATGAGCTTGAGTGAAAGAGACTACAAGGTGGATCATCTTCGGTAATGAAGACTACAAGCAAGCTCGATCCTTTCTTCATGTGGAATAAAAAAGAGTTCTAGGGACTACTACTTGGAGCTTTAGAAGTGAAGGAACGGTCTACAAAGGTTATAAACCCTCTTCACTTAGTTTAGAACAAGTTTGCTTACTTTGATACCCTAATTCTCTAGTTTGATTCTTGTTTAGTATGATTAGCACTCTAGATTTTTTAAAATTGCATACTTGATATTTGTATAAACCTAGTAGAGGTGCTATAACATACTTTCAGTTTTCTATCGCCTAGTTTTTAAAGTCAAAGTTTTTTGTTCCGCAATGGCCGCGGTTAACGGCCAGGGTGCTAGGAATCCCAACATGGTATCAGTGCCACCCAAACATTAGAAACTAGTAGTAGACGATATTTTAGTTTCAAAACCGAAAATTCCGATTTCAAAAACCCACTCTCTATCCTAAAAATTTTATAGTCTCTGAAAAAAATTTAAACAAGTGCAGAGGCTTCCTCTTAATGAGATAATGACACATAATGAAAACAAGGAGATTTGACCGTAGAAAAACCGCCCGTTTTTGCCAAAATCCCGCCTCTGGCTGTTTACTGTTCATTTTAGATCATTGTTTTCATCCAGTGTCTTGGGTTTTGAAAATTAGGATTTTTGGTCGATTTCAGCTAGTGTTATCTTTGATTTGGGGCAACTCGGAAAGTTTAAAACTTGAAACTTTTGCATTGTTGATTTCTGTGATATTGTGTATGTGTTTTCAAACGTCGTCTATTTGCTATATGTCATTTAGACGAGCTTGCACATACTTGCTTATGCAGCTGTGATGTTTATATCTATGATGGCTTGTTCGGATTGTCATGTTCGATAGCCCCTAGTGCAATGGTAGATGTACAGTTTAGATTCATTTGTATATTTATTATTGCGGGACGAGCGTCTGACATATGGACTACCTTCTCTGCCAGTTTGTATATTCTTTTATTGGAGCACGGCCGGGTTGAGGTTGATGTCACCGTTTGTATATATTTTTTTCTTTTCTGTACTAGGATTACCCTACGGAG
Organism: Agapanthus africanus; assembly: GCA_030015575.1. Lineage (NCBI taxonomy): Eukaryota > Viridiplantae > Streptophyta > Magnoliopsida > Asparagales > Amaryllidaceae > Agapanthus > Agapanthus africanus. The sequence continues at coordinate 487,012,842 of CM057339.1, read as the reverse complement.
GAGTGCTCGAATAGCCAGATTCTAAAGAGCAACGGGCCCGCATCTCATGAAATTGAGACGAAGGAGGGCTTACTCTAGAATTGGCGGGCTATTCGCCGCACTCGTAGAGGGTATAGGATGACCCATGGAGGGATGCTCAAGTTACCGGATTCCATGAAGTACTATGTGGGCCATTCATTTTGTTGATTGGGGTTGCCTCACTTCCGGGATTGGGGGTAACTTGCCGCGCTCGTAGGGGTCTAGGTTTTTTATTGCATGAGCTATCCATATGACCGGGAAACGTCGGGTTTCATTTGCGACACAAATGAAAACCAAGGCTCCTAGATTATCCGTTATTCTACGTTGCTTATTGCTGTTCTGTGATGTTGCTTATATATCATGCCTGGGACGAATGGTTATACACACACACACACACACACACACACACACACACTAGTAGAACTTGTATATGTTTTGCATCTGCGCTAGTCCTGCCCCCGCTCTGCCGGTAGTTAAGTAACCTAATGGTGGATGACAGGGCCCCGTGGCGAACGCGGATGGCATATATGTACATTTTATTTTTTTTCTTTTCTGGTGTGATAGGAATTAATTGATGAGACCGCATTGATTTTAATTAATGCAAGGAAAAGAAACCTAAAAGATGTTGTTGGAACAAATTTCGAAAAACTATAGTCATATTCTATCGCTTTGCATGGTGGTATTCGGTTAGGAATATCCGGCACCTCATTCGAGGAGGCAAGAGCATAGATCCCTTCACAGGGAGTGACCTCTTGAGCAAAAGTTTATGTTACTATAGAATATTCGATTTTCTTCAAAACCACTAGTTTTTAAAAGCGGAATCTAAACCACTCCTTTTCAAAAACTACTTGGTTCCTACAACGATATCAAGTTCATTACGTTAAAAGGTTTTTCGCCAAAAACCCAGTCGTAGCCCTCTGCCATTTTGGATGAGTAGTACCTAGTATTCGTTCTGCGTTTGTTAGCCTTTGTCAAGGTATAGTGTACGGTAGCTAGATAATGTTTGTCTGTTGCGTAGATATGCGATTATCTAGGACAGTCGTATTGCTTTGTTGGCCTTTGTCAATGGTTTATATGGGTGGGTCTAGATTAATCCAGGATAATGACAGGTTGAACTTGATTAGTGGTTTATGTTTTGTTGGCCTTTGTCAAGGTCATAAACCACTAGGGGCAAAAACCACATCAGGAGTTTCAAATATACAGAAAACTTGCTAGTGTTGCATACCTTCTGGAGTGTGGTGACTAGAGTGGCTTCCATCTAGGTTATCACACGATGATAGTTGGATCCTAATCTAATGAGTAGGATTACTCTTGGAAGATATTTTTCACTTCACAATTAGGTAACCTATTAGGTGTCTAGAAAAGTGTTAATGGAGCTACGCATCTGTAGAAACGAGGTTTTCTTTAATTAGGTTTGTGCGAGAGCACGGGGAACCTCCCTCGGAGTACCAACACTCACATGGCTGAACGGTTAGCGAACTTGTAAGGTGCGAATGATCCCGACTAGTTTTCCTTTTAAAGGTTTGAAGGAAAATTTTAGGAAACAGTGGGAGCCATCCTGATTAGATAAACTAATAACCAATCTAATCTTGCAAGAGCGCACGCTAAGTGTTTCTTTTTTCTCTCTCCAGGTAGTAATCATGTCACGCCCTAATCAAGATAATAAAATGTTAGACTTGACCGAACCAGCTTGTTATACAGGGCTAGGGAACGTCGGTTCAGTTCAAACTTTTGTCAACTGTCACGAGTATGGGCAAGGGAAGGAGGAACGTAAGAAATTCCAAATGACCCTATTGAAGGAGAAGCATTCTAATGCATCTTCTTTAGGTGTATTTGTTAATGAAAACTGTTTTTCGGTCAACCCTACCTACTGGGTACTAGATACCAGTGTTAGTGATATATGCCCTAAATGCCATTATTGTATCGTACTGGATTGTAAATTACATTTTGGAAGCTTAGGATATTTACAGATATAATAACAGTCTTGCTCAAAATGCTAGTATACTAGTTGGTTTGTTTCTATCTCAATATGTTCATATGTTTCTTTTAGAATATCGCTTATACATATTGGTAAATCCCTTAGGATGTTTGCTTGACTACCAGCGTTATGATGGCAGTCACACTAGTGGGGACTGGGTAGTCTATATGCACATCCTTATACAGGTCCCTAGTCGTAGGATTATCGAGACGGGGCATCGATACTCCGGAGTAGACTAGTGTATACACTTCTCATCCCAGCAGGGGAGATGTTCTGTCCCACAGCCATTAGCACGTCGTACCGGAGATAGTATACAAGTGCTCATTAGGTTATGAACGGACTCGATAGGAACTACTAGTTGGTATTATACCTATCGTGAGGTAGCAGTTCCCGGGTGGCATGAGTAAAGGTTAGTCCATTGACTTGACATCACTATTCGTCTCGAGTGTGTTCACACTATACTTAGATTACTGCCCCACCACGGCTCAAAGGAGTCATGCAAACAGGTAGTAGTTGGGTGCAGTCCCGAAGCACTTGAAGGCAGAAGTGGTTAGATAGGATTTGTCCCACCCGGTATTGGGAGTTGATATCGTGCTGTGTTCGGAAAGCCATTATACAAAGTCCATGGCAAGGGCAAGTGAGATATACTGGTAGGTACTCCAGTTGTATCTTAGGGTGTATTAGGCTCTACCCCGGCATGACTTATTGCGCTATTAGGGGTCTGATGGTTACCACCCCCTACGCCCGATATGTGAGTATCTTAGACGAACAGACCAGAATGTACAGAGATTGTCACAGATAGGCTCAGTAGAAGTTCGGATGAGCTTTCTAATCGTCCTTCTTATCGACAGATACCTGGGTAGCCGTTACGTGCAGCTAGTACCACTGACGAACTTGTGGTTAAACCCACTGCCAGTGTACTGTCGAGTCTTTAGAGTCCTACACAGAGGGTTTCTCTGGTTCGGGCGAAACGATGTAGAGGCCGTATGGTTTTACGGCAGGGTTCCGATCACATACGTGTACTGGCTACACGGATGTTGTTCAGGTGGATAATACTAGTGGGCTTTGGTTTATGTCGGATCTCAGTATTATATTATTAAATTGTTATCATCTCATTGAATTCGTATTTTTCGGAATACGAATATGGGTATGTATATACGGTGAGGGCATTCTTGTAATTTCATAAGAGATACTTTTAGAAGGAGACGCCTCATTACTTGGATTAATCTATTTTGGAAAATAGATTAATAAGGTGTAAATGGAGATATTTGTATCATGGAGTTAGCATGGCTCATGACATTGTTTATTTGATTTGGACTCACTATTCAGTCATGGTAGATTATTTTCCATAAAAAATAATCTATGCTTGAGGTGAGGAAAAGAGATGCTCCATTCTTCACTTAGCCATCACTTGCTCATTTGCTCTTTTCTTTTCTCTCTCCATTTTTCCTCCTTCTTCCACAAGACCCTAACCCTCACATGAGTTGTGAACCCTAGGGTCTCATGAGATAAAATAGTCCATTAGATACTCTACATCTTCTAGGCTATCTAGCTTAGCGAACTAAGTAACTTAGTTACCTCGGTTTAGAGGTTGGAACTTAAGGTATAGACTCTCGAGTGGATTATCTTCGACACGAGGAAGCCGACGATCAAGAGAGATCCGGAACTTCGAGGAGCTCAAGAAGAGGAGAAGAAGACCCGAAGGACAAATAACTAGGAGGTATAACACTATCATAGTAGTTAAAATCTCCTGGTAGTAGTATCTATTTAAGGTTTCCATAAAGATCCTGGAGTTAAAGTCGGTGTTGCGAAGTAAGAAAAATCATTTTTTTGTAAATCCCGCTTCCCCACAAGGGCATGGGTTGCGCGACATCGATTTACAGTGGTATCCGAGCCTACTCAGACCTTAACTAGTTTGTTAAATGAAGTTTAAAGTTACGAAACCGAAATAATTCCGAAAAAATCGAAACGATATCCAAGTTTCTATCGATTTTAAAAAGGCTTCTAAAAATTTTTTAAACATATGCAGAATGCTCCTCTTGTAGTAACTTGAACACCATAAAAAAACGAGGCCCAAACTCCAATTTTTGTCCGGCCAAAATGCTATTTTTCCCGGTATGGCTGGTTCTTTTAGGGAGTTGAGTCTTGGTTTTTTTATGGTCTCCTGTACTCTTGGATATTAGTTTTTAGGTATTGTTTGATTTTTCCCAGATTGCAAATTATGTTATCTTTGTGTTGGGGCAATATGGAGTATTTCGAAGTCACGGTTTTAACATTGTTTATAAGTTTCAATTTGTATATGTATTGTTAAACGTCCGCTAATTGCTATATGCCGATTAGGGGGGGTTGCACATATAAGTATTTTGATGATGGTTTGTGTATATGAAGTATTGGATCGTTGTGGATGAATAGCCAGGGGATGTAAGAAAAGTGTTTTCTTTTCTTTCATTCATGTAAATTTGTAATTGATATAATATTCTTTTGCGGGGCATATCTGGGTTGAGGTTGTAGCCACCGTTGTATTATTTTATTTACCTTTTCTTACACCTAGGATAGACCCAAAGTGGGGTGCACAAACTACCGGGTTCTTGAAGTGCCGAGTGGCCTACTCATTTTATTGAGGGAGGTTGCTTCACTTCGGAAATTTGGCGGGTAGTTTGCCGCACCCGTAGGGGTCTAGGGTGGGGTTTGGCTATTCATCATGACCATGGAATCTGTCCTTTGTTCTAGGCTAAAACGAAATACAGAATTCCTAGTATATCCAATATATTCATCTGTGATCTATGATCTGGAATGCCTATTATTGCGTGAGACGAATGGCTATATATATATTATATATATAATAAACGTTGCTTATGTTTTGCACCCGCAATAGTCCAGCCCCCGCTCTGTCGTTAGTTAACTAACCTAACGGTGCATGACGGGACCCCATGGCGAATGTGGATTGCATAAAAGTACGTTCTATTTTCGTTTCTTTTCTACAATGATAGGGTTAAATGATGAGACCGCATTAATATTGATTAATGCAAGGGAAAAAAACAATCTTTAAATCGTTGGAACAATTTCAAAACCACTCAGTTTTCTTGAAAAAACAACTTTTAAATGCGGAGCCTAAACCACTCCTTTTAAAAGCTATCATGGTTCCTTGGACTATATCAAGTTCATTACGTTCACGGTTTCGCCAAAACCATCCGTAGCCCTCTGTCATTTCAGATGGGTATTCAGTAGTATTAAAGCTATGTATTTTGACTTTCGCCAAGGCATAATGATTGGTAGCTGCTGGGTATTCATCTGTAGCATAGATAGATGCATTGATTTGGGACAGGCGTACAGCTATTTTGGCCTTCATCAAGGGTTTGTACGAGTGGGTTCAAATTAACCTGGATAATGACGGGTAGAACTTCACTTGCATCTTATGATATGTTGGCCTTCGTCAAGGTCATAAGTGCCTAGGGACAAAATCCACATCGGGAGTTTCTAAAGAAAATGAAACTTGCTAGTATTGCATACCATTTGTAGTGTGATGATTTTGGTAGGATTCCTTCAAGGTTGTCACACGATGATATTTGGATCCCGATCCTACTGTGAGTATCCACTAGTCTTCAGGAGATTTTTCACTAAACAATCAATGTTATAAACCAAGTAGGTGCTTAGAACGGTGTTAGCGAGGCTACGCCTCCAGGGAAAATAGGTTATGTAATTAAATAATTTCACGAAAGCGTTGGAAAACCTCTCTCGAAGTACCAACACTAGCTTGGCCGAAAGGTTAAGTAAGAATTGTAGGGTGAGATTAATCCTGACTAATTCTTCTTTTATGGTTTGAAGGAGACTTCGAGAAATAGCGGGAGCCATCCTGCTTAGATAAACTAATAACCAATCTAAACTTGCAAGAGTATCATGCTGAGTGTTTATTCTCTCTCCTGACAGCAGCGACCAAAATGACCGGGCTTAAGTTACTGCAAAATAATAATAAATTGACTGGGCCAAACTATAAAGATTGTCTAAGGAATGTCCAGATGGCTATTACCTATGACAAGATGGGCTACCTCCTTTCTACCAAAGCCCCCGCAGTCCCAGGTCCAGATTCCACCGCTGCGGATGTTGAAATCCGTAAGACATAAGAAAAAGACAGTGCGAGAGCCAAGTGCCTAGTGTTAGCCTCAATGGTTTATAAACACCAGAGGTGGCATGAGAAGATAAACTTAGTTTCTTCCTCCATACCAAGGATTTATATGGAGAGCAATCTCGTATCTCAAAATATGAGACCTCGAAGAAATTGTTTCAGGCGAGATTGGCTGTCGGGTCATCTGTAGGGGACCATGTCCTTACGATGATTAGCTATATTGAAGAGCTCGCGGACCATGGGACCATGTTGGAGAATGAGTTATATACTGACATGATTCTACAGTCTCTCCCCTCCACCTACGCCCAATTTATCTTGAATTTCAACATTCAAGGGAAGGATGTTTCAATTCCAGAACTCCTCAACATGTTGAGGAGCACTGAGGTCACCCTATAGAAATCTAGGGAGACACCCGCTCTTCTTATTATGGTATCTTCAACTTCTAGATCCAAGGCGAAAGCCAAGGGAGATAAGAAGAAGGCCTCCACCAAGCCGATAGGCGGTGTCAGTAAGGTAGAGGGAAAGGGCAGGGCAAAAGTTTCGGGGCTGACAGTAGGGAAGGAGGAATGTTTCTATTATCACGGGAAAGGGCATTGGCAAAAGGACTGTAGGGCTTGGAAAGCCAAAAACTAATATTCGAAGCACGTTGTGGCTTCGGCTTCAGGTGTGTTTATGATTGAAAACTGCCTGTCAATTAACTCTACTTCCTGGGTACTAGATACCAGATCAGGATCTCATATCTGTAATTCATTACAGGCTTTGAAAAACCGTAGAGTTATCAAGGCGGATGATATGACTCTCAGGGTTGCTAACTGAATGAGCGTGGATGCTGTATCCGTAAGGGAATATCATCTAGGATTGACAAATGGGCAAATTTTGATTTTGCGTAACTATTTGTGTATACCAAGTCTGGCTTGTAATATCATCTCTGTATCTTTACTTTCTGAAGAAGGTTATGATTTTTCATTTGTAAGCGATGTCGTCCACATCCACCTTAATCAAAATTTGATTGGGTAAGGTACACTAGATAACTGTATATACGTATTAAATCAAGCTCAGGTTTTCAACGTCCAGAACACACTCAAAAGAAAGTCTCCAGAATTAAATCAGGCATTCTTATGGCATTATAGACTGGGTCACATCAATGAAACACGATTGACAAAGTTACATAAAAAGGGATATTTGGATCCGTTAGAATATATGTCTTATGCAACTTGTCAATCATGTCTCAAAGGAAAGATGGCAAAGACTCCGTTCACTGGATACGGAGTAAGAGCCAGCGAGCTCTTGGGACTTATACACAGCAATGTGTGTGGTCCAATGTCTACACATGCAAGAAGTGGTTATTCCTACTTCATTACGTTTATGGATGATTTCTCAAGGTATGGACATGTATTCTTGATGAAACATAAATCCAAGGCCTTTGAGAAATTTCGTGAATACAAGAATGAAGTGGAAAAAATAAAACAGGCAAAAGTATCAAAACACTTAGATCTGATCGGGGTGGTGAATACTTAAGTGCCGAATTCCTGGATTATTTTAAAGAGAATGGAATTCTCTCTCAGCTTACTCCTCTATACACACCTCAACACAATGGTGTATAGGAAAGGTGGAACTGAACCTTGTTGGATATGATATGTTCCATGATGAGTAACGTTGAGTTACCACGATCCTTCTAGGGTTATGCACTAGAATCAGCTGCATATCTTTTGAACAAGGTTCCTACTAAGTCAGTGCCTACCACACTATATCAGATGTGGAGTGGGAAGAAACCTTATCTTAAATATCTAAACATATGGGGATGTCAGGCTTTTGTAAAAAAGCAGTATGCAGACAAAATCGAGGTACGCTCAGTACTGTGTAAGTTTGTGGGATTCCCAAAGAACTCCAGGGAGTATCTTTTCTATTACGCGGAGGAACAAAAGATTTTTGTTTCTCGGCATGCCCACTTTTTGGAGACTCAATTTCTTGAAAAAGAAATAAGTAGCAGCGCAATAGAACTAGAAGAAATTCCAGAACCACAAGCTATTACTGAAAGTATGGTGGAACCGGAAGTTGCGAAAGAACCAGACATCCCTACGCCACTCCGCAGGACTAGTAGGAAGTCTCATCCGCTCGAGAGATATTACAGTTTTCTCATTGACGGGGATGGAGAGGATTGCATCATCGACGATGATGAGCCAACTAGTTTCCAACAAGCCATTAGAAGCAGAGACTCGGTAAAACAGCTGGATGCAATGTGGACCGAAATGGAGTCCATGTACACAAACAAAGTATGGACTTTGGACATTGCTCCAGAAGGGGTAAAACCCGTAGGCTGAAAATGGATCTTCAGAAAGAAGATTGGTGTAGATAGTGTTAGTGATATGTATGCTCTAGAGGCCATTATTGTATGATATAGTGGATGCTTGGATATATATATGGAGGAATTTCTTGTTCGACATGATAGTATGCTATTTGGTTGCCTTTATCATAACATGTTCACTGGTATTATTATATTGTCTCTCATATACATGTTGATAAAACCCTTAGGATATAGGATTGACTACCAGGACAATGATACGGATCATACTACTGGGACCTGGTTAGTCTACAAGCACATCCTTCAATTGTTCCTAGTCGAGGGAATATCGAGACCGGGTATCGATATTCCAGAGTAGACTAGTGTGTATGTTTCTTGACCCTGTATGGGGCAATGGTTAATCCCATATCCATTAGTGTTTGACATCAAAGATTGTACACATGTGCTCATTAGAGAATGGGTACACTGAACAGGACTCGCCGAGAATTCCTAGATGGTACTATACCTATCGTCAGATAGCAGTTCTCTGGAGACACTGGTACAAGTTAGTCTGTAGACCCGAGATCGTTATGGAGTCTTGTGAGGTTCCCACTGTGCTTTGATTTCCTCCCTACCATGGCTCAAAGAATTCATGCAAACGGGTGGATTTTGGGTACAGTCCCGAGTCACATGGAGGCAATGAGCGATAGGAGGAGTTTTGTCTCTCCCGGTATAGGGAGTTGATGTTGTGCTATACTCGATTGGCTATAATATGACGTCCCTGGCCAAGGCCGGTAAGTGTTATCAGTAGTTTCTCGTACCGTTATAGGCCACACATCGGCATGACTTATCAAGTTATTGGGATCTGACGATTCCACCCCCAGACTCAATATGCGACATATCAGACGAAGAGACCGGACTGTACGGTAAGTGTTACCTATAACCTTCATGGGAGTTTCGACAAGCTTGCTTGTTGATCTTCTATTCGCTCAATACCTGTGTAGACGTTACGTCCAGCTAATACCGCTGACGGCTTATGGGTAACTGATGTGATCATTACCTACTGCTGGCGTATTAACGAGTCTTTAGAGTCCCACACAGAAGTTTCCAGGTTCAAGCAAAACGAAGTAGGGCACATATGCTGATATGTGTGAGGGCCTGATTAAATACGAGTATGTGATACCGTATTCTAATCTGGCGGTTATTTGTTATCAGTTAGGTTATATGTGATATAACCGGATAATTGAATCAAGTGTTGATTTGATAATGTGATATACAGATAAATTATATTAGTCGGTTATATATGATTTAACCGGATTATTAAATCAAGTGTTGATTTAATAATACGATATATATTTATATTTGATATAATTATATATTAACTAATATTATTAGCTCACTAATTATTCTTCATAATATATATATTAATATATATATGATATATACATATATATTATATGAAGCATGACAAGGATTTTCTACTTTTAGAAAATAGAAAATGAGGTGGAAAATGGGGAGACTTTTTTTGTGGAATGGGCAAGCATGGCTTTGTTATTTATTTTATTCATTTGCTTGCACTATTGAAGCATGGTTACAATTTTTAATGGTTAAAAATTGTATGCTTCAATAATGTGTGAGCTATGTGAGCCATCCTAGATGATTCTTCACTTCACAAGAAGTATTTTCTTTCTTGAACTCATGTTTGATGTGTTTCTCTCTAGCTCTCTCCATCCTCCTCCTCACCTCTTTCAAGCTCAATCCCTCACATGAATTATGAAACCTTGAGCTTGTGAGAACCTTAGTGAGCAATCATAACCCCTACTTCACCATCCTACATTAGATTAGCGCTTTAGTGTAGTGTGTTTCCTTCACTAAAGAGTTTAGTGAAGAGGTAGCTTGGATTAGCATACTTCGGATAGATCATCTTCGGCATGAAGGTCATCGAAGGAAGTAGGAAGTTCGTTCAACCTTCAAGTGGAGTCTAGTGGAGTCACGTGGACTACTACACGGAGCATAGGAAAAGAAGGACACGGTCTACAAAGGTTGTAGCCATCCATCTCTTAGATATAGTTTGTTATAACATCTTGTAAACCCTAATCATCTAGTTTAAGATCTTGGTTAGTGTTGATTAGCACCCCTAATTTTTTTAAATTGGCATGCTTGATGCTAGAAAAACCCAGTGGTGATGCTAACATACACTTTCATGGTATCAGAGCCAAAGCTAGAAGATTATACGACGTAGTTAGAATTACGAAAACAAAACAACTCCGAAACTGAAACCCTAATCACCAAGTTTCTGTCGATTTTTAAATGGAATCTGAAATTTTTTTAAACAAGTACATAATGTTATATGTGATGTAACTAGAACACCAGAGAAATTTAAGGCCAAAACTCCAACAGTGACCCAGCAAGATTGCTCTTTTGACCGGCCTCGCTGGCCCCCTTGCTTCAATTTGTCTCTAATTTGTTTGGTGTTCTGTAGTCTTGCTTTTAGGGTTTCAGGTTATGTTTGATTAGCCCAAAATTGCATGTAATGTTAATTTTGTTAAGGGTTAATACGGAGTGTTTCGTAGTCATAATTTTTACATAGTTTCGGGTTTAAGTTTGATATGTGATACGGTAGTTGGAATCCATATTAAATTAGTTTTGTGAAAACTAGTTTGTTTGTAAATCTAGCATGTTAGTCTCTCTTGATCGATTGCCATGAAGTTTCGATTCGGATCCAAACTCCGTCCCAATCGTGTATCGTACAAGAGTACTCGCTAGATAACTTTACTAAGTAGCCACACCCCATAGCCCCAACCAAGTGACTTTAGAAAACCCCATTGCCAAAAGCATCCACTCGGGTGCTCACGGCCACGGTGTTCCGCCTAAGAGCACTTGGTCGACGGCATCGGGGGTGCGGCCATCTACTAAAGTTCCCGATGAGTATTCGATCGGTTAGTCGGGAATCTTGTTGAATTACTCAACTAAGTTATTGAAAAGTGTTTTCAATTTGAGAATAAAATGCAAGGTTATAGGGTTAGGCATGAAATTCGGAATAAGAGATATTCCGGGTTTATGATGTCTAAGGAAATACGGATTCTAATTATTATAGTTTTTCATTTCTTTTCTGCGACCGTAAGTATAATATGTGGGGTATCCCAAATCTCGTTGTTATATGTCAACGGAATTTGGGATACGCGTATTTATTTAAGTTGATAACATGTGATGTTATGTGTTGCTGTGATATGTTATATTGGATCGTCGTGAATGAATAGCCAGGGGTTTTATGTGAGATGAGATTTTTTCAATTTTCATTCATGTAAAAAAAATTGTATGTAATATTCTTTATTGGGACACTTATGGGTTGAGGATGATGTCACCATTGATGTATATTATTTACTTTTCCACATTAGGATAGACCCAAGACGGGGAGCACAAGTAACCGGGTTCTAGAGTCCAGTAGGAGACCATCTCGAGGAGTCGAGACCGAGTCTCCTAACTCTAGAATTGGCAGGGTTGCTTACTGCTCTCGTAGGGGTCTAGGGATGTGGGTTTAGCTATTCATCACGACTGTGGAATTCATGCTTTTCATTACTGGCTGAATTTAAAACAAGGACCTCCTACTATATCCAATATTTCATATGTTGACTTCTGCTGCATGGTTCTATGATGTGATCATATAACTGTGTGAGATGAATGCTATATATGATATATATATAATAAACATTGCTTATGTTTTGCACCCGCGCTAGTCCAGCTCCCGCTCTGCCGTTAGTTAAGTAACCTAACGGTGCATGACGGGCCCCGTGGCGAATGCGGATGGCATAAGCATACGTTTTATTTTCGTTTCATTTTCTGTGATGTTTAGGAAACATTAAATGATGGGACTTCATTAATGAGAGTAATGAAAAGAAAAGAAACATAAAGTTGTAGAATCAAAATTTTCAAAAAAGTAACTCTAGTTTTTGCTTTGCATAGTAGTATTTCTTGATGAATATCCAACACCTCATTCGATGAGGAAAGAGTCGAGATCCCTTCACCGGGAGTGATTTCTTTAGCAAAACTAGCAAATGCTACAACTTACTTAGTTTATCATCATAGCTTCTGTAGTTTTTGCTTTGTATAGTGGTATTCCTTGATGAATATCCAGCACCTCATTCGATGAGGAAAGAACCGAGATCCCTTCACCGGGAGTGACCTCTTTAGCAAAAGCTAGTAAAAGCTATTCGGTTTGTTTTTGAAAACTACTCGATTTTAAAAGCGGAGCTTAAACAACTCCTTTTCAAAATCACTAGATTCAACAACGATATCAAGTTCATTACGTTAATGGTTTTCTTAAAAACTAGCTGTAGCCCTCCGTCATTTAAGATAAGTACTATTTAGTATTCGTGCTGCGTGATAATAGACAAGGCATAGTGTGCGGTAGCTGATTAGTGCTTATCTGACGCATGTGATGCAATTGGATTAGCGTAGTCGTACGGCTTTATTGGTCATAGTTAAGGGTCGTATGGGTGGGTTTAATTCAATCACGAAATGACGAACTTGGCTAGCGCTTATGATTTGTTTGTAGGGTTCCTAGGCACTCTTGTGAGGGTTCATAAGGCATCAAACATGCCTGAATAAAATTTTAGATGTGCCGAATAACCCAAAGCCGGGATCTTTGCTAGATTATTAGGGTTTAACATGCAAGTAAACATCTTTACTACTAAGTGTGATGGATTACAACCTTTGTAGTCCGCTCCTTCGCTTCATAAGCTCTGAGTAGAAGTCCCTTCGCCGCGATCCATGATCTCCCAGACTCAAGAGAGGCTCCACGACTAGAACGATCCATGCTAGCTTGTAGTGTAACGTTTCTCCGATGATCTACGTCGAAGTTGCTATAACTCAAGCTCTCTCACTCTAAAGAGGTGAACACCATAATCTAATGGGCTAGATTAGATGAGGATGATGGAGTAGTATTTATGCTATCTTTTTATATCAATTTCTCACAAGAAATCATCACAAAATGAATAACTAGTGAGCTATCTCAAAGCTCAAGAGAGAAGAAGATGATGGAAAAAGAGTTAATCCTTTTGTGATGAATAATAGAAATGAATATATGATTGATTATGGAACCATGGTCAAGGATGACAAGGTTAACCTTTGTAAAGAATAAACTAGGGCTAGGGTTTGGTTAGGTTAAAGAATGAGTCATAAGATAATATCAAACATAATATCTTACACTTGACAAAAGGAAAGCTTCTTGATGGTGCAAGAAGGAGCTAACCCTAATCAAACCCTAACCCTGCTTAATCTCCACTAATCAAGTTCCATTATTAATCATGTCATGTCACAATAATATATATCACATATATATTATATATTTGCAACAAAAGAAAATAATACAATTAACATATATCGCATATATATCAATGTGTTATCCGGTGAGAAAATGAAATAATAAAGCGATCCAATATTAGATAATGTAATACAATATATCATATATATTATTAAACATTAAATCATCGAATCAACACTTGATCCGACGATCCGGCTATATCGAATATAACTGACTAATATATCATATACCGATTCATCGAATCAACACTTGATCCGATTACCTGGTTCATATCTAAATTTCGCGAGAATATAATACGGTATCTCATATCGCATTATCCTCGGTCCTGCGCATATCACATATGTTCCTCTACTCCGTTTTGCCTGAGCCAAGAAACCTCTGCGTAGGACTCTAAAGAATCGTCAATATGTCGGTAGCAGGTGATGATCATATCAAACACCCACAAGCTGCAAGCGGTCAGCTAAATGTAACAGCCATCCAGGTATTGAGCGATCAGAAGATCAACAAGCTAGCCTGTACATTCTCCTGTGAATCCAATCAGTAACACTCCCGTACAGTCCGGTCTCTTCGTTCGATATGTCACATATCAAGTCTAGGGGTGGTATACGTCAGACCCCAGTAACCGATAAGTCGTGTCGATGTGAGGCTCATAACGGGTCGAGAAACTAGTGGTAACACTTACCAGTAAATCTCTATATCAGCTTTGGCCAGGGACTTCCAGTTATAGCCAATCGAACACAGCACAACATCAACTCCCTATACCGGGAGAGACGAATCCCCTCCTATCGCTCATTGCCTCCATGTGATTCGGGAATGCACCTAAAAGCCACCGTTTTGCACGCCCTCTTAGACGTGGTAAGGTGGAAATCAAAGCACAGTGGGAATCACACAAGACTCTATGACGATCTAGGGTCTACAGACTACCTTGTACCAGTGTCACCGGAGAACTGCCATCTGACGTTTGGTATATCACTATCTGGGAGTTCTCGGCGAGTCCGTCCAGTGTACCCAGTCTCCACTGAGCACCCGTACACCATCCTTGATGTCAAACACCAATGGATATGGGATCATCCATCGCCCATCATATGGGTCAAGATGCGTATACGCTAGTCTACTCTTGTGTAACGATGCCCTGTCTCGATATACCCTCGACTAGGAACAGTTATAGGATGTACTTATCGACTACTCTGGCCCCAATAGTATGATCTCATCGTAGTCCCAGTAGTCGAGTATAGATCCTAAGGGCTTTATCAACATATGAGAGAAAGACAGTAAACTAATACAAGTCAACATGTTAAGATAAAGGAAAACCAAATAGCATACTATCATGACGAGCAAGAAAGTCCTCTCTATATATATCTAAGCATCCATTATAATATACATCATATGTACAACAATGGCCTCTAGGGCATATACATAACTAACAATCTCCCACTTGCACTAAGGCCAGCTGCTGTAGTATCTCATACCTAGCATCCCGAATAATCTCTCAAACTGTATCTGGGGAATGGCCTTCGTGAGTGGATCAGCAGTGTTGTCCTTCGTATCTACTCTCCTGACCTCGATCTCCCAGCGATCAACTATCTCCCTAATCAGGTGATACCGCCTCAGAATATGTTTGGACTTCTGATGGGATCTGGGTTCCTTGGCCAAAGCCATGGCTCCATTGTTATCGCAATACAAAGGTATTGGATGCTCAATGGATGGAACCACACCAAGTTCACTAATGAACTTCTTTATCCAGACAGCCTCTTTGGCAGCATCGTTGGCAGCGATGTATTCAGCTTCCATCGTCGAGTCTGCAACGGTATCCTGTTTGGAGCTCTTCCAACATATCGCCCCTCCATTGAGGGTAAAGACAAATCCCGAGTGCGACTTAGAGTCGTCCTTATCACTTTGGAAGCTGGAATCGGTAAAAGACTCCACCTGGAGTTATACGTCACCATACACCAAGAACATCTCTTTAGTCCTTCACAAGTACTTGAGAATGCTCTTCACAGCTGTCCAGTGACTCTCTCAAGGATCTGCTTGATACCGACTCACTACACGTAGTGAGTATGCTACATCGGGTCTGGTACATGGCATCGCATACATGATAGAGCCTACTTCCGAAGCATAGGGTATCCCTTGCATGCGAGCTCTCTCCAAATCAGTCTTGGGAGACATCTCTTTGGAGAGAGTGAGTCCATAGATCGTGGGTTGGTTCCTACGCTTGGATTCTTCTATATTAAACCTCTTTAGTATAGTGTCAATGTACATGGATTGGGACAATCCCTGTATCCGTTTAGATCTATCTCTATAGATCATGATTCCCAATATGCGGGAGGCATCACCTAGATCTTTCATCAAGAATCTTTGTGATAAGAAGAGCTTGACTGATTGCAGCATAGGAATATCATTTCCTATCAAGAGTATGTCGTCCACGTACAATACGAGGAAGAAAACCTTACTCTCTTCTACTTTCTTATAGATACAAGGTTCATCTATATTTTTGATGAAATCAAACTCTTTGACTACAACATCAAAACAGATGTTCCAACTCCGCGATGCTTGCTTTAACCCATATATGGATTTAAGCAGCTTGCACACCTTTCCGCTGCTCCCACTATCTATGAAGCCCTCTGGCTGAGTCGTGTACACGCACTCTTCTAAATCACCGTTTAGAAAAGCGGTCTTAACATACAATTGCCAGATCGTAGTCGTGGTATGAAGCAATGGCAAGTAAGATCCGGATGGACTTAAGCATAGCCACTGGAGAAAAGGTTTCGTCATAATCCACACCTGGTCGTTGACGAAAACCCTTTGCTACAAGTCTAGCTTTGAAAGTCTCAACTTTTCCATCTACACCAAATTTCTTTTTAAAGATCCACTTTCTCCCAATGGGTTTTACCCCTTCAGGAGCATTTTCCAAAGTCCATACCTTGTTGGTGTACATGGATTCCATCTCAGATCGCATTGCAACCAGCCATTTCACAGAGTCACCACTTGTGATAGCCTGCTCGAAACTAGTCGGGTCATCATCTTCCATGATGCAATCCTCGCTTCCACTATCAATGAGAAAACCGTAGTATCTCTCAGGTAGATGAGAAACCCTACTAGATCGGCGGAGAGGCTGGGGTTCGTCGGGTACTACTGAATCATCTGGTTCCAACAAATCATCAATTGTAGTTTGTGGTGCTGGAACCTCTTCCAGCTCTACCTCTTTGCTACTAATTTCTTTTGCAAGAAATTCCTTTTTCCAAAAAGGTGGCATGTTGAGCAACAAACACTTTTTGTTCCTCAGCGTGGTAGAAAAAATATCCTTGAGAATTCTTTTGATATCCCACAAACTTCCAAAGAACTGATCGTGCCTCGAGTTTGTCCGGATTTTTCCTTTTGACATAGGCCGGACAACCCCATATCTTAACTCGTTTAAAATATGGTCTCTTTCCACTCCATATCTCATATGGTGTGGTAGGTACAGATTTTGACGGAACTAGATTCAATAGGTATATGGCTGTCTCAAGCGCATACCCCCAGAAGGAAATAGGTAACTCAGCATCGCTCATCATAGAGCGCACCATATCTAATAGGGTGTGATTCCTCCGTTCCAATACACCGTTGTGCTGTGTGTATAAGAAGGAGTAAGCTGAGAGAGAATCCCATTCTCTTTTAGATAATCTAGGAACTCATTGCTTAAGTATTCACCTCCTCGATCAGATCGAAGAATCTTAATACTTTTGCCCATTTGGTTCTCTACTTCGTGCTTATATTCTCTGAATTTCTCAAAAACTTCAGACTTGTGTTTCAACAGGAACACATGCCCGTATCTAGAGAGATCGTCAGTGAATGTAATGAAGTAGGAAGAACCGTTCCTGGCGTGTGTAGATATAGGACCGCATACATCACTATGTACCAGTCCTAAGAGTTCCGTAACTCTTTCTCCGTGTCCACTAAACGGAGTTTTGGTCATTTTTCCTTTAAGACATGAATGGCAAGTATCATAAGATGATAATTCGAATGAATTCAAATATCCATTCTTATGTAACTTAGCTAGCCGTGTCTCATTGATATGGCCAAGTCTACAATGCCACAAGAAGGATTCGTTCATTTCTGAACTTTTCCTCTTGTGTGTGTTTTGTATATTGAGGACTGTATTTTGATTGAGAATGAATATGCCATTATGTAACGAGCCTGATGCAATCAACTTTTGATTTAGGAAGATGTTCATAACATTATCCTGTATTACAAAATTATATCCTTCTTTACTTAATAAAGAAACTGATATAATGTTGCAAATCATGTTAGGTATATAATAGCACTCATTCAGAATCAGTGTATTACGACTTGGTAACACTAGGTGATATTCGCCAACTGCTTTGGCTGCAATACTTGCACCATTCCCTACTTGAACGGAATGATCCCCTTTTCCCAGTTCTCTACCTTTACGTAGCCCATGTAACAATTTACATATGTGGGATCCTGATCCGGTATCTAATACCCAGGATGTAGGGTGAACTGAGAAACAGTTCTCAATAACTAACACACCCGAAGAAGGTGCATCAACATGCATGTTCTCCGTTTGGGCGGCTTGAGAATCTAGATATTCTCCTGTTTCCTGTTCAATCTTATAACTCTTATAAGAAAGAACGGAACCAACGTTCCCTGCTCAGTATAATAAGCGGGTTCAGTCAATACATCCATATTATTATCTTGATTATGGCCTGACATGGTCGCTACCTGGAGAGAGAGAGAAGAAAACACTTTAGCGTATACTCTTGCAAGATTAGATTGGTTATTATCTTATCTAATCAGGATATCTCCCACTATTTTTATCAAATCTACCTTCAAACCCTAAAAGGTAAGATTAGCCGGGATTAATTACATCCTACAATTTCGTCAATCTTTCAGCCAGATCAGTGTCGGTACTTTGAGGGAGGTTCCCCGTGCTTTCGCACAGACCTAATTAAAATAAACCTCGTTTTCCCATAGGCGTAACCCCGTTAACACTTTTCGAGACACCTACTTGATCGGCTAATTGTCCTGTGTAAAACTCTCCCAGGAGTAACTCTTACTCACAGTGGGTATCGGGATCCAACTATCTCATAGGAGGTATGCAATCTCATTGTAAATTTCAACACTTGAAATTCCCGATAATATTTTGCACCTAGTGATCTATGACCTTGACTAAGTCAACAAACCATAAATCGCAAGCCAAGTTCAACCCGTATATTTTCCGATTGAATTAAACCCACCCGTACGACCCTTGACTGAGTCAACAAGGCCGTACAACTACCCTAATCCAATCACATCTCATGCTTTAGCAGATAAACAATTTTTAGCTAACGTACACTACGTCTTGACTAAGTCAACAAACATAGCACGAATACTAAATAATATCTATCTGAAATGACGGAGGGCTACGCAGGTTTTTCAGAAAACCTTTAGCGTAATGAACTTGATATCGTCGTAGAATCAAGTGAATTTTGAAAAAGGAGTGTTTTTGAGGCTTTTTCTAGTTTCGCTAAAGAGGTCACTCCCGATGAAGGGATCTTGGCTCTTTCCCTATCAAATAAGGTGCAGGATATATCATATATACCGCTATGCAAAGCAAGAACTATATAAGCTGTCAAAAACTAAACCGTGAGTTTGTAGCATCTGCCAGTTTCGCAAAAGAGGTCACTCCCGGTGAAGGGATCTCGGCTCTTTCCTCATCGAATAAGGTGCAAGGTATATCATATATACCGCTATGCAAAGCAAAACTGTAGCTACCCTTTTTATAAAGTTTTAATTCTACAACATCTTTTAGGTTTCTTTTCTTTTTATTAATCACATTAATAAAATCCCATCAGCTTAAGCTTCCTAAGCATCACAGAAGAAACGAAAGCAGTAATATTTATATATCAGCATATATATATAGTATAAGCATTCGTCTCAGACAGTAATATGATCTCATCACAGAACATTGCAGCAGAAGAACATATATGAAATATTGGATATACTAGGATGTCCGTGTTTTCAATACGAGCCTGTATAAAACACGGATTCCACGGTCGCGACGAATAGCCAAACCCACATCCCAAGACCCCTACGAGAGCGGCAAGTAACACTGCCAATTCTAGGGTTAGGAGACCCGGTCTCGACTCCTCGAGATGGCCTCCCACTGGACCCTATAACCCGGTAACTTGTGCTCCCCTCCTTGGGTCTACCTAATGCGGAAAAGTAAACAATATACACTGGTGACATCAACCTCATCCCGGAAGTTCCCCAATAAAAGATTATTACATACAAATGAATTTTACATGAAAGAAAATAAAAACCCTCATCTCACATAAAAACCCCGGCTATTCAGAACACGACGATCCAATATAACATATCACAGCAACACATAATATCACATATCATCAACGTAAGTAAGTATGCATACACCGATCGTCGTTGATATATAGCAACGAAAACCGGCAATACAACTACATACTACACTTACGGTCACAGAAAAGAAATTGTAAAACTACAATATTTGGAATCCACAATCACTTTAGACATCGTAAATCCGAAATATCACATACTTCGCATTTCATGCCTAACTATATAAATTCTACATATTGTATCACATTCGAGATAAATAGACAGTATTAAACATTCCGAACAGATAATCAAATACCAAAAATTTCCTAAATAGCTCAACAATTTAGCGGAGTTCAAATAATCCCAGAATATATCACAGTACCGGTGATCCAGCCGTAGAAGGGTCAAGCCAACGCCTCACATGTGGCACGCCGTACTGCCCCAAACCCTAAGGTTTAGAGGCAGTTCAAGACGGTCACATAATCGAGTTAAGGTTTGTTTTCTTCTAGAGGGTCCACCGCGTTACTTGCACATTTTTCCGAAAGATTTAAACCCGATAAAAATTCAACACTTGAAAGTTTTTCGTGCCGGGAAAAAGTGAGTTAATGATATCCGCTCGAACATTTTAACAGTTTCTAAATATCCGGAAAACATAACAAAATTAAATTTTCCGATCGAATCAACGATTACAAAATAAACCCCAGAACACTCAACACTTGAGTCATAATAAAAAAATACCCAGAAAATATATAAACAGTAGAGGGAATTACTGTGAAAACAGAAGTGTCAAATCAAACATTACTGCCGCGGATCTACGGTCCAAGCATGGTATGGCCGTGGTTCCGCGGCGATCCATACGGATGACGCCATCGTTTTTCACAGTTATTCTTGAAATTACCTGCTGATTTTTTTAGGTATTTTTAATTCAGAAAAATCCTAGTTTTTTAAAAATTATCCAGAGAAGGGTTCATTTCGTAGTTTCGGGGTTCGTTCAGAGTTTTAACTTCGTATACACATCGCTTAATGTTCTAGCTAGGCTATGATACCACTGTAGGGTTCCTAGGCACTCTTGTGAGGGTTCATAAAGCATCAAACATACCCGAATAAAATTTTAGATGTGCCGAACAACCCAAAGCTGGGATCTTTGCTAGATTATTAGGGTTTAACATGCAAGTAAACATCTTTACTACTAAGTGTGAGGGATTACAACCTTTGTAGTCCGCTCCTTCGCTTCAGAAGCTCCGAGTAGAAGTCCCTTCGCCGTAATCCACGATCTCCCGGACTCAAGAGAGGCTCCACGACTCGAACGATACATGCTAGCTTGTAGTGTTCCGTTTCTCCGATGATCTACGTCGAAATTGCTATAACTTAAGCTCTCTCACTCTAATGAGATGAACACCCTAATCTAATGGGCTAGATTAGATGAGGATGATAGAGTAGTATTTATTCTATCTTTTTATATTAATTTCTCACAAGAAATCATCACAAAATGAATAACTAGTGAGCTTTCTCAAAGCTCAAGAGAGAAGAAGATGATGGAAAAAGAGTTAATCCTTTTGTGATGAATAATAGAAATGAATATATGATTGATTATGGAACCAAGGTCAAGGATGACAAGGTTAACCTTTGTAGAGAATAAACTAGGGCTAGGGTTTGGTTAGGTTAAAGAATGAGTCATAAGATAATATCAACCATAATATCTTACACTTGACAAAAGGAAAGCTTCTAGATGGTGCAAGAAGGAGCTAACCCTAATCAAATCCTAACCTTGCTTAATCTCCACTAATCAAGTTCCATTATTAATCATATCAAGTCACAATAATATATATCACATATATATTATATATTTGCAACAAAAGAAAATAATACAATTAACATATATCGCATATATATCAATGTATTATCCGGTGAGAAAATGAAATAATAAAGCGAGCCAATATTAGATAATGTAATACAATATATCATATATATTATTATACATTAAATCATCAAATCAACACTTGATCCGAC
Organism: Agapanthus africanus; assembly: GCA_030015575.1. Classification (NCBI taxonomy): domain Eukaryota; kingdom Viridiplantae; phylum Streptophyta; class Magnoliopsida; order Asparagales; family Amaryllidaceae; genus Agapanthus; species Agapanthus africanus. Next base: position 486,990,782 of record CM057339.1, on the reverse strand, counting down.
GATCCGGCTATATCGAATATAACCGACTAATATATCATGTACCGATTCATCGAATCAACACTTGATCCGATGACATGGTTCATATCTAAATATCGCGAGAATATAATACGGTATCTCATATCGCATTATCCTCGGTCCTGCGCATATCACATATGTGCCTCTACCCCGTTTTGCCTGAGCCAAGAAACCTCTGTGTAGGACTCTAAAGAATCGTTAATACGCCGGTAGTAGGTGATGATCATATCAAACACCCACAAGCTGCAAGCGGTCAGATAAACGTAACAGCCACCCAGGTATTGAGCGATCAGAAGATCAACAAGCTAGCCTGTACGTTCTCCTGTGAATCCAATCAGTAACACTCCCGTACAGTCCGGCCTCTTCGTCTGATATGTCGCATATCAAGTCTAGGGGTGGTATACGTCGGACCCCAGTAACCGATAAGTCGTGTCGATGTGAGGCTCATAACGGGTCGAGAAACTACCGGTAACACTTACCGGTAAATCTCTATATTAGCCGTGGCCAGGGACTTCCAGTTATAGCCAATCGAACACAGCACAACATCAACTCCCTATACCGAGAGAGACGAATCCCCTCCTATCGCTCATTGCCTCCATGTGATTCGGGACTGCACCCTAAAGCCACCGTTTTGCACGCCCTCTTGGACATGGTAAGGTGGAAATCAAAGCACAGTGGGAATCACACAAGACTCTATGACGATCTTGGGTCTACAGACTACCATGTACCAGCGTCACCGGAGAACTGCCATCTGACGTGTGGTATATCACCATCTGGGAGTTCTCGGGGAGTCCGTCCAGTGTACCCAGTCTCCACTGAGCACCCGTACACCATCCTTGATGTCAAACACCGATGGATATGGGATCATCCATCACCCATCATATGGGTCAAGATGCGTATATGCTAGTCTACTCTGGTGTATCGATGCCCTGTCTCGATATACCCTCGACTAGGAACAGTTATAGGATGTACTCATCGACTACTCTGGCCCCACTAGTATGATCTCATCATAGTCCCAGTAGTCGAGTATAGATCCTAAGGGCTTTATCAACATGTGAGAGAAAAATAGTAAACCAATACAAGTCAACATGTTAAGATAAAGGAAAACCAAATAGCATACTATCATGACGAGCAAGAAAGTTCTCTCTATATATATCCAAGCGTCCATTATAATATACATCATATGTACAACAATGGCCTCTAGGGCATATACATAATTAACATTGTTGACCATAGTTAAGGTCATAAGTTGCTAGGGGTAAAAATAGATATTGGGGATTTCAAGTGTTGAAATTTGCAATGAGATTGCATACCTTCTATGAGATAGTTAGATCCCGATACCCACTGCGGGTAAGAGTTACTCCTGAGAAATTTTTCCACTTTACAATTAGCCGATCCATTAGGTATCTAAGAAAGGTGTTAACGGGATGATTCCCCTGCGGAAACGTGGTTATTTAATTAGTTCCATGCGAAAGCATGGGGAAACTCCCTCGAAGTACCAATACCTGTCTGGCCGAACTATTGGCGAACTTGTAGGGTGTAATTAATCCCGGCTAATCTTAACTTTTAGGGTTTGAAGGAAGATTTGATAAAAACAGTGGGTGCCATCCTAATTAGATAAGATAATAACCAATCTATTCTTGCAAAGAGCGCACGCAAAAGTGATTATCCTTCTCTCTCTCCTGATAGCGACCAATGATATGCCTAAATCAAGATAATAATAATATAGATGTATTGACCGAACCCATTTATTATACTGGGCTAGGTTCCGCTCTATCTTATGATTTTCATAATTCTGAGCAAGGAATAGGGGAATATCAGGATTCCCACGCTACCCAAACGAAGAATAAGCACGTTGATGCATCGCCTTCGGGTGTGTTCCTAACCGAGAATTATTTCTCAGTTTTCTCTACGTCCTGGGTATTGGATACCGGCTCAGGATCCCACGTATGTAATTTGTTATATGGGCTAAGTAGAGGTAGAGAACTAGGAAATGGTAATAAGTCTCTAGTAGTAGGGAATAGTGCAATTGTTGCAGCCAAAGCAGTTGGCGAATATCACCTTGTATTACCAAGTGGTGACAAAATGATTCTGAGCGATTGTTATTTCGTACCAAAAATATTGTGAATACTTTCCTAAATCAAGTGATGATTGGGTATGGTATATTGTATAACGGTATATACATTCTAAATCACAAAACAGTTCTAAGTATACAGAACACACACAAGAGGAACAGTTCAGAAATGAACAAAGCCTTCTTGTGGCATTGTAGACTAGGTCATATCAACGAGACAAGACTAGCTAAGTTGCATAAAGATGGATATATGAATCAGTTTGAATTTATATCTTATGAAACTTGCAACTCATGTCTCAAAGGTAAAATTGTAAGTCGATGTTAGACAACCCACATGATGCAGGGAGGCGGAATAGGTAAAACAATAATTTTGTTTAAACTAACATCGACTAATTTTACGGATCTTTGATAAACCCTAACTAACAACTATATAGAAGTGATTAGCTACTATGATAGATGATTACACCTAATGAATCAAGTCCTTCTTGTTCTCGTTGATCACCTCCTCGTCGGCCTCCTCGATGTGATAGAAGATCCACCCGAGAGCTACGTCTCCAAGCTTTAACCTCTCACTTGAGGTAACTAGGTGACTATGAGTGCTAATCAAGGTAACCTAGAGGATATAGAAGAGGATTAGGGATCTATTAGTCTTGCTAACCCTTGGATCTCAGCACATGAGAGGTTAGGGTTATTTCTTTGAAGAGAGAGAGCTTGACGAGAGAGAAGGTGTGAGTGAGAATGATAATGAATTATAACTCATTTGTGAATATATATGAAGCATGATAATTATTAAATGAATAACATAATAATAATATCAACCATGCTTCATTAACTCTCTTTGGGTGAATCATCTCATGATTCATTAAGCAATAAATGCTTCATTAACTCATTTGGATGAATCACACCAAAAGTCACTAATCCATTTAATGCAAATTCCACCTAAGCCTCCAACTCATCAATCTTCTAAAAGTTTCTCGACTAATTATGAGAATGCCCCTCCCATCCGTGAAAACACGGAAATACTGAGACTGTATAAATCCAATAATCCAATACTAGAATCTGGCTTAAACCAAAGCCTGCTAGTATAAACTGTCCGAACATCGTACGTGCGTAAAAACACGTATGTGTCCGAACCCTATCATAAAACCATACGACCTCTATATCGTTTCTCCTGAAGCAGGGAAACTCTCTGTGTGGGACACCAAAGACTCGACACTACGCTGGCAGTGGGTTTAACCACAAACTGCAAGCAGCACTAGCTGTACGTAATGGTCCCCAGGTAGATGTCGATAAGAAGGCCGATGAGGAAACCCATCCGAACTCTTACTGAGCCTGATGTGACAATCTCCGTACAGTCCGGTCTGTTCGTCTAAGACTATCGCATATCAGGCCTAGGGGCAGCAAGCGTCAGTCCCCTAAAATCTATATAAGTCGTGTCGGAGTGAAGCCCATTACACCTTGAGAAGCTACTGGAAAACCTACCAGTAAATCTCGTTTGCCCTAACCAGGGACTTTGCGTAATAGCTTTCCAAACACTGCGCGATATCAACTCCCAATACCGGGAGAGACGAATCCTATCTAATCGCCACTGCCTCCAAGTGCTTCGGGACTGCACCCAACTACTACTTGTTTGCATGACTCTTTTGAGCCGTGGTAGGGCAGCAATCTAAGAACAGAGGGACACACTCGAGACGAAGCAGCAGTGTCAAGTCTGCGGACTATGATGTACTCATGTCACCTGGGAACTGTTAACTGACTACGGGTATAATACCAACCAACAATTTCCTGCGAGTCCTGTCCGGTGTACCCGTAACCCAACGAGCACCTGTATACTATCTCCAGTACAACGTACTAATGGCTGTGGGACAGACCATTTCCCCTGCTGGGATGAGAAGCGTACACACTAGTTTACTCCGGAGTATCGATGCCCTGTCTCGATAATCCTACGACTAGAGACCTGAAAAAGGATGTGCTTGTAGACTACCCAACCCCCACTAGTGTGACTTCCATCACAACGCTGGTAGTCAAGCAAGATCTGAAGGGCTCTATCAATATGTATTCACGATATGCTAACATATACACATATTAAGATAGACCTAAATCAAGTAGCATACTAATATGTTGAGCGAGACTATTATTATAACTATGAATATCCCAAGCTTCCATTAAGTAATATACTAGTATGATACAATAATGGCCCCTAGGGCATATACACTAACAATCTCCCACTTGCACTAGGGCCATGTACTGGCGTATCGAAGACCTATCATCTCGAGTAGCCTCTCGAACTGAATCTAAGGTAAGGCCTTTATGAATGGATTTGCAGTGTTCTCCTCTGTAGAAACTCTCCGGACCTCGATCTCCTGGCGATCTATGATCTCCCTGATCAGGTGATAACGTCTTAAGATGTGTCTGGACTTCTAATGGGACCTGGGTTCCTTCGCTAAAGCTATAGCTCCATTATTGTCACAATACAGCGGTATTGGATCAGCAATAGTAGGAACCACCTGAAGTTCCGTTAGGAACTTCTTCATCCAGACTGCTTCTTTTACGGCATCGCTAGCAGCGATATACTCTGCTTCTATCGTCGATTCAGCAATGGCGTCCTGCTTGGACTCTTCCAGCACACCGCCTCTCCATTGAGGGTAAAGACATAACCTGACATGGACTTGGAGTCATCCTTGTCACTCTGGAAGCTGGAGTCAGCAAAAGCCTCGATCTGGAGGTTTTTTCTGCCGTAAACCAAGAACATATCCTTAGTCCTTCTCAGATACTTGAGAATGTTCTTTACTGCTATCCAATGCTTCTCCCCTAGGTCTGACTGATATCGACTTACCACGCTCAGTGCGTAAGCGACATCTGGTCTGGTGCACGACATCGCATACATTATAGAGCCTACCGCAGAAGCATAGGGTATAACTGACATGCGATCCCTTTCCAAATCAGTCTTGGGAGACATTTCTTTGGATAGGGTGATTCCATGACAAGCTGGTAAATTACCGCGCTTAGAATCTTCTATACTGAATCTTTTCAGTATAGTGTTGATATACCTCTACTGCGACAGTCCCAACATCCTCTTAGATCTATCACGATAGATCAGGATCCCCAGAATGTAAGAAGCATCACCCAGGCCTTTCATAGAGAACCTGTGTGACAAGAATCCTTTGACAGATTGTAGCATAAGAATGTCATTCCCTATCAATAGAATGTCATCCACGTACAAGACGAGGAATACGACAGTTCGTGCTACAATTTTACTATGTATACATGGTTCATCTGGATTTTTGATAAAGTCATATTCTTTGACCGTTTCATCAAAACAGATGTTCCAACTCCGCGACTCCTACTTTAGTCCATAAATGGACTTAAGTAACTTGCACCTTTCCCGCTGCTCCCACTCTGATTGAAACCTTCTGGTTGATCCATATAGACGCACTCTTCTAAATTACCATTTAGAAAAGCCATCTTTACGTCCATCTGCCAGATCTCATAATCATGGAAAGCGGCAATGGCAAGAAGGATCCGAATGGATTTGAGAATAGCCACTGGAGAAAAAGTTTCGTCATAGTCCAAACCAGGTCTTTGACGAAAACCCTTTGCAACAAGTCTAGCCTTATAGGTTTCCACCTGTCCATCTACACCAATCTTTTTCTTGAAGATCCATTTGCATCCTATGAGTTTTACCCCATCTGGAGCAAATTCCAAAGTCCATACTTTGTTGGTGTACATGGACTCCATCTCGGTCCGTATTGCATCCAGCCATCTTACCGAGTCGTCGCTCTGGATGGCCTGCTGGAAGCTAGTAGGTTCATCATTATCAATGACGCAATCCTCTCTATCCCCATCTATGAGAAAACCTTAGTATCTCTCAGGCGGATGAGATGGCCTACTACTCCTGCGGAGGAGTGCGGGAATATCCTGTTCTTCTTGAACTACTGGTTCTACCAAACTTTCAGTAGTAGTTTGTGGTTCTGGAATTTCTTCCAGTTCTATTGCGCTCCCACTTGTTTCCTTTTCTAAAAACTGCTGTTCTAGAAAATGGGCATTACGAGAAACAAAAACCTTTTGTTCCTCTGCGTAATAGAAGAAATACCCATTGAACTTCTTTAGATATCCCACAAACTTACACTGTACTGATCGTGACTCGAGTTTGTCCGCATGCTGCTTTTTAACAAAAGCTGGATATCCTCATATCTTCAGATACTGAAGATAGGTTTCTTCCTACTCCACATCTGATATGGCATGGTAGGCACAGTCTTGGTAGGAGTCCTGTTCAAAAGATATGCAGCTGATTCTAGTGCATAACCCCAGAAAGATCGCGGTAACTCAGCATTACTCATCATAGAACGTACCATATCCAATAGGGTTCCATTCCGTCTTTCCGATACACCATTATGTTGTGGAGTGTATGGAGGAGTAAGCTGAGAGAGAATTCCTTTCTCTTTTAGGTAACCCAGGAACTCGGCACTTAAGTATTCACCACCTCGAACAGATCTCAGTGTCTTGATACTTTTGCCAGTTTAGTTTTCTTCTTCATTCTTATATTCTTGGAATTTCTCTAAGGCCTCGGATTTATGTTTCTTTAAGAAAATGAATCCATACTGAGAGTAATTGTCCGTAAAAGTAATGAAATATGAAAAACCAGCTCTTGCATGTGTAGACATTGGACCACATACATCGCTGTGTATGATTCCTAAGAGCTCGCTCGCTCTTACTCCATGTCCAGTGAATGGAGTCTTTGTCATCTTTCCTTTGAGACATGATTGACAAGTTGTATAAGATTGATATTCGAACGGATCCAAATATCCTTCTCTATGTAACTTAGTTAATCTTGTCTCATTGATATGACCTAGTCTACAATGCCATAAGAAAGCCTTATTTATATCTGGAGACTTTCTTTTTAGTGTGTTCTGGACATTGAAAATCTGTAATTGGTTTAACACGTATATACCGTTATCTAGTGTACCGGACCCAATCAAACCATGATTAAGGTGGATATTAACAACATCGCTTACAAACGTGAAATCATATCCTTCTTTTGATAACAACGATATTGATATGATATTACACGTTAAACTAGGTACACAAAAACAGTTACGCAAAACCAAAATATGTCCACTCGTCAATCCAAGGTGATAATCCTCTACGGACACAGCACCCACGCTAGCTCCATTAGCAACCTGGAGGGTCATATCACTAACCTTCAGCACTCTACGGTTTCTCAGTGCCTGCAATGAATTGCATATATGAGATCCTGATCCAGTATCCAATACCCAGGAAGTAGAGTTGATTGACAGACAATTTTCAATTACAAACACACCTGAAGTCGAAGCCACAGCTTGCTTCGGGTCCTGCTTCTTGGCAATCCAAGCTTTGCAATCTTCCTTCCAATGGCCTTTCCTACGACAGTGGAAGCACTCGTCCTTTGCCACTACTGGCACCGCAACCTTTGTCTTTCCCTTAACTCCTATCTTACCAACACCACCTCTCGGTTTGGTAGCGGCCTTCTTTTTCCTTCCTTTGGCCCTTGCCTTGGACCCGGAAGAGGAAGCACCGCGAACAAACATAGTGGGTGTTTCCTTTGCTTTCTGCAAGGTGCCCTCTGCACTCCTCAACATGTTAAGGAGTTCTGGAAGCTCAACTTCCTTACCTTGAATGTTGAAATTCAAGATAAACTGGGCGTAGGTGGAAGGAAGGGACTGAAGAACCAAGTCTGTATATATCTCGTTCTTTAATGTTGTCCCGAGGTCCGTGAGCTCTTCTATATAGCCAATCATCTTAAGGACATGTTCTCCTACAGATGAACCGACGGCCAGCCTCGACTAAAACAAGTTCTTCGAGGTCTCGTATCTAGCTATACAAGATTGCTCTCCATACAAATCCTTGGTGTAGAGAAATATGGATTCAAGATCCATATTCTCGTGCCTCCTCTGATGTTCATTATTCATAGAGGCAAGCACGATGCATTTGGCCTTCGTACAATCAATCTCCCAGGTCTTGCGGATTTCCTTTTCCGCGACACTGGATTCTGGACCAAGGACAGCAGGTACCTTAGTAGTAAGGACATACCCCAATTTGTCATAAGTTATAGCGATCTTAACATTCCGGAACCAATCTTTATAGTTTGGCCCTGTCAAAATATTTTTATCTAATAGTAACTTAAGGCCTATCATGTTCTGGGTCGCTGCAAAGAGAGAGAGAGGGGACACTTTAGCATGATGCTCTTGTAAGTTTAGAGTGGTTTTTAGTTTATCTAAATAGGATGGCTCCCACTGTTTCTCGAATCCTTCCTCAAACCATAAATGAAGAACTAGTCAGGACTATTCTCACCATACAATACTTGCTTAACCGTTCAGCCAGGCCGGTGTCGGTACTTCGAGGGAGGTTTTACGACGCTTTCGTGAAGTTCCTTAATTAAATAACCACTTTTCTCTGGGGGCATAGCCCCGCTGACACCTTTCTCTACACCTACTTGGTTTATAGCATTGATCGTTAAGTGACAAATCTCCTGATGAGTAGCGGATACCACAGTAGGATCGGGATCCAAATATCATCGTGTGATAAAGCTGAAGAAATCCTACCAAAATTATCACACTCCAAATGGTATGCAACTCTTAGCAAATTTCAGTTTCTTTAGAAATTCCCGATATCAATTTCTGCCCCATGCTCTTATAACCTTGGCATTGGTCAAAATGTCATAAGTCACATGTCAAGTTCTATCCATCATTATCTTGTTAATTTGAACCCATCCGTACATACCCCTGATGTTGGCCAAATGATAATATGACTGTCCCAAACTAACTCATCTATCTATGCAACAAATGAATACCCAGCAGCTACCAAACACTATGCCTTGGCGTTGGTCAAAATACATAGCTTGAATACTACTGAATACCCAAATGAAATGACGGAGGGCTACGAATGGTTTTGGTGAAACCGTGAACGTAGTGAACTTGATATGATCGAAGGAACCTGATAGCTTTTAAAGGGAGTGGTTTAAGCTCCGCAATTTAAAAATATCATCTGTTTTTAAAATAACCGAGTGGTTTCTTTTAAACAGTTCCAGCGATTCAACTTTGGTTTATTTTCTTTGCATTAATATAATGCGTCCCATCAATTAACCTATCATTGCAGAAAACAACGAAAATACAACGTCTTCTTATACCATCCGCATTCGCCACTGGGTCCCGTCATTCACCCGTTAGGTTACTTAACTAACGACAGAGCGGGGGCTGGGCTAGCGCGGATGCAAAACACAAGCGACGCCTAATAGATATCATATATAGATATTGTACATTCGTCAGACGCAATAATAAGCATTCCAGATCATAGATGAACATATTGGATTTTCTACGAATCCGCATTCCTTTTGAGCCTGCAAAGAATGACGGATTACACAGTCGCGATGAATAGCCAAAACCCCACCCTAGACCCCTACGGGTACGGCAAACTACCCGTCAAGTACCCGAAGTGAAGTGGTCTCCCTCAACGACGTGAGTAGGCCACTAAACACTTCAAAGTACCCGGTAGTTTGTGCACCCCACCTTGGGTCTATCCTAGGAGCAGAAAACAGTAAATGAAATAATACAACGGTGGCTACAACCTCAACCCGGATGTGCCCCGTAAAAGAATATTACAACAAATTACAATTTACATTTGAATGAAATAAACACTCGTCTCACATCCCCGGCTATCCATTCATGACAATCCAACAAGTCTACATTCACAAACCAATAAAAACATTACAGAAGTGTGCAACCACTTGTTAACCGACATACTAGCAGTTAGGGGAGGTTTACGAACACATTAAACAAAACACAGATATAATCAAGTTAGCCAAACACCTTAGAATTTCGATCAAGCAAACATAAATGAATCTACTCCAAATAATTCTCTGTGCACCTGAAACCTGAGCAGAAAAAAACATCCCAGAAAACACAACATCAACACAGAAGAATAACTGAGCAAAATTGGGCTGACTCCGAGTCAACTCGGCCGCGGATCCGCGGCGGATCGCTTGGATCTGCGGCAGTTCTGCGGCACTATGGTCGATTCACTGTTCCAAATTTCTTCACAATTCTTAGAATTCCCTGCTTATAATTTTAAGGGTCCTTGAAAAACTTTTAGACCCCGTTTTAAAAACGGCAGAAACATGGTGAAAATGATGTTTTTTCGGGTTCGTTTTGCGATCGAATTTCTAACGACTTTGCTAACAAGTTAGTTATGGTTTAGCATGGCTCTGATACCACTGTAAGTCGACGTTAGACACCCCACATGATCCAGGGAGGTGGAATAGGTAAAACAATCATTTTGTTTAAACTAACATCGACTAACTTTACGGATCTTTGCTAAACCCTAACTAACAACTATATAGAAGTGATTAGATACTATGATAGATGATTATACCGAATGAATCAAGTCCTTCTTGTTCTCGTTGGTCACCTCCTCGTCGGCCTCCTCGATGTGATAGAAGATCCACCTGAGAGCTACTTCTTCAAGCTTTAACCTCTCACTTGAGGTAACTAGGTGACTATGAGTGCTAATCAAGGTACCCTAGAGGATACAGAAGAAGATTAGGGATCTACTAGTCTTACTAACCCTTGGATCTCAATACATGAGAGGTTAGGGTTAGTTCTTTGAAGAGATAGAGCTTGAGGAGAGAGAAGGTGTGAGTGAGAATGATAATGAATTATAACTCATTTGTGAATATATATGAAGCATGATAATTATTAAATGAATAACATAATAATAATATCAACCATGCTTCATTAACTCTCTTTGGGTGAATCATCTCATGAGTCATTAAGCAATAAATGCTTCATTAACTCATTTGGATGAATCACACCATGAGTCACTAATCCATTTAATGCAAATTCCTCCTAAGCCTCCAACTCATCAATCTTCTAGAAGCTTCTCGAATAATTAAGAATGCCCCTCCCATCTGTGAAAACACGGAAATACTGAGACTGTATAAATCCAATAATCCAATACTAGAATCTGGCTTAAACCAAAGCCTGCTAGTATAAACTGTCCGAACATCGTACGTGCGTAAAAACACGTATGTGTCTGAACCCTGTCGTAAAACCATACGACCTCTATATCGTTTCGCCTGAAGCAGGGAAACTCTCTGTGTGGGACTCTAAAGACTCGACACTACGTTGGCAGTGGGTTTAACCACAGACCGCAAGCGGCACTAGCTGTACGTAATGGTTCCCGGGTAGATGTCGATAAGAAGGACAATGAGGAAACCCATTCGAACACCTACTGAGCGTGATATGACAATCTTCGTACAGTCCGGTCTTTTCGTCTAAGACTATCGCATATAAGGCCTAGGGGGCGGCAAGCGTCAGTCCCCTAAAAGCTGTATAAGTCGTTTCGGAGTGAAGCCCATTACACCTTGAGAAGCTACTGGAAAACCTACCAGTAAATCTCGTTTGCCCTGGACATGGACTTTGCTTAATGGCTTTCCAAACACAGCACGATATCAACTCCCAATACCGGGAGAGACGAATCCTATCTAACCGCCACTGCCTCCAAGTGCTTCGGGACTGCACCCAACTGCTACCTATTTGGACGACTCCTTTGAGCCGTGTTAGGGTAGCAATCTAAGAACAGTGGGAGCACACTCGAGACGAAGCAGCAGTGTCAAGTCTGCGGACTATGCTGTACTCATGTCACCTGGGAACTGTTAACTGACGACGGGTATATTACCAACCAACAGTTCCCTGTGAGTCCTGTCCGGTACCCGTAACCCAACGAGCACATGTATACTATCTCCAATACAACGTACTAATGGCTGTGGAACAGACCATTTCCCCTGCTGGGATGAGAATCGTACACACTAGTCTACTCCGGAGTATCGATGCCCTGTCTCGATAATCCTACGACTAGGGACCTGAAAAAGGATGTGCTTGTAGACTTCCTAGCCCCCACTAGTGTGACAGCCATCACAACGCTGGTAGTCAAGCAAGATCCTAAGGGCTCTATCAATATGTATTCGCGATATGCTAACATATACATATATTAAGATAGACCTAAACCATGTAGCATACTACTATGTTGAGCGAGACTGTTGATATAACTGTGAATATCCCAAGCTTCCATTAAGTAATATACAAACTAGTATGATACAATAATGCCCCCTAGGGCATATACACTAACAAAAATGACTAAAACTCAGTTTACTAAACACGGAGAAAGAGCTACTGCACTCTTGGGACTGATACATAGTGGTGTATGTGGTCCTATGTCTACACATGCCAGGAATGGTTTCTCGTACTTTATTACATTCACCGATGATCTCTCAAGATACAGACATATGTTCCTATTGAAACACAAATATGAATCTTTTGAGAAATTCAAAGAATATAAGTACGAAGTTGAGAACCAGACAGGTAAAAGTATTAAAATCTTTTGATCTGGTTGGGGAGGAGAATACTTGAGCACGGAATTCAGTGACTACTTAAAAGAGAATGGGATTCTCTCTTAACTTACTCCTCCGTATACACCATAGCATAATGGAGTTTTGGAGCGGAGGAATCGCACCCTATTAGATATAGTGCGCTCTATGATGAGTAATGTTGAGTTGCCTATTTCCTTTTAGGGTTTTGGCACTTGAGATAGCTGCATACCTATTGAATAGAGTTCCAACTAAATCTGTTGCCTACCACTCCATATGAGATATGGAATGGGAAGAGACCGTCTCTTAAACGAGTTAAGATATGGGGTTTTCCGGCTTATGTTAAAAAGCAAAATCCGGACAAGCTCAAGGCAAGGTCAGTTCTATGCAAATTTGTAGGATATCCCAAACATTCGCGAGGGTATATCTTCTACCACACTGAGGAACAAAAGGTGTTTGTTTCTCAATATGCCACCTTTTTAGAAAAGGAATTTCTTGTGAAAGAAATTAGTGGCAATGAGGTAGAACTGGAAGAAGTTCCAGCTATACAAACTATAACTAACAATTTGGTAGAACCGGAGGATCCAATAGTCCCCGACGAACCCCAGCCACTCCGCAGATCTAGTAGGGTTTCTCATCCACCTGAAAGATACTACGGTTTTCTCATAGACAGTGGGAGCGAGGATTGCATCATGGAAGATGATGACCCAACTAGTTGTTAGTGATATGTATGCCCTAGAGGCTATTATTGTATGATATAGTGGATGCTTGGACATATATATGGAGGACTTTCTTGCTCGACATGATAGTATGCTATCTGGTTGCCTTTATCTTAACAAGTTCACTGGTATTATTATACTTTCTCTAATATATATGTTGATAAAGCCCTTATGATGTTGGCTTGACTACCAGAACTATGATGCAGATCAGACTACTGGGACCTGGGTAATCCATAAGCACATCCTTCAATTGTTCCTAGTCGAGAGAATATCGAGACAGGGCATCAATATTCCAGAGTAGACTAGTGTGTATGTTTCTTGACCCTGTATGGGGCGATGGTTGATCCCATATCCATTGGTGTTTGACATCAATGATTGTATACAGGTGCTCATTAGAGAATGGGTACACTGCACAGGACTCGCCGATAACTCCTAGATGGTAATATACCTATCGTCAGATAGCAGTTCTCTGGTGACACTGGTACAGGTTAGTCTATAGACACGAGATCGTCATAGAGTCTTGTGTGGTTCCCACTGTGCTTTGATTTCCTCCCTGCCACGGCTCAAAGGAGTCGTGCAAACAGGTGGATTTTGGGTACAGTCTCGAGTCACATAGAGGCAATGAGCGATAGGAGGGGTTTTGTCTCTCCTGGTATAGGGAGTTGATGTTGCGCTATACTCGATTGGCTATAACAGGAAGTCCCTGGCCAGGGCTGTTGATGAGATTTACTGCTATGTGTTATCAGTAGTTTCTCATACCGTTATAGGCCTTACATCGACATGACTTATCAAGTTATTGGGGTCTGACGATTCTACCCCCAGACTCGATATACGACGTATCAGACGAAGAGACCAGACTGTACGGTAAGTGTTACCTATAGGCTTCATGGAAATTTGGACAAGCTTGCTTGTTGATCTTCTATTCGTTCAATACCTAGGTAGCCGTTACGTCTAGCTAGTACCGCAGACGACTTATGGATGACTGATGTGATCATCACCTATTGTTGGCATATTGACGAGTCTTTAGAGTCCCACATAGAAGTTTTCTGGTTCAAGCAAAATGAAATAGGGCACATATGCTGATATGTGCGGGGGCCTGATTAAATACATTTATAAGATACCGTATTGTAATCTGACGGCTATTTGTTATCAGTTAGATTATATGTGATATAACTGGATTATTGAATCAAGTGTTGATTTGATAATGTGATATACAGATAAATGATATTAGTCGGTTATATGTGATATAACCGGATTGTTGAATCAATTGTTGATTTGATAATATGATATATATTTATATTTGATATAATTATATATTAACTAATATTATTGCTCACTAACCATTTGCTTATCTTTATATATATAATAATATATGTGATATATATATATATATATATATATATATATATATATATTATGAAGCATGGTTGTTTTTCTATTTTGAGAAAATAGAAAAAGAGGTGGAAAATGGGGAGACTTATAGGGGTATTGTTGTGAAGCATGGTTCATGGATTATTATATTACTCTTGACTTACTATTGAAGTATGGTTCTATTTTTATTATTGGAAATTATTGATGCTTCAATAAGTGAGTTCATTTTTGATGAACCATTCTTTACTTCACTTGAGTTATTTTTTTCTTCACTTGAGAGCTCATGTGATGAGTTGCTCTCTACCTCTCTGTATCTTCTTCACCTCCACCTCCAAGCCCAATCTCTCACATGAGTTGTGAACCCTTGAGCTTGTGAGAACCCTAGTGAGCAAACAACACCCCTACTTCACCATCCTACACTAGATTAACGTTTTGGTGTAGTGTGTTTACTTCACTAAAGAGTTTAGTGAAGAGGTAGCTTGAATTAGAGGACTTCGCGTGGATCATCTTCTGCACGAAGGTTGATTGATCTTTTATTTTAAAGAAGTGTTTCTAGATAATCACAATCAATAACGGTGTCGCGCGTAGCTAGACCGAGATGAGTACGGGTCGTCCTCAGGGAAACGTTGAATCTTTTAATCTTACTTTAGGCGTGTTGATTAGGAAAGGAGGAAGAATAAAGAATAGTGAAGAATGGTTGTAGCTTCTAGATCTACGTCAAACACGGATGCAGGATATAGATCTAGATTAACTGCGGATGTAGGTTTTGTATTAGAAGGGGGCTTGTAGGGTTCGTTAAGATTTAGTAGTCATGGATGATTAATTAAAGATTACTCATTTTATCTTTAAATAGATTTAAAACCGGATCGACAGTGATGCATGTAGATTAGGGATTCTGGAGGGAAAAGGGTTCCCACTCTTAACCCCTATCTTGACATGGATCTCCGTTGTTCAGTTGAAAATATTGCACTTTGGTATAAGTATTTTCCTTATATTTCTTAAATAATAAAAGGTGTTTATTATAAATATTAAACATATTTGGATTTATCTGCAAAATACTATTTGCCATATGTTTATATATTATAATTAATATTATGAAGGAAAATATAGGCATTTTATATTTATATAATATTTTGGTAATTGAAAATATGCATATCATATCAAATATTCTAATCACAATTCTTAAAAGATATAATATCATACAAATGGTTAGAATAATATTTCAAAATATATGCATAATATTTTAGTAATTAAAAGATGCATAGCATATCAAATATTCTTAATCAAGTTTCTTAAAGATTTATTACCATATAAAGTGCATAGCATATTAAATATTCTTAATCAAGTTTCTTAAAAATTTATTACCATATATAGTGATTAAGATACTTTCTCTAATTTAATAAATAGTACTAACATTATTCATAGAGATATTATGCAAGATTTAGCTCAGGTCAAGAGATCAAGATGTTCAAGATGTCAGGATCAAAAATCTGCCAAAATCATAATATCAATACAGATAAGGACTCAGAATCCAGGCATGGAAAGTCACCATATATGGTAACTAGTTTTTCTTCTTTGATGGCTATATAAAGGACCAAGGGCTAAAGTTAGAAGGCATCAAGCCGAAGAGATCACGAAGTCCAAGACGGCTCACGCATCCAGGCTGATCATCAACTGTTCATCTACCACCTTCGGAAGAGTTCGAGAAGCAAACTAAGTTTTTGTAATCATTTTCTAAGGAATAAAGTGTAGGCTGTTCAAGTTGATTAATAAAGGTAGTTGTTTTATTTAATGCTTTTGCATTTTACATTATATTTTCCCTCTCTGTCTTTTCATCTCCTTTTCCCAACATGCGCGAGTAATTCTCCGCTTGTTAGAGTTCATAGGATCAGGGTAGATTAATGGATGATGAAGATCCTTAAACTCTTTTTACGTCCTATAAAATTTATAAAATTTACTAAAAGAATCATTAACATCCGAATAGGGCGCGCTACCAATTTATTGTTAGTCTTGACCGCGATTAGAGATTATATTAATGACTATTTTGGTAAAGGCTAGATATGAACGGAGTTCCATGTCGATATAGGGGTTAAGAGTGGGAACCCTTTTCCCTCCAGAAACCCTAATCTACATGCATCTCTGTCGTTCTAGTTTTAAATCTATTAAAAGATAAAAAGAGTAATTTTTAATTAACCATCCAAAACTACTAAATCCTAATGAACCCTACAAGCTCCCTTTTAATATTGAACTTACATCCATAATTAATCTAGATCTATATTTTGTAACGTAGATCTAGAACCTATAACCATTCTTATTTCTTCCTCCTTTCTTTCTCAACACGCCTAAAGTAAGAATAAAATATTCCACATTTCTCTGCAGACGACCCGTACTCATCTCGGCTAGCTACAAGCGACACCGTTATTGATTGCGGTTATTCTACAAACACTTTTTCACACAAACCATCCGTTCATGTCTAGCCTTTACCAAAGCAATCGTTAATCTAATCTCAAATCGTGGTCGTGACTATCAATGAATTGGTAGCGCACCCGATTAGGATGTTAATGATTCTTTTGGTAAAGTTTATAAACTTTATAGTACGTAAAAAGAGTTTAAGGATTTTCATCATCCATTAATCTACCCTAATCCTACGAACCCTAACAAGCGGAGAATTACTCGCGCCTGTTGGGAAAATAAAAGATAGAAAGGGAAATCATATTGAAAACTACAGAAAAATAAAATGATATTAAAAAACAACTACATTTATTAATCAACAAGATCAAGTACACTTTGTTCCTTTAGAAAATGATTACAAAACCCTAGTTTGTTTCTCAATCTCTTCTAAGGAGGTAGATGAACTGTTGATGATCAACCAGGATTCTTGAGCCGTCGTGGACTTCGTGATCGCGTCAGTTTGATGATTTTTCGAAGAGGCCCTCGGTCTTTATTTATAGTTACAGAGCCAAAACCCTAGTTTCCTAATATGATAACTAGTTGTTAGGGTCCCAACCAGAAAATCCATAGCCCTAACTCCTCAATATTGCGGCGGAACAGCGGACATTTGGTGGGTTTGGCCGCGGATCCGTAGTGGGTTAGGGGGTTCGTTGCTTCAAAAATCTTGTGGCCTCTTCTGGTGACACAAGTAGAATATTTTGATATCTAGAATATAAAAATCTTCTCTGAGTCTCTGCCAGAATTGATTTCTTCGATTTACTTTAAGATTTCGGCAGATTTGATCTCGATAACTCGGATTTCCTTGATTCCAGTCCTGATATAATTTCTGCACAATTATCTCAATAAATAATGTTAGTAGAATTTGTTTTTATTGAGATATTATCTTAACCATTTGACATGATATTATAGTTTTAAGAGAATTGGTCAAAAATATTTAATAAGGTAAGCATATTTAAATGGACCAAATATTACATATATATTATATGCTTACATTTTCCTTCTTAATGTTAATTATAATATATAAACACATGAAAATAGTATTTTTACGGATAAACCCTCATATGTGTCATATTTATAATAAACACCTTTAGATATTTAAGAATAGTAAGGAAAATATCATATCAAATATGCACTTTTATCGACTAAACAAATACCCCCAAACTTAACTTTGATCGTCCCGAGCAAACTAGTTATTCAAGAGAAGGAGAAAAAGAAAAATCCTAAGTAGCACACTTTCGTCGGCAACACGATTGCACTAAGCACGTGCAACAAGCCGTTAAACCTCTAGGTGTCCCTAGTAGGAGGAGTGTTGTCTCCTGAGGGTTTTCAGCGGATTACACCCACAAAAATCTATAATAAAAAAAGATGGTGAAAGTTACGTATAAAGATAAGAACTTATAAAAGAAAGAACTTGAAAATAAGAGTTTCCAACTATACCAGCTTTTCGGTTGCTATGAGCCCTATCTTAATGGTCATGAAAAAAATGTTAGAAATCACATCATCCCTCAATAAAACATCGCCCTTAGTCTTCCTCCCTATCTTTCTTCCAAACATTGATCATATACCCCTGCGTGTGTGTAAAAGACATCCCTACACTTAGAGAATTCAATTCAAGCTATCATACTTTTGTCCATTTTCCAAAGTACTTTATAGTTGGTGGATATGTTAGATGAAATTGCTCACACATCTTTCATGCGACTGTTAATACTTCTTGAGTTACTAACCAACCGATTACAAAATATGCTCATGCATTTAGGCGTAATTCCTCGTCTTGCAACACCCAAGGCTTAGCAGTGCCTCCCAAACCAGTTGGTCTAAGGTACTAGGTGATAAAGTACCCTCGCTATATTTTTTTATTCTTCCTTAAGCAATCACAAAACCAGTGTTCATTTTTTTTCCTTCACCGCATATATTTTATTTTATTTTCCTTTATACTAAGGCTTTTAGACAAGAGCATTTCAAGGTATCCTTTACTATCCCAAGTTTCAAGATATGTGTAAGTGCATATAGTGGGGTATCAACATTCAAATGTTTGGCCTCAAGAATAGAGACTATTTTTCAGACTTATTTTTATCCTCAGATTAGTAATTTCCTTCATCTTGCAAACCCTTGGGACAACGGCTCATAACTACTTATTACTAGTTTCATTTAAGAAAACATCTAATTTTCTTGTTTTTCATAAACGCTTCCTATCTTTCAAATCTAATTTTTCACTTTCTACTCTTTTATTATAAAAAAATTGTGCTTATATATAGTATAATGCAAAGTAACGCGTGAATAAGCACAAACCTCCCCCAAACTTGTTTACAGCAGTGTCCTCACTGATGTCATCTGTTAAGCTTTAAAAAAAACTGTAGACTTGGGAGGAAAAATTAGTAACGGGGACATGAAATAGGGAAAGTAAAATTCTCCCCCAAACTTATTTTTGGCTCACAATTTTGTAAAAATTATTTTCTTTCAAGAGCCAAAATATCCCCCCCCCCCAAACTTAAGTAAAATAGTATTAAGCATTTAAAATTATTGGGGAGGGTAAAAGTTATTGGTTAAAGTAAAGCCTTGCAAAGACCAAAAGTCAACACCAACCATTCGAATAATTTATCGATGAAATGCACCGGTTGGTGGAAGAACATGTTATATAGAGCCAAGAAGAAGTGGGGAAGAAATAAGTGGTGTAATGGAAAAGGTTTACGTCTCGGTTTGTAGAGACGAAATAATGATGATGGATTACTCACATTCTCATTCTTGATAAGAAGAAGATGTGGCGGTTCAACTTCTTTGGGTTGGGATTAATTCATCACAATGCCCATGTCTTCTAAGAATGTGAGTTCTTCAGCGAAGATTTCCTCGAAGCTTTCATCAATATCCCGAATAATAATTTTATCGGAAAGAACGAGATGATACTCTGACTCCATAAAAGATTCAGATTTAGCGTTAGATGTTGACCCGGACAACAACATAATAGCAGAGTCGGGCTCAGTATCATGAAGCTCTTCAATTTCGCTGCTGTCGGAATCTATTGTTTCGACAGAACACACATGAGCATAAGGTTCGAAGTGTTCACATCCCAACTTGTAAATGTTAAGCTCAATTGACATCTTCCCGAAGGATAGGGTCATAGAGCCGTTTCGACAATTGATTATTGCGTTGGAAGTCGTAAGAAAAGGTCGACCTAAAATCACCGGAATTTGGTTTCGTGGGTTCGTTACAGGTTGTGTATCTATAACGATAAAGTTCACAAGGAATATAAATTCGCCGACATTGATTAACGCATCCTCTAGCTCACCCCTAGGTTGGGTGATAGATCGATCGGCCATCTAATGAGTGCAATGCGCCGGTTTTAACTCTCCGATCCCTAATTGCTTATAAACAGAATACGGAAATAAGTTAACACTAGCACCTAAATCGAGTAGAGCACGATTGATATTTTTACCCCCAATAGAAATAGAAATTGTAGGACTTCCGGGGTCCTTTCGTTTCTTGGGTAGTTGTTTTATAAAAGTAGTGCTCACATTACTCGTAAGGAAAACTTTTTTAGGTACTTGAACTTTTCTCTTCCTAGTGCACAAGTCCTTTAGGATTTTCGCATAAGACGGAACTTATTGAATAGCATCTAAGAGAGGAATGTTTATGTTAACTTGCTTAAAAATTTCCACAATTTTCTCCATTTGTCAACTTGGTCTGTTGCCCCTTAACCTGTTTGGATAAGGTGCTTTATCAATAAGGGTTAGGTCCAACATTAGAAAGGATTGTGAAGATAGAATGGATCCCAGAATTGGAGTGGGGATCGGTTTAGATAGATTTGTGGAAGTGAGCTGAGGGTTCGAGCCTTAGGAAAAACGGAGAATAGACTCGGAAGATGGTGGAAGACTAGACGAAATAGGGCAAGAAGTGGAAGCCAGGGTATCATTAATATCACTAACGTCATCACCATGTTCACCCACTTGATTATCCAGCACTCTTCCTAATCTCAACGTGGTAACGACACTCACATTATAACTTTGTGAGTGGCCAGGATTAGGTATAGGTTGAGATGGAAGTTTCCCTTTTTCTCTCGCACTCATCGCGGTATTCAACTGTGCAATTTAGGCTTCTATTGATTTAATACTCTCACCGTGGGAGGCGGAGTCTTTCTTTATCGTATCAATAGAAGACCTCATATCAGCTAACATTTGGTTGGAATGTTTCATAAACAAATCCAAAGTTTGTGCGAGTGAGGAGGAGTTATGGGTACCGGTCGTTTGGAAATAATTATTAGAAGGTACAGAATTGTTGACCGGATTTTGAAAAGGTTGCGATTGAAAGGGGTTATGACTTTGTGGTGGTAGTTGTTGTTGCTGTGGAGGAGGTCTTTGGTAATTTCTTTGGAACTGGTTTTGATTTTGATTTCGGTTTTGGTTCCAAGCAAAGTTAGGATGATTCCTCCACTCCTGATTGTATGTGGAAGAATAAGGATCATTTCTAGGTCGCTGCTGAAAAGTAGCATTAGTTTGCTCGTGACCTTGAAACGGTGCATTCATAGGACATTCTTCCGTCAAGTGTGATGGATCGGAACAGCAACCACACACGGTCTTAGGGAGCGTTACCTGGTTTAAGGAGACTGATGAGAACTTGTTCTCAATAGCGTCGAGTTTCTTTTGCATCGCTTCCATTTCGGCTTTTACTGCGATGGAAACATTGAGCTGATGAATACCTCCCCTAGATGAAGGTGGTCTAACGCTTTTCCACTGCAAAGTGTTTTCGGCGAGATCTTCCAGATATTTCCAGGCTTCACCATCGTCTTTGGACATGAAATTTCATTGACACGTGGTTTCAAGCATCTGCTTTGTCGCTGGATTGATGCCTTCATATATAATTCGGCACAGATCCCATCTATGTATTCCATGATGAGGACATTGGACAAGCAGATCTTTGAAACATTCAAAGGACTTCCAAAATGGTTCATTGGGAAGCTGGGTAAACTGGTTGATTTCGCTCCGAACACGGGTGGTCTTATGATTTGGGTAAAATTTCTTAAGGAATGCTATCATGAATTCATCCCAATTGGTAATAGAGTGTGCGGCAGTATTATAAAGCCATTTTTCTGCTAAGTCGCACAAAGTGAATAGGAGAAGACGCAAGCGCATAGCATCCACGGGCAGTTATGAAGTACCCATCATTGCGCATACGTTTTCGAATTTAGTGATGAAAATGTACGCGTCTTCAGACTCAAGCCCATGAAATTTGGGCAACAGATTGATGTAGTGGGGTTTAATTTCAAAATTATCCCCATTGGCTGATGGAATAGATAAACAGGTAGGAAGGGGGACACGTATAGGATAGCATCTCTCTTGGAGAGAGATGCGCGGTGGATTCTGCTCACCTACGGAAGGTGGTAGGGTGGTGTTATAATCTGATGGAGAACCGTCCATCTCGGTCGATGTGGTGGGTGGTGGGTAAAAAGAAAATGAAGAAGCACTGACTTCGGAGTCGATAGCAGGAACGCGGACAAGACGGGCACTAGAATCCCGTGTCCAGCCAAGCATGCACTAAGCGGGTTTAGCGCAAGTGGCAGCGTGTGTGTGATTTAAAAATTGGTTTGTTTTTGAAAAAGTGGTACTTGAAACAAATCACACAAAAATGCACAAACAACCCTAGAACTAAGTTTACCTAGGTCAAGTCTCTAGACCGCTCCTAAACTTCCAAAGGACAAGCCGCAGGATCAATCCTCTAACACCTCTTTACTACTCTTGTAGCCAGGTAAGTGACATGTAAGTGGGAGGTATGCACTATACGAATCACCGAAAATAGCGGGCCTAATTAAATAACCACTTGTCATAGACACACTTGCCTAGGCACCATAAAAGTAATGCGGATAAGCGATAGATTACCTACGACCTTCTTCTGTCCTTATTGAGCACGACAGTCCTTAAAGTCTTGTCTAGATATTTTTTAAATTAATGTAGGGTTGATGCGGATGCTCGTGTTGTGATTTGCGGGGCTTAGGAAGGGTGATAAAATCCCCACCTAATCTGAATTTGGTCTTTGCCCCTTAAAATCCATATTAAAATATGAATAAACAAACCAATTACAAAACTTTGCAAAAAGATTTTTGAGCAACAATATTTTGCAAAGAATCCTGCAGAAAAGATATTTTATTGGATTTCAGAGGAGATAGAAAGATATAGAAAAGATACCAGAGAAGTTGGAAACCCTAGTTCACTAAATGCGCCGCGTTTCCACCGCTATTTAGCCTTACGTCACGGTTCCACCACTGAAAGGAGGGGTCTCATGAAGATTTTCGCTACGTGGCCTCCCTTTGCTCCTCTGGATCTTGATGAATGTCTCTGGCTCTCTGTTTCCTCAATTCTGTGACTCCAGATCCCCTTGCAAAATTCACACAATAATTGTTAAATATACAATTTGCAGTTTTGTTTCTTTTTATGATATAGATCGAATAAGAATTCAACGCAAATAGTAAGAAAAAAATTACGCGAGTATCTCCGGCAACGACGCCATTTGATTGATTTTTTGTTTTAAAGAAGTGTTTGTAGAATAACCGCAACCAATAACGGTGTCGTGTGTAGTTAGACCGAGATGAGTACGAGTCGTCCTTAGGGAAACATTGAATCTTTTAATCTTACTTTAGGCGTGTTGATTAGGAAAGGAGGAAGAATAAAGAACGGTGAAGAATGGTTGTAGGTTCTAGATCTACGTCAAACACGGATGCAGGATATAGATCTAGATTAACTGCGGATGTAGGTTTTATATTAGAAGGGGGCTTGTAGGGTTCGTTAAGATTTAGTAGTCATGAATGATTAATTATATATTACTCCTTTTATTCTTTAATAGATTTAAAACTAGATGACAATGATGCATGTAGATTAGGGTTTCTGGAGGGAAAAGGGTTCCCACTCTTAACCCTTATCTTGACATGGATCTCCGTTCATGTCTAGCCTTTACCAAAGCAATCGTTAATCTAATCTCAAATCGTGGTCGTGACTATCAATGAATTGGTAGCACGTCCGATTAGGATGTTAATGATTCTTTTGGTAAAGTTTATAAACTTTATAGGACGTAAAAAGAGTTTAAGGATTTTCATCATCCATTAATCTACCCTAATCCAACGAACCCTAACAAGCGGAGAATTACTTGCGCATGTTAGGAAAAGAAAAGATAGAAAGGGAAATCATATTGAAAACTACAGAAAAATAAAATGATATAAGAAAACAACTACCATTATTAATCAACAAGATCAAGCACACTTTGTTCCTTTAGAAAATGATTACAAAACCCTAGTTTGCTTCTCGATCTCTTCTAAGGAGGTAGATGAACTGTTGATGATCAACCAGGATTCTTGAGCCGTCGTGGACTTCGGGATCGCGTCGGTTTGATGATTTTTCTAAGAGGCTCTCGGTACTTATTTATAGTCACAGAGTCAGAACCCTAGTTTCCTAATATGATAACTAGTTGTTAGGATCCCAACCAAAAAATCCTGAGCCATAACTCCTCAATATTGCGGCGGAACCACAGCCATTTAGTGGGTTTGGCCGCGGATCCACGGTGGGTTTGGGGGTTCGTTGCTTCAAAAATCTTGTGGCCTCTTCTGGTGAAACATGTAGACTATTTTGATATTTGGAATCTGAAAATCTTCTCTAAGTCTCTACCAGAATTTATTTCTTCAATTTACTTTAAGATTTCGGCAGATTTGATCTCGATAACTCGGATTTCCTTGATTCCATTCCTGATATAATTTTTGCACAATTATCTCAATAAATAATGTTAGTAGAATTTGTTTTTATTGAGATATTATCTTAACCATTTGACATGATATTATAGTTTTAAGAGAATTGGTCAAAAATATTTAATAAGGTAAGCATATTTAAATGGACCAAATATTGCATAGATATTATATACTTACATTTTCCTTCATAATGTTAATTATAATATATAAACACATGAAAATAGTATTTTTACGGATAAACCCTCATATGTGTCATATTTATAATAAACAACTTAGATATTTAAGAATAGTAAGGAAAATATCATATCAAATGTGCACTTTTATCGACTGATCATCAAAGCAAGTTCGTTCAACCTTCAAGTAGAGCCTAGTGGATTCGCGTAGACTACAACCCAAAGCTTTAGAAGAGAAGGACATGGTCTACAAAGGTTGTAGTCATCCATCTCTTACTGTAAAGTTTATGATATCATCATAGAAACCCTAATAATCTAGTTTGATCCTTGTTTAGTGTTCATTAGCACCTAGAAAATTTTAAAATTGCATGTGTAATGCCGGTTTTGACACTACCATGGTGCTAGTAAACACTTTCATGGTATCAGAGATAAGCTAGAACATTAGGGTAGGTTTTTCCGATGTTAAAGTGTTCGATCGAGTTTCGAAACCCGCAAAATAGCATGTTTCTGTCGATTTTTCAAATGTTGAAATTTTGGTGATTAAAATTATGCAGATAATCGTGCAGGGTTTTATATGGAGCCACAAGAAATTTGAAACCCTAACTCCCTCAATGAGCCGCGGAACCGCGGCCCTAACCCTAGTTTGGCCACGGTTCCGCCGCAAGTTTGGGGAGTTATGGGTTAGTTTTTCTTGTGCTGCTCCATTCTTAAATTTGGCACTTTCTAAATGTTTTTAGTGATGCTCAAGTTGTTGAGCTCTCTGTATTTTGTTGGTGTTCGATAAATCAATCGAAATGTTTAACGTCGTATAAATTTTGATCATATGTGATACAATTTTTAGAATCCAAAATAATTGGTTTTGTGAAAACTAGTTAGTATTTTATAAATCTAGCATTATAGTCTCTTTTGATCGATTGCCATGAAGTTTCGATTCGGATCGAAAATCCGTCGCAATCGTGTATCATACACGAATACTCGCCGAATAACTTTATTAGGTAGCCATGCCCCATAGCCCCAACCAAGTGACTATAGGAGAACCCCGTTGCCAAAAGCATCCACTTGGGTGCTCACGGCCATGGTGTTCCGCCTAAGTGCACTTCGTCAACGGTATCAAGGATGTGGCCATCTACTAAAGTTTCCGACGAGCATTCAATCGGGTAGTCGGGAATCTTATTGAATTGCCCGACTAAGTTATTGAAAAGTGTTTTCGATTTGAGAGTAAAATGCAAGGTTTATAGGTTAGGCATGAAATTCAGAATATGAGATATTCAAGATTTATGATATCTAAGGAAATACGAATTCTAATTATTGTAGTTTTTCATTTCTTTTCTACAACCGTAAGTGTAATATGTGGGGTATCCCAAATCTCGTTGGTATATGTCAACAGAATTTGGGATACGCATATTTACTTACGTTGATGACATGTGATGTTATGTGTTGCTGTGATATGTTATATTGGATCGTCGTGGTTGAATAGCCTGGGGTTTTATATGAGATGAGAGTTTTTCAATTTTCATTCATGTAAAATTGTATGTAATATTCTTTTATTGGGACACTTCTGGGTTGAGGATGATGTCACCATTGATGTATATTATTAACTTTTCCACATTAGGATCGACCCAAGGCGGGGAGAACAAGTAACCGGGTTCTAGAGTCCAGTGGGAGACCATCTCGAGAAGTCGAGACCGGGTCTCCTAACTCTAGAATTGGCAGGGTTGCGTGCCACTCTCGTAGGAATCTAAGGATGTGGGTTTAGCTATTCATTACGACTGTGGAATCTGTGTTTTTCATTACTGGCTGATTTTAAAATACGAACCTCCTAGTATATCCAATATTTCATATGTTGACATCTGATGCTTGGTTCTGTGAGGTAATCATATAACTGCGTAAGACGAATACTATATATATATATATATATATATATATATATATATATATATATATATATATAATAAACGTTACTTATGTTTTACACCCACGCTAGTCCAGCCCCTGCTCTGCCGTTAGTTAAGTAACCTAACGGTGCATGATAGGGCCCCGTGGCGAATACGGATGGCATAAGCGTACGTTCTATTTTCGTTTCACTTTTTGTGATATTTAGGAAACATTAAATGATGGGACTTGATCAGTCGAAAATACTGCATTTTTAACACGGCAATTTCCCTATCATTTGCACTCATCTAGAAGTGTTCGGCATTCGTATTTCACATATTAGCAAATCAGTCGTTAAATATCATATTGCATGTGTTAGACTCTAAAACCGGCATTTCTAGGGAAATTGACTGCATATCATGGCATCGCATCATCCCTATATTGCGCAACACTTGTCTTGAGAAATTGTGCAGGAAAATCCGGAAGAAAAGCCAAAATTGTCATTTTGCTGATCAAATATTACACCAACTCCATGTTTTGAGATCTGGTAGCAATCTAGAGGGCAAAACACAATTCAACATATCACAAAAGGGCCCATATGGCAGTACCAGAGAACCCCAAAAGTTTCAAGCCACAAAGCCTCCAAAGTGCCGCGGTTCCGCGGCGGGAGCCAGCTTGCGCCGCGGAACTGCGGCGCTTTTGCCACGTCATCAGCCAATTTTCATTGCACAATTCCTCTCTCAGGGCTCACATTCCGTTCATCTACTTCAAACTCCAGAATTCTCTCCAAGCTTCTTCCAGATCAGCAAAGATCATTATGCAAGGCTAATCTTAATTAAGCTCCTAACAAACTATTTCTAGAAGCTCCCTCCTAACTAATCACATCTAGAAGCTTCTCCTCAACAAACTTTTGGAGGGAAATTCAAATCTCCTCAACAAACTTTTGGAGGGAAACTTAAAATTCAAATCTTAGATCTCGGGTTTGGTTGTCTATAAATAGGAACCTAGATCTAAGGGTTGGGGTTGTTCATTAAATCAATAGTTCTTTAGTTGTTCATTCTTTACCTCTACTCTCTTCATCTTCTTCCACAAGTCTAGTCACAAGACTTGTGCGAAACCCTAACCCTAATTCCAACCCAAATTCAAGATCCCGAGTACCAATCAAGCAAGAAGCCCTTCAACCTTTTAGGAGCGGAGCCGATCTCCAATCGAGCAAGTGATCCAAGCCGATCCGCGACTCACGGAGCCGAGCGAAACCAAATCGACGATCGAGTTCTTCCTCTTGTAGTTCTTGAGCGAATGTAATGAAATTGTTGATATAAATAAAAGGTGAAATTCTTTAATCTTGTTTTCTTTAAATTCTTGCATCATGATTCGATCTCAATTTATGATTGTAGTTCTTGTGATGATGTTTGAGTAAAACTCCGCTCGTCAACGAGTCGAGACGATCAATAGAATGATGATGTAACAAATCTTAAAACGATTCTTATGTCTTACGGGTTTTGTAAACCCTAGCAAGTTCAAGAACCGATGACCTAGTTTCGTTGCGATGCTTTCTTGATTGTGATCGCTTGAAATTAGGGATCTACGATCGTTTCTTGAAATTACAATCAAATGGCGCCGTTGCCGGGGATAGTGCGCTAATTGTTCGTTATTTTGAAATTTGAGTTGAAAAGTTTATTCAATCTATATTTTTAGATCGAAATTCACACAAACCCTAAACGTGTTGTTGTGATTTGTTGCGAGGAAATCTGGAATCATTAGAGCTGTGGAAAAAATTTTCTGATCATTCCAGAGAGCTTAGAAAGTGATCAAAAACAGAGCCTCAACATTTCGTGCAGTGGTCTGATATTTCCACCGCGGAACCGCGGCATTAGGCGACTCCCGCGGCGGAACCGCGGTGCTACAGTGGAATCACTGTTCAAAAAATTTTGGTAACTCTCTTGACCTTCTTATCTACTTCTTCATCTACTCCAATTAACATTTTGTGCAAGTTTCTTTGCAAATAAATCGCAGCGCCGCAAAAAGCAAAATAAATTGTGCGTGTTCTTGATTCTTGTGGTTGTTGCATATTAATACGGACATTAAGGGGCAAAGACCAAATCCAGATTAGGTGGGGAGTTCATTACCCTTCCTAAGCCCCGAAAATCGCAAAATTTGCATCCGCATTGCCCTCATTAACTAAAAGAAATCTAGAGATGACTCTAAGGACCGTCGCGCTCACTTAGGACAAGATAAGGCCATGGGTAATTCATTGCTTATCCACGTTTCTTTTGTGGTGTCTAAGAAAAGTGTGTCGAAGGCTAGTGGTTACTTAATTAGTCCTACTACTTACGTAGTGGAGAACCTCCCACTTACCTGGCACTTACCTGGCCATAGGGGGACAAAGAGGCAGTAGAGGATTTATCCTGCGACTTGTCTTTTGGCAGTTAAGAGCGGTCTAGAGTTTTGACCTAGGTGACCACTAGAATTAGGGTTTTGTGTGTTGCATTTATTTTGTTGCATCATTTTTTTCAAAAATCCGTCTATTTTCAAAACAAACACCGCATTCATATCATTTCCCCTAATTATAAATTCACGATGCCACTTGTACTAACCCTTTTTAGTGCAAGATAGGCTGGACACGGGATTCTAGTGCCCGTTAAGTCCGCGTTTCCTTGATCGACCCAAAAGTCGGTATTTCTATATTTACCCTTTCTTTTACCCACCACCACACCCACATCGATGGAACCGTCTCCATCGAACTTCTTTTCCACTAATCTGCCGCCGTCCGTTGGAGCGCAGAATCCACCTCGCATCTCTCTCCAAGAGAGATGCTATCCTACACGAGGTCCCCTTTCCACCTGTCTTTCCATTCCACCAGCCAACGGGGAAAATATTCAAATAAAACCCCAATACATCAACCTTCTACCAAAATTTCACGGTCTCGAGTCTGAAGACGCATATGCCTTTATCACCAAATTTGAAAATGTATGCGCAATGATGGGTTCCTCACAGCTTTCTGTGGATGCTTTCCGTCTTCGTCTTCTCCCATTTACTTTGTGCGATTTAGCCGAGAAGTGGCTATATAATACTACCGCACATTCTATTTCAAATTGGGACGAATTCGTCAAAGCATTCCTTAAGAAATTCTACCCACATCAAAAGACAGCTCGAGTCCATAGCAAAATCTATCAATTCACCCAGCTTCCAAATGAACCATTTTCAAAATATCTTGAACGCTTCAAGGATCTGTTAGTCCAATGTCCACATCACGGCATCCCGAGATGGGAACTATGCCGAATCATTTATGAAGGCATTAATCCTAACACAAGACAGACCATTGAATCCATGTGTCAAGGCAATTTCATGACCAAAGATGATGGGGAAGCCTGAAAATTTTTAGATGATTTCGCTGAAAGATCTTTACAGTGGGAGGGTGTGAGTCAATCATCTAGGGATAGCAATGATATTTCTATAGGAGTTAGAGCTGACATTTCAGCTATACACAAGAAACTCGAGGCTATGGAAAACAAATTTTTAGCTGCCGTCCTAAGTCAAATGTCACTCTCCAAAACTGTATGTGGATGATGTTCTGATCCTTCTCATTTGACGGAAGAATGTCCACAAAATTCTCTGTTTCAAGGTCATGAGCATACCAATGCTGCATTTCAAAGACCTAGAAACGATCCATTTTCTTCCACATATAATCAGGGTTGGAGGAATCGCCCTAACTTTGCTTAGAACCAATCACAATCTCAAAACACGGTTGCAACCCATAACAATTTCCAAAGGGTCCCTCCACCACAACAGCACCCACAACTTCAATTGAGTCAGCACCCCTTCCAATCACAAAACTTCAGAAATCCGGCCAACACTTTTGCACCACATGAAAACTCTTTGCAATTGACCAGTACAGATAATACCTCTGCACTAGCACAAACCTTGGATACTTTCATGAAACAATCCATCCAAGGGACGGTAAGTTTGCAATCTTCCGTCGAGAATGTGATGAAGATCATTATCTCTCAAAATGAGAACATCAAATCGATGGAAAAACAAATTGCACAACTAAAAGCCGAAATGCGTGCAAGAGAGAAAGGGAAACTTCCAGCTCAACCTTTACCCAATCCTGGCTATTCATATCATGTGGATGCAATCACGTTGAGATCTGGAAGAGTGCTTGACACTCACGTTGGGGAAGAGTTTGATGATTATGATAAATCAATCAATAACACCCCGGCTGAGACCTTTCCTTACACACACACTTCTACTTCTAATTCTGACCCCAGTTCTTCTACCCTACCACCTTCTTGCGAGCCTATTCTTCGTTTCCCAAAAGGCTTTCTACTTCAGTCCACCTTTTTTACTCCTCCACCGACGATCCCCACTTCTGTTTTGGGATCGGGTCCACACACACTTCCTTCTCCTATGATGGACCCAGCGCTTATTGCTAAAACGCCTTATCCTAATCGGTTAAGGGCTAACACATCGAGTCCACATATGGAGAAGATCATTGACATTTTTAAGAAAGTAAACATCAACATCCCTTTCCTAGATGCTATCCAACAAGTTCCGTCCTATGCGAAAACTCTTAAGAACTTGTGCACTAGGAAGAGGAAGACTCAAGTGCCCAAGAAGATATTCATGGCAAAAACAGTAGGCACGGCCTTCCCCCAACAATTACCGAGGAAACATAAGGATCCTGGATATCCTACTATTTCCATTTCTATTGGGGAAAAACACATCAACCGTGCTCTACTAGACCTTGGCGCTAGTGTTAACTTGCTTCCATACTCAGACTTTGAGCAACTAGGGATCGGAGAATTGAAGCCTTCGAGCATAACTCTCCAGATGGTTGACCGATCAATCACCAAACCTAGGGGTGAACTGGAGGATGTGTTAATAAAAATCGGGGAATTTATATTCCCTGTGGACTTTATTGTAATTGATACACAGCCTGTAGCAAACCCACGGAATCAAATTCCGGTGATTTTAGGTCGCCCCTTTTTGGCCACTTCCAACGCTATAATCAACTGTCGTAATGGTTCTATGACCCTATCTTTCGGGAATAGGTCAATAGAGCTGAATATTTACAAGTTGGGAAGTGTACCCTCCGAACCTACTGCTCAGGTCTATTCTGTCGACTTAATGGATGTCGACAGCAGCGAATTTGATGATCCACCTGATATCGATCTTGACTCTTTTCATACGTTATTGTTTGACCCAACTATGTGTCATACACATACGGACTCTTCCACCGAGATGTCCGGGTCAACAATTAACACTGATTATGAACTGTTTTTAGAGTCTGAAGATCACCCCGCACTTTGTTATGACACTATTCATCGGGGTATTGATGGAACTTTTGAGGAGATCTTCGCTGATGAACTCGCATTATTAAATGACACGGGCGTTGAGATGAATCATCTCCCAATCAATGAAATTGAACCTCCACCCCTTTTTCTGAACTGTAAAATGAATGCGAGTAATCCATCACATACACTGCATCGTCTCTCCAAAATGAGACGCACAAACATTCTATTCCACCACTTAACCTTTCCCCACTTCTTCTTCCACCAACCAGAGCACTGCATTGATAAAATTTTTGAATGGTTGGTGTTAACTTTCGGTCTTTGCAAAGCTTGGCATCGACCAATGATTTTTGACCCCCTCATATGATTTTCAAAGCTTAACATTGTTTAACTCAAGTTTGGGGGGGTATAATCTGGCTCTTGAAAAGAAAATTTTTACTCAAAATGATGAGCCAAAAATAAGTTTGGGGGAGGGTCTTCACTTAAAAATTTTGCCCCCATTAATAAATTTCCTCCCAAGCTTACAGGTTTTTTGAGACTTAGCAGATGGCAACAGTGAGGACACTGTTGAAAACAAGTTTAGGGGTGGTTTGTGCTTATTTTCGCATCATTTGCATCATACTTTGCATAAGCACAAAACATTTTTGAAAACCTATAAAAATTTAAAAATTTTCAAAAGATAAAATTATTTTTTTGTACATAAATAAGATAATAAAAGATTAGATAGTGAAAAATTACATCCATGAGATTAGAAAAATTTAAGAAAACCAAGAAAATTAGAAGTTTTCTTATATGAACTAGTAATAAGTAGTTATGAGCCGTTGTCCCAAGGGTTAGTAAGATGAAAGATGTCACTAATCTGAGGATAAAAATAAGTCTGAAAAATAGTTTCTATTCTGGAAGCCAAACATTTTGAACGTTGTTACCCTGCTATTCGCACTTACACACGTCTTAAAGCCTGGGATAGTAGAGGATACCTTGAAATGCTCTTGTCTTAAAGCCAAAAGTATGAAGGAAATTTAAAAAAAATGAAGAAAATATAAAGTGGTGAGAAAAATGGACACTGGTTTTGTTATCACCAAAGGCAATAAAAAAATATATAGCGAGGGTGTCTCTTCACCTAGTGCCCTAAGGCCAACTGGTCTGGGAGTCACTGCTATGCCTGAGGTTGTACAAGACGAAGAAAATACACCAAGTAAGCAAGCACAGGAGTAATCGGTCGGTTAGTACCTCAAGAAGTATTAACGGTCGCATGAAAGTGTGTGAGCAATCTCATCTAAATATTCATTAATTAAAAAGTACTGAGGCTGATGGGCAAGAGTATGATAGCTTGAATTGAATTCTCCGGGTGTAGGGATGTCCTTACACACACGCAGGGTTATATGATCAATGTTTGGAAGAAAGATAGGAATGAAGAATAAGACGATGTTTTATTGAGGGAGGACGTGATGTCTAATATCTTTTCATGACCATTAAGATAGGGCTCATGACAACCGAAAAGCTAGCTTAGTTGGAAACCCTAATTTTCAAAGCTTTTCTTTTACAATTCTTTTCTTTAAATGTAATAATCATGATATTTCTTTTATTATTGAATTTTGTGGGTGCAATCCCCTGAAAACCATCAGGAGACAACACTCCTTCTACTAGGGACACCTAGAGGTTTAAAGGCTTGTTGCACGTGCTCAGTGCAATCGTGTTGCCTACGAAAGTGTGCTAGATAGTTTTTCTCTTTCTTTATTTTCTCCTTCTCTTTTTAATAAAACAGTTCGCTCGAGACGATCGAAAATAAGTTTGGGGGAATTTGATCAGTCGAAAATACTGTATTTTTAACACGGCAATTTCCCTATCATTTGCACTCATCTAGAAGTGTTCGGCATTCATATTTCATATATTAGAAAATCAGTCGTTAAATATCAGATTGCATGTGTTAGACTCTAAAACTGGCATTTCTAGGGAAATTGACTGCATATCATGGCATCGCATCATCCCTATATTGCGCAACACTTGTCTTGAGAAATTGTGCAGGAAAATCCGGAAGAAAAGCCAAAATTGTCATTTTGCTGATCAAACATTACACCAACTCCAAGTTTTGAGATCTGGTAGAAATCTAGAGGGCAAAACACAATTCAACATATCACAAAAGGGCCCATATGGCAGTACCAGAGAAGCCCAAAAGTTTGAAGCCACAAAGCCTCCAAAGAGCCGCGGTTCCGCGGCGGGAGCCAGCTTGCGCCATGGAACCGCGGCGCTTTTGCCACGTCATCAGCCAATTTTCGTTGCACAATTCCTCTCTCAGGGCCCACATTCCTTTCATATACTTCAAACTCCAGAATTCTCTCCAAGCTTCTTCCAGATCAGCAAAGATCATTATGCAAGGCTAATCTTAATTAAGCTCCTAACAAACTATTTCTAGAAGCTCCTTCCTAACTAATCACATCTAGAAGTTTCTCCTCAACAAACTTTTGGAGGGAAATTCAAATCTCCTCAACAAACTTTTGTAGGGAAACATAAAATTCAAATCTTAGATCTAGGGTTTGGTTGTCTATAAATAGGAACCTAGATCTAAGGGTTGGGGTTGTTCATTAAATCAATAGTTCTTTAGTTGTTCATTCTTTACCTCTACTCTCTTCATCTTCTTCCATAAGTCTAGTCACAAGACTTGTGCGAAACCCTAACCCTAATTCCAACCCAAATTCAAGATCCCGAGTACCAATCAAGCAAGAAGCCCTTCAACCTTTTAGGAGCGGAGCCGATCTCCAATCGAGCAAGTGATCCAAGCCGATCCGCGACTCACGGAGCCGAGCGAAGCTAAATCGACGATCGAGTTCTTCCTCTTGTAGTTCTTGAGCGAATGTAATGAAATTGTTGATATAAATAAAAGGTGAAATTCTTTAATCTTGTTTTCTTTAAATTCTTGCATCATAATTCGATCTCAATTTATGATTGTAGTTCTTGTGATGATGTTTGAGTAAAACTCCACTCGTCAAGGAGTCGAGACGATTAATAGAATGATGATGTAACAAATCTTAAAACGATTCTTAAGTCCTTCGGGTTTTGTAAACCATAGCAAGTTCAAGAACCGATGACCTAGTTTCGTTGCAATGCTTTCTTGATTGTGATCGCTTGAAATTAGGGATCTACGATCGTTTCTTGAAATTACTAGAGGCTAGCATATGAATGATATCGAATAATGAACAAGGGATAAATGATGAAACCCTAGTTTCACTAGAAATCCCTAATTCTCGTCGATCATCATCGATCTAGTATCAATCCATCGAAGGATGAGAATACGTCATCTTGAGATTGCATCACATCTATAGATCCGATCGATTCCTACGAGCCTCATTTCGATTCTTGATATTTGGTTGGAAAAATCATCAAACTATCAATTCTTGATTCTATCTTTTTTTCTTGCTAATAGATCTATATTTTCTAATTCTTGAACTTCAAATATAAATCATGAATTGTTTTGTTTTGTTTTCTTTAAAGTTTCGACTCATCTAATTCATAAGACAAACTATTACACTGTCCCTGTGGACAATCCACACTCACTTACAATCTACATCCGACACCGTAGTTGATTGCGGTCAAAACAATTCTTTGATTGTGAATTTTATTCATTTTCTAAACACAGACAAAGAAACGATCAATCAGGACTTCATTAATGAGATTAATGAAAAGAAAAGAAACCTAAAAATGTTGTAGAATCAAAAGTTTTTTAAAAGGTAGCTCTAGTTCTTAGTTTGCATAGTGGTTTTCCTTGATGAATATCCAGCACCTCATTCGATGAGGAAAAAGCCGAGATCCCTTCACTGGGAGTGACCTCTTTAGCAAAACTAGCAAATGCTACAACCTACTCGGTTTTGTTTTTATAGCTTCTCTAGTTCTTGTTTTGCATAGTGGTATTCCTTGATGAATATCCAGCACCTCATTCGATGACGAAAGAGCCGAGATCCCTTCACCGGGAATGACCACTTTAGCGAAATTAGAAAAAGCTACAAAAACACTCCTTTTCAAAATCACTAGATTTTACAACGATATCAGGTTCATTACGCTAAAGTTTTTCTTAAAAACCAACGTAGCCCTCCGTCATTTCAGATAAGTGTTATTTAGTATTCGTGCTGCGTTTGCTGGCTTGCGTCAAGGCATAGTGTGTGGTAGCTAATTAGTGCTTATCTGCAGCATGAGATGCGATTGGATTAGGGCGGTCGTGCGACTTTGTTGGCCTGCGTCAAGGGTCGTGCGGGTGGGTTTAATTCAATCTAGAAATGAACGGGTTGAACTTGACTAGCGGCCTATGGTTTGTTGTCCTGCGTCAAGGTCATAGGACGCTAAGGGTAAAAACAATATTAGGAATTTCAAGCGCTGAAATTTGCAATGAGATTGTATACTTTCTATATGATAGTTGGATCCCGATACCCACTGCGTGTAAGAGTTACTCCTGGGAGAGTTTTCCACTTTACAATTAGCCGATCCATTAGGTGTATAAGAAAGGTGTTAACGGGGTGATGCTCTTGCGGAAACGAGGTTTGTTAATTAATTCCATGCGAAAGCATGGGGAGACTCCCTCGGAGTACCAATATCTGCCTGGCCGAATGATTGGCAAACTTATAGGGTGTAATTAATCTCGGCCAATCTTACCGGGTTTGAAGGAAAATTTGATAAAAACAGTGGGAGCCATCCTGATTAGATAAAATGATAACCAATCTAATCTTGCAAAGAGTGCACGCAAAGTGATTATCCTTCTCTCTCTCCTAGTAGTGACCAATGGCACGCTTTAATCAAGATAATAATATGGATGTATTGACCGAACCTACTTATTATACTAGGCTAGGTTCCGCTCTATCTTATGATTTTCATAAGTCTGAGCAAGGAATAGTTATATACTGTTTCCTGATTCAAAATCAGGAAAGCTTACGGAAAAGGCTTCAGAAAAGGGTCACATGCTTACACGTGACCACCAGTCACGTGTTGGCACGTGACATCTAAAAGTATCGGCGAGGCAAATTCTGTTTCCCAACTACATCGAAGAAAAGGGCTTCAGAAAGGGTCACGTGCTCCCACGCGACCAGGGTCACGTGTTGGCACGTGACTCTCAAAAGCGGCAGACTCAATTCCCTGAGTGAATCAAGAAAAAAAAAGCTCCAGACGAGGGTCATGTGCTCACACGTGACCAGGGGTCACGTGTTGGCACGTGACAACTATGCAGCGACCAGAAAGCAGAGCGCAGAAAGAAAGAAGAGGGCTCGTTACGAGGGGGTCACGTGCCCACACGTGACCAAGGGTCACGTGGCCACACATAACCAGCTTTCAAAGCCTATATGTTAACAGAATTAAATTCTGAGAAAACACCTCTTAAACCTTTCCAAAGCAACCGATTGAATTAAAGATTTAAAGGTGATTAAATATCATCTATCTATGGGAAAATCTCAAATTTGGAAAGATTTCCCCGTAAAATCTAACCAAAACAACAAAGGAGAATCTCTGGATTTAAAATCCAATGGTGAATAAAATTCACCTAATAATCCAAAGGTCCAAAACGAATGATGGATACAAATCAAATCTCTCAATGAAAGATTCATCAAAAACTAATTGACTCGGCTGCTTCTCCTATAAATAGGAGCCAAGTGACACACAAAAGAGATATATGCAGAGGGAAGAAAAGAGAGAGAGCATTGATACTTTGGAGGAATTTGGATCTTCTGCAAAAGAAAACCCTAGGTAAGAAAGGGAAGGCCTTTCTCAACAGAGTTTAACTCTGATATAAAATAGAAGAACATGGTTCTCTCTTTGGTGGAGGATCTGTAAAGTGCACATCTCCCCTTGAGTTAAGAATTTAATTCTCAATGGGTTGAGATCCTTCCATGCAGATCCAAAGCATAGAGAGGGAATAGAAGCCCGAGAATTTAATTCTCACAGAACTATAGGAATTTAATTCCTTTAAAATAAAATTAGGGTTTGACCCTGTGTTATGGGAATTTAATTCCTTCAGAATGAAAAGAATCAGGGTTTAACCCTAGTTAGAAACTTAGTTCTATTAAAACAACAGGAATTTAATTCCCTTAATCTCATTCCCCAGAATAATTCTTTAACAGAGAGTGGGAGTTTAATTCCTTAAAGCTTTTATTAGGGTTTAACCCTATTCAGTTCTTCACATATATGAGGAATTTAATTCCTACAGAAAATTCAGAGTTCAACTCTATTCCAGAACATAAATCTTCGAAAGGAAGTAGGAATTTAATTCCTCTGAAATTATTGTTAGGGTTCAACCCTATGAGGAATTTAATTCCTGAAAGGGATTAACAGATCTTCTAAAAACATACATAGAGGCAGCGTCATGTGTCACCACGTGACCCCCAAAAAGATCTACAGAAAAGCCCCTTTGAGGCAGTGCCTCACGTGACCCTTGGCAGAGGCTTCAACATACTCCATTTAAACACCCATCACGTGATGACACGTGATCCCCTAAAAGATGCGATATTCTCAGCAGAACAAATAAAGAGAGGGCGCCCTCACATGCTACCACGTGACCCTTCTTGCCTTGGCGTCTAACACTAAATTTGAACCCCTGAATCCAGTGTTAAAACACTGTTTGGCCTTAGTGTTCAACACTAATCAAAGAACTTTATTTGTAGTGTTCGACACTGATTACCTTAGTGTTTAACACTAATTTGAGATTTTTGTTGCCAGTGTTTAAAACTGATCTGTTTTAGTGTTTAACACTAATTTGAAAGCCTTGTTGCTGGTGTTTAACACCAACTATCTTTTAGTGTTAAACACTGACCTATCAATCTCATTCCCAGTGTTCAACACTGATTGGTCTTTAGTGTTTAACACTAGGCGTTGGCCCAATTGAAAGGTTTGTCTAGCACCCTATAATGAGTTTTGAAGCATCACATGTCCCAAAGTTTAAATTTTTATGGTGCTAAACGAACATGCAAAGGAATCGATCCTATAAAATTAGGGTTTCGAAACTTTAAGCTAATAAAAATTAGGGTTTGAAGGCTACAACCTTTGTAGCTTCCCTTTTGCTTGACTCCTTAGTCTCTAGGGTGTTAGAAGAAGGTCCACTTGTAGTCCTCTTTCGTCCACGACGATCCACCCGAAGTTTCCCGTCCAAGCTTGTAACTTTGGAAAAGCAAAGAGAACACTCTAATCAAGTTGGCTAGACTTGAGTAGAATGATGTTGTGGCTAAGGATCTCACTTCAAAAACCTTTCTTTATT
The DNA here is from genome assembly GCA_030015575.1 of Agapanthus africanus. Lineage (NCBI taxonomy): Eukaryota > Viridiplantae > Streptophyta > Magnoliopsida > Asparagales > Amaryllidaceae > Agapanthus > Agapanthus africanus. The sequence continues at coordinate 486,951,469 of CM057339.1, read as the reverse complement.
TGTGTTTGACTCACTAGAAAAAACTTGAGAGGAAAAAGATGAAGGAGGATGAAGATGGTGGCTATTTTTAACAAGAGGTGAAAAATAACCCTTAGTTCAAAAAGAAAATGAAATATATCACTATATATATTTATTTCCTTCTTGCATTCAACCATGATTAAATGATGGAGAGTTAATTTAACTTGGGTTTTAAATGATAAAGAGAAGGATAACCCTAGGTTAGTGGTAGTTGAGCTTGGTTAGGTTAGAAGAAGAATGTAGAAGCTAGAATGATTATCCTTTTCTTTTCATTTTGTTTTAAAACCAAAATTAAATAATAATCCATTATTTAATCCATGGTGTGAGTCTTACATTGCCACCATTTCCATATGCTAACAACCATGATGGATGGGTGCATGTATGTATGCATGTATGCACATCCACATGTGCATGAAAATAGAATGAAAGAAAGAAACACATGCATGCATGCATACATCCATCAAATACTAGAAAGATTTTAAGTGAGAAAACTAATGGTTAAATGATAAATCAACACTTGATTCATCAATCCGGCCATATCACATATGACCCCACCAAAAGAAAGCCGCCCGATCAATGTTCGGTATCATATACGCACATTTCAATCGGGTGCATGCGCATATCGCATATGCGCACCACAACGTTTCACCTGGAATGGGTAACTCCTTTGTGGGACTCTAAGACTCGTCAATACGCCGGCAGAGGGTGATGATCATATCAGGTACCCTCAAGCCGCAAGCGGTCAGCTAAACGTAACGGCCACCCGGGTATTGAGCGATCAGAAGACAACAAGCGAACCTGCTACAACTCCCGTCGAGCCAACTGGCAACACTACCGTACATTCCGGTCTCTTCGTCAGATATGCTGCATATCGAGCCTAGGGATGGTCATGTCGACCCTAATAACTCAATAAGTCGTGCCGATGAATGGTCTATAACAGATCGAGAAACTACTGATAACACTTATCAGAAAATCTCAGCAGCCCTGGCCAGGGACTTACTGATATAACCAGTCGGGCATAGCGCAGCATCAACTCCCAATACCGGGAGAGACGAAACCCCTCCTATCGCTCATTACCTTCGTGTGTCTCGGGACTGTACCCAACGGCCACCTGTTTGCACGACTCAGTAGAGCCGTGGTAGGGTGGTAATCAAAGTACAGTGGGAGAACACACAAGACTCTATGACGATCTCGGGTCTACAGACTAACCTGTACCAGTGTCACCTGAGAACTGCTATCCGACGATAGATATAATTCCATATAGGAGTTCTCGGTGAGTCCGTCCAGTGTACCTAGTCACCACTGAGCACCCGTATATGTTCTTGATGTCAAACATCGACGAATGTGGGAACATTCATCGCCCATCGTATGGGTCTAGTATCATATACGCTAGTCTACTCTGGTATATCAATGCCCCGTCTTGATATACCTGCGACTAGGGACATTCCAGGATATGCTTATAGACTACAGATGTCCCACTAGTATGATCTCCATCATAATCAGAGTAGTCAAGCCGATATCCTCAGGGCTTTATCAGCATGTATGAATGAATAAAAGCATGATCAAATCAACATGTCAGACAAAGAATAACCAGATAGCATACTATCATGTCGAGCAAGAATGCATACTGAATATATATATATATATATACATGTATAGATACATCCACTATCATATAATGGCCTCTAGGGCATACATATATCCAACAATCTCCCACTTGCACTAAGGCCAGTTATTGGCGTATCTCATACCCAACATCTCAAAAAGTCGCTCATGCTGCGGCTGAGGGAGGGCCTTGGTGAATGGATCCGCGGCGTTATCCTTTGTGTCTACCCTCCTAATCTCGATCTCGCGGCGATCTACAATCTCACGGATCAAATGAAAACACCTCAGGATATGTCTGGACCGCTGATGGGATTTGGGCTCCTTGGCTAACGCCATAGCCCCATTATTGTCACAATACAAAGGTATTGGATCAATAATGGTTGGAACTACTCCTAGCTCCGAGACGAACTTCTTCATCCAGACGGCTTCCTTGGCGGCATCATTTGCAGCAATGTACTCAGCTTCCATCATAGAGACTGCAACGGTATCTTGTTTGGAACTCTTCCAACTCACCGCCCCTCCATTGAGGGTAAATGCAAACCCAGAGATAGATTTGCTGTCGTCCTTATCACTCTGGAAGCTCGAATCGGTAAAGGCCTCCATTTTGAGATCTCCATTACTATACACCAAGAACAATTCTTTAGTCCTTCGCAAGTACTTAAGAATGTTCTTCGCAGCTGTCCAGTGATTCTCCCCTGGTTTGGATTGATACCTGCTTACTACACTAAGTGCATAAGCTACATCTGGGAGTGTACATAACATCGCATACATTATAGATCCTACTGCCGAAGCATAGGGTATAATACTCATGCGAGCTCTCTCTTCATCGGTCTTTGGACAAGAATCCTTGGAGAGAGTGACCCCATGGAAAGCGGGTAAGGCACCCCGCTTGGAATCTTCCATACTAAACCTTTTTAGGATGGTGTCAATGTACCTGGTTTGGGACAATCCAAATAACCTTTTGGATCTATCCCTATAGATCCTTATGCCCAGAATGTACGTGGCATCACCCAGGTCCTTCATGGAGAACCTCAGTGATAAGAAAGATTTGACCGACTGTAGCATAGGAATATCATTTCCTATCAGAAGAATGTCGTCCACGTACAATACGAGGAATGTGACAGCTCTCCCTACAGCCTTCTTATAAACACAAGGTTCATCTGGATTTTTGATGAAATCAAACTCTTTGATGACATCATCGAAACAGATGTTCCAACTCCGTGATGCCTGCTTTAACCCATATATGGATTTAAGCAATTTACATGCTTTCTCGCTGCTCCCACTGTCAATGAAGCCCTCTGGCTGATCCATATAAACGCATTCTTCTAAATTTCCATTTAGAAACGCGGTTTTAACGTCCATCTGCCAGATTTCATAGTCGTAGTGAGCAGCAATAGCAAGTAGGATCCGAATGGATTTAAGCATGGCTACGGGAGAAAAAGTCTCGTCATAGTCCAAACCTGGTCTTTGACGAAAACCCTTCGCCACAAGTCTTGCCTTATAGGTCTCCACCTGCCCATCTACACCAATCTTTCTTTTAAAGATCCATTTGCACCCCACAGGTTTTACCCCAGGGGGTACAACGTCCAAAGTCCATACTTTGTTGGTGTACATAGACTCCATTTCGGATCTCATGTCATCCAGCCACTTCACAGAGTCTCTACTCGTGATAGCTTGCTGAAAACTGGTAGGATCATCATCATCCATGATACAGTCTTCTATGTCACCATCAATGAGGAAACCGTAGTACCTCTCCGGTGGGCGAGAAGTCCTACCAGACCTACGGAGTGGCCGAGGTTCTTCAGTTTCTGTTGCAACAGCCGGTTCAACCAAATCGTCATTTGTAGTTTGTGTCTCCAGAACCTCTTCTAGATCCACTACCTTGCCATCATCTTTATCTGTGAAAAACTCTTTTTCCAAGAATGTGGCATACTGAGAAACAAATACTTTTTGTTCCTCTTTGTGGTAGAACAGATATCCATAAGAACTCTTTGGATATCCCACAAAGTTACACATGACTGACCGTGTCTCGAGTTTGTCCGGATTCTGCTTTTTAACATAGGCCGGGCAACCCCAAATCTTAATTCTCTTAAGAGATGGTCTCTTCCCATTCTATATCTCATATGGCGTGGTAGACATGGCTTTGGTTGGAACCCAGTTTAGCAGAAACGCTGCAGTCTCCAATGCATGCCCCCAAAACGAGACTGGTAACTCAGCGTCACTCATCATGGACCGGACCATATCTAATAGGGTCCTATTCCGTTGTTCTGACACACCGTTGTGCTGTGGTGTGTAAGGAGGAGTGAGCTGAGAGAGAATTCCATTCTCTTTTAGGAAGTTTGCAAATTCTGTACTGAGATACTCACCACCTCGATCTGATCGAAGCATCTTAATACTCAAGCCGGTTTGTTTTTCTACTTCTTGTTTATATTCAATGAATTTCTCGAAAGCTTCGGACTTGTGCTTTAATAAAAATGCATGACCGAATCTTGAGAAATCGTCGGTGAATGTAATGAAGTATGAAAAACCTCCTCTAGCCTGTGTAGACATTGGCCCACATACATCACTATGTATGAGGCCAAGGAGCTGAGTAGCTCTTTCTCCGTGTCCGGTAAACGGAGTTTTGGTCATTTTACCATTGATACAAGACTGGCAGGTCGCATAAGATTTATATTCAAAAGAGTTTAAATATCCATCTTTGTGTAACTTGTTTAGTCTTGTTTCGTTAATATGACCAAGTCTACAATGCCAAAGAAAAGCTTCATTTAATTCTGAAAGTTTTTTTTATTAGTGTGTTGTATACTGAAAACTGTGTGTTGATTTAAGACATATATTCCGTTATTAAGCGTACCATACCCAACCAACATTTGATTCAGGTGAATGTTCATAACATTGTTTTGCAATACAAAATTATATCCTTCATTGTCCAACAAAGAAACGGATATTATATTACATAGCATACTTGGTACAAAATAGCATGGATTCAAAATCAAAATACATCCAGATGGCAGCCCCAAGAGATACTCTCCCACTGCGACTGTATGTACATTGGAACCATTTCCAACGCGGAGAGTATGGTCACCTGTCTTCAAAACCTTGATATTTCTCAGCCCCCGCATAGAATTGCAAATGTGAGAACCTGAACCGGTATCCAATACCCAGGAAGCAGAGTTTATAGAAAAACAGTTTTCAGTCACAAACGCACCTGAAGGAGAAGCATCACCATGCTTCTTCTTGAGACTTAAGTACTCCGTGCAATTGCGCTTCCAATGTCCTGTCTTGTGGCAATGAAAACATTCGCCTTTCCCCGGGTCTCCAGCTTTGGACTTTCCCTTTCCCTTCACCTTTTTAACTCCGCCCTTAGGATTAGTGGGTTTCTTCTTTTTCTTTCCCTTGGCCTTAGCTTTCGGGCGAGAAGAAGAAGACTGTCCAATAGTCATAACAGGAGTTTTTGTTGACTTCATAGTGCTCTCTGCACTCCTTAACATATTAAGGAGTTCAGGGAGTTCCTTCTCCATGCGTTAAAGTTCACTATGAACTGAGCAAAGGTGGAGGGCAAGGATTGCAGAATAATATCTATATATTGTTCATTGTCCATCGTCCATCCAAGGTCCTCAAGCTCTTCTATAAGAGCTATCATCTTCAAAACATGGTCTCCTACTGGTGTGCCAGGGGCCATTCGCATCTGAAACAGTTTCTTTGATGCTTCGTATCGTAATACGCGGGATTGCTCTCCATACAACTCCTTTATATGGAGCAATATACCGTGAATGTCCATGTTCTCGTGCTGCTTTTGATGTGTGTTGTCTATCGATGCAAACACGAGGCATTTTGTCGTGGCACAGTCAGCGTCCCATGTCTTGCGGACTTCAATGTCCGCAACTGAGGATTTTGGACCTGGGACGGGCGGGGCTGAAGCCGTGAGGACATATGATACTTTATCATAAGTCAAGGCGATTTTCAGATTCCTCAGCCAGTCTTTATAGTTGGTCCCATTCAGTTTGTTTTTATCTAGTAGAAGCTTAAGCCCAGTCATTGGTATCTGCCATTAAGAGAGAGAAAAGAATACACTCAGCGAAAGCTCTTGCATAGATTAGATTGGTTATTATCTTGTCTAATCGATGTTTCCCACTATTTTTATCGAGTTTTTCTTTCAAACCTTAAAAAGAAAAACTAGCCAGGATTAATTACAGTCTACAACTTCGCTAACCGTTCAGCCAGGCCAGTGTCGGTACTTTGAGGGAGGTTCCCCGTGCTTTCGCACGGACCTAATTAGAGTAAACCTCGTTTTCCCAGAGGCGGAGCCCCGTTAACACCTTTCTAGACACCTAATGAGTTAGCTAATTGTAAACTGTAAAACTCTCCTAGGAGCAACTATTGCCCACAGTGGGATCGGGATCCAACCATCACATGGAAGGTATGCAATCTCATTGCAAATTTCAACACTTGAAATTCCCGATGTAATTTTTACCCCTAGTACTTATGACCTTAACTATGGTCAACAAATCATAAGTACCAGTCAAGTTCTACCCGTCATTTCTTGATCAATTAGACCCACCCATATGACCCTTAACTATGGTCAACAAAGTCGTATGAATGTCCTAATTGATTTGCATCATATGCAGTGTAAGAAGACATCACTTAGCTACCGTACACTACGCCTTAACTAAAGTCAACAAACGTAGCACGAATACTAAGTACTCTACTTCCTAAATTGACGGAGGGTTGCGGATGATTTTTAAGAAAATCTTTAACGCTTTGAACTTGATATCGTTGTAGAATCAAACAGTTTTCAAAAGGAGTGGCTTAAGCTCCGCAGTTTTGAAATATAGCTTTTTCATAAATAGCCGAGTAGTTTTCAAATCCGATTCTACAACATCTTATTAGGTTTATTTTCTTTACATTAATCAAATTAATGTAATCCCATCATTTAAGTCCTTAAGCCAATCACAGAAAAGAAACGAAAATAACACGTACGCTTATGCCATCCGCATTCGCCGCAATGTTCCGTTATGCACCGTTAGGTTACTTCACTAACGACATACCGGGATGGGACTAGCGCGGGTGTAAAACATAAGCAACGTCTACTATATATCATATATATAATATGTCATTCGTCTCAGATATCACAGAACACAGGCAGCAGAAACATAGATATAACGTGGGATATCCTAGGACGTCCGTATTTAGTATTTAGCCATAATAGAAAATACGGATTCCACAGTCGCGATGAATAGCCAAGCCCACACCCTGGACCCCTACGAGAGCGGCAAGTGACCCTACCAATTCTGGAGTTTAGGAGACCCGGTCTCGACTCCTCGAGATGGCCTCCCACTGAACCCCAGAACCCGGTCACATGTGCTCCCCTCCTTGGGTCTATCCTAATGCGGAAACGTAAATAATATACAACACTGGTGACACAACCTCAACCCGGAAGTGCCCCAAATAAAAGAATATTACATTACATTTGAATTTACATGAATGAAAATATAAAACTCTCATCTCAAATAAAAACCCCCCGGCTATTCAATCGCGACAATCCTGCACATCATATCTCAGCAACACATAATATCATATATCATCAACGTAAGTAAGTATGCGTACCCCGATTATCGTTGATGTATAGCAACGAAACCGGCGATATCGAACATACTACACTTACGGTCACAGAAAAGAAAGTGTAAAACTGCAATATCTGGAATCCACATTCTCTTTAGACATCGCAAATGCAAAATATCACATATTCCGTATTTCATGTCTAGTAATATGAATTCCACACATTGCATCACATTCCGGATAAACAGACAGTATCGAAGTTTTCGAACGAACGATCAAATACCCAGGATTCACTAAAGCCCAACACTTGAGCAGAGTTCAAACACCTGGAGTGTGACACAGTAGTAGCGGTCCAGCCGTAGAAGGGTCAAGTTAACGCCTCACATGTGGCACGCCGTACTGCCCCAAACCCTAAGTAAGTATGCGTACCCCGATTATCGTTGATGTATAGCAACGAAACCGGCGATATCGAACATACTACACTTAAGGTTCAAAGGGCAGTTCAAGACGGTCACATAATCGAGTTAAGGTTTGTTGTCTTCTAGAGGGTCCACCACAAAAAGACTTGCACGTATTTCCAAAGTATTTAAACCCCGTGAATAGTGAGCAAATGATATTCGTTCAAACACTTCAATACTTTCTAATTTATCCGGAAAAGCCACGAAACCAAAATTCCGATCGAATCGACGGGTCCAAAATCATCTCCAGAATTTTTCAAAACTAAATACAGATTAAAAATATCCAAAAAACTACACAAGCAGATTAATGAATTACTGAAAAAAAATTATCCAACAATTAATACATACGGCCGCGAAACCGCGGCCTAAGCAAGCTTAGGCCGCGCTTCCGCGGCAACAATCACTGTTCATGGAATAATTTTTGTACCGTAATCCTTATTTTTTCCTGCTGTATCTTTTACATATTTTTAATTCTGAAAAATATCAATTTTTAGAAAATTTCCAGAGAGCACCCTAAAAAACCGTATTTCGGTTCGATCGGAGTTTTGACTTTGTAAAAGGGTCGCCTAATGTTCTAGGTCGGCTCTGATACCAATGAAAGGTTTGTCTAGCACCCCATAATGAGTTTTGAAGCATCACATGTCCCAAAGTTTAAATTTTTATGGTGCTAAACGAACATGCAAAGGAATCGATCCTAGAAAATTAGGGTTTCGAAACTTTAAGCTAATAAAAATTAGGGTTTGAAGGCTACAACCTTTGTAGCTTCCCTTTTGCTTGACTCCTTAGTCTCTAGGGTGATGGAAGAAGGTCCACTTGTAGTCCTCTTTCGTCCACGACGATCCACCCGAAGTTTCCCGTCCAAGCTTGTAACTTTGGAAAAGCAAAGAGAACACTCTAATCAAGTTGGCTAGACTTGAGTAGAATGATGTTGTGGCTAAGGATCTCACTTCAAAAACCTTTCTTTATTTGTGTTTAACTCACTAGAAAAAACTAGAGAGGAAAAAGATGAAGGAGGATGAAGATGGTGGCTATTTTTAACAAGAGGTGAAAAATAACCCTTAGTTCAAAAAGAAAATGAAATATATCACTATATATATTTATTTCCTTCTTGCATTCAACCATGATTAAATGATGGAGAGTTAATTTAACTTGGGTTTTAAATGATAAAGAGAAGGATAACCCTAGGTTAGTGGTAGTTGAGCTTGGTTAGGTTAGAAGAAGAATGTAGAAGCTAGAATGATTATCCTTTTCTTTTCATTTTGTTTTAAAACCAAAATTAAATAATAATCCATTATTTAATCCATGGTGTGAGTCTTACATTGCCACCATTTCCATATGCTAACAACCATGATGGATGGGTGCATGTATGTATGCATGTATGCACATCCACATGTGCATGAAAATAGAATGAAAGAAAGAAACACATGCATGCATGCATCCATCAAATACTAGAAAGGTTTTAAGTGAGAAAACTAATGGTTAAATGATAAATCAACACTTGATTCATCAATCCGGCCATATCACATATGACCCCACCAAAAGAAAGCCGCCCGATCAATGTTCGGTATCATATACGCACATTTCAATCGGGTGCATGCGCATATCGCATACGCGCACCACAACGTTTCGCCTGGACTGGGTAACTCCTTTGTGGGACTCTAAGACTCGTCAATACGTCGGCAGAGGGTGATGATCATATCAGGTACCCTCAAGCCGCAAGCGGTCAGCTAAACGTAACGGCCACCCGGGTATTGAGCGATCAGAAGACAACAAGCGAACCTGCTACAACTCCCGTCGAGCCAACTGGAAACACTACCGTACAGTCCGGTCTCTTCGTCAGATATGCTGCATATCGAGCCTAGGGATGGTCACGTCGACCCTAATAACTCAATAAGTCGTGCTGGTGAATGGTCTATAACAGATCGAGAAACTACTGATAACACTTATCAGCAAATCTCAGCAGCCCTGGCCAGGGACTTACTGATATAACCAGTCGGGCACAGCGCAGCATCAACTCCCAATACCGGGAGAGACGAAATCCCTCCTATCGCTCATTGCCTTCGTGTGTCTCGGGACTGTACCCAACGGCCACCTGTTTGCACGACTCAGTAGAGCCTTGGTAGGGTGGTAATCAAAGTACAGTGGGAGAACACACAAGACTCTATGACAATCTCGGGTCTACAGACTAACCTGTACCAGTGTCACCTGAGAACTGCTATCCGACGATAGATATAATTCCATATAGGAGTTCTTAGTGAGTCCGTCCAGTGTACCCAGTCACCACTGAGCACCCGTATATGTTCTTGATGTCAAACATCGATGAATGTGGGAACATTCATCGCCCATCGTATGGGTCTAGTATCATATACGCTAGTCTACTCTGGTATATCAATGCCCCGTCTTGATATACCTGCGACTAGGGACGTTCCAGGATATGCTTATAGACTACAGATGTCCCACTAGTATGATCTCCATCATAATCAGAGTAGTCAAGCCGATATCCTCAGGGCTTTATCGGCATGTATGAATGAATAAAAGCATGATCAAATCAACATGTCAGACAAAGAATAACCAGATAGCATACTATCATGTCGAGCAAGAATGCATACTGAATATATATATATACATCCACTATCATATAATGGCCTCTAGGACATACATATATCCAACACCAATTGGCTAAATGGCCAGAGGCAAAGCCTCTCCTTCAAGGGACCAACAGGAGGGCCGATATCCCAGACATGATTGGACTTAGCCCAATCTGGCCATAAGTCCTCAATTCGTAATTAACTGGGCTAATGGGCTCATAACATAATTAATTGGTCTTGATCCCAAATTGGGCCTAAGACTATTTAATCCACTCCGGTTCCAGGGTACATCTCTTCACTCCTTTGATACTTGGCGTTGTAATCCCTCAACGTGTTCAAAGAGGTGATGGGTCCAGATGACCACACATTGATATGGACTGTGGGGTCCTTAAACCCATGGACTACGACGTCCTTAACCTTGACCGAGATGTCTTAAAACTAACAATGGACTGTGGGGTCCTTAAACCCATGGACTTATGCGTCCTTAAACTACCAATGGACCACCATGTCCCTAAACTGGCAATGGACCACCACGTCCCTAAACTGGAGATGGACCACCATGTCCCTAAACTGGAAATGGACCACTACGTCCCTAAACTGGAGATGGACCACCATGTCCCTAAACTGGCAATGGACCATCATGTCCCTAAACTGGAACAATAGAGCCCAAACGCTCTTTTGTCGGATCTAAACGATCCCGTTAAGTCGATCTTAGTCCCGAACTGGACTAACGTATCCTTAACAACCGTTTAAGTTGATCTTAGCCTCAAATATGGCTAACGTATCCTTAAACCTTCAAACAGACTGGACTATGAACCCCCCAATCAACTTTGGTTCAAGGGTACATCTCTGAACTCCTCTGACACCTGTCGTTGTAATCCTTCAACGTCGTCAGAGAGATGACGGGTCCCGGTGGCCATACATTCAATGGACCACTATGTCCCTAAACTGGAACGATAGAGCCCCCATGCTCCTTTGTCGGATCTAAACGATCCCGTTAAGTTGATCTTAGTCTCAAGTTAGACTAACGTATCCTTAACAGACGTTTGAGTTGATCTTACCCCCAAATATGGCTAATGTATCCTCAAACCAAACCCCCAAACCCAAATCTAAGATAATACGGATTTGGACTAGTCCACGCCCTACAGGCAACGACATAAATCGGTCTCCGTAAACAATCCATGGGCAACAAAACAGAAAATAAACACACACGACACGAAGTGACCATCTGGAGAAGAAGAAAGTTGTTACCGCGATGCGGTAGCGTAATTTACTACAGGGGCTTGCGCCTGCAGGGAAGAGCGTCCCCACAATCAAAAACCCCTCAAACGAGGGGGAATCTGACGAAGTTTGCTACATCGGCCGCATCCGTTTAAACCTTCGATATATGGTGCCATAAATCAACTTGGCATCTTCGGAGAGGTGAACGGATAGCACCAATTAGCATCTGCCCCGAATCTTAGTGCCAAGACATCGCAGTCTTGTGCGCCGTCTTTCGGAGGGGAACAGATTCTGGCACGCCCAGTGGGACCTTTTCCTCTTTTCACTCCACACTTCGTGTGTCGTGATTCGCGAACCAATCGCAGTTCGCTAATGGTTGCCCTTGGGTTTCAAGATACTAAGGCTTGGCGTCTTGCTTATTGCAGAAAGCAAAGAATCGATGGCTTCTACTTCTACGAAATGCTCCAACAACTCGGACAGCAATTGCAACCAACGCTCTGCCTCGCCAGGAAGTATAGCCTACGGACCCCAAGCTGCTTCGCTATTCATAATGCCCGTGGAACAGGTCACTCGAGCCACCACAGGATTGTTCTTTGGGACTATGCTCCCACCGACAAGCTTCACTGCGCCGGTGCTGACAGAGGAAGCTTCCAAGAAGTCGGTTTTTGATCGTCTTACCCCTGACGCGGCCCTTCTCAACGGGTCGCCCAACATCAGCGCCTCGGTCTTCTCTAGATTGGGCCAGAACTCCTGTGGACCCACAATGGGGCCTACAATCCCAGAGAAGGCTGCTTCCAAGAAAGTGACCGGCCCTGCTCCTGAAGTCGTCAAAGCGGCTTCCCCTGCCAAAAAGTCAGTCTTTACGAGATTGACGGCTCCAGCTCCCACTCCTGCTATCCAAAGGACGTCGGTCTTTGACAGGCTAACCCCATCGACGACCCTCCACCTACACAGAGGGCAAGACGAAGCCATTCTCACCGTTGAACCAGCGCCGTCCGCTCGACACGCTCGACGTCGCCATTGGCGCCGAGTAAGGAAGGCTGGGGGCAACTCCCCCTCTGGGCTAACTCCATCAGCCCCGATGGCAGAAGTTAATGCTGTTGTTCCAACTGGGAACAGCTTCGAGATGCTAAATAAGGTGCGAAGGAATTGTTCTACTGCGGTGCTAAAGAGATCTCCTCTCCCGCTAAAAAAGGTTGCGGAAACAAATCCAGAACAGCCCCAATCCCCACAACGGTTTTCTTCCAGAATCTATAAGGTTTGGCGGCAGGCCCGAGACCCGATGATCGATCCAAACTTCTCCCGCCAACACAAGAAGCTGAAAATCCAACAGGAAGCCAGTCACCAGGCTAAACCACGAAACACTGTCTGGGTGCCCACTTCAACGGCCCCCTCAACTGCCACTGCTCATAAAAGGAGGAAGCCAGAGAAGATCCCCCAGCCTGGAACGACAGCCAAAGGCACTAAGCCCATACGCCCTAAGTCTGGAGGCATGATGGTCCATACCGTATACATGGCGTCGGGAAAAGAAGACAGCCGTGCGTCTACAGGTCATAGACCGCTTACACGGTCGGTTACCAAAGCTCAGGAGCAACAGCAAAAGCTCCAGGAAATGATGAATGCTATGGCCACACTTACCGGGCCAAAAGAAAACCCAGAAACATCCTCGGACGAACGCCAGGAGGAAGAAACCGACGCCGAATTCCTTCGCCGGATATTGGAGAAGAAGGACAAAGAGGCTGCTGAACAAGCAGCCAACATACAGCATATGGGCCTTCTCTTCCAAGATATGATAGGAATGATGATCCAACAGGACCCACCCTCCGAGGATCCCCCAATCGTTCTTGAAGACGACAGGGGAGAAACGTCGAATCCTCCGCCGGCCCTCTCAACGGCCAAGGAGGAGACAATCTCTAAGGCTGATTTGGACGACTATATAGCCCAGCAAATCCGAGTTCATCATGCGACTGAGGCTGCTGGTCAAGTCGTAAAAACGGGGCGGCCGTATCCAAGCTGGTACGACCAAATCAAATACCCGCCGGGTTATACAATACCAAAATTCCTCGTGTATAAAGGGACCGGCAATCCCCATCAACATGTCGCCCAGTTCAGGGCCCTTTGCGGTAACACCGGCGGTGATGATAAACTGTTGCTTCGCCAGTTCGTGGGCAGCTTATCAGAAACAGCGTTCGAATGGTATTCGGAACTCCCGAACGATTCTATCAAGACGTTCGCTGAAATGGAGTTGCTATTCACTCAGCGGTTCGCAAGCGCCAGCGAACGCACTCCAATAACGGCATTGATTAACGCCAGGGTAAAACCAGGCGAAACTTGGGTCCAGTATGCTATACGCTGGCGAAATTTGTGGTCGAAATGCGAGCAACGCATTGAAGAGGCACCCGCAGTGGGCATGTTCATGGGAACCCTAGACCCTCACGCAACTATCTCCCAGTTTATGATGTTCTTTAAGCCAACCACGTTCTAGGCTTTAATCGACAAGTTGGCTCAGATGGACCAGATGGGTCATAGACCACCTCCCCCGAAGTCGGAACCTCGGAATGACAAGGGTAAAGGAAGGGCAACCTTCGTCGCGAATGCCCAGCAGCAACCCAGCGCCCCGAAGCTGGCGGATCAATTTGAAGAAAGACGCCGGTATTATAATGAGAAGATGAAGCGTCCCTACTCGTTCCCACGAGACAAGACGAAACGGTTATTCGAGCTGGCAGTACGCAACAGACTTATAAATCTACCAAATCCAAGACGACCGCCACAACCCACTGAGGTGAATAACCCTATCTATTGCCCTTACCATCAAACGGTAAGTCATCCGATTGAGGATTGCTTCGTCTTCAAAGGATGGATTGAAGATCAATACCTCCAGGGGAAGTTTGCACTATCCGAAAAATGGAAGGTGAACCCACCACAGCCGCATACTCCTAAGAAAGCAGATGCACCGGGGGCAACCTGTTCCTTTATTGAAAAAGCTCCATGGGAAGTCGTGCTGTCAACTAAAACCAAAAGAATGCTGAGAGACCTTCATGCGTGCCCTGCGATCGAATGGAAAGACCCTCTTGAACCTCAAATTATCAAAGGGATGTTGAAGCCCCGCCCAACTACGAAGACTCGTGATAATGGCCCAAATACTCACGCCCAACTGTCAAAATCTTCGAAGAAAAGAAGAAGAAATCCAAGAAGCCCGTGAAGCCTGAAGACGAGCACACGAACTTGCAGAAGCAAATCGACGCGCTGGAAGAGTACAATCAAAAGGCGCGGACTCCCGTCACGCTGCAAGAGTTCCTCAACCACATCTTTCAAGAGGAAGATGAGGGGGAGAGTTCGTCGGATGAATCTGAGGGACTCATGGCGAGTTGTAACGTAATCTCCCACTCGTTTGCCGACGATGAAAAAACTCATGGCACTAAGAAACTGGGGACAGAGCCTGAACCAGAGCGTGTGTGGCCAACAGATGAAATGATCGATGCCTTTCTGGACGAGATTCGTCTAAAAAGTAAAGCGGATCAGGAGCGTGAGATGTCCGCATCGGAAGAAGCCAAATGCAGGCGACTGAACGAAAGAGTTGAAGTACCCCCGCCAGATCGAAAGGCATCCGAGGCAGACAAGAAGATATTCAAGACGAGGAAAAGGTTTGCCAAAGCCATGTCAATGGGAATGAAGCTACCACCCTCGGAAGAAAACACGCTTAATGGGGCGGAGAGGCACCCTGATTATTGCGCATATCATCAGAAAATTTCACACTCCACGGAGGAGTGCGACGCCTTTAAGATATGGTGGCAAGGATATGTTGCTCATCGGCAACATTTTAAGCACATGAAACGCAAGACTCGTCGGGAACGAAGAAGTACTGCCGACGGGCACAACAAGACCACTGGCAACTGTTACATGGTTAACGCTGGAGGGTCACGAGTTCTCACCTTTGGGAGCGACTCTGACGAAGAGATGGCTCTGGGCCCTCTCTTTAAAGAATCCGTTTTAAGGAAAGAGGAGGAACCGGAGGCCTGCGAAAACATTCAGCTGCGCAACCGCACGCTCCCGGAAAAGAATCTCGGGCCCGCAAATAGAAAAGATAAGGGAAAGAAAAAGGTCACTGAGGATATCACTTTAGATGACCAAGTCATGAAAGAGCTGACTACCAAAGACCCTCCCAGGAAGGGTAAGGTTGACTATAACATCCTAGCGCACCTAAGGAAGCTACCTTCTCAGCTTAGCATTCTCGATGCCCTCCTATTATCAAAAGAAGCGCGAGATTCACTAATTAAGGCGCTACAAGAACCTGAGCAATTCCAAGCCTTCCTCACCACTGAAAGGATGAAGGATGAACAGGAGGAAGTGCATACGGCCGACATCACTTTCGGTGACGAAGACCTCCTTCTCGGGACGTGCGACCACAACCGTCCCCTATATGTCTCTGGATACTGCCATGATATCAAGATAGGCAAGATCCTAGTGGATAATGGATCCTCCGTTAATCTCCTTAACGTTCGGGTGTTAAAGGAAATCTGCATAAGTGTGCAACACCTCGCTCGTAACAAAATTACCATCTCCGGTTTTGATTCACAATCGTCACGGACTCTCGGATCCGTGATACTAACATTACGCTTTGGACTACTCGTCACAGACATCAAATTCCATGTCATCGACGCCAAGAGCTGCTACAACGCTTTGCTCGGTCGTCTTTGGCTACACGAGTACAACATCATCCCTTCCATACAACATCAGTGTATGAAGTACTTTAAGGATGGTTTCGAGTATACCATAACAGGTGAGCTGAACCCATTTTCCGTGAACGAAGTCCGCAAATACGAAGATGTGAAGTACTTTTTGCCAGATTTCGAGGATACAAAAAGGTGTCGCAAGCCGAAGAACAAAGCCGCCGCCACCATCCCTATTTTCGGGAGCGATACCGAAGAAGAAGAAGAGATAGTTTATGCTAGGCCATCTCAACGCAACAACCCGGGGACGTCCGCCCCCATGTTGGTCTTCGGAAGTGACTCGGAAGATGAGGTTAATGCCGTGTTCTCCAATCGGATGTCAATACAAGCGCCCCCTAGCGATGATCAGAGTTTGCAAATCACCATGGTGCCGCGAGAACACTACAAGGATCTCGACACACTTCAAGCTTACAATGTGCAGGACCTGCAAACATTTTACGTCCCTCCCAGGCAAAGGGGTGAGAAGGTAATCCTATTCTACCGATCCTCGGAGTCGAAAGTAGAGAAAGAGATTTGGCATGGCGCGGATGCTACACTCGACAGGCTCCAACCCATCCGTCTGCCCAGATACTATACAAATGGATTAAAGAGGCTATTGAAGCGCCAAGGAGTACCCTTAAAACAGACTGTTCGACAGGCTCGGTTCTACAACAGGATTTGGGATGTCCCTGGGACTCAACGCAAATTGCCCAACGGGAAAATGGAAACACTTGGGCTTGGATACGTGAGAACCGGAAAACGGGAACGGGCCCACAGTAGCTATACTATATATACTTTTGATGAAGAAGAGGACGCCCTGTCAGGAAATGCCAACCCCTCATCAAAACTAGATCCCGCGATTAAAGTGCCGAGTCCGTCGTTTGAAGAACGAATGGACAAGCTTATCAGGAAAGTGGGTCAAAAAGCTCGGGAGGACCACAACCGCGAGATGGCTATCTACGAGAAGGCCAGGACGCAACGTCTGTTTCAACAAGCTGTAAAAGAAAAAGATGCTCATCCTTGTCAACCCGTTGTATGAAAGGCCCGACGCAGAGGCAGAAATAAATCAAGAAGCGGGAAGAGGTGCCGACAACAACGACGCAGGATTAGAGAGTTACGTAATCGGGTATTGCGCGACTCGGATTTGTCCTTCGTGAAGAAGATGAGTCGAGCGTATTCCTTCCCCCGAGACAAGACGGAGAGGTTACTCAAGCTCGCTATAAAACATCAAATGATCGCGCTTCCAGAGTCTAGACACCCTGAGCAAGCTAACAAGGCTTCTCATCTGAGCTATTGCTCTTATCACCGAGCCATAGGACATCCTACCGAAGACTGCTTCACCTTCAAGAACTGGGTCGAGGACTAGTACCAACAGGGCAGATTCTCTTTATCCGACGGCTGGAGGGTAACGCCGCCACAAAAGCACGAACCTAAAGCCGCAAAAGCAGAACCAGAGCCACCTCGGTCCTGGAAGCGGATTCGCACCTGTTACACGATTACGTTATTAAAAGAAGAGCCCGAGAACATGGATGACCTTCCTTGGTGCTTTGAGAACAGCGATGATGAGGTGGTCTCAGAATTTCCGCCAGCTCTAAAAGAACTGGAAGATGGCATACATACTACTGCAGATAACCTCAAGAAGATTGAGTTGGGATCGGCAGATGACCCGCGACCAACATTTGTCAGCGAGCTGCTATCTGAAGAAAGGGTGGCTGTGTTAAAGAACGTGCTTCTACGGCATAAAGACTACTTCGTGTGGAACTGTTCCGAAATGCCGGGATTGGATCCGGAGATTGCTGTGCATAAATTAGCAATATCCCCAGATATCAAGCCGGTCAAGCAGGCGCCAAGAAGGATGCGACTCGAGCTTGAAATGAGCATCAACGCCGAAGTCAAGAAGCTGATCGATTCTGGATTTATCCAAGAAGTCCAGTATCCCGACTGGATCGCCAATATCGTCCCCGTAATGAAGAAAAATGGGACGGTACGCATATGCGTGGATTTCAGGGATCTCAATAAAGCCTGTCCGAAGGACGATTTCCCAGTACCAGTAACCGAGCTAATGATAGATAACACGTCCACTCACGAGGTTTTCTCCTTTATGGACGGTTCATCAGGGTACAATCAGATAAAGATGCATCCCGAAGACCAGAAGCACACAGCTTTCCGGACCCCTTTGGGTATATTCTGCTATAGGGTTATGCCCTTTGGTCTAAAGAACGCCGGCGCTACCTATCAAAGGGCCATGACAAAGATCTTCGACGACCTCATACATGACATTGTCGAGTGCTATATCGATGACCATGTAGTAAAGAGCATGTCATACGAAGAGCATTTAAAGCATCTAGAGACTGTATTTCAATGCCTTCGGCAATATAATTTGAAGATGAATCCCCTCAAATGCGCGTTTGGAGTCTTCTCGGGTAAATTCCTGGGATTCATCATCCGACACCGAGGTATCGAAATAGATCCATCTAAGATCAAGGCGATCATGGAAATGCCTCCGCCAAGAACCCTCAAACAGTTGCGGTTTCTCCAAGGGAAGCTCGCATACATCCGGCGGTTTATCGCCAATCTTTCAGGCAAATGCCGTCCTTACAGCCACCTGATGAAGAAGGGAACTCCATTCGTTTGGGATCACAAATTCCAAGGTGCACTAGACGAGATCAAGTAGTACCTGCAGAACCCTCCGGTGTTGGCTGTGCCGGTCAAGGGAAAACCCCTCATTCTTTATACGACCGCCCTCGAAGGTTCCTTAGGCGCATTGTGGGCACAAGAAAACGATCAAAGGAAAGAGAGAGCACTCTACTACTTAATTCGAGTTCTGCTGGGGGCAGAAAACAACTACTCTCCCATTGAAAAACACTGCTTGGCGTTAATCTTCGCGATAACAAAACTCAGGCACTATGCATTGGCGCACGAAGTCCGTCTCATCTCAAAGGTGGACCCTCTTAAATATTTGATGTCAAAGGCTATATTGACGGTTCGACTCGCTAAATGGGCTCTACTCCTGATGGAGTTCTCGATAACGTATCGGCCTCTTAAGGCAGTGAAAGGTCGGGCCATTGCCGACTTCCTCGCTGAGCATCCAGTACCTGCCGGTTCTCCTCTGAACTGCGATTTGCCGGATGAACATACATTCGATGCGATCGGCGGCGGTAGTACCCGATGGGAACTCTATTTCGATGGAGCATCTTCCATGAAGAAGCGCAAACAATGTACCCCCATAATCAAATCGGGAGTAGGCCTCATCTTCGTAACCCCACAAGGAGGGATAATGCGCTTTGCTTTCTCCTTAACGGAATCAAGGACGAACAATGAAGCCGAATACGAAGCTTTGATAGCGGGCCTTGAGATTTCCATTGACATGGGAATTAAAGACCTCCTTATATACGGGGATTCTCAACTGGTCGTTAGTCAAGTAAATGGTGACTACCAAACGTGCAAACCGGAGTTGGTGAAATACCGCGAAAAGGTGCAACAACTGTTGACTCAAATTCCCTCCTATACTTTGGAGAACATACCGCGTGCGGAAAACAGCAAAGCAGACGCATTGGCCAAACTTGCTAAAGAGCTCGCTGATGAAAACCTCGATGATGTAAGAATCGTGGTACAAAGCCGTCGGGCGCTTGCCCTAACGGAGATATCTCCGGAATTATACGAAGAAAAGGGGGCGATTGAGCAGACGACCCTACAAATAAAAGACCATGAGAAGGCCGATGACTGGAGGGAAGTCTTCATAGACTACTTCAAGTCCCACCGAATGCCCGAAGGAGCGTCCTCAAGACATCAGCTCATGAAACGAGCTCTATCTTTCGCTTTCGTCAATGATACTCTGTATAAGAGGTCGTTTGATTCTCTGTGGCTAAGATGTTTAGGGCCGGACGAAGCAGAAAGAGTCATTCAAGAGGTTCATGACGGAATCTGTGGTTCTCATCAAGCAGGCCCGAAGATGAAGTTAAAAATTAAACGGATGGGTTACTACTGGCCCACGATGATCCAGGACTGCCTCGAGTATGCGAAGCAGTGCCACTCGTGCCAAATCCACGGGGACTTCATCCACCAGCATCCGAATCCACTACATCCAACGATGGCTAGCTGGCCGTTCGAAATGTGGGGGACTGACATAATCAGCCCCATTGAACCAGCATCGTCCAGGGGACATCGTTTCATCTTGGCGACGACTGATTACTTCTCCAAATGGGCGGAAGCAGTACCATTGAGGGAAGTGAAGACGGAGAATATCCTCCACTTCTTCAAGACGCACGTCATCTATCGGTTTGGAACTCCACGGCAGATTATCTCCAATAACGGGCCAGCCTACAGAAGCCATAAGATTAGCCGCTTCGTGCAGCAGCACAATATAGACTGGAGATATTCTTCAGTTTACAATCCGCGAGCTAACGGTCTGGCCGAGGCCTTCAATAAGACCTTGACAAAGATCATAAAAAAGACAGTGTCCCGAAATAAGAAGGACTGGCATGAGAGGCTGCAAGAGGCCCTTTGGGCCTATCGAACTACGTTCAAGATGGCCACGAACACAACGCCGTACGCGTTGGTATTTGGGACGGAAGCAGTGCTTCCCCTCGAGATAGAGTTACCCTCTCTATGAGTGGCAGTCCACTACGAGCTGACGGACGAAGAAAATGCCCACCTTCGGCTCGAGGAGCTTGATGCCCTCGATGAAACCCGGCTCATAGCGCAGCAAAATCTAGAGGCCTACAAAGAAAAGATGACGCGCTCATACGAAAGATTGACCAGGCCGAGGACATTCCACCAAGGCGAACTCGTACTAGTAGTTAAAAGACCTATGATCCCCAATCGTGCCAAGCGGGGAAAATTTGAGCCGAACTATGAAGGCCCGTACATTATAGACAAGGTCTACCAAGGTGGAGCCTATCTACTCATGGACATGCACGGTGGGAGGCCTTTCAGGCTAATAAACGGCCGCTTCTTAAAGAAATACTATGCTTAATGAGCCACAGCCTGGGTCAATGATAGATGACGACGACTATGTCCGCTCGCTATCTTCCTAAGCTCAGACCTTATAAGCAGTAGCCGACCTTCCCCTTAACGACGGACCGAAATGTCCTTAAACTAACGACGGACCGAAATGTCCTTAAACTAATGATGGACCGAAACGTCCTTAAACTAACGACGGACCGAAACGTCCCTAAACTACTACCGCAGCATCCTTAGGCTGACAAGATAAAAAAAAAAGGAGAAAAAGAAAAATAGAAAAAATGATAAAAACGGTATGTCCATAAGCAAAATGGGCACGGATGAAAACCCGAAAGGGCTCCGTGAGTAAAAATAGCAGGGCTACCGGCGAGTGTTCGTCAAAACCCAAAAGGGCGCGACCTTGTAAAAAAAAGAGAAAAAGAATAAAAGAAAAACGGTATGTCCATAAGCAAAATGGGCACGGATGAAAACCCGAAAGGGCTCCGTGAGTAATAACAGCAGGACTACCGGCGAGTGTTTGTGAAAACCTGAAAAGGCGCAACCTCATTAAAAGACACTTACAGGGTCCTCTCGATCTTGTATGGAGATACCACCCGCGTGAGATCCTTACGACTCATAAAGGAGCAACACACTTAGGGATCCTCACGATTCCTAAGGAAGAAATATACTTGTGAGATCCTTACGACTCGTAAGGAGAATTCTCTTATGGGACCCTCACGGCTCATGAGATTTGAAAGTCTTAAGTTACAGAAACCTAAACCTGTTGTTAAGCAAATCCCCCACAACCTTCGATAGTGCCCTACAAGGGGCTCAATACTGACCCT
Source organism: Agapanthus africanus (assembly GCA_030015575.1). Lineage (NCBI taxonomy): Eukaryota > Viridiplantae > Streptophyta > Magnoliopsida > Asparagales > Amaryllidaceae > Agapanthus > Agapanthus africanus. Next base: position 486,929,528 of record CM057339.1, on the reverse strand, counting down.
TGTATACAATCCACGGGCGCGAATTAACATTTCCCCAGCAAAGTCCTACCCGTGACTAGGGATATGTCCATATGATGAGCAACCCTTGTAGGTCCTCTCGACCCATAAGGAGAAAGCCCTCTTGTAGGATCCTTACGACTTGCAGAGGAACATACACTTAGGAATCCTCACGATCCCTAAGGAGAAAATACACCTACAAGATCCTCACGACTTGTAGGGAGAAATACCTTTGTGAGACCCTTACGGCTCATGAAGTCAAAATCCTTGGTCGACAGGACCCTTAACCCTGTTTGCCAAGACACCTTTGTTCAAACATCGACAGAGGCAAATGATGATTCGCTCCTGGCAACATCCCAGTTGCAGCGGCGCTGATGTCAAAATCGGTGTCTAAAATCCAAGCTTGCGATGAAAAAGCTAGCAAGCTACGCATGCATACGAAATAGCCGAAATGATGAGGCAACTTGCAATAAAAAGAAGCAAGTAAAAATGTATGCATAGAAAATAGCCGAAATGATGGGCAACTCGCAATAAAAAGCAGCGAGTAGAAAATAGATAAATAGCCGAAATGATTGGGCACCGCGAAAAATAGCCGAAATGCTGGGGCAATCGCGACCTTCGCGATATAAAAGCTGAAATGATAGAGCATCGCGGAAAAAGAAATAAAATAAAAATAAAATTTATGCCCTACAAGTGATGTTCCATCACACCCTGTGCACAATCCAAGGGCGTAAACAAAAAGGGAACATACCTCCCCCCCAGGTTTCACAAAAGAAAGAAGCTAAATCTCGACGAGTCACAAGCGACCTAGAGATCATCCCAACACTCGTATCGTAACGACGGACACAACTTCAAGCTAAGCGGAACAGCGGCAACTCCCAGTTCCATGGCTCGGTGGTACACATATCGCCAAACGGTCAAACCTCCATCCCGTGAAATGCGGATACAATCACCAAAATTCCTGGTTACGTGGAACGCGGATAACGTCACCCTTTGACCCCGTAGAAAACGTCCAGAGTGGATCCTGGTCCTCGCAGAGCACAGCAGTGAACCCGTGTGAAGAATCCAGAGCGGAGCCTAGTCCTCGCCGAGCATGGAAGTGAACCTGTGTGAAGCATCTAGTGAAAAATTCCTGGTTACGCGGAACGCGGATAACGTCGCTCTTTGACCTCGTGGGAAGCATCCAGAGCGGAGCCTAGTCCTCGCCGAGCACGGCAGTGAACCCGTGTGAAGCATCTAGTGCAAAATTCCTGGTTACGTGGAACGCGGATAACATCACTCTTTGACCCCGTGGAAAACGTCCAGAGCGGATCCTGGCCCTCGCAGAGCACGGCAGTGAACCCGTGTGAAGCATCCAGAGCGGAGCCTAGTCCTCGCCGAGTACGGCAGTGAACCCGTGTGAAGCATCTAGTGCAAAATTCTTGGTTACGTGGAACGCGGATAATGTCACTCTTTGACCCCCGTGGAAAACGTCCAGAGCGGATCCTGGTCCTCGCAGAGCACGGCAGTGAACCCGTGTGAAGCATCCAGAGCGGAGCCTAGTCCTCACCGAGCACGGCAGTGAACCCGTGTGTGGCATCTAGTGCAAAATTCCTGGTTACACGGAACGCGGATAACGTCACTCTTTGACCCCGTGGAAAACGTCCAGAGCGGAACCTAGTCCTCGCCGAGCACGGCAGTGAACCCGTGTGAAGCATCTAGTGCAAAATTCCTGGTTATGTGGAACGCAGATAACGTCACTCTTTGACCCAGCGGAAAATGCCCAGAGCGGAGCCTGGTCCTCGCCAAACACGGCAGTGAACCCGTGTGAAGCATCCGGAGCAAATACCGGACTGTGGAGTCCTTAAAATCCATGGACTATGATGTCCTTAACCTCGACCGTGATGTCTTAAAACTAACGATCAACCATCCCGATTCCCTATGGATTCTGCCTTGGTTTAAGGGTACATCACTTCACTCCTTTGATACCTGGCGTTGTAATTCCTCAACGTCTTCAAAGAGGTGACGGGTCCCTGCAGCCAAACATCGGACTGTGGAGTCCCTAAATCCACGGACTATGAGATCCTTAACCTTGACCGTGATGTCTTAAAACTAACATCGGACTGTGGAGTCCTTAAATCCACGGACTATGAAGTCCTTAACCTTGACTGCAACGTCTTTAAACTACGATACCTGAAGCAGCCCCCTGGCCCCGTGAAACACGGACAAGGGCGACCACATCCAGCACCTGTAGGCCCTCACGGCCTGTAAGGAAGAAAACTCTCTTGTGAGATCCCTACGACTCTCAAGGGAAAACCCGCTTAGGAATCTTCACGATTCTTAAGAAGGACTTACACCTATGGGATCCTCTCGACCTGTAGGAAGAAAAACTCTTTATGAGACCCTCGTGGCTCATAAAATACAAAAGTCTAAGGAGGCAGATCTTAACCCTGAATCCTGAGCCATCGTTGTCTTGCAAGGAGATCAACATAGAATATCCGTAGAATACATTCAATAAAAAGGGGACACACCATTGAAAAAAAAAATGTATCTTTTATTCATAAACCAAAATGGATACAAAGTACAATTCATGAAAGAAACAAAAAAAAAGAAAGATTCTCTCATCCATGAGTATGTACAAAAAAGGGGAAAAGATACAAGTCCTCAAGCCGGCGGGCGGTGCAGTAATTTTACCAGCTCATCGTTTTGTTGCTGAGCCACGGCTTCATGACGCAAGATCTCCAGGAGACGAGCCTCCGCCTGAGCTTGTTGAGCCTGATATGAAGCAAGCCGAGCTTCGAGCTCTTTCTCGGTGACCTTATGAGCCTCGACCCTCTCACGAGTGAACGTAGCAGCTTTATCAAGAGTCACCACCTCCCTGATAGACTCTTGAAGCACCCGCCAGAGTTCATACGCTTTGTTGGCCTAAGACTCGCCTGAAGCTCGCTCAGCGCCTTAGAAGCCAGCTCCCTCTCCGAGAACTTACGGCCGAACCCCTTTTCTCGCGCGACAATATGTTCGCCACACATCGCCCTATCAGGCCATGTAAACTCACTTTCGTGACCGCAACCTTGGAAACGGGACATACACGCTCAAGACCATATAAATGGGCTTCCGGTCGACGGCAATAGTCGATCTAAAAACGCGCTCACATAACCTGGTATGAAAAGCAACGAGAAACTTTCCGATGATTATCCTATCGGGCATGTGTTCGCAATCATATGAGCATCCGAAAAAGGAATAAAATTCGAAGCTTTAATGCGCATGCGACATGACAACAGTGCTGATGATTGAAGGAAGTTTTCATAAAAGGAACACAAAATTTATTCATGCAAGCGAAAACATGCATACGAGTGCCGAACCTACATGGAAGTTCAACATAAAGCATACAAAAAGAAGGACTAATTTAAAAATGCTACGCTAACGGGAAAAGGTCACCAAACACGGGGTCAATGGCACAGGGGTTAATGAAGCAGAGGACAAAATTCTCCATCTCTCTTTCTGCTTTCTCCAGCACATCAAAGCGACGGTTCTCACGAGGAGTCGCTCCCCATCGATTGGCGCCATGTTCGTCTGCGAAAGCAGACATAATAGCTCGCCGGGCCTTTATCTGGCTCAGCAGATGAATTGAGCAATCCTTCAAAGCCTGAGTAATCAGGCACGCTTCATGAAAGCCCTGGAGGTTTTCTTCAGCCGCGTCAAGCATCGCCAGGGTCATCTCTGCCGGGTGAGGAGGGATGTTGGCAAGCACGGCCGTGAGAATCATCCGGAGCCAGAGGGAACCCATCGGGAGGGGGGACTCCCTACGGATCGAAAGTTCATACATTGCTGAGTCGCATTCGTCGTCGGTAAGGAGTGGATCCACCAACCGAGCAGCAAAGCGGGGGATCATCTCCTCGATAGGAACTTCCCATGGCTGTCGATGAGCATGAGGGCGATTGCAGGCCATGGCGCTCGTTTGTTTCTCAAGACAAGTTACACCAAAATAAAAAAAATATAAATCTCTCTGTGAAGGGAAAAGGAAGACTATAGCCTCATATATAAAGAGGTGCATTAAGTGCTGTGCGCAGAAAATCTTGCATGATGAAGCTATTTCCAAGGCCAAAAAAAAGGAAAGGCATCGAAAATTAGGGAGATGGAACTATTTCCAAGGCCTTTTTTCTGCATCTGATATTGTGCACTGAAGATATGGCATGGGAAAATTTTGTGAACAGCCCCATCAAGGAACCCCACGTGCAGAACACGTGAGGCCTAAACTTGATGTGCACTAAAAAAATATGGATGGAGTAGCACCCTGCATATTAAAAGCATCAATAACAACAGTAGCAAAATGATGGAACCCCAGAGAAAGGCATGCAAGCAGGGAAAGACATAATAAAACTTGTCACTCATACTTCAAGAAGTTCATACAAAATAAAGAGGACACGTTTACAATGGTAAGACTTCAGACGCGGGGCATGGGTTGAGAAACTCAAGATTAACTTTGTCCAAGATTCTCCAAGCATTTCGAACCTCCCGAGTATGCTTCCTCTCGCGGTCGCAAGCATCGGGGTCCTCACGAATATCTTCCACCCTCCGATAGGCTGCAAGTATGGCTGACTGCTGAAAGGCTTGGTGCAAGAGATCAATAAGGTGATCTCGCTCCTCTTTAAGATCAAGCCCATCAGGTACACCGAATGTACCTTATCCTCAGCAGTGTCCAAGGCCCTGAGCGGCATGCTGGTGCAAAAGAGAGGAAGTGCCTCCCGGATCGCCAGCACGATCAGCCTCGGAAGAGAATAGCGACGAGGGAGTAGCCGATGGTTGTACTCGTCAAAGCGGCTCATGATCTCGGCACACTGAGCATCGGTGAACTCCTGGTTCTGACTGCGGCCCAGTGCACGAATATTCCCATAGGAAATAATCTCATCAAGACCATACAGATGGGCATCCATGATACCTGAAATAAAGGTCAAGAGACATCATTACAAAGCTCATGTTTCATTAATTGCAGAAGGACAACCTCGGGTCAAGAGACCCCAAGAAGCCTCCATGTGAAGAAACTGAGTTCTTCATTGGAATTAAATTCCTTATTAAGAGAAGGGAATTAAATTCCCAGAAACATTTTTGGATGGAATTAAATTCCATGGAGTTGAACCGCCATCATCATCTCCCTAAGGATCATCTGACCCTAAGAGATCTACTATTGGAGGTTAAGTGGTCTCATATTTGGTTAAAGAAATTGAAGAAAAATGGGTTCTTTGTGAAATCCTTAATGTGGATTTAAAATCCAGAGAGTTCTTCTAAAACAAAGGTGCTTCGGCCGTTCAATTATTATTACATGAGGAAAAGGGATCCTTCAACAGAGTTAAACTCTGGAAAATGTGTGAGACAGAGAACTAAGCTCTGGAAACGAGAATTAAATTCTCAAAGGAAAAAGTTCTTAGAAGAAGAAGATGAACAAAGTGAAGGCTCTTCTGAAGAAACATGAGTATTTATAGGAGGTGATGGAAACGTTTCATCTCCCCAAATCCCTAGAGGAATCCAACGGTCACAAAAGGTGACGGCGTTGCACTCACGTGCGGACACGTGAAAACAACGATGTGGGGGCATTTGTTTCCTGATTCAAAATCAGGAAAGCTTACGGAAAAGGCTTCAGAAAAGGGTTACGTGCTTACACGTGACCACCAGTCACGTTTTGGCACGTGACATCTAAAAGCATCGGCGAGGCAAATTCAGTTTCCCAACTACATCGAAAAAAAGGGCTTCAGAAAGGGTCACGTGCTCCTACGTGACCAGGGTCACGTGTTGGCACGTGACTCTCAAAAGCGGAAGACTCAATTCCTTGAGTGAATCAAGAAAAAAAAAGCTCCAGACGAGGGTCACGTGCTCACACGTGACCAGGGGTCACGTGTTGGTACGTGACAACTAAGCAGCGGCCAGAAAGCAGAGTGCAGAAAGAAAGAAGAGGGCTCGTTACGAGGGGGTCACGTGCCCACATGTGACCAAGGGTCATGTGGCCACACATGACCAGCTTTCAAAGCCTATCTGTTAACAGAATTAAATTATGAGAAAAGACCTCTTAAACCTTTCCAAAGCAACCGATTGAATTAAAGATTTAAAGGTGATTAAATATCATCTATCTATGGGAAAATCTCGAATTTGGAAAGATTTCCTCATAAAATCTAACCAAAACAACAAAGGAGAATCTCTGGATTTAAAATCCAATGGTGAATAAAATTCACCTAATAATCCAAAGGTCCAAAACGAATGATGGATACAAATCAAATCTCTCAATGAAAGATTCATCAAAAACTAATTGACTCGGCTGCTTCTCCTATAAATAGGAGCCAAGAGACACACAAAAGAGATATATGCAGAGGGAAGAAAAGAGAGAGAGCCTTGATACTTTGGAGGAATTTGGATCTTCTGCAAAAGAAAACCCTAGGTAAGAAAGGGAAGGCCTTTCTCAACAGAGTTTAACTCTGATATAAAACAGAAGAACATGGTTCTCTCTTTGGTGGAGGATCTGTAAAGTGCACATCTCCCCTTGAGTTGAGAATTTAATTCTCAATGGGTTGAGATCCTACCATGCAGATCCAAAGCATAGAGAGGGAATGGAAGCACGAGAATTTAATTCTCACAGAACTATAGGATTTTTAATTCCTTTAAAATAAAATTAGGGCTTGACCCTGTGTTATGGGAATTTAATTCCTTCAGAATGAAAAGAATCAGGGTTTAACCCTAGTTAAGAACTTAATTCTGTTAAAACAACATGAATTTAATTCCCTTAATCTCATTCCTCAGAATAATTCTTTAACAGAGAGTGGGAGTTTAATTCCTTAAAGCTTTTATTAGGGTTTAACCCTATTCAGTTCTTCACATATATGAGGAATTTAATTCCTACAGAAAATTCAGAGTTCAACTCTATTCCAGAACATAAATCTTCGAAAGGAAGTAGGAATTTAATTCCTCTGAAATTATTGTCAGGGTTCAACCCTATGAGGAATTTAATTCCTGAAAGGGATTAACAGATCTTCTAAAAACATACATAGAGGCAGGGTCACGTGTCACCACGTGACCCCCAAAAAGATCTACAGAAAAGCCCCTTTGAGGCAGTGCCTCACGTGACCCACGTGACCTTTGGCAGAGGCTTCAACATACTCCATTTAAACACCCGTCACGTGATGGAACGTGATCCCCCAAAAGATGCGATATTCTCAGCAGAACAAATAAAGGGAGGGCGCCCTCACGTGCTACCACGTGACCCCTCTTGCCTTGGCGTCTAACGCTAAATTTGAAACCCTGAATCCAGTGTTAAAACACTGTTTGGCCTTAGTGTTCAACACTAATCAAAAAACTTTATTTGTAGTGTTCGACACTGATTACCTTAGTGTTTAACACTAATTTGAGATTTCTGTTGCCAGTGTTTAACACTGATCTGTTTTAGTGTTTAACACTAATTTGAAAACCTTGTTGCTGGTGTTTAACACCAACTATCTTTTAGTGTTAAACACTGACCTATCAATCTCATTCCCAGTGTTCAACACTGATTGGTCTTTAGTGTTTAACACTATGCGTTGGCCCAATTGGCTAAATGGCCAGAGGCAAAGCCTCTCCTTCAAGGGACCAACTGGAGGGCCGATATCCCAGACATGATTGGACTTAGCCCAATCTGGCCATAAGTCCTCAATTCGTAATTAACTGGGCTAATGGGCTCATAACATAATTAATTGGTCTTGATCCCAAATTGGGCCAAAGACTATTTAATCCACTCCGGTTCCAGGGTATATCTCTTCACTCCTTTGATACTTGGCGTTGTAATCCCTCAACGTCTTCAAAGAGGTAACGGGTCCCGATGACCACGCATTGATATGGACTGTAGGGTCCTTAAACCCATGGACTACGACGTACTTAACCTTGACTGAGATGTCTTAAAACTAACAATGGACTGTGAGGTCCTTAAACCCATGGACTTATGCGTCCTTAAACTACCAATGGACCACCATGTCCCTAAACTGGCAATGGACCACTACGTCCCTAAACTGGAGATGGACCACCATGTCCCTAAACTGGCAATGGACCACTACGTCCCTAAACTGGAGATGGACCACCATGTCCCTAAACTGGCAATGGACCATCATGTCCCTAAACTGGAACAATAGAGCCCAAACGCTCTTTTTTCGGATCTAAACGATCCCGTTAAGTCGATCTTAGTCCCAAACTGGACTAACGTATCCTTAACAACCGTTTAAGTTGATCTTAGCCTCAAATATGGCTAACGTATCCTTAAACCTTCAAACATAATGGACTATGAATCCCCCAATCAACTTTGGTTCAAGGGTACATCTCTGAACTCCTCTGACACCTGTCGTTGTAATCCTTCAACGTCGTCAGAGAGATGACGGGTCCCGACGGCCATACATTCAATGGACCACTATGTCCCTAAACTGGAACGATAGAGCCCCCAAATGCTCTTTTGTCGGATCTAAATGATCCCGTTAAGTTGATCTTAGTCTCAAGTTAGACTAACGTATCCTTAACAGACGTTTGAGTTGATCTTAGCCCCAAATATGGCTAACGTATCCTCAAACCAAACCCCCAAACCCAAATCTAAGATAATACGGATTTGGACTAGTCCACGCCCTACGGGCGACGACATAACTCGGTCTCCGTAAACAATCCACGGGCAACAAAACAGAAAATAAACACACACGACATGAAGTGACCATCTGGAGAAGGAGAAAGTTGTTACCGCGATGCCGTAGCGTAATTAACTGCAGGGGCTTGCGCCTGCAGGGAAGAGCGTCCCCACAATCAAAAACCCCTCAAACGAGGGGGAATCTGATGAAGTCTGCTACATCGGCCGCATCCGTTTAAACCTTCGATATATGGTGCCATAAATCAACTTGGCATCTTCGGAGAGGTGAACGGATAGCACCAATTAGCATCTGCCCCGAATCTCAGTGCCAAGACATCGCAGTCTTGTGCGCCTTCTTTCGGAGGGGAACATATACCCGGATTCCCAAGCCACCAGAACGAAGAAGGAGCATGCTGATGCATCTTCTTCGAGTGTGTTCGTTACCGAGAACTATTTCTCAGTTAACTCTACGTCCTGGGTATTGGATAGCGCATCAGGATCCCATGTATGTAATTTGTTACATGGGCTAAGTAGAGGTAGAAAACTGGGAAATGGTGATATGTCTCTCAGAGAAGGGAATAGTGCAATTGTTATAGCCAAAGCGTTGGCGAATATCACCTTGTATTACCAAGTGGTAACACAATGATTATGAGCGACTGTTATTTCGTACCAAAAATATTGTGAATATTTTTCTAAATCAAGTGTTGATTGGGTATGGTACATTGTATAACGGTATATACGTTCTAAATCACAATACAGTTCTAAGTATACAGAACACACACAAGAGAAATAGTTCAGAAATGAACAAAACCTTCTTGTGGCATTGTTGACTAGGTCATATCAATGCGACAAGACCAGCTGAGTTACATAAGGATGCATGTTCCAATCCGTTCGAATTTACATCTTATGAAACTTTCCTGTCATGTCTCAAAGGCAAGATGACCAAATCTCCGTTTACTGGACACGGAGAAAGTTCTACTGAACTTTTGGAACAGATACATAGTAATGTATGTGGTCCTATGTCTACACATGCCAGGAATGTTCCTCGTACTTTATTACATTCACCGATGATCTCTCAAGATACGGACATGTATTCTTGTTGAAACACAAATTTGAATCTTTTGAGAAACTCAAGGAATATAAGTACGAAGTTGAAAACGAGATGGGTAAAAGTATTAAAATCCTTCGATCTGATTGGGAAGGAGAATACTAGAGCACGGAATTCAGAGACCACTTAAAAGAGAATGGTATTATCTCTCAGCTTACTCCTCCGTATACACCACAACACAATGGAGTTTCGGAGCAGAAGAATCGCACCCTATTAGATATAGTGAGCTCTATGATGAGTAATGCTGGGTTGCCTATTTCCTTTTGGGGTTATGCACATGAAGTAGCTGCATACCTATTGAATAGAGTTCTGACCAAATCCGTTGCCTACCACTCCATATGAGTTATGGAATGGGAAGAGACCATCTCTTAAACGAGATAACATACGGGGTTGTCCGACCTATGTTAAAAAACAAAATCCGGACAAGCTCAATGCAAGGTCGGTTCTGTGCAAGTTTGTAGGATATCCCAAACATTCGCGAGGGTTTATCTTCTACCACACCGAGGAACAAAAGATGTTTGTTTCTCAACATGCCACCTTTTTAGAAAAGAAATTTCTTATGAAAGAAATTAGTGGTAATGAGGTAGAACTGGAAGAAGTTCCAACAACACAAACAATAACTAACAATTTGGTAGAACCGAAGGATTCAATAAGCCCCGACGAACCTCAGCCACTCCGTAGATCTAGTAGGGTTCCTCATCCACCTGAGAGATACTACGGTTTTCTCATAGACGATAGGAGTGAGGACTGCATCATGGAAGATGATGACCCAACTAGTTTCGAGCAGGCCATCACAAGTGGGGGCTCTATGAAATGGATGGATGCTATGCGATCTAAGATGGAATCCATGTACACCAACAAAGTATGGACTTTGAAAGGTGCTCCTGAAGGGGTAAAACCCATCGGGAGCAAGTGGATCTTGAGAAGATAATTGGTGTAGATGGAAAAGTTGAGACTTTCAAACCTAGACTTGTAGCAAAGGGATTTCGTCAACGACCTGGTGTCGACTATGATGAAACATTTTCTCCTATCGCTATGCTTAAGTCCATCAGGATCCTACTTGCTGCTGCTGCATACCATGACTACGAAATCTGGCTGATGGATGTAATGACCGCTTTTCTAAATGGTGATTTAGAAGAGAGCGTGTACATAACACAGCCAGAGGGCTTCATAAACAGTGGGAGCAGCGGAAGCGTGTGCAAGCTGCTTAAATCAATCTACGGATTTAAGCAGGCATCGCGGAGCTGGAACATCTGTTTTGATGAAGCTATCAAATAGTTTGATTTCATCACGGATCTTAGGATTGTCCAAATCCAGGTACATTGACACCATCCTAAAGAGCTTTAGTATGGAAGATTCTAAGCGTGGTAATTTACCCGCTTATTCAGGAATCACTCTCTCCAAAGAGATATCTCCCAAAACTGATTTGGAAAGGTCTCGCATACAAAGGATACCTTATGCTTCGGCAGTCGGGTCTATCATGTATGCGATGTTATGTATCAGACCAGATGTAGCTTACTCACTAGGTGTAGTGAGTAGGTATCAATCAGATCCAGGGGAGAAATACTGGACAGTTGTGAAGAACATTCTTAAGTACTTGAGAAGAACTAAAGAGATGTTCTTGTTGTATGGTAATGGTGAACTCCAGGTGGATTCCTTTACCGATTCGAGCTTCCAGAGTGATAAGGACGACAGTAAGTCGGTCTCGGGTTTTGTCTTCACCCTCAAGAGGAGGGGCGGTATGTTGGAAGAGTTCCAAGCTAGATACCGTAGCAGACTCGACAATGGAAGCTGAATACATCACTGCCAAAGGGGCTGTCTAGATGAAGAAGTTCATATGATGAACTTGGTGAGGTTCCATCTATTGAGCATCCAATACCAGTGTATTGTGATAACAATGGAGCTGTGACTTTGGCTAAGGAACCCCGGTCCCATCAGTGATCCAGACATAATCTTAGGCGGTATCACCTGATCAAGGTGATAATAGATCCCCGGGAGATCGAGGTCAGGAGACTTGACTCGAAGGATAAACACAGCGGATCCACTCATGAAGGCCCTTCCCCAAATGCTATTCGAGAAACTTTTTGGGATGTTGGGTATGAGATACTACAACAATTGGTCTTAGTGCAAGTGGGAGATTATTAGTGATATGTATGCCCCAGAGACCATTAGTGTATGATATAGTGGATGCTTGGACATATATATGAAGGACTTTCTTGCTCGACATGATAGTATTCTATCTGGTTGCCTTTATCTTAAGATGTTCCCTGGTATTATTATACTGTCTCTCATATACATATTGATAAAGCCCTTAGGATGTAGACTTGACTACCAGGACTATGATGTGGATCATACTACTAGGACCTGGGTAGTCCACAAGCAAATCCTTCAATTGTTCCTAGTCGAGGGAATATCGAGACAGGGCATCGATATTCCAAAGTAGACTAGTGTGTATATTTCTTAACCCTGTATGGGGCAATGGTTAATCCCATATCCATTAGTGTTTGACATCAAAAATTATACACAGGTGCTCGTTAGAGAATGGGTACACTGAACAGGACTCGCTGAGAACTCCTACATGATACAATACCTATCGTCAGATAGCAGTTCTCTGGTGACACTGGTACAGGTTAGCCTGTAGACCCAAGATCGTCATAGAGTCTTGTGTGGTTCCTACTGTGCTTTGATTTCCTCCCTACCATGGCTCAAAGGAGTCGTGCAAACAGGTGAATTTTGGGTACAGTCCCGAGTCACATGGAGGCAATGAGCGATAGGAAAGATTTCGTCTCTCCCGGTATAGGGAGTTGATGTTGTGCTATGCTCGATTGGCTATAACAGGAAGTCTCTGGCCAGGGCTGTTGATGAGATTTACTGGTAAGTGTTATCAGTAGTTTCTCGTACCGTTATAGGCCACACATCAGCATGACTTATCAAGTTATTGGGGTCTGACGATTCCACCCCAGACTCGACATGCGATATATCAGACGAAGAGACCGGACTATACAGTAAGTGTTACCTATAGGCTTCAAGGGAGTTTGGACAAGCTTGCTTGTTGATCTTCTATTCACTCAATACCTGGTAAGCCATTACTTCTAGCTAGTACCACTAACGGCTTGTGGATAACTGATGTGATCATTACCTACTGCGGGCGTATTGACGAGTCTTTAGAGTCCTACACAGAAGTTTCCTAGTTCAAATGAAACGAAGTAGGGCACATATGCTGATATATGCGGACCTGATTAAATACGAGTATGTGATACCGTAATCTAATCTGGCGGTTATTTGTTATCAGTTAGGTTATATGTGATATAACCGGATTATTGAATCAAGTGTTGATTTGATAATGTGATATACAGATAAATGATATTAGTCGGTTATATATGATATAACCGGATTATTAAATCAAGTGTTGATTTAATAATATGATATATATTTATATTTGATATAATTATATATTAACTAATATTATTAGCTCACTAATTATTCTTCATAATATATATATTTTAATGGTTAAAAATTGTATGCTTCAGTAATGTGTGAGCTCTGTGAACCATCCTAGATGATTCTTCACTTCACAAGAGTTATTTTCTTTCTTGAGCTCAGGTGTGATGTGTTTCTCTCTAGCTCTTTGCATCCTCCTCCTCACCTCATCCAAGCTCAATCCCTCACATGTGTTGTGAAATCTTGAGCTTGTGAGAACTTTAGTGAGAAAACATAACCCCTACATCACCATCCTACACTAGATTAGCGCTTTGGTGTAGTGTGTTTCCTTCACTAAAGAGTTTAGTGAAGAGGTAGCTTGAATTAGCGGTCTTCGGGTGGATCATCTTCGGCACGAACGTCGTCGAAGGAAGTTCGTTCAACCTTCAAGTGGAGCCTAGTAGAGTCGCGTGGACTACTACACGGAGCATGTGAAGAGAAAGACATGGTCTGCAAAGGTTGTAGCCATCCATCTCTTAGCTATAGTTTGTTATATCATCTTGTAAACCCTAATCATTTAGTTTAAGATCTTGGTTAGTGTTGATTAGCACCCCTAATTTTTTAAAATTGGCATGCTTGATGCTAGAAAAATCGTGCTAACATACACTTTAAGATGGGCAGGTTGAAACTTATAAAGCTAGACTTGTTGCAAAAGGTTTTCGTCAAAGACCTGGTTTGGACTATAATGAAACCTTTTCTCCAGTGGCAATGCTCAAATCTATTCGGATCCTTCTGACTATTGCTGCCTTCCACGATTATGAAATTTAGCAGATGGACGTAAAGACCGATTTTCTGAATGGAAATTTGGAAGAGTGTGTTTATATGGATCAGCCGGAAGGTTTCATAGAGAGTGGGAGCAGCGGAAGAGTGTGCAAGTTGCTTAAATCCATTAATGGATTAAAGCAGGCATCGCGGAGTTAGAACATTTGTTTTGATGAGACGGTCAAGGAATTCGACTTTATCAAAAATCCAGATGAACTATGCATTTATAGTAAGATTGTAGTGAGAACTGTGGTATTGCTCGTCTTATACGTGGATGACATTCTCCTGATATGAAATGGCATTCCTATGATACAATCAGTCAAAGGATTCTTGTCACAAAGGTTCTCTATAAAGGACTGTTAGTGTTTATGCCCTAGAAGGCCATTACTGTATCATACTAGCTTGTATATTACTTAATGGAAGCTTGGGATATTCACATGTATATAACAGTCTTGCTAAACATGGTAGTATGCTACTTGGTTTTTCTATCTTAATATGTGAGTGTACGTATTGATAGAGCTCTTAGGATCTTGCTTGTCTACCAGCGTTGTGATGGCAGTCACACTAGTGGGGGCTGGGTAGTCTACAAGCACATCCTTATTCAGGTCCCTGGTCGTTGGATTATCGAGACAGAGCATCGATACTCCGGAGTAGACTAGTGTGTACGCTTCTCATCCCAGTTGGGGAGATGGTCTGTCCCACAGCCGTCAGTACGTCGTACTGGAGATAGTATACAGGTGCTCGTTAGGTTACGGGTACACCGGACAGGACTCACAGGGAACTGTTGGTTGGTTTGATACCAGTCGTCAGTGAACAGTTCCCAGGTGACATGAGTACAGCGTAGTCCGCAGACTTGACACTGCTACTTCGCCTCGAGTGTGTCCCACTGTTCTTAGATTGCTACCCTACCACGGCTCAAAGGAGTCGTGCAAACAGGTAGCAGTTGGGTGCAGTCCCGAGCACTTGGAGGCAGTGGTGGTTAGACAGGATTCGTCCCTCCCGGTATTGGGAGTAGATATCGTGCTGTGTCAGAGAGCCATTACGCAAAGTCCCTGGCCAGGGCAAGCGAGATTTGCTGGTAGGTTCCAGTAGTTTCTCAGGGTGTAATGGGCTTCCCTCCGACACGACTTATACCGCTATTAGGGGACTGACGCTTGCCGCCCCCCTAGGCCCGATATGCGATAGTCTTGGACGAACGGACCGGACTGTATGGAGATTGTCACATCAGACTCAGTAGGAGTTCGGATGGGTTTTCTCATCGGCCTTCTTATCGACAACTACCTGGGGACCGTTACGTACAGCTAGTGCCGCTTGCGGTCTGTGGTTAAACCCACTGCCAGCGTAGTAGTCGAGTCTCTAGAGTCCCACACAGAGAGTTTCCTACTCCAGGCGAAACGATATAGAGGTTGCATGGTTTTGCGACAAAGGGTTCGGACGCATACGTGCGTTTACGCACGTACGACTTTCGGACAGTTTTTACCAGTCGGCTTTGGTTTAAGCCAGTTAATGGTATCCGGTTATTGGATTTTTACAGTCTAAAGTTTTTCCGTATTTTTGCGGATTGGAGGGGCGTTCTCGTAATTGTACGAGAAGCTTCTAGAAGATGTGACTAAGGAGGTTACTTTGGATGAGGTTGTGAGTCATGGTGGTGATTCATTCATTTCATTAATGCACATTTATTGCTTAATGACTCATGCTAATGAATCACCACTAGATATTTTATGAAGCATGATTTATCATCACTCTTTATTCTTTTCTCATTATTAGAAAATGCTTCATAATATATTATGATACACTCTCTCTCATCTCATTATCTTATCTCACATTCTCTCTCCTCAAGCTCTCATCTTCAAACCCTAATCCTTACACCTCATGAGTTGAGATCAAAGGATTAGTTAGACTAAACAATCCATAACCATCACTCTATCTCATCCTAACTTCTTTGATTAGCAATCCAAGAAGGTTAGTTGCCTCAAGTTTAGAGGTTTAGCTTGGAGTTTTGCTCTCGGGTGGATCGTCTACTACCTAGAGAAGGCCGAGGAGAACAAGGAGATCGTAAAGACGAAGGACTAGTTTTGATAGGTATAATCCCTAAGCATAGTAGTTTAGAATAACTATATGTTTGGTTAGTTATCGTTTAGCTTCGATTCAAGCGGTTAGTCGATGTTCGTTCTTTAAACTTGATCGTTTTTGAAATTTCCGCCTCCCCACAAGTACTGGGGTGTACTACATCGACTTACAGTGGTATCAGAGCCTCGCTAAACAATAAATAACTTAATTGCAAATTTGTACGAATTTCGAACGGAAAAACGAAGCCGGAAAACCCTAAATCTGTTCAGTTTCTGTCGAACTTAAAATGAAGTCCTAAAATTTTTCAGGTGTGCTCAGAAAGCTAGAAAGGAGTCCAGGAGAACACCCAAGAAATTCGAGCCCATGAATCGGCAACTCGGCCGCGGAAGCGCGGCGGATCGGTGGGATCCGCCGCCCTTCCGCGGCGCTTTAGCCGAGTCATGGACTCATCTTTCTTGTGTGGGTCCCCTGTGATATTTGGGGTTTTCTGGAATATTTAATATTTGCTCAGGTTACTGTTTAACAGAGCAGATTTTGGAGCAATATTGATGTTGTTTAATCGATCGAAATTGTACAGTATTTGCATATTGGATTATATCTGTGATTGTTTAATGTGTTCGTAAACCTCCCCCAACTGCTAGTATGTCGGTTGGCAGGGTGTTGCACATTTCTGAAATGGTTATATCTGTTTGTGCATATAAACTGTATTGGACTGTTGTGGTGTATAGCCGGGGTTAGCAATGGGTTATTGTTTAATTCATTTGTTGTAAATTTAATTTGTTGTAATATTATTTTCGCGGGGCACTTCCAGGTTGCGGTTGTAGCCACCGTTGTATTATTTCATTTTACTGTTTTTGCTCCTAGGACTGACCCAAGGTGGGGTACACAAACTGCCGGGCGGGTAGTTTGCCGTACCCGTAGGGGTCGAGGGTGGGGTAACGGCTATTCATCACAACTGTGTAATCTGTCTTTTCTTGCAGGCTCAAAAGAAATACAGATTGCTTGCAAATCCAATATTGTTTATCTGTGTTCTGGAATGTATATCATTGCGTCAGACGAATGTAAAATATTTATATTTATGATAGCTATTTAGACGTCACTTATGTTTTACACCCGCGCTAGCCCAGCCCCCGCTCTGTCGTTAGTTAAGTAACCTAACGGGTGATGACGGGACCCCGTGGCAAATGCGGATGGCATAAGAGGACGTTGTATTTTCGTTGTTTTCTGCAATGATAGGTTAATGATGGGACGCATTATCTATAATGCAAAGTAAAACAAACCAAAGTTTAAATCGTTGGAACAATTTAAAAGAAACCACTCGGTTATTTTTAAAACAGATATTTTTAAATGCGGAGCCTTAACCACTCCTTTTTAAAAGCTATCAGGTTCCTTCGGTTATATCAAGTTCACTACGTTCACGGTTTCGCCAAAACCAGTCGTAGCCCTCCGTCATTTCTTATGGATGGTCAGTAGTATTCAAGCTATGCTTGTTGGCATACGTCAAGGCATAGTGTTTGGTAGCTGCTGAGGTATTCATTTGTTGCATAGATAGATGTGTTGGTTTGGGACAGTCGCATTACCTTGTTGGCATACGTCAAGGGTATATACGGGTGGGTTCAAATTAACAAGATAATGATGGGCAGAACTTGACATGTGACTTATGATTTGTTGGCATACGTCAAGGTCATAAGAGCATGGGGCAAAAACTTATATCGGGAATTTCTAAAGAAACTGAAATTTGCAAAGAGATGCATACCATTTGGAGTTTGATGAATGTTGGTAGGATTCCTTCAACATTATCATACGATGATATTTGGATCCCGATCCTACTGTGAGTATATGCTACTTATCAGGATATTCGTCACTTAACGATCAATGCTATAAACCTAGTAGGTGTCCAGAAAAGTGTCAGCGGGGTTACGCCCCCAGAGAAAAGAGGTTATTTAATTAAGGAACTTCGCGAAAGCGTTGGAAAACCTCCCTCGAAGTATCGACACCGGCCTGGCTGAACGGTTAAGCAAGTATTGTACAGTGAGAATAGTCTTGGCTAATTCTTCTTTTATGGTTTGAGGAAGGATTCGAGAAACAGTAGGAGCCATCCAGTTTAGATAAACTAAAAACCACTCTAAACTTGCAAGAGCATCATGCTAAAGAGTTTTCTTCTCTCTCTCCTAATTGCAACGACCCTGAAAATGACTGGACTTAAGTTACTTTTAGAGAAAAATATACTGACGGGGCCAAACTATAA
This sequence comes from Agapanthus africanus, assembly GCA_030015575.1. NCBI lineage: Eukaryota > Viridiplantae > Streptophyta > Magnoliopsida > Asparagales > Amaryllidaceae > Agapanthus > Agapanthus africanus. The sequence continues at coordinate 486,911,264 of CM057339.1, read as the reverse complement.
AGATTGGCTGCGGAATGTCAAAATGGCTTTGACCTATGACAAACTGGGGTACGTCCTCACCGCTACGGCACCTGCTGTCCCTGGTCCCAAATCCAGCAATGCGGATAAGGAAATCCGCAAAACCTGGGAATTAGATTGCGCGAGAGCCAAGTGCATCGTGCTTGCCTCGATGAACAATGAACATCAGAGGAGGCACGAGGATATGTCCTTAGATGGCATATTTCTCCATACAAAGGAACTTTATGGAGAGCAATCTCGTATAGCAAGATACGAGACCTCTAAGAAATTGTTTCGAGCGAGGTTGGCTGTCGGGTCATCGGTAGGTGAACATGTCCTAGAGATGATTGGCTACATAGAAGAGCTCGCAGACCTTGGGACGACTTTGGATAATGAGCTCTATACAGACCTTGTTCTCCAGTCCTTTCCTCCCACCTACGCCCAGTTTATCCTCAACTTCAATCTTCAAGGAAAAGAAGTTGAACTTGCGGAACTCCTGAACATGTTAAGGAGTGCGGAGGGCACCTTGCAGAAGGCAAGGGAAACACCCGCTATGTTTGTTGGCGGTTCATCTTCTTCCGGGTCCAAGGCTAGGGCCAAAGGAAGGAAGAAGAAGGCCGCACCCAGACCTAGAGGAGGTGTTAGTAAGGTGGGAGGGAAGGGAAAGAAAAAGAAAGCAGTACCGATAGTTGGTCAGGATGAGTGCTTCCATTGTCACAGGAAAGGGCACTGGAAGAAGGATTGCAAGGCGTGGAACGCCAAGAACCAGGAACCGAAGCAAGCTGTGGCTTCGACTTCAGGTGTGTTTGTAATTGAGAATTGTCTGTCGATCAACTCTACTTCCTGGGTATTGGATACCGGATCAGGATCTCATATTTGCAATTCATTGCAGGCACTGAGAAACCGTAGAGTGCTGAAGGAAGGTGATATGATCCTCAGGGTTGCTAACGGAGCTAGCGTGGGAGCTGCGTCCGTCGGGGATTATCACCTAGGATTGACGAGTGGACACATTTTGGTTTTACATAACTGTTATTTTGTACCCAGCTTAACGTGTAATATCATATCAGTTTCCTTGTTATCAAATAAAGGTTATGATTTCACGTTTATAAGAGATGTTGTCAACATCCACCTTAATCATGGTTTGATTGGGTCCGGTACATTAAATAACGGCATATATGTTTTAAACCAACTCCAAATTTTCAATGTCCAGAACACACTAAAAAGAAAGTCTCCAGATTTAAATAAAGCTTTCTTATGGCATTGTAGACTGGGTCACATCAATGAGAGAAGGTTGACTAAGTTGCATAGAGAAGGATATTTGGACTCGTTCGAATATCAATCTTATGACACTTGTCAATCTTGTCTCAAAGGAAAGATGACAAAGACTCCATTCACTGGACAAGGAGTAAGAGCGAGCGAGCTCTTAGGACTCATACACAGCGATGTATGCGGTCCGATGTCTACACATGCGAGAGGTGGTTATTCCTACTTCATTACTTTTACAGATGATTTCTCTAGGTTTGGACATGTCTTCTTGATGAAGCATAAATCCGAAGCCTTTGAGAAATTCCTGGAATACAAGAGTGAAGCGGAAAACCAAACAGGCAAAAGTATTAAGACAATGAGATCTGATCGAGGTGGAGAATACTTAAGTGCCGAGTTCCTAGGTTACCTAAAAGAGAAAGGAATTCTCAATCAGCTTACTCCTCCATACACTCCACAGCACAACGGTGTATCGGAGAGACGGAATCGAACCCTATTGGATATGGTACGATCCATGATGAGTAATGCTGAGTTACCGCGATCTTTCTGGGGGTATGCGCTAGAATCAGCGATACATCTTTTGAACAGAGTTCCAACCAAAACTGTGCCTACCACACCATATCAGATGTGGAGTGGGAAGAAACCCTATCTTCAGTACCTGAAGACGTGGGGATGTCCAGCTTTTGTAAAAAAGCAGCGTCCGGACAAGCTCGAGGCACGCTCAGTAGAGTGTAAGTTTGTGGGATATCCAAAGAATTCTACAGGATATTGCTTCTATTACGCAGAGGAACAAAAGGTTTTTGTTTCTCGTCATGCCCGCTTCTTAGAAACTGAATTTTTGGAAAATCAGAAGAGTGGGAGCGAAATAGAACTGGAAGAAATTCCAGAACCACAAACTGCTACTGAAAGTTTGGTAGAACCAGAGGTTCAAGAAGAACAGAACATTCCCGCACCCCTCCGCAGGAGTAGTAGGCCGTCTCATCCGCCTGAGAGAAACTACGGTTTTCTCATAGACGGGGATAGAGAGGATTGCATCATAGATGATGATGAACCTACTGACTTCCAGCAGGCCATCCAGAGCGGCGACTCGGTACGATGGCTAGATGCAATGCGGACCGAAATGGAGTCCATGTACACCAACAAAGTATGGACTTTGGACTTTGCTCCAGATGGGGTAAAACCCATAGGATGCAAATGGATCTTCAAGAAAAAGATTGGTGTAGATGGACAGGTGGAAACCTATAAGGCTAGACTTGTTGCAAAAGGTTTTCGTCAAAGACCTGGTTTGGACTATGACGAAACTTTTTCTCCAGTGGCTATGCTCAAATCCATTCGGGTCCTTCTTGCTATTGCTGCCTTCCATGATTATGAAATCTGGCAGATGGACGTAAAGACGGCTTTTCTGAATGGAAATTTAGAAGAGAGCGTCTATATGGATCAGCCAGAGGGTTTCAATCAGAGTGGGAGCAGCGGGAAAGTATGCAAGCTGCTTAAGTCTATTTATGGACTAAAGCAGGCATCGCGGAGTTGGAACATCTGTTTTGATGAGAAAGTCAAAGAATATGACTTTATCAAAAATCCAGATGAACCGTGCATATATAGTAAAGTTGTGGCCAGAAGTGTCGTATTCCTCGTCTTGTACGTGGATGACATTCTATTGATAGGAAATGACATTCCTATGCTACAATCTGTCAAAGGATTCTTGTCACACAGGTTCTCCATGAAAGACCTGGGTGATGCCTCTTACATTCTGGGGATCCGGATCTATCGTGATAGATCCAAGAGGATGTTGGGACTTTCGCAGTCCAGGTATATCGACACTGTACTGAAAAGATTCAGTATGGAAGATTCTAAGCGCGGTAATCTACCGGCTTGTCACAGAATCACCCTCTCCAAAGAGATGTCTCCCAAGACTGATTTGGAAAGGGAACGCATGTCTATTATACCCTACGCTTCTGCGGTAGGCTCTATAATGTATGCGATGTTGTGTACCAGACCAGATGTAGCTTACGCACTGAGCGTGGTAAGCCGGTATCAGTCAGACCCAGGGGAGAAACACTGGATAGCAGTAAAGAACATTCTCAAGTACCTGAGGAGGACTAAGGAGATGTTCTTGGTTTATGGCTGAAAAGACCTCAGGTTGGAGGCCTTTGCTGATTCCGGCTTCCAGAGTGATAAGGACGATTCCAAGTCCATGTCGGGTTATGTCTTTACCCTCAATGGAGGGGCGGTGTGCTGGAAGAGCTCCAAGCAGGACACCGTTGCTGACTCGACGATGGAAGCGGAGTATATAGCTGCTTGCGATGCCGCAAAAGAAGCAGTCTGGATGAAGAAGTTCCTAACAGAACTTCAGGTGGTTCCTACCATAGTTGATCCAATACCTCTGTATTGCGACAACAACGGAGCTATAGCTTTAGCGAAGGAACCAAGGTCCCATCAGAAGTCCAGACACATCTTGAGGCGGTATCACCTGATCAGGGAGATCATTGATCGTCAGGAGATCGAGGTTCGGAGAGTTGCTTCAGAAGAGAACATTGCTGATCCATTCACAAAGGCCCTTCCTCAGATTCAGTTCGAGCGGCTACTCGAGATCATCGGTCTTCGATACGCCAGTACATGGCCCTAGTGCAAGTGGGAGATTGTTAGTGTTTATGCCCTAGAAGGCCATTACTGTATCATACTAGCTTGTATATTACTTAATGGAAGCTTGGGATATTCACATGTATATAACAGTCTTGCTAAACATGGTAGTATGCTACTTGGTTTTTCTATCTTAATATGTGAGTGTACGTATTGATAGAGCTCTTAGGATCTTGCTTGTCTACCAGCGTTGTGATGGCAGTCACACTAGTGGGGGCTGGGTAGTCTACAAGCACATCCTTATTCAGGTCCCTGGTCGTTGGATTATCGAGACAGAGCATCGATACTCCGGAGTAGACTAGTGTGTACGCTTCTCATCCCAGTTGGGGAGATGGTCTGTCCCACAGCCGTCAGTACGTCGTACTGGAGATAGTATACAGGTGCTCGTTAGGTTACGGGTACACCGGACAGGACTCACAGGGAACTGTTGGTTGGTTTGATACCAGTCGTCAGTGAACAGTTCCCAGGTGACATGAGTACAGCGTAGTCCGCAGACTTGACACTGCTACTTCGCCTCGAGTGTGTCCCACTGTTCTTAGATTGCTACCCTACCACGGCTCAAAGGAGTCGTGCAAACAGGTAGCAGTTGGGTGCAGTCCCGAGCACTTGGAGGCAGTGGTGGTTAGACAGGATTCGTCCTTCCCGGTATTGGGAGTAGATATCGTGCTGTGTCAGAGAGCCATTACGCAAAGTCCCTGGCCAGGGCAAGCGAGATTTGCTGGTAGGTTCCAGTAGTTTCTCAGGGTGTAATGGGCTTCCCTCCGACACGACTTATACCGCTATTAGGGGACTGACGCTTGCCGCCCCCCTAGGCCCGATATGCGATAGTCTTGGATGAACGGACCGGACTGTATGGAGATTGTCACATCAGACTCAGTAGGAGTTCGGATCTGTTTTCTCATCGGCCTTCTTATCGACAACTACCTGGGGACCGTTACGTACAGCTAGTGCCGCTTGCGGTCTGTGGTTAAACCCACTGCCAGCGTAGTAGTCGAGTCTCTAGAGTCCCACACAGAGAGTTTCCTACTCCAGGCGAAACGATATAGAGGTTGCATGGTTTTGCGACAAAGGGTTCGGACGCATACGTGCGTTTACGCACGTACGACTTTCGGACAGTTTTTACCAGTCGGCTTTGGTTTAAGCCAGTTACTGGTATCCGGTTATTGGATTTTTACAGTCTAAAGTTTTTCCGTATTTTTGCGGATTGGAGGGGCGTTCTCGTAATTGTACGAGAAGCTTCTAGAAGATGTGACTAAGGAGGTTACTTTGGATGAGGTTGTGAGTCATGGTGGTGATTCATTCATTTCATTAATGCACATTTATTACTTAATGACTCATGCTAATGAATCACCACTAGATATTTTATGAAGCATGATTTATCATCACTCTTTATTCTTTTCTCATTATTAGAAAATGCTTCATAATATATTATGATACACTCTCTCTCATCTCATTATCTTATCTCACATTCTCTCTCCTCAAGCTCTCATCTTCAAACCCTAATCCTTACACCTCATGAGTTGAGATCAAAGGATTAGTTAGACTAAACAATCCATAACCATCACTCTATCTCATCCTAACTTCTTTGATTAGCAATCCAAGAAGGTTAGTTGCCTCAAGTTTAGAGGTTTAGCTTGGAGTTTTGCTCTCGGGTGGATCGTCTACTACCTAGAGAAGGCCGAGGAGAACAAGGAGATCGTAAAGACGAAGGACTAGTTTCGATAGGTATAATCCCTAAGCATAGTAGTTTAGAATAACTATATGTTTGGTTAGTTATCGTTTAGCTTCGATTCAAGCGGTTAATCGATGTTCGTTCTTTAAACTTGATCGTTTTTGAAATTTCCGCCTCCCCACAAGTACTGGGGTGTACTACATCGACTTACAAGGACCTGGGTGATGCCTCCTACATTCTGGGGATCCAAATCTATCGTGATAGATCTAAAAGGATATTGGGACTTTCACAGTCAAGGTACATCGACACCATACTGAAAAGATTTAGTATGGAAGATTCAAAGCGTGGTAATCTACCGGTTTGTCATGGAATCACCATCTCCAAAGAGATGTCTCACAAGACTGATTTAGAAAGGGATCGCATGACTATTATACCCTACACTTCTGTGGTAGGCTCTATAATATATGCAATGTTGTGTACCAGACCAGATGTAGTTTACGCACTGAGCGTTGTAAACAGGTATCAGTTAAACCCAGGGGAGAAGCACTAGACGGCAGTTAAGAACATTCTCAAGTACCTGAGAAGGATTAAGGAGATGTTCTTGGTGTACGGCAGTGAAGACCTCTAGATCGAGGCCTTCGCCGACTCCAGCTTCCAGAGTGACAAGGATGACTCCAGGTCCATATCGGGTTATGTCTTTACCCTAAATGGAGGGGCGGTCTGTTGGAAGAGCTCCAAGCAGGAAACCATTGCTGACTCAACGATGGAAGCGGAGTATATCGCTGCTTGTGACACTTTGAAAGAAGCAGTCTGCATCAGGAAGTTCGTGACAGAACTTCAGGTGGTTCTGTCCATTGTTGATCCAATACCTCTGTATTGTGACAACAATGGGGTTATAGCTTTAGCGAAGGTACCAAGGTCCTATCAGAAGTCCAGACATATCTTGAGGCGGTACCACCTGATCAGGGAGATTGTTGATCGCTGGAAGATCGAGGTGCGGAGAGTAGAGACAGAGAACAGCACTGTAGATCCACTCACAAAGGCCATCCCTCAGACACAGTTCGAGAGGCTAATCGAGATTATAGGTCTGCGATATGCCAATACATTGCCTCAGTGCAAGTGGGAGATTGTTAGTGATATATGCCCTAGAAGCCATTATTGTATCGTACTGGATTGTATATTACATTTTGGAAGCTTGGGATATTCACAGATATAATAACAGTCTTGCTCAAAATGGTAGTATACTACTTAGTTTGTTTCTATCTCAATATGTGCATATGTTTCTTTTAGCATATCGCTTATACATATTGGTAGAGCCCTTAGGATCTTTACTTGACTACCAGCGTTGTGATGGCAGTTACACTAGTGGGGCTGGGTAGTCTATAAGCACATTCTTATACAGGTCCCTAGTCATAGGATTATCGAGACGGGGCATCGATACTCCGAAGTAGACTAGTGTATACGCTTCTCATCCCAGCAGGGGAGATAGTCTGTCCCACAGCCATTGGTACGTCGTACCAGAGATAGCATATAGGTGCTCATTGGGTTATGAGTTACACTGGACGGACTCGATGGGAACTGCTAGTTGGTATTATACATGTCGTCAGGTAGCATTTCCCGGGTGGCATGAGTACAGGTTAGTCCATTGACTTGACATCACTATTCATCTCGAGTGTGTTCCCACTGTACTTAGATTACTACCCTACCACGGCTCAAAACAGTCGTGCAAACAGGTAGTAGTTGGGTGCAGTCCCGAAGCACTTGGAGGCATTAGTGGTTAGATAGGATTCGTCTCTCCCGGTATTGGGAGTTGATATCACGCTGTGTTCGGAAAGCCATTACACAAAGTCCCTGGTCAGGGAAAGCGAGATTTTCTGGTAGGTACTTTAGTAGTATCTTAGAGTGTATTGGGCTCTACCCCGGCATGACTTATTGCGCTATTAGGGATCTAACGGTTACCACCCCTAGGCCCGATTTCCGAGTATCTTAGATGAACAGACCGGACTGTACAGAGATTGTCACTGATAGGCTCAGTAAGAGTTCGGATGATTTTGCTCATCAGCCTTCTTATTGACAGATACCTAGGTAGCCGTTACGTGCATCTAGTACCGTTGACGAACTTGTGATTAAACCCACTGCCAGCGTACTGTCGAGTCTTTAGAGTCCCACACAGAGGGTTTCCCTGTTTTGGACGAAACAATGTAGAGGCCGTATGGTTTTACGGTAGGGTTCCAATCACATACGTGTACTGGCTACACGGATGTTGTTCGGGCGGATAATACTAGTAGGCTTTGGTTTAAGCCGAATCCTAGTATTATATTATTGGATTGTTATAATCTCATTGTATTTTGTATTTTTCGAAATACGTATACGGGTATGTATATACGGTTAGAGCATTCTTGTAATTTCACAAGAGATGCTTTTAGACGGGGACACCTCATTACTTGGATTAATCTATTTTGGAAAATAGATTAATGAGGTGTAAATGGAGATATTTGTGGCATGGAGTTAAGCATGGCTCATGACATTGTTTATTTTATTTGGACTCACTATTCAGTCATGGTAGATTATTTTCCATAGAAAATAATCCGTTCTTGAGGTTAGGAAAAGACATGAACCATCATTCACTTAGCCATCACTTGCTCATTTGTTCTTTTCTTTTCTCTCTCCATTTTTCCTCCATCTTCCTCAAGACCCTAACCCTCACATGAGTTGTAAACCCTAGGATCTCATGAGATAAAACACTCCATTATATACTTTACATCTTCTAGGATACCTAGCTTAGCGAACTAGGTACCCTAATTACCTCAGTTTAGAGGTTGGAGCTTGAGGTATAGACTCTCGGGTAGATCATCTTCGACACGAAGAGGCCAACGATCAAGCGTAATCCAGATCTTCGAGGAGCTCAAGGAGAGGAGAAGAAGAAGACCCAAAGGACAAGTAACTAGGAGGTATAACACTATCATAGTAGTTAGAATCTCCTAGTACTAATAGCTAGTTAAGGTTTCCGTAAAGATCCTGGAGTTAAAGTCGGTGTTACGAAGTAAGAAAAAAATTTTATAAATTCCGCCTCCCCACAAGTGCGTGTTGTGCGTGACTTCGACTTACAACTGGATCAGGATCTCATCTATGTAATTTATTACAAAGACTGAGAAAAAGTAGAATGGTTGGACCGGGTGATATGTCCCTCAGAGTAAGGAGCAGAGCATTAGTTGATGCTGCTGCCGTCGGTGAATATCACCTAGTGTTGCCAAGCGGAAATACTATGATTTTGAACAACTGCTACTATGTACCTTCCATGCTCTGCAACATCATATCAATTTCTTTACTTGATAAAGATGGATATAATTTTGTTCTCGATGGAAATATCATGACCATTTACCTTAATCAGGTATTGGTTGCAGAAGGTATACTTTGTAATGGTATCTATGTTCTAAATCAAAACACGGTCTTCAATATACAAAACACACGGAAGAGGAAGAGTTCAGACATGAACCAAAGCTACTTGTGGCATTATAGACTTGGCCATATCGTTGAGAAAAGACTAAGTAAGTTACATAAGGATAGATATCTGAGTATGTTTGAATTTTCATCATATGAAACTTTTCAGTCTTGTCTCAAAGGAAAGATGACCAAAACTCCATTCACCGGACATAGAGAAAGAGCTACATAGCTCTTAGGACCATACACAGTGATGTATGTGGTCCAATATCTATACATGCGAATGGTGGGTTCTCTTACTCCATTACATTCACCGATGATCTCTCTAGGTTCGAATATGTGTATCTTTTGAAACACAAATCTGAAGCTTTTGAAAAATTCAAAGAATATAAGAACGAAGTAGAGAACCAGACTGGCAAAACTATCAAGATCCTCATATCTGACAGAGGAGGGGAATACTTAAGCATAGAATACCTAGAATACCTGAAAAAGAATGGAATTCTCTCTGCTTACTCCTCTATACACACCATAGCATAATGGTGTATCGGAACGGAGGAACCATATCCTATTGGACATGGTTCGCTCCATAATGAGTAGTGCTGATCTGTCTCTTTCATTTTGGGGACATACGCTTCAGACAGCGGCATGCTTATTGAATCAGATTCCATCCAAATATGTGCCTAAGACTCCATATGAAATATGGAGTGGTAAGAAATCAAGTCTTAATTATATTAAGATATGGGGTTGTCCGGCATATGTAAAAATACAAAATCCGGACAAACTTCAGGCACGATCATTTCTATGTAACTTTGTGGGATATCCTAAGCATTCACATGGATATCTGTTCTACCACACCGAAAAACAGAAGGTGTTTGTTGCTCGCCACACCATCATTTTAGAAAAGGAATTTCTTGCAAAAGAAATTAGTGGGAGCACCGTAGAACTGGAAGAAATTCAGGAACTACAAACTGAAAATGAAGATTTGGTAGAACCTCATAATTCAATAATCCTGGACGAACCTCAGCCACTCCGCAGATCTAGAAGGATTTCTCGTCCGCCCGAAAGATACTATGGTTTTCTCATAGATGGGGATCGAGAGGATTGCATCTTAGAAGAAGATAATCCTACTAGTTTTGAGTAGGCCATTAATAGTAGGGACTCTGTAAAATGGCTTGATGCTATGCAATCCAAAATGGAGTCCATGTACACCAACAAAGTTTAGACTTTGGATGTTGCTCCTCCTGGGGTAAAACCCATTGGATGCAAGTGGATTTTCAAAAAGAAGATAGGTGCAAATGGACAGGTGGAAACCTATAAGGCTAGACTTGTTGCAAAAGGTTTTCATCAAAGACCTAGAGTGGACTATGACAAAACTTTTTCTCCAGTGGTTATACTGAAATCCATTCGGATCTTACTTGCCATTGCTGCCTACCATGACTGTGATATCTGGTAGATGGACATTAAAATGGCTTTTTTTAATGGAAATTTAGAAGAGTACATTTATATGGATCAGCCGGAGGAATTCGTAGACAGTGGGAGCAGCGGAAAGGTATGCAAGTTGCTTAAATCCATTTATGGATTAAAGCAGGCATCACGGAGCTGAAACATCTGTTTTGTTGAAACGGTCAAGAAATTTGGCTTCATCAAGAATGAAGATGATCATTATATCTATAAGAAGATTGTAGGAATAACTGTTGTATTCCTCATCCTGTACATGGATGACATTCTCTTGATAGGAAATGCATTCCTATGATGAAATCGGTCAAGCTGTTCTTATCACAAAAGTTCTCCATGAAGGACCTGGGTGATGCCTCCTACATTCTGGGGATTAAGATCTACAGAGATGGATTTAAGAGACTGTTGGGACTTTCACAGTCGAGGTACATAGAGACCATACTAAAGAGATTCAGTATGGAAGATTCCAAGCGCGGTAATATACACGCCTTGCACAGAATCACCCTCTCCAAAGAGATGTCCCCCAAGACTTATGAAGAGAGGCTTCGCTTGAGCACTTTACCCTATGCTTCAGCGGTATGATCTCTAATGTATGTGATACTATGTACCAGACCAGATGTAGCTTGCGTGCTTAGAGTGGTGAGCCGGTATCAGTCGAACCCAAGTAAGAATCATTGGAAAGCTGTGAAGAACATTCTCAAGTACCTGAGAAGGACTAAGGAGATATTCTTGATTTACGGTAATAGAGACATCAAGGTCGAGTCCTTTACCGATTCAAGCTTCCAGAGTGACAAGAATGGCAGCAAGTTTGTCTCGGGTTTTGTGTTTACCCTTAACGGAGGGGCGATGTGTTGGAAGAGCTCCAAACAGGACACCGTCGCAGACTCGACGATGGAGGCTGAATACATTGCTGCGAATGATACCGCAAAAGAAGCGTTCTGGATGAAGAAGTTCATTACTGAACCTGAGGTGGTTCTGTCCATTGTTAATCCAATACCTTTGTATTGTGATAAAAATAGGGCAATATCTTTAGCGAAGGAACCACGGTCCCATCAGAAATCCAGACACCTCTTGAGACGGTATCACCTGATCAGGGAGATCGAGGTCCGGAGAGTAGATACAAAAGACAACATGGCCGATCTATTTACCAAGGCCCTCCCTCAAGCGCAGTTCGAGCAATTTTGTGAGATATTGGGTATGTGATATACCAACAATTGGCCCTGAAGCAGACGTTGGGTATTCGATACTCCAATTACAGGCCTTGGTGCAAGTGGGAGATTATTGGATATGTATGCCCTAGAGGCCTGTATTGTATATGATGTTAGGGATATGTATGTACAGGACAATCTTGCTCGGTTATATATAGTATATTATTTGAGTTGTCTTTGTCTTAATATGTGTATTTCTTTCTTTTGTTGCTTTATATTGTTTACACATATTGATAAAAACTCAATACAGTAGTATACTATTATGGTTTGACTTTATCTTAACATGTGCATATGTTATACTCGATATCACATATGACGGATATATGTTGATAAAGCCTGTACGATTTTGCGCGTTATGATGGCGATCATACTTGTGGGAGTTGGGTAGTCCATAAGTACATCCTTAAAGGTCCCAAGTCGCAGGAATATCGAGACCAGGCATTGATATTGCAGAGTAGACTTATATATACATTTCTAGACCCCGACGAGGGGTGGTGGTTAGTCCAACAGCCATTGGTGTGATCACCTAAGATTGTATACAGGTGCTCACTGGGGGTGAGTACACTGAACGGAATCGCCGAGAACCTCTAGATGGTATTATACCTATCATCAAATAGCGGTTCTCAGGTGACATGATTACAGGTTAGTTTTTGGACCAAAGATCATCATTTGTCTCATGTGAGTTCCTACTGTACTTTGATCACTACCCTACCATGGCTCTACTGAGTCGTGTAAACAGGTTTTGGTTGGGTACAGTCCCGAGCCACATGGAGGCAGTGAGTAATTGTCAGGAATTCGTTTCTCCCAGTATTGGGAGTCGATATCGCACTATGTCCAGTTGGCCAGAACCATAAGACCTTGACAAAGACTGTTGAGATTTATTGGTTGTTAGATCAGTGGTTTCTCGGATTGGTCCTGAGCCAAATCGACACTACTTATCAGGTCAGTAGGGGTGTGATGTTTATCACCCCTAGACCCGGTATGCGATACTCTTAGATGAAGATACCGGACTTTACGGAGATTGTCACAGATAGGCTCAGAAGGAGTCCGGATGAGCTTGCTCGTCGGCCTTCTTTTCAACAGGTACCTGGGTAGCCGTTACATACAGCTAGTGCCGCTGACGTGCTTGTGGTTAAACCTATTGCCAGCGTAATGTCGAGTCTTTAGAGTCCTACACATAGGGTTTCTCAGATTCAGGTGAAATGATGTGGTGGCCGTATGTTTATACGTGCAGGGTTTCGATCGAATGATAATACTACCCGGCTTAGGATTAAGCCGGATTATTAAATCAGGTATTGATTTAATAATTTACATATACATATTTCGATATGAATATTCTAGTGTTATCTAGGTTTTAGATCGGAAGGTTGATAATACTAGTGGGTTTAGGATTAAGCCGATTTGTTGAATCAGATATTGATTTAATACTAGTATTATATTAGTAGTATTATTCTATCTCTTGGGTATTCGTATTTTGTTACGAATACTGATATGTATATATGGTAGAGTGTATTCCGTATTTATACGGAATATATTCTAGAAGGTAGACACCTCATTTTTTATTTATCTATTTATTCTTTTAAATGGAAATAAGGTGTAAAAGTGGTAAGGTGAGAATGGTGAGAACCATGCTTCAATAGTATTGACAAATGAATTGAATATTCATTTGTGCAAACGATTCAAGAATGGTTGTGATTTTATATTGGAAAATTGAGATATACAAAACCATGGTTCATTATTTTTCACACAAGTTTTTTCGATCTCGTTTCTCACTACGAGCTTCTCTCTCCTCACTTACCTTTTTTGAGTTTCTCCTCCTTCTTCTTCATCTTCCTCCCTACCATCTCATGTGTTGAGAATCAAGGGAGGAAGAGAGATAGAAATACACTAGAAAACTCACTACATTTCCATAGTAACCTAGATTAGCAAACTAAGTTACTAAGTTGCTTCATTAGTGAAGCTAAGCTTGGATTATAAACTCTCAGGTGGATCATCTAAGGCCATCAAGCAAGCTTGATCTAGGAGACCTCGAGGAGCTTAAGAAGAGGAGTGAAGACTCGAAGGACAAGGACCTTAGGTATAAAACTCTATCACGGTAGCTAGAACTCCTATAGCTTAATAGTTTCGATATTTGGTTAGATTCTAAAATGTGTTTTCTATTACCAAAGTTTTTAAAAGTTAAAGTTTTTCATTCCGCAATGGTCGTGGTTAGCGACCAGGGTGCTAGGAGTCCCAACACAAATGTGTGCCCGTCGCGATACGATAAGCTGGATAAAAGACAGATGGTCTCATGTACCGCTGATGTGTTGGAAGCCCGAACCAGCTGATCCATAAGCCGATGAAACCCACGAGAAACGTCCCCACATCAATATCTGGAGCAGTAATTTTTGCAAAGGAAGTGATGGGGGAGTCTGGAATGAAAAATTGCTTCAAATCCTTGTCTGTAGTCGATAGCTTGTCTGAACCAAACCCGAAGGGATCTTTAATTTTAGAAAACTTTGCGGCCTTCTTCGACAAAACATCCGGACGAAGGAAACAGGTGATGAAATCAGCAAAACTGAACCTGTGTCCTCTTGACTCTAAGTACAGGCTTTCATAGATGTTCAGCACCTTGATTAAGCTCGGAAATTTGTGTTGGATAGCATTCTCGGGTGTAAAATCAATGATGTCTAATTCAGTGGCAAAAGTATATTCATCAGGAAGAAGTATCTCTTCATTGTGCTCCCCCCTGGCGGGCAATCCCAAGATTTCTAGGAATTCTTCCAAAAAGATCGAGAGCTCCTGGTCCGATAGTAGGAACGTATGGGTCTGGATGTTCCATTGTTCCAAAAAAGACTTAACCCACCACACGTGGGGAGTATGGTAATAGAACAAAGATACATAGATTGCCGGATACAGCCCAGTCTTTAGCAGCAACGACTTCTTGGCGAATAAGACATAACGGGCCTAAGAAAGATAACCTGCTGGATGATGGGGGGTCACTCTTATAGTGTAAACTTGACCCCACGGCCGTACTTCTCCCTGTCATATCCGGTGGCCCAAAATATCTATGGTCATCGGTGGTTGGACCGGTATCGATGCCATGGATGGTTGAAGATGACCATTCGCGGTCCAATAAATTTTATTTACCGTATAAGCAGTCGGTGGGAAGTTCGCGTACTGAATCGGAGGCATCGGCTCTGACGGTATCTCGCAAGTAAAGCCACATCATCCCCGGATGATGTAACTATACCACGCTCCCCATAGATGAAGGGATTTCTGGTCTGGGTCGTGGTCCTAAACTAGAGCGAAGACTTCACGATCAAGAGGTGCATCAGCAAAAGCGCTTTCTGAACAGATATAAAGGAAATAGGAACCTGAATCCATGATACCTGAAAAGAAACCATGCGGAGAATTAGCAATAAAAAATGCAAAAATTACTAAGTCCAAAAATCTAGTTGGCCCCTACAGAATCAAGATGGCGGCTCATTAATGATTGGAACTTGTGCCCAATAGAGAAGTCTAAAAAGATTCTCTAAGGATGGTTTTAAAAATAATAAACTTTCAGAGCTAAGCTCTGTTTTATAAAAAATGGTATAGAATACCAAAAAAATTCCCAAAAGGAAAAACGATCAAGATTAGGACGTAACTCTACAAAATAAATAGAGTTAAGTATTAAAAATCCCCAAACAAGAGAAGTTTTCAGAGTAAGGCTCTATTGAACCCCAAGAAAATTCCCAAAGGAGAAGTTCTGTGATAACAAATAAAAATTTCAAGAAAATCCCCAAAAGGGAGAAGATTTGAAATTAAAATCAGAATTAAATTCTGTTGATAACAAATGAAGTTAAAACTTCAAGAAAATCCCCAAAGGGGGAAGATTTGAAATTAAAATCAAAATTAAATTATGTTGATAACAAAAGAAATTAAAACTTCAAAAAAATCCCCAAAAAGGAGACGATTTAAGATTAAAAATTCCTAGAACTAAGTTCTATGATTATAAATGAAGTCAGAACTTCAAGAAAATTCCTAGAGTTAAACTCTGTGAATAAAAATGGAGTCAATCTTCCAAAAAAATTTCTAAAAGCAAGAGCTAAGCTCTGCTGAAGAAGACTCTTACCAAGAAAATTTTGGCTGAGTGGGTCTACAATGTAGATCTATGAAAAATGAAAAACTAAGCTTCAAAAAAATAGAGTTAATCTATAATGGAGAATAAAATTCTCAAGGAAGAAGAAAGATAGAGGAACAATGGTCGACTAGGGCTTGAACCCCTATTTAAAAGTAATGGGGGTCGGTTCAGATTCCCCAAATTGCAAAACAGATCGGATGACTGAAAGTTGGGCACCGTTGCACTCACGTGCAAGCCATATGAAAACAACGGTGGGGGGCATTTGTTCTCTCATAAAATGAGATGGAGCATGTGAGCGCCGGCGTGCAAACCACGTGGGTGCCTATTGCAGTAAGAATTAAATTCTTAAGCTGTGTTCACGTGCATAGCACGTAAGCGTCAGCGCCCAATTTAAAAACGAGTCTGCCTGGATAGAATTAAATTCTACATGAGAAATATTTCCCTAAAATCTGGAGATATTCTCTATTAAACAGAGCTGTTAGCTCAAAGATCCAATGATGATTAAAAATTATCAAATGATAGAATTAAATTCTATTGGAATTAAATTCTATTTAGGAAAAATATATCCCTGGTCAAATCAAATAAGAATAATATTCTCTATTAAACAGAGAGCCATTGGATCAAAAATCCAATGATTCTTTAAAAAATCAGTAAAAGATATAATTAAATTATATATGGGAAAATATTTTTCTAATCTTTCTAAACAAGAAAGATATACTCTGTTGAACAGAAAACCCTTGGATTAAAAATCCAATGGTGGTTAAAAGTCACCGTTTGAATCAAGAGATGGAATAAAATTCTATATATGGGAAAATATTTCCCTAATCTTGTTAAAAATAAGAAAATATATTCTGTAAAACAGAAATCACTGGATCAAAGATCCAACGGTGGGTAAAATTCCCCGAATAATTTTTGAGACCAATTAAATCAATTGATATCTCTCAAATGAGAGATTTTACGAGTAACAGTTTGCCTTACCTGTATAAAGGATCCAAGACTTCAAGTCTCAGAGAGAAAGAACCCCCCCATAAGCTTCTGCAAACAAAAAGATAGAAGTTACAACTGAGAATTTAATCCTCTCGCTGAAGAAAGCCACGTTCTCCTTCCAAACCCTGAGTAAAAAAAAGAAGAGATTAAAAATATCATCTTTGCCTAGTACATATAAAATACAATGGTTTAACCCTTCAAAAAGAACTTGGTTCTTTCTATGGATCTAAGATTCACAAGACAAATCTCCCATAAGTTGATAATTTAATTCTCATCGGGAAGATTTTGTTTTTCAGAACTCAACATCTAGAGGAAAAACTAGGTCTAAGAAAAGAAATAAAAATGAAGAAGAAAGAAAGAAAAGATGGAAATTATATTCCAGGAATTTAATTCCTCTGAAAACAGGGTTTTACCCTATTATAATAAAGAACATAAGAACTTAGTTCTCCAAAAAATTGATCCCATATCTTTAAAATAGAGATCTTGTTGATCATCAATGGCCAAAACACCATTAACAGAAATTTAACTTCTTTTCAAAATATAAATAGAGAGTAAATCTCTAAAGGGCTCAGTGCCTCGCGTGTTTCACACGTGAGTGCTAGAAAGCAAAACAGGTTAGTTTTTAGCACTATTACAGCATCTCACGTGAAATGCACGTGAGCACCCAAAATTCAGTGTCTTACATGAAACACACGTGAGCGTTAAAAAGAAAACTCAGTGCCTCATATGCTTCACACGTGAGCGCCCATGAATAAAGATCTGGCACCTCACGTGTTCCACACGTGAGCGCTGTAAAACAGAGAAAGTGATTAGCATTCTATAGTCAAAATGACTAAATGCTTAACACTGATAGGGCAATACCCAATTTTGAGCGCCTCACATAATACGCACATGAATGCCAGAGCTGCAATTCGATATCATATCCATAGTCAAAAGACTAAGTGTTTAGCACTTCTGATGAGGGAAAAAGCCCAAGACTCAACCCAAATTGGCTAAGTCTCTGAAATTTCCTCACAACCAAACCCATTGCTAAGTTGATCTTAGTCTCATACAAGACTAACGTATCCTTAGATAGAATAAATTGAGCCCAAATGCTCCCTTATATATTTAAGTTGATCTTAATCTCAAACTAGATTAACGGTTCTTAAATAAAATAAAATATTCTTTGAACTGATGAAACATACAACCTAAGTTCAAAAACCAAATTTATAAATATACGAATTTGGACTAATTCGCGCCCTACGAGCGACGACATAAAGTAGTCTCCGTATACAATCCACGGGCAAGCATAATAAAAAAAATACAACACAGCACGAAGTGACCTATCGGAGCAGGAGAAAGTTGTTATCGCAACACGATAACGTAATCAACTACATGGGCTTACGTCTGCAGGAAAAAGCGTCCCTACAATCAAAAACCCCTCATAGATAAGGGAAAATCTGATGAAGTCTGCTACATCGGTCGCATATATCCAAACCTCCAATATACGGTGCCATAAATCAATTTGGTATTTTCGGAAAGGTGGATGGATATGTCCAAATAGCATCTGCCATCAAATTCAGACTAGACGTCCCAACGTCTCAGTCCAGTCTTCAGCGGTAAACAAATGGGGACATATGTAAGACACTATGATAATCTTAGGTCTACAGACTACCATGTACTCATGTCACTAGAGAACTGCTATCTAACGATAGACATAATCCCATCCAGGAGTTCTCTGGTGAGTCCGTCTAGTGAAACTTATTCTCCAATGAGCACCTGTATAAAATCTTTGGTGTCAAACACCAATGGCTATGGAATCAACCATCGCCCCGTACAGGGTTAAGAAACGTATACACTATTCTAGTCTGGAGTATTGATGCCCAGTCTCAATACTCTCTCGACTAGGGACATTAAAGGATGTTCTTATGGACTATCTGGGCCACACTAGTATGATGCCTATCATAATCCTAGTAGTCAAGAAAAAATCCTATGGGTTTTATCATTATATACTAGCGATATGTGATAATGAGTAAAACGTATTCATATGAATGATAAATACAAACCAGATAGCATAATATCATCTCGAGTAAGATTGTCCTCTATATATGTCCTCCTTCAATTACAATAATTTTCTTGAGGGCACCTATATCCAACAAAACCATGTTTAGAACTTATCAAAGATCGAATTTTTACACTAATTTAAGAGTAAAAAGAATCATTCATAACTTGTAGGAGGCCACTAGGTAGAATCTAATTTCATACACATGAGAAATTTGGAAAAGAGAACAAGTTTTATGGTGAGAAGTTTAGGTTTTTATGTAGGTTAGAACTGTGTGTGTGTGTGTGAGAGAGAGAGTGAGTGAAATTAGGTTTTTGTGTATAGAATTAGGATTTGTGTATGTGTTTGTGTGGGTAAGTTAGGGTTGCTCTAATTTATTCGCATTTAATAGGATATGATAACTAGATAATGAGTTTACACAATCAAACACATAAACTTTTTAAACAACTAATCAATATCAATGTATTAGAATTGTATCAAGTATTGACTTATCAAATTAGCAACTATATTAAAACTATCAATTAATTCAAGTAATAAAACATCTTGCAAGAAATCATTTATATGGAAAAAAAATAATTATTCAATCAAGAATAAATTTAACAACACTTGCATAAAACTTGATCTTTAAAAAAAATAAATTAAAGCACTTACTTTATACTTCTTGACATTGAAATCAAGAAATTCAAATATAAAAACAAATCAAGAAATAGAACACATGCCTTAATCCAATCTTCTTCTTCATTTCTCTTCTTGGAATTTTTGCCAAACTTAGTTTGTAAAAGAGAAGAAAGAAGAAAAGGAAATAGTTTTTAAAGAAGTAGAAAGGAGAAGAAAATAAAGAAGGTAGAGAAAAATATTAATTATGGAATCACTCTGAGTTGAAATAATTTAGAAATAAAAAGAAAGAAAAGAAAAGAGAAGCTCGGAAAAGTAGTAAAAGAGAAACTTGGAAAAGAAGTAAAGGTGGAAAAGAAAAGAAAAGAATTTTGAAGACATTTCTAGGATAGGAATTTTACAAAATACCCCCTTCAAATTTAAGTAGTTACACATAACCCCTCTCAAGGTTTGCATAATTAATCTTTTGTCAAAGATATGTAAAATAGATTTACATTTAAAAATTCAAGAAGAAAACTTATTTATCAAAAATACTATTAGTTTTAAAATATCAGAAATTTCATAAATATTTTTCAAATACAAATACGAGTATTTTTCTAATTTCAAAAAAAACTCATATTTTCAAATACGAATACAAGTGCTAAAATTCTACACATATTTAGGATTACCAATACATGTATATCAGAATCTGGGGGTTTCACGGGCACACACGGGATACTGTTGAGTTATGAGGAGGATTGCATGGGTTGGTTTCAAATATCTGCAGGATAGATAATTTAGAGACATGGACATCTATGGTTCACATGACATGATTGCTTTGATTATATCCTGATTGTTATATTACTTGTATTACTTGTATTGCTCGTGTTATTGATGATCACATAGCACTAGTTCCTGTATAATGACATGATATATCGCCTTCTGGTTATATCCTTATTGTATTACATGTGATGCTCTGACTTCTGGGTTTTGCACGGCCTAGATAACTTGGTTTTAAAACAATAGAACAAAGAGTACTTTGAGAAGATTGTTGAGCAGTGAGGAGTTTTCCGCTATTAGTTGTTTATGGTCTAGTTTATTTTTCCAGTTTGAACTATTTCCTTCAATTTCTATTGTAGGCCCATAAAGAGACAGTATTCTTATTGTTTCCTATTTATTCCTTGGATGTTTGAGACTTTTTATTCTAGATTGCTTCTGCTATTGATTCTATTACTATTTTATAGTAACTGTGGACATACTTGTGTGTGTGTTGTGCTTGATTACTGCATGACAGTCTTAATGTGACTATAAAATGATGATTCTTTACCGTAGGTAGAATTGCTGGCCGAGTCACGTTCCGCAATTATTGTATTTTAGGAAATAGGGCATGACAGACCTCAGTCATATGCAATTGCTGGAGCATAAGACGATGATGCATGTTGACTGTTATATAGAAAATCTATATGTTTAGATATTACATGAAATCTATATGTTAACATATTATTATTTGCGTTTATGTAGATATTACAGACAACTTATTAGATATTACAGGCAACTAAATGCAGCTTCTTAAATATTAGGATATGCAAGTGTTTAGATGTTACAGGTAACAACTTAGATATTACAGGCAGTTTGTCTAGATATTGCAGGAAATTGTCTTGAATATTCTTCTAAATATAAATCAAGTTAAATAAAAACAAAATATAGGATCAAACTTGCTCATAATAACGTGAGAATCAACAGAGACTTGCATATGTATAACCTTCTCGTTCAAATATTGGTGGATTAAAACCATATTTATATAGTCTACTTCGGTTATCTCTCTAACCATATGATCTTCATATTTCTCCATTTTATATGAAAGCTTCAATTTATCAATTGGTTTATCAATTTGATACGAGATGGTTCCTTTCACTTCTAACCATATTGTGGCCTCTAAGATGGTCAAGGCGACACCTTTACCACTGGATCCACTCAGAAAGCATATTAAAGTTCAAGTTTGGACCATAATCAATGAGGAAGTGTCACGTTCCAAAATTTAGTTCGTGACCGGCACTTAAATCACGCAACGTCTAAAAGCGCAACGTAAATTAAGTAAGCCAAAGCCCAGCAATCTAAACCTTTTTAAGAAATAAAAAAGGTGAAGTTTTGAAATAAAAGTACGATGAAATCAAAAGTTTTCTTAAATGCATAGGTAATGGAACATGAAAAATGCAAGTGGATTTTACTAGTTGAAAAACATGTTTCGTCTTTTAAAAATTTAGACAACACCTCCTTTGTACATTTTGATCCAAAACCACATATACATAATCATAATAAAGGCATCCCCAAGCGGGAGCTAGCTCTTCGCCAATCGGTGAAATCACAACCACGCAAAACAGGATATATGTATACGACGCCCAACGGCGAAGATCAACACAAAGGTAATGAATAAAGCAAGACATCAACCCACCAAGCAAACATATAACCCATCGCTCTAAGTCTCGCAACTACAAGTCTTGCTAGGTCTTACTATATATACAAATACTAGTTTTGATTGAAGGATTTGACTAGATACAATAGGAATAATAATACAAGAGTGGCACGATCCAACATGTACCACCTACCAAAGCAAATTGCCCGAAAGCAAGTTGTGTGCCAGCGATGCCGCTACTGCTCCATGCGGTCAACCTGCAAGAACTGTGGCACAACGGGGGTGAGTTGCCAACTCGTGAGTAGAAAACATCAGCAGGTAGAAATTGAATAAAACAACAATTTCCTAGGACAACTATATCATAAGGGTAATACTATGATATCTAGGGTGACCGTGTCTACATATATGCCAGCAATAATTGATGCCTTTATGCATGTGTATATCATCCAACAATATAATCAATGCATGTATGCATGTGGATATCATCCAACAATATAATCAATCCCTGTATGCATGTGGATCTTGTCCACTCGAAACATCATGAAAGCATATGCATGTAAATATATGAGGATATCAAAGAACGTGTGTCCATCAACGACACATCAAATCATGGAACCTGAGTGTCCAACAACGACACTCGAAAAATCATGAAACCCGTGTCTAGCATCGACACGTAAATCCGCATATCTCAGGCGCCCCATCCTCAGATCGGCCCTCAGGCGCCGCATACTCTGGGTGGCCCTCATATCCATCTCATGTGTAACATGTCAGAAAATATAAAAAATTATTTTTGAAATTTAATATTAAAATAATATATTTCGCGAAAACTACCCGATTTGCGAAATTAGGGTTTTCGTAAAATGTTGTAAATATATACCAATATTTGTGAAATAATTGGAGATTAAAATGATTTATTTATTTATTAATATATTTATTGGATTTGGCATTTTTATAATTAATTATATGGAGTTTGGATAAAAATTGATTGGTGCACTGTTAATCGCGATTAAGTCAAATCCGTATTTCTACAGTTTTCTATGGCTGGTGCACCATATCATGTTGCATGTTGTTTCATTTGTGTTGTTTTATTAGTGTTATGTGAATTATTGTGAGAAAGAAAAATGAGAAGAGAAAAAGGGAATTATTGGAGAGAGAGTGTGACATGGCATGAGTGTGAGAGGGTGAGAATAAGAAAGAGAGCGGGGGGGCTGCCCGTTCATTTCCTCTCCTTTGTTTCTTCATCTCTTTCAAGCTCATCTCCCTCCACCTCCACCTCCAAGTATCATCTCCATTTCTTCACCAAAACCCTACACCCTCTTCATTAAAAATGATCCCCACTTCATCTTCAACACATTGGACCTTGCAAGTTCGAATTTTGGAGACTTAGGGGAAGCTAGGGTTTTTCTTGAGCTGCCCAAATGAGGTATATCTTCTTTCAATTAGTTTATTTTTATTTTCGTTCATCCTAGTTTAGTTTAGAACGTGATTTGGTTAGGGTATGTGATGTTTGGAAATTCCTAAAGAGAGTTTGGGTAATTGTGTGGATTAGTGATATGTAGAGGCTGTTTACTTAACCCTTAGTAGTGTTTTGCTGGCCAAGACCATAGATTAGCGCCAAAACACGAAGTTAGAATTTCCCGACATCGTAAATTTGACAGTTTGTGAGTGTATCTGGGAATCTAGAGTGACCCGAGACTACCATAAATTAAGTTCCCATGACTGTGAGACGTGCAGGCAACCATGAAGAAACACCTGAAACCCTAGCCCCTAATGAGCTTTTATGGCCGTAGATTTAAGGGATTTGGCCGCAAATTGCGGCCAAGTCGTGGTTGTTTCGTGTAATTTTTGGACCATAGCTTCCTTATCTGATATCTAGAGCAACCCAATATGCAAAATGTTCTAGTTTGGCCTAGGGTGAAATCTGGGAGTGGTTTTTCTAGGTTGCTATTTTTGTGTTTTACGATTCTGAAACTTGGGTTTTAGTATTTGATATTGTGTTTGGTCGTTGGATGTTTGTACGTCAACGACGATGGTTGTTCGGTTGTTTTTGCATGCGTAGGCTATAGGTTATAACTTATGAGCGCGTCGTGTGCCGTATTGGTTTTTCGGACTTAATTTTAATAGCATTACGAATGTGTATTTATTGTAGGTACATTCGCGTGGATTTCAAGAAGACGAAGCACATCGACTACGGCTGAACAACGAGTTTCCGTAGGTGAGTAGATTTATATCTATGGGAGAAGTCGGGTGCATGGCGTATAGCACCCCCGCAAATTTTGAATGGAAACCGATCTATAGGATGCAGTCGTAGAAACCTATATTAGAAAACTATGAATAGGGTTAAAAAGATAGTTAGAGATGATATGAATGATTGAATATATATATATCGAGATATGAGATGAAAGTTATAGGGATATGACTCTTTGGCATGATATGATAGAAATAATGTCTCGAATTGATATATAAGGACATGAAAAGTGAATGTGAATCACGATATATAGATGTGCAGTTGCACTAGATTAAGTATGAGATTTTAGTGGCATGTAATGAGATAAGATAATACGAGCGGGTATGATTGATATAGGATATGAAACGAGATGTATAAGAATATGACATGAGATCGATGAATATGACGAAATTGAGATAGATGTGTTATGAGATCGGTCAAATAAGATAAATATATATAAGATGATTTGATGTAAGATATTGATGTGATTAAAAAGTATACGATATGATATGATGACTTGGTTAGATATGTCGTTATACAGATGCGAGTCGATATGAGATAATTAATACCTTTGTCGGTACCATAATATGATATTTATACGGATGTGACCTGGGAGATAGATATATATATGGATAATGTTGTGAATCTCGAGTGATATGCAGTACGAGACGTTAGGTCCGTACCCTTAGTGTCATATACGTTGATAGGATCCTTAATGGTTTAATGTCGCCGTACGATGGATTATACCGTACGTAATGTTGTGAGGCTGGATGCCGATTGATAGATTCACCGACTCGGTCATGTTAGATACGTATACCTTATAGCATTTAGCTCACGATTTACTTTATGCTACGTTCATGTTATTCTCATTGCATTACGTAAACATGTGCTAGTACACCTACACCATTATCAATGATGCGTATGTTACATTTACACAGATTGGCTGGCTCACACATTTCATCATCGATAATTGCTAGGTCACTTACACAGTAGAATTGCCACAACATTATGATATATCGCATGACATGCTGATATTGTCACATCACTGTTTCATGTTGCATGATATACGGATATGCTTACATTTCTGTTGTATGTCGCATACATCATGCTTTACGATTATATGCACTGAGATGCTGTTTTTATGAGATTTCTGGATTTGAGGACCGTGGTTTTTTCAAAAGAAAGTTTGTATTGTTTTAAAAACCCGGTTTCTCTTGATATGATATTTCAGTGCATCCACCATGCGTTTTCTCGGTTCTGAGACGTATGATAGGAACCCGATTCGAGGAGGTAGATGATCTGTTTGTGGGTTCCCAGTGGACCCGGTATGGTACCCCAGGGCAAAAAAGGATTTTTTTAGAGTAGACAATGCGCCTGGCAGAGAGACTACTACCTACCGGTGATAGTATTTGAACCTGGCGGTTATCCGGAGGATACCGACCGAATTCATAAGATGGATATGAGGGCGGACTAGAGTATTGCGCCGCCTGAGGGCTGATCGGAGGATGCAGCGCCTAAGATATGAGGATTTATGTGTCGATACTGGACACGGGTTTCATGATGTTTTGAGTGTCGGTGTTAGACACTCAGGTTCTATGATTTGATGTGTCATTGATGGACACATGTTGATTTATATCCTCATATTTTCATGCATATGCATTCATGATTTTATATGCATGATATTGTTGTGTCATTGACGGACACGTAGATGTTAGCCCCATGCAGATGGGCATTAATTATATTGTTGGCACATATGCAGATACGGTCACACTAGATATCATAATATTACCTTTATGATACAGTTGACCTAGGAATCATGGTTTATTTGATTTCTACCTGATGATGTTTTCTATTCACGAATTGGCAACTCACCCCCGTTGTGCCACAGTTCTTGCAGGTTGACCGCATGGATCGGTAGCGGCATCGTTGGCACACGGCTTGCATTCAGGTGACTTGCTTTGGTAGGTGGTACATGTTGGATCGTATCCCTCTTGTATTTATTATTCCCGTTGTATCTAGTTAACTCTATCAATCAGAAACTAGTATTTGTATAAGTAGTAAGAATTAGTGAGACTTGTGGTTGCGATACTTAGAGCGAGGGTTTATGTTCGTTTATTGGGTTGATGTCTTGCTTATTTCATTATTCTGGTGTTGATCTTCGCCGTCGGGCGTCGTATACATATATTATGACTTGCGTGGTTGTGATTCCACCGATTGGCGAAGAGCTAGCTCCCGCTTGGGGATGCCTTTATTATTATTATGTAAATGTGGTTTTGGATCAAAATATACAAAGGAGGTGTTGCCCAAAGTTTTAAAAGACGAAACATGTTTTTCAACTAATAAATTCCACTTGCATATTTCAAATTCCACATGCATTTTTCATGTTTCACTATTTATGCATTAAGAAAACGTTTGATTTCACCATACCTTTATTTCAAAACTTCACTTCTTTATTTTATTTAAAAAGGATTTAGATTTCTGGGCTTCGGCTTACTTGAATTACGTTACGCCTGTAGACGTGGCGTGATTTAAGTGCCGGTCACGAGCTAATATTTTCGGATCGTGACAAAGTTGGTATCAGAGCGCTAGGTTTAACCTTGGTTCGAGTTTAGGTTTGACTATGTGGAGTCTAGGGCGTAAATATTTCGGAACTTAGGCTTGCCCTTGCGAAACTTAGACTTGAACATGGGGTATTAGACCCGAACTTTCGTTTCATAGGTTAACCCTGATTGATGGAGTAGGTAGCTTGAGTAGAGTGACATACCGTACATAACCGCGGCATATTTACGATACGATACTCCACTTAAGAAACCTTAGGATGTACATATCTTGAGACTTGTGATTCTTTTCGTTCCCTTGATCATACATCCATTTGATATCCTTGATTCTATTCGTTTCCATGATCATACTCTTATTGATTTCGTTACTCCTTATGATCATGTATCCATTCTGGATCTGTTGATTCCTTTCATTCCGTTGATCTGTTTTCATCGATACATGCTTGAGGTTCCTGTCACCATGGTTTGAGCACAGATTGAGCAGCTGCTAGCGAAGCGGTTAGGGAGAGCTCATCATAGGCGAGTGTTGGGTTTCTATAGAACCTAATCTAGGGTTTAGAAGCATCACACATGCCACTTTAAAATTTTAGAGATGTGCTAAGCAAACTAACCATGAATCTTAACTAGAAATTTTAGGGTAACAATAAAAATATCACAAACTACAAACTATATATCACTAAGTCAAGAAATTACAACCTTTGTAAACTTCCCTTAGTGACTCCTGGGACCTTTAAGAGTTTGAAACAGATCGCTAGAGGCCTTCCTATTCCACGATGATCCACCCGAAGTCCCTTTGCCCAAAGCTCCTTGCTTCACTTGATCTTTGAAAGAAGTGGAGCAAACACCCTACACAAATGGGCTAGAGAAATATAGAATGATGAAGTGGTTTGTTTTCTCTATTCAAAACCCTTTCTTTTTATCTAATGCACTCACTAGAAATCTCAAAAGAGCAAGAGAATTGAGGAATAAGAAGATGGCCAATCAAGAGCTCAATGTTGTTATGAATAATAATAAATGAGAATCCATAATATATTTTAAATCATTCTCATTTGTAACCATAGGTTAATAAATATCTAGATATTTATTATTGAGTTAAAAAACCAAAAGAAAATTAATCCATGGATAATTGTTAGGTGAAGTGTGATCAAGTGTAGAGAATGAACCATGAATGAATTATCTTTTCTTTAACTCAAAATAAATATATACATATATATAGTCCCATGTGAGTATTGCATTGCCATCACCTTTGTATCAACAACCATGACACAAAACCATGTATATATGTATGTATGTGTGCATTCACATCATCATGTGCACATACACCCATTCATGCATTCATCCAAAGAAAAAGGGTTTATCAAAAATGAGCTATAAAGTCAATGTTAAATCAACATTTGATTTAACAAACCGGTCATATCACATACGACCCGACCAATAGTATAACGCCCGATTAATATATGGTATCACATACACGCATTTAATCGGGTCCCCGCGCTTATCTCATATGCACACCACATCGTTTTGCCTGAGATAAGAAACTCCTGTGTGGGACTCTAAGACTCGTCAATACGCCTGCAGTTGGTGATGATCATATCAAACACCCAAAAGCCGCAAGCGGTCAGCTAAACGTAATGGCCACCCGGGTATTGAGCGATCAGAAGAAAACCAGCGAAGCTGTCAAAACTCCCGTCGAGCCAACTGGCAACACTTAACGTACAGTCCGGTCTCTTCGTCAAATATGTTGCATATCGAGTCTAGGGATGGCATCGTCAACCCTAATAACTCAATAAGTCATGCCAATGAATGGCTCATAACAAATCGAGAAACTACTGATAACACTTATCAGTAATCTCAGCAGCCCTGGCCAGGGACTTCCTGTTATAGCCAATCGAGCATATCACAACATCAACCCCCAATACCAGGAGAGATGAAACCCCTCCTATCACTCATTGCCTCCATGTACCTCGGGATTGTATCCAAAATCAACCTATTTGCACGACTCAGTAGGGCCGTGGTAGGGTGGAGATCAAAGTACAGTGGGAGGACACACAAGACTCTATGACGATCTCGGGTCTATAGACTAACATGTACCGGTGTCACCTGAGAACAACTATCCGATGATAGATATAATACCACATAGGAGTTCTCGGCGAGTCCGTTCAGTATACCCAGTCTACACTAAGCACCCGTATACAATCTTTGGTGTCACCACACCAGATGGATATGGGATCATCCATCGCCCATCATATGGGACAAGAATGGTATACACTAGTCTACTCTGGAATATCGATGCCCCGTCTCGATATACCCACGACTAGGAACAGTTTAAGGATATGCTCATAAACTACACGTGTCCCACTAATATGATCTACATCATAGTCCTAGTAGTCAAGCAAATATCCTGAGGGCTTTATCAACATGTACCAAATGAGTAAGATGCATGATCAAATGAACATGTTATAAAGTAAACCAGATAGCATTCTATCATGTCGAGCAAAAAAAGTCATCTGTATATATATATATATATATATATATATATATATATATATATATACATGTCCAAGCATCCACTATACATATAATGGCCTCTATGGCATACATATATCCAACAATCTCCCACTTGCACTAAGGCCAATTATTGGCGTATCTCATACCCAACATCCTAAAAAGTCGCTCATGTTGTGTCTGTGCAAGGGACTTGGTGAGTGGATCCACGGTGTTATTCTTTGTATCTACTCTCTGAATCTCGATCTCGTGACGATCTACTATCTCCCGGATCAAATGATATCGCCTCAGGATGTGTCTGGACTTCTGATGGGACCTGGGTTCTTTGGCCAATGCCATAGCCCCATTGTTATCACAATACAATGGTATTGGATCAACAATGGTTGGAACTACTCCTAGGTCCGCGACGAACTTCCTCATCCAGACGGCTTCCTTGGAAGCATCATTTGCAGCAATATACTCAGCTTCCATCGTGGAGTCTGCAACGGTATCCTGTTTGGAACTCTTCTAACTAACCGCCCCTCCATTGAGGGTAAATACAAACCCTAAGATAGATTTGTTGTCATCCTTATCACTTTGGAAGCTGGAATCGGTAAAGGCCTCCATTTAGAGATCCCTATTACCATACACCAAGAACAATTCTTTAGTCCTTCGCATGTACTTAAGAATGTTCTTCACTGCTATCTAATGTTTCTTCCCTGGGTTGGATTGATACTTTCTTACTACAGCTAGTGCATAAGCTACATCAGGGCGAGTACATAACATCGCATACATTATAGATCCTACGGCTGAAGCGTAGGGTATAATGCTCATGTGAGCTCTCTCTTCATCAGTCTTCGGAGAGAAGTCCTTAGAGAGAGTGATTTCATGACAAGCGGGCAAGGCACCACACTTAGAATCTTCCATACTAAACCATTTTAGGATAGTGTCAATGTACTTTGATTGGGACAATCCCAATAACCTCTTGGATCTATCTCTATAGATCCTAATGCCCAAAATGCAAGAGGCATCACCCAGGTCTTTCATGGAGAATCTTTGTGATAAGAATAGTTTGACCGATTGTAGAATAGGAATATTATTTCCTATCAAGAGAATGTCATCCACGTACAATATGAGGAATGTGACAGTATTCCCTACAATCTTCTTATAAATGCATAGGTCATCTATATTTTTGACAAAATCAAACTCTTTGATTGTATCATCAAAGCAGATGTTCTAGCTCCGTGAGTCCTGCTTTAATCCATAAATGGATTTAAGCAACCTACATGCTTTCCCGCTGCTCCCACTGTCAATGAAGCCCTCTGGCTGATCCATAAAAACGCATTCTTCTAAATCACCATTTAGAAATGCAGTTTTTACGTCCATCTGCCAGATTTCATAATCGTAGTGAGCAGAATAGCAAGTAGGTCCGGCCATCCAAGCTTATTTGGTGAAAAAGGGATCCGAATGGATTTAAGCATTGCTACTGGAGAGAAAGTTTCATCATAGTCCAATCCTGGTCTTTGACGAAAACCTTTCGCTACAAGCCTTGCTTTATAGGTCTCTACCTGTCCATCTACACCAATCTTTCTCTTGAAGATCCATTTGCAACCTACGGGTTTTATCCCAGGAGGTGTAAACGTCCAAAGTCCATACTTTGTTGGTTTACATGGACCCCATTTCGGATCTCATAGCATCTAGCCACTTCACTGAGTCACCACTCATGATAGCTTGCTGAAAACTAGTAGGGTCATCATCATCCATGATTCAATCTTCTCTATTACCATCAATAAGAAACCCATAGTATCTCTCCCATGGGCGAGAAGTTCTACTAGATCTGCGGAGCGGCTGAAGTTCTTGAAGTTCTACTACAGCATCAGTTTCAACCAATTCGTAATGAGTAATTTGTGTCTCTAGAACCTCTTCTAGTTCTACCGCATTGCCATCATCACTATTTGTAAAAATTTCATTTTCTAAAAATGTGGCATGTTGAGAAACAAACATCTTTTGTTCTTCCTTGTAGTAGAATAGATATCCATATGAATGTTTTGGATATCCCACAAATTTACACATAACCGATCGTGTCTCGAGTTTTTCTGGATTCTGCTTTTTGACAAAAGTCGGACAACCCCATATCCTAACTTTTTTAAGAGATGGTCTTTTTCCACACCATATCTCATATAGAGTGGTAGACACGGTCTTAGTTGGAACCCTGTTTAACAGATACATTGCAGTCTCCAATGCATGTCCCCAAAAGGAAAGCGGTAACTCAGCATCACTCATCATGGATCGTACTATATCTAATAGGGTACGATTCCTCCGTTCTGACACACCGTTGTGCTGTGGTGTGTAAGGGGGGTGAGCTGGGAGAGAATCCCATTCTCTTTTAAGAAGTCTGAAAATTTTGTACTCAAATACTCTCCACCTCGATCCGATCGAAGTTTCTTGATGCTCAAGCCAGTTTGTTTTCTACTTCAAGTTTATACTCCTTGAATTTCTCGAAAGCTTTGGATTTGTTCTTTAATAAAAACACGTGTCCGAATTTTGAGAAATCATCAGTAAAAGTAATGAAATATAAAAAAACCGCCTCTAGCATGTGTAGACATTGGTCCTCATACATCACTATGTATGAAGCTTAAGAGTTCCACGGCTCTTTCTCCGTGTCCAGTAAACGGAGTTTTGGTCATTTTACCTTTGATACAGGACTGACAAGTCGCATAAGATTTATATTCAAACGGATTTAAATATCCATTTTTATGTAGCTTGTTTAGTCTTATTTCATTAATATGACCAAGTCTACAATGCCAAAGAAAAGCTTATCTGAAAATTTTCTTTTATTAGTATGTTGTATATTGAAAACTGTGTGTTGATTCAGGACATAAATACCGTTATTTAGTGTACCATACCCAATCAACTGTTGATTCAAGTTAATGTTCATAAAATTATTTTGCAACACAAAATGATATCCTTCATTTTCTAACAAAGAAACGGATATTATATTACACAACATACTAGGTACATAATAACAAAGGTTCAAAACCAAAATACAACCCGAAAGCAACCCCAGATGATACTCTCCTACGGATACAACATGTACATTGGAACCATTTCCAACCCGCAAAGTATGGTCACCAGTCTTCAAAACTCTACTGTTTCTCAATCACTGCATACAATTGCAGATATGAGAACCAGAATCGCTATCTAATACCCAAGATGCATAGTTTATAGAAAAACAGTTTTCAGTTACAAACACACCTGAAGCGGAAGTATCGGTACGCTTCTTCTTCTTGAGATCAGCAAGATACAGAGAACAGTTATGTTTTCAATGTCCCGACTTGTGGCAGTAAAAACATTCTCCTTTTCCACTTCCCACGGCCCTGGATTTTTCTTTCCCCTTCTCCTTTTGAACTCCACCTCTCGGTTTGGTGGGTTTCTTCTTCTTCTTTCCCTTGGCCTTGGCTTTTGGGACGGAAGAGGAAGATGGCCCAGCAAGCAGAGCGGGAGTCTTCGCTAACATAAGCGTGCTCTCTGCACTTCTCAACATATTGAGAAGTTCAGGCAGTGATTTCTCCAAATCGTTCATATTGAAATTCACAATGAACGGAGCAAAGGCAGGCGGGAGAGACTGTAGAACAATACCAGTATATTGCTCATTATCCATGGTCCATCCCAGGTCCTCAAATTCTTCTGTAAGACCAATCATCTTCAAGACATGTTCTCCTACTGATGTGCCAGGGGTCATCCGCATCTGAAACAACTTTCGAGATGCCTCGTATCGTAAAGTCCGAGATTGCTCTCCATACATATCCTGTGTATGAAGAAAAATGGACTGAACATCCATCTTTTTGTGTTGCTTCTGATATATACTTTCCATAGAAGCAAGTGCGAGGCACTTGGCCGTGTCACAATCAATATCCTATGTTTTTCAGATCTCTCTATCCGAAACAGATGGTTCAGGACCTGGGACGGATGGGGATTTCGCAGTGAGGACATATGATACTTTATCATATATGAGTGCAATGTTCAGGTTCCTCAACCATTCTTTATAATTCGGTCCTGTCAGTTTGTTTTTCTCTAAAAGAAGCTTAAGTCCCGTCATCAGGTATCTGCCATTAGGAGAGAGAAAAGAATACACTCAGCGAAATGCTCTTGCAAAGAATTAGATTGGTTATTATCTTATCTAATCGATGTCTCCCACTGCTTTTATCAAATTTTCTTTCAAAACCTAAAAAGAAAACTAGCCAGGATTAATTACATTCTACAGTTTCGCTAACCGGTCAGCCAAGCCAGTGTCGGTACATTGGGGGAGGTTCCCCGTGCTTTTGCATGGACCTAATTAAAATAAATCTCATTTTCCCAGAGGTCAAACCCCGTTGACACCTTTCTAGACACCTACTAGATTAGCTAATTGTAAAGTGCAAAACTCTACTGGGAGTAACTCTTACTCATAATAGGATCGGGATCCAACTATCATATAGATGGTATGCAATCTCATTGCAAATTTCAACTCTTGAAACTCCCGATGTGGTTTTTACCCCTAGATGCTTATGACCTTGGCTATGGTCAACATATCATAAGCACTAGTCAAGTTCTACCCGTCATTTCGTGATTAACTAGACCCACCCATATGACCCTTGACTATTGTTAGTTATATGTATGCCCTAGAGGCCATTACTGTACATTGGATGTATATTGTAGTGGATGTTGGGACATATATAGGTAGGACTTTCTTGCTCGACATGATAGTACGCTATCTGGTTGCTCTTTATCTTAACATGTATACTTTTTTGTCTCTCTGTTACATGTTGATAAAGCCCTTAGGATGTGTACTCGACTTCCAGGACTATGATGCAGATCATACTAGTGGGGCCTGGGTAGTCCATGAGTACATCCTTCAATGTTCCTAGTCGAGGGAATATTGAGACGGGGCATCGATATTCCAGAGTAGACTAGCGTATATCTTCTCGACCCATGCGATGGGCGATGGATGTTCCCATATCCATTGGTGTTTGACATCAGAGATGGTATACGGGTGCTCAGTGGAGACTGGGTACACTGAACGGACTCGCCGAGAACTCCCAGATGGTATTATACCTCAGGTCAGATGGCAGTTCTCTGGTGACACTGGTACAGCTTAGTCTGTTGACCCGAGATCGTCATAGAGTCTTGTGTGTCTCCCACTGTGCTTTGATTTCCACCCTACCACGGCTCTACTGAGTCGTGCAAACAGGTGGTTTTTGGGTACATTCCCGATTCACATGGAGGCAATGAGCGATAGGAGGGGATTCGTCTCTCCCGGTATAGGGGGTTGATGTTGCGCTATGCTCGACTGGCCATAACAGGAAATCCCTGGCCAGGGTTGCAGTGACCTACTGGTAAGTGTTATCAGTAGTTTCACACATGTCATGGACTTCACGTCGGCATGACTTATCGAGCTACTGGGGTCTGACGTTTACCACCCCTAGGCGAGATATGCGACATATCAGACGAACAGACCGGACTGTACGGTAAGTGTTACTGGTTGGATTCACAGGAGTGTGAGCGGGCTTGCTCGTCGATCTTCTGATCGCTCAATACCCGGGTGGCCGTTACGTTTAGCAGACCGCTTGCGGCTTGTGGGTGTTTGATATGATCATCACCTGCTGCCGGCGTATTGACGAGTTTTTAGAGTCCTACACAGAGGTTTCCTGGCTCAAGCGAAACGAAATAGGAGCGCATATGAGATATGTGCGGGACCGAGAATAATGCGTGTATGTGATACCGTATTCCGTTCTCGCGATGAATGTATCGATTAAGTTATATGCGATATAACCTAGTTATCGAATCAAGGATTGATTCGATAAGCCGATACATAGGATACGAGTCGGTTATATGCGATATGACCGGATCGTTAAATCAAGTAATGATTTAATGCATAATTGTATATTTGATATATTACTTTGCATTAACTAGTATTTGTTCACTTTAAAAGGATTTTCTCACTTGATGTACACAAGTTGTATATGTGATATACTTTTGTGCACTTGTTGTATCATGTTTGATGATACAAGCTATCTTGAGTT
This sequence comes from Agapanthus africanus, assembly GCA_030015575.1. Classification (NCBI taxonomy): domain Eukaryota; kingdom Viridiplantae; phylum Streptophyta; class Magnoliopsida; order Asparagales; family Amaryllidaceae; genus Agapanthus; species Agapanthus africanus. The sequence goes on along the minus strand of CM057339.1, from coordinate 486,876,117 downwards.
TGTGTAAAGATTAAACCATGGTTGTGTAATGGTTAGGGTTTACATTTTTCTTATTCATTTGTTTATTTATTTCTTTTGGCAAAAGATAAATATTATGGTGGCTTTTTTTGTTTGCTTGTTGAAGCTTCATGAAGCTTTGACTAAGTGACCATATTTGTCTCATGCTTAACCCTAACCATTCCACTTAACCATAGTCTATTCTCTACACTTGACCATGGTTGATATATGATAAGTATTCATTTTATTATCTATTTTAAAATAACTTATCATATCATCTTCTTCTTCTTCTTCTTTCTTCAACGTGAAGAAAGCTTGCCTTCATCAATGGCAACTAGTGAAATCAAGTGAGAAATCCAACTCTAAAGTGAACCCACTTCCTATTTCTTCATCCTCTACCTCTTGCCAAGTAGTATAGGGTGTTTTCTTCACAAGTTTCATGACTTGGTGAAGTGGGAGTTTGATCTTGTGATGCCTCGACGTAGATCATCTTCGGCATCGAAGCCGACGATCAAGCCCGCCCATTTCTTCGATGAAGTCGATGCTAGAGTCCGGGATCCGATTTGGACAGTGGAAGGACATCATCGCGGAGCTTAGGAAATGGTGGACCGGATCTACAAAGGTTGTAGTCACTTTCCTTTAGCATTTAATTCGTTTACATGCTTGCATCGCTTATATATCTAGTTAACGATCCGTATTAGGGTTTGTAGGCACAAGGAAAAATTTGAATTATCCATGTTTGATGCCTTGTGAGACTTCATTAGTGTGCCTAGGAACCTTATAGTGGTATCAGAGCCTAGCTAGAGCCTTAGGCGATGCGTAGACGGAGTTAGAAATCCGATCGAACCGAAACCCTAACCCTAAACATGCTCTGTGGACAATTTTGTAAAATGTGGATTTTTGTAAATTAAAAATATGCCGAAAAATCAGCAGGGGATTGTAAGGGTTACTGTAAAATTCGATGGCCTAATTCCTTAAAGGCGCCGCGGATCCGCGGCATGAGCATGCTCATGCGGCGGTTCCGCGGCCATTTTGTCTTGTTGTGCATCTAATTTTGCACAGTAATTCTTAGTTTGCTGTGCTGGTTTTCCTGGGAATTTTTAATATTTTTTCCAGAGTTGTATTTTCTGGGTTGTATTGGGGATTCGGAGATTCGATCGGACTATCTAATTTTGTCTGTGTGTTTTTCCGGGTAATTTTTAGAATATGTTAAAAAGTTCGACCAGATATAAATACCCACTTTTTCCCCTGTCGGGAAATTTCCAAGTGTTGGATCTTTCCGTGGTTTAATAACATTCTAAGTAGTGCAAGTAACGCAATGGACCCTCTAGAAGACAACAAACCTTAACTCGATTATGTGACCGTCTTGAACTGCCCTTTGAACCTTAGGGTTTGTGGCAGTACGGCGTGCCACATGTGAGGCGTTGGCTTGACCATTCTACGGCTGGACCGTTGGTACTGAGGCACGAACTGAATGCTGTTAGACTTATTTCATGTGTTGAGCTATATCGGGAAAACTTGGGTGTTCGATTGTTCGATCGAAAAGTTTAACATTTTCTATTTATCCGGAATGTGATACAATACTTGGAATTTGCAAATAGTTATGAGATGACTAAATGAATGTTATAAACATAGCAGTTTAGTCTCACTTGATCGGTTGCCACGGAATTTTGATGTGATCAAAAGTCCGTCGCAATCACGTAGCGTACGCGGATACTCGCCGGGTAAACTTAATAGACAGCCTCACCCCATAGCCCCGACCAAGTGACTGTAGGAAAACCCCGTCGCCGAAAGCATCCGTTTGGGTGCTCGCGGTTGCGGTGTTCCGCCTTGGTGCACTTCGTCGATGGTATCGGGGGTGCGATCGTCTACTAAAGTTTGCGACGAGCATTCGATCAAAATGTCGGGAATCCTGTTGAATTGCCCGACTTGGTATTGAAAAGTGTTTTCGATAGTGAGACTAAAATGCGGGGTTTATAATTGTTAGGCATGCGATGTCTAAAGAATTCATTTGGTCAGGCATGCGATGTCTGAGGTGGTTGCGGATTCCAACTGTTGTAGTTTTACACTTTCTTTTCTGTGACCGTAAGTGTAATATGTGATGTCGCCGGTTTCGTTTCTATATGTCAACGACAATTGGGATGCGCATATTTACTTACGTTGATGACATGTGATGTTATGTGTTGCTGGATATGTTATATTGGATTATCGTGTTTGAATAGCCGGGGGGTTTTTATGTGAGATGAGTGTTTTTTCATTTTCATTCATGTAAAAACTTGTATGTAATATTCTTTTATTAGGGCACTTCCAGGTTGCGGAAGTTGTCACCGTTGTTGTATATTATTTACTTTTCCGCATTAGGATAGACCCAAGGAAGGGAGCACAAGTAACCAGGTTCTGAGGTCCAGTGGGAGACCAACTCGAGGAGTCGAATCCGGGTCTCCTAACCCTAGAATTGGTAGGGTTGCTTGCCGCTCTCGTAGGGTTCTAGGGGTGTGGGATTGGCTATTCATCACGACCGTGGAATCCGTGTTTTATACTGGCTCGTATTAAAAACACGGACGTCCTAGTATATCCAATATTTCATATGATATTTTCTGCTGCGTTATCTGTGATGTGATTCTGTGATTTGTTCAGATAGATGTAGTATATAGTATATATGATCTATTATATAGACGTTGCTTATGTTTTACACCCGCGCTAGCCCTACCTCGCTCTGGCGTTAGTTACCTAACCTAACGGTGCAGACAGGACATCGAGGCGAATGCGGATGGCATAAGCGTACGTTATATTTATCTGTGATGTTTAGGTGGAATTAAATGATGGGATATTCATTAATGAGATTAATGAAAGAAAATAAACCTAATTGATGTTGTGGAATCAAATTTCAAAATAAAAACAGGTAGCTACAGTTCTTGCTTTGCATCGCGGTGTTCATTATAGAACATCCTGCACCTTATTCGATAAGGAACGGACCGAGATCCCTTCACCGGGAGTGACTCCTTTAGCAATAACTGGCAGATGCTACAACCCTCGGTTTGTCTTTTGATCGCTTCTATAGTTTCTGCTTTGCACAGTGATATATATGATATATCCCGCAACTCATTCGACGAGGAAAGGGCCGACGATCCCTTCACCGGGAGTGACCCCTTTAGCAAAACTAGAAAAGCCTCAAAAACATTCCATTTAAAAACCATTTGATTCCGCAACGAGATCAAGTTCAAAGCGTTAAAGGTTTTCATAAAAACCATCCGCAACCCTCCGTCATTTTAGGAAGTAGAGTACTTAGTATTCGTGCTACGTTTATCGACCATAGCCGAGGCGTAGTGTGCGGTAGCTAAGTGATGTCTTCCTACACAGCATATGATGCGATTAGTTAGGACAGTCATGTGGCTTTGTTGACCTTAGCCAAGGGTCATGTGGGTGGGTCTAATTAATCACGAAATGACGGGTAGAACTTGACAAGTACCTATGATTTATTGACCTTAGCCAAGGTCATAGGTGCTAGGGGTAAAAACCATTATCGGGAGTTTCAAGTGTTGAAATTTGCAATGAGATTGCATACCTTCTATATGATAGTTGGATCCCGATACCCACTGCGAGTAATTGTTACTCCTGGGAGAGTTTTGCACTTTACAATTAGCCGATCAAATAGGTGTCTAGAAAGGTGTCAACGGGGTTACGCCTCTGGAAAAGCGAGGTTTACAGTAATTAGGTCCGTGCGAAAGCATGGGGAACCTCCCTCAAAGTACCGACACTGGCCTGGTTGAAAGATTGGCGAACTTGTAGAGTGTAATTAATCCCGGCTAGTCTTTCCTTTTAAGGTTTGAAGGAAGATTTGATAAAAACAGTGGGAGCCATCCTGATTAGATAAAATAAATAACCAATCTAATCTTGCAAGAGCGCACGCAGAGTGTTTTCTTCTCTCTCTCTCCAGGTAGCGACCATATCATGCCTTAATCAAGATAATAATACGGATTATTGACCGAACCCGCTTGTTATACTGAGCTGGGGAACGTTGGTCCCGCTCCAACTTATAATTGTTATAAGACAGAGCAGGAATTGGGGAATACCAGATTTCCCATGCCGCCCAAACGAAGAAAGTGCATATGATGCATCTCCTTCGGGTGTGTTCATTACAAAGAACTGTTTCTCAGTATCCTCTGAATCCTGGGTATTTGATACCGGGTCAGGATCCCAGATATGTAATCTGTTACATAGGGCTACAAAAAGGTAGAAAAACTGAGAACGGGTGATAAGTTTCATGAGACAGAAAACGGGGCAAGTGTTGCAGCCAAGTCTGTTGGTCACTGTCACCCTGTATTACCAATACATTGATTCTGAACAAATGCTATTAGATACCGAACCTGATATACAAAATCATATCAGTCTCTTTATTAGTAAAGAAATGATAAAATTTTGTATTGTTGGATAATGTTTTGAACATTTCCTATATCAAAAGTTGATCGGTTTAGGCGCGTTATCTAAAAGCATTAACGTTCTAAATCAAACTACAGTTCTTAGTATTCAGAACACACACAAGAGGAAGAGTTCAGAAATGAACGAATCATTCTTGAGGCATTGTAGACTAGGTCATATCAATGCGACCCGACTGGCTGAAGTTACATTTTAGATGCATATTTAAATCAGTTTGAATTTACATCTTGTGAAACTTGCCAGTCATGTCACAAAGATTAGATGATCATAGCTCTGTTTATTGGAAACAGAGAAAGAGTTAGTGAACTCTTGGGACTGATACATGATGATGTATGTAAGGTCTCCTGTCTGCACATGCCAGGACTGGTTCTTTATACTTCATTATATTCTCTGATAATCTCTCAAGATTCAGTCATATGTTCCTGTTGAAACATAAGTCCGAACCTTTTGAGGTATTCACAGAATATAAGTAGGAAGTAGAGAACCAAAATACGGGTATATGTATTATGTCATATGATAAGATCAGGGAGGAGAATAACTTGTGCATGGAATCCTTGGACTGTTCTAAAGGAGAATGAGATTCTCTCTCAGTGTTACTCCTCTGAATACACCACAGCACAACGGTGTATCGGGGTGGAGCAATCGCACAATATTAGATATAGTGTGCTCTATGATGAGTACTACTGAGTTGCCTATTTCCTTTTGGGGGTTATGCACTTGAGAAGCTGCATACCTATTGAATTAGGTTCGAATCAAATCAGTGCCTACCACTTCATATGTGATATGGAAAGGGAAGAGCCCATTTCTTAAGTTAGTTAAGATTTGGGGTTGTCCGGCCTATGTCAAAAGCAAAATCCGGAAAAGATCGAGGCAATGTCAGTTCTGTAGAACTGGAAAGGTTCCAGCTATACAAACTGCAACTGATGATTTGACAGAACCAAAGGATTCAATAGTCCCCGACGAACCTCAGCCTCTCCGCCGATCTGGTAGGGTTCCTCATCCGCCTGAGAGATACCTCGGTTTCTCGATGACAGCGGAAGCAAGGAATGCATCATGAGATGATGACCCAACTAGTTTCGAGCAGGCCATCGAGAGTAGGGACTCTGTAAGAATGGCTGGATGCTTAGCGATCTGAGATGGAATCTATATACACCAACAAAGTATGGACTTTGATTGCTTTATCTGAAGGGTTAAATCCCCATCAGGAGCAAGTATATCTTGAGAAGATTACTTGGTGTAGATGGAAAGGTTGAGACGTTCAAAGCTAGACTTGTTAAAGGTTTTCGTCGTCGACCAAGAGTGGAAAATGATGAAACCTTTTCCAGGGACTATACTTAACTCCATCTAGATCCTACTTACCATTGCTACATACCATGACTACGATATCTGGTGGTTGGGTGTCATGACTGCTTTTCTAAATACTGATTTAGAATAGAAAAGTCTATAAGTACACAGCCAGAGGGCTTCGTAAACAGTGAAAGCAGCGGAAACATGTGCAAGTTGCTTTACAGAATAAAGCAGGCATCGCGGAGTTGGAACATCTGTTTTGATGTGGTAGTCAAAGTATTTGACTTCATCAAAATAGTAGATGAGCCTTGTATATACAAAACGGTAGTAGAGAGTAAGGTGGTCATCCTCGTATTGTACGTGGACAACATACTCTTGATAGGAAAGGAGTTTCCTATGCTTCGATCGGTCAATCTCCGCTTATCACAAGGATTCTTTAATAGGATCAAAGATGATACCTCCTAAATCCTAAGATTTGGATCTATGAGATAGATCTAAAGGGATGTTAGGGTCCTCACTAGGTATAGTGAGATTGTATCAATCGATCCTGGGGAGAATCACTGGAAGAGTTCCACACTGATAAGCATGACTGAATATTAGTCGCAGGCATTGTCTTTACCCTCGGTAAAGGGACGGTATGTTGGAAGATTTCCAAGCTAGATACCGTGGCAAACTAGACGATAAAGGCTGGTAACATCGCTATTTAAGATACTACCAAAGAGGCAGTTTGGGTGTATATTGGTTCATAAGATGAACTAGGTTCCTGCCATTGTATGACAATGGAAGTGTGGCTTCGGCCCTGGAACCCTGGTCCCATCAGTGACCCAGACAAATTCTGAGGCAGCATCACCTGATCATGGAGATAGTTGATCTCCAGGTTGATCGAGGTTAGGAGAGTAGACTCAGAGGACAACACAGCGGATCCACTCACGAAGGCCTTTTCCCAAAGAGAGACTTTTAGGGGATGGTTGAGTATGTGATAATGCAACCACTGCTACAAATGGCCCTAGTGCAAGTGAGAGATTGTTAGTTATATGTATGCCCTAGAGGCCATTACTGTACATTGGATGTATATTGTAGAAGATGCTGGGACATATATAGGTAGGACTTTCTTGCTCGACATGATAGTACGCTATCTGGTTGCTCTTTATCTTAACATGTATACTTTTTTGTCTCTCTGTTACATGTTGATAAAGCCCTTAGGATGTGTACTCGAATTCCAGGACTATGATGCAGATCATACTAGTGGGGCCTGGGTAGTCCATGAGTACATCCTTCAATGTTCCTAGTCGAGGGAATATTGAGACGGGGCATCGATATTCCAGAGTAGACTAGCGTATATCTTCTCGACCCATGCGATGGGCGATGGATGATCCCATATCCATTGGTGTTTGACATCAGAGATGGTATACGGGTGCTCAGTGGAGACTGGATACACTGAACGGACTCGCCGAGAACTCCCAGATGGTATTATACCTCAGGTCAGATGGCAGTTCTCTGGTGACACTGGTACAGCTTAGTCTGTTGACCCGAGATCGTCATAGAGTCTTGTGTGTCTCCCACTGTACTTTGATTTCCACCCTACCACGGCTCTACTGAGTCGTGCAAACAGGTGGTTTTTGGGTACAGTCCCGATTCACATGGAGGCAATGAGCGATAGGAGGGGATTCGTCTCTCCCGGTATTGGGGGTTGATGTTACGCTATGCTCGACTGGCCATAACAAGAAATCCCTGGCCAGGGTTGCAGTGACCTACTGGTAAGTGTTATCAGTAGTTTCACACATGTCATGGACTTCACGTTGGCATGACTTATCGAGCTACTGGGGTCTGACGTTTACCACCCCTAGGCGAGATATGCGACATATCAGACGAACAGACCGGACTGTACGGTAAGTGTTACTGGTTGGATTCACAGGAGTGTGAGAGGGCTTGCTCGTCGATCTTCTGATCACTCAATACCCGGGTGGCCGTTACGTTTAGCAGACCGCTTGCGGCTTGTGGGTGTTTGATATGATCATCACCTGCTGCCGGCGTATTGACGAGTCTTTAGAGTCCTACACAGAGGTTTCCTGGCTCAAGCGAAACGAAATAGGAGCGCATATGAGATATGTGCGGGACCGAGAATAATGCGTGTATGTGATACCGTATTCCGTTCTCGCGATGAATGTATCGATTAGGTTATATGCGATATAACCTAGTTATCGAATCAAGGATTGATTCGATAAGCCGATATATAGGATACTAGTCGGTTATATACGATATGACCGGATCGTTAAATCAAGTAATGATTTAATGCATAATTGTATATTTGATATATTACTTTGCATTAACTAGTATTTGTTCACTTTAAAAGGATTTTCTCACTTGATGTACACAAGTTGTATATGTGATATACTTTTGTGCACTTGTTGTATCATGTTTGATGATACAAGCTATCTTGAGTTTGTGTAAAGATTAAACCATGGTTGTGTAATGGTTAGGGTTTACATTTTTCTTATTCATTTGTTTATTTATTTCTTTTGGCAAAAGATAAATATTATGGTGGCTTTTTTTGTTTGCTTGTTGAAGCTTCATGAAGCTTTGACTAAGTGACCATATTTGTTTCATGCTTAACCCTAACCATTCCACTTAACAATAGTCTATTCTCTACACTTGACCATGGTTGATATATGATAAGTATTCATTTTATTATCTATTTTAAAATAACTTATCATATCATCTTCTTCTTCTTCTTCTTTCTTCAACATGTAGAAAGCTTGCCTTCATCAATGGCAACTAGTGAAATCAAGTGAGAAATCTAACTCTAAAGTGAACCCACTTCCTATTTCTTCATGCTCTACCTCTTGCCAAGTAGTATAGGGTGTTTTCTTCACAAGTTTCATGACTTGGTGAAGTGGGAGTTTGATCTTGTGATGCCTCGACGTAGATCATCTTCGGCATCGAAGCCGACGATCAAGCCCGCCCATTTCTTCGATGAAGTCGATGCTAGAGTCCGGGATCCGATTTGGACAGCGGAGGGACATCATCGCGGAGCTTAGGAAATGGTGGACCGGATCTACAAAGGTTGTAGTCACTTTCCTTTAGCATTTAATTTGTTTACATGCTTGCATCGCCTATATATCTAGTTAACGATCCGTATTAGGGTTTGTAGGCACAAGGAAAAATTTGAATTATCCATGTTTGGTGCCTTGTGAGACTTCATTAGTGTGCCTAGGAACCCTACAACTATGATCAACATAATCACATGAATTTCCTAACTTGTCGCATCATATGCTTTATAGGAAGACATTACTTAGCTACCGTACACTACGCCTTGACTATAATCAACATACGTAGCACGAATACTAAGTACTCTGCTTCCTAAAATGACGGAGGGTGCGGATGGTTTTTATGGAAACCTTTAATGCTTTGAACATGATCTCATTGTAGATTCAAAAATAGTTTAGAAAAGGAGTGGCTTAAGCTCCGCATCTTTTGAAACATGCATTTTTCATAAAAAGGCCGAGTGTGTTTCAAATCCGATTCTACAACATCTTTAGGTTTCTTTTTCTTTACATTAATCTTATTAATGTAGTCCCATCATTTAAGTTCCTAAGCCATCACAGAAAAGAAACGAAAATAGAACGTACACTTATGCCATCCGTATTCGCTACAGTATCCCGTTATGCACCGCTACGTTACTTAACTAACGGCATAGCGGGGCGGGACTAGCACGGGTGTAAAACATAAGCAACATTTATTATATATCATATATATAATAATAATCTATTCGTCTCATATATTAAGTAATCACATCACAGAATATCAACAGCAGAAGCACATACGAAAATATAGGATATCTAGGAGCTCCGTATTTTGTATTCAGCCAACAATAGAAAATACGGATTCCACGGTTGCGGTGAATAGCCAAGCCTACACCTTTAGACCCCTATGAGAGCGGCAAGTGACCCTACCAATTCTAGAGTTTAGGAGACCCGGACTCGACTTCTCGAGATGGCCTCCAACTGAACCCTAGAACCCAGTCACTTGTGCTCCCCACCTTGGGTCTATCCTAATGTGGAAAAGTAAATAATATACAATAATGGTGACATCATCCTCAACCCGGAAGTGTCCCAAATAAAAGAATATTATATACATTAGATTTTTACATGAATGAAAATAAAGACCCTCATCTCACATAAAACCCCCGGCTATTCAATCGCGACAATCCTGCACATCATATCTCAGCAACACATAATATCACATATCATCAACGTAAGTAAGTATGCGTATCCCGATTGTAGTTGATGTATAGCAACGAAATCGGCGATACACCACATACTACACTTACGGTCGCAGAAAAGAAAGTGAAAAACAACAACAACTGCAATTATCACATTCATATATATCAAGACGATGTTAAACGTTTCGATCGAATCAACTAACACCCACAAATTACCCTGGGAGCTCAACACTTGAGCGAAGTCAAAATACCCAAAAATGTGCCACAGTATCTATGGACCAGCCGTAGAAGGGGTTAACCAATGCTTCACCTATGGCACCACGGAACTACGGCAAACCCTAGGGTTCGATCGCGGTTCCGTGGGCATAGAATCGAGTTAAGATTTTGTGTTCTTCTAGAGGGTCTATAGGGATACTTGCACGATTTTCCGAATACATTCAACTTGGGAAAATTACAACTCTTGAAAATTTCAGCGAGGTTCTAAATGTGGGTTTTGAAGTTCGTTGGAACTGTCAAACATTGTCAAGGTTACCAATACAGTGTTAAAATATATGACTACGAAACACTGCGAATTAGCCCCTAATCAAAATAAACATCACATGAAAATTTGGGCTAAACAAACAATACGTGAAACCCCAAAACCTATGGAACAGAGCACAGTAGAAATACGAGGCACATTGGAGCATGAATGGCCGAGCAGGCCGGTTAAACATGGGTTCTAGCCGGTTTTTTAGTGGTGGAATTACCCCGTATTTCTCCAATGTTCTCAGTATATCTCATGTAAACTTCTGCAGTTGCTAAAATAATTTTTAAACGACTTTTTAAAAAATTTCCAGAGAGCAAATTCAAGGGTTTCAAATATCGTATTTTTCGGAGTTGTTTTCGTTTTCATAATAGTTATAACACCGTGTCTAAAATTCTAACTTGGCTCTGATACTACTGTTGGGTTTCCTTAGCACCTAATCTAGGATTTGAAAGTATCACACATTCCACTATAAAATTTTAGAGAGGTGCTAAGCAAACTAACCATGAACTTAACTAGAAATTTTAGGGTAACAATAAAAGTATCACAAACTACAAACTATATATCACTAAGTGAAGAAATTACAACCTTTGTAGACTTTCCTTGGTGACTCTTTGGAACTTTAAGTGTTTGAAACGGATCGCTAGAGGCTTTCCTAGTCCACGATGATCCACTTGAAGTCCCTTTGCCCAAAGCTCCTTGCTTCACTTAATCTTTGAAAGAAGTGGAGCAAACACCGTACAAAAATGGGTTAGAGAAGTGTAAAATGATGAAGTGGTTTGTTTTCTCTATTCAAAACCCTTTCTTTTTATCTAATGCACTCACTAGAAATATCAAGAGAGCAAGAGAATTGAAGAAGAAGAAGATGGCCACTCAAGAGCTCAATGTTGTTACGAACAATAATAAATGAGAATCCATAATATATTTTAAATAATTCTCACTTGTAACCATAGGTTAATAAATATCAAGATATTTATTATTGAGTTAAAAAACCAAAAGAAAATTAATCCATGGTTAATTGTTAGGTGAAGTGTGGTCAAGTGTAGAGAATGAACCATGAATGAATTATCTTTCCTTTAACTCAAAATAAATATATACATATATATAGTCCCATATGAGTCTTGCATTGCCATCACCTTTGTATCAACAACCATGACACAAAACCATGTATATATGTATGTGTGCATTCACATCATCATGTGCACATACACCCATTCATGCATTCATCCAAAGAAAAAGGGTTTATCAAAAGTGAGCTATAAAGTCAATGTTAAATCAACACTTGATTTAACAAACCGTTCATAGCACATATGACCCAACCAATAGTAAAATGCCCGATTAATATATGGTATCACATACAAGCATTTAATCGGGTCCCCACGCATATCTCATATGCATACCACATCGTTTTTCCTGAGCTAGGAAACTCCTGTGTGTGACTCTAAGACTCGTCAATACGCCGATAGTATGTGATGATCATATCAAACACCCACAAGCCGCAAGCGGTCAGCTAAACGTAACGGCCACCCGGGTATTGAGTGATCAGAAGAAAACCAGCAAAGCTATCAAAACTCCCGTCGAGCCAACTGGCAACACTTACCGTACAGTACGGTCTCTTCGTCAGATATGTTGCATATCGAGTCTAGGGATGGCATCGTCGACCCTAATAACTCAATAAGTCATGCCAGTGTATGGCTCATAACAGATCAAGAAACTACTGATAACACTTATCAGAAAATCTCAGCAGCCCTGGTCAGGGACTTCCTGTTATAGCCAATCGAGCATAGCACAACATCAACCCCCAATACCGAGAGAGACGAAACCCCTCTTATCACTCATTACTTCCAGTGCCTCGGGACTGTACCCAAAATCCACCTGTTTGCACGACTCAGTAGAGCCGTGGTAGGGAGGAAATCAAAGTACAGTGGGAGGAAACACAAGACTCTATAACGATCTCGGGTCTACAGACTAACCTGTACCAGTGTCACCTGAGAACTGCTATCCGACGATAGATATAATACCACATAGGAGTTCTCTGCGAGTCCGTTCAGTGTACCCAGTCTACACTGTGCAACCGTATGCGATCTTTGGTGTCACCACACCAGATGGATATGGGATCATCCATCGCCTATCATATGGGACAAGAATGGTATATGCTAGTCTACTCAGGAATATCGATGCCCCGTCTCGATATACCAACGACTAGAAACAATTCAAGGATATGCTCATAAACTACACGTGTCCCACTGGTATGATCTACATCATAGTCCCAGTATTCAAGCATATATCCTGGGGGCTTTATCAACATGTACCAAATGAGTAATATGCATGATCAAATGAACATTTCAAGATAAAGTAAACCGGGTAGCATACTATCATGTCGAGCAAGAAAGTCATCTGTATATATATATACATGCCTAAGCATCGACTATACATATAATGGCCTCTAGGGCATACATATATCCAACAGCGAGTACTGACCTTCGTATTTTCTGGTGACACGGGAACGTCTCGATTTTGTATTTGTGTTGTGACCTTTTTCTTGAGGCGAGTGTTCGGTTTTACACCGGATGATCGGGTCATTGTTAGAGGCTGCCTGTTGTGAGAGGACTGTTGATGTACAGCCTACCTCAGAGATCGTGATGTCGTCTACCTTGCAGAAAAATGACCCAGTTGTTGCTGAGATTGATGGGATATCGCTTCTAGAGCTTATGAGCTGAGATCGCTGAAGCTTCCGGGCAGAGATACGACAGATGATAGCTGGTCTATCTTGAGTTGAGAGACGAAGGTGATTCGTCAGATTTGATGCACCGACGCAGGCCTAGTTGAGCTGAAGATTTTCAGTGTGGAGAATCTTATTCAGATCTAGAGTAGATCGATCCAGAGATGAAGTTGTTCGTTGGATGATCCGAAAGGAGATTAGTAAGTTGACCAGTTTCGGATAGAGGACCTCATCCAGATGCGTTGTGAGTTGATCGAGAACGGAAGAATATTGAGTATTCCTCCGATGGTTGGGACGAGTTCCTGAGGACGTGTTCGGCTGGATATCTTCTACCAAGTGATGAAGATACCGAGTTTGTAATTTCGAGTCCGTGTGAGAGATTCCGGATTGACTGTGGCCGAGAAGATTTGCAGTACGCGAATAGCATGATGTGACGTCGAAGTGGACGATAATAGAAACGAGTGGAAGAAGAGGTTCGTGCAAGATGTTAACGAGCTACTATTACTCCCTGTTGAGATTAGAGATCGGATATGTATTCAGAGACATTGGGTACTGCCAAATCCGGAGGGAATGCTGTGCTTAGAACGCAGATGTTCAGAAGATGAGAAAAGATTATGTAAGAGTACCAGCCTCCGTATAGTTCGGCATAAGCGAGATCGGAAGAGACCTTGAGCAGGTTCCTTCCAGGACACTGCTGCGATAGGAGTTTGCACTGAGGATCAATTGTATCACGTGTATTCAGAGGGCCAGAGGCCGATACCAGTGACGTTCTGCTTTACGAGTGGTTGTAAGACTACGGTAGCACCCCGGCCATCGATCCGAGGCCAAAATGCGGAAACAAATCTTTTTCACAAACTTGAAACCAGGGCTATCACAGACTTTAATCCCGGATCGAACCATTAACCTATAACTAGCAAATTAGAGAAGGGTTAGAAAGGCTATACCGATCGATCCGTGTCCTTCGGTCTTTGGCCACCTTCCCAAGCTCTTCGCGGCATCTCCGATCTCCGGTCTCCTCGTCGAAATGGGCACCACATCAATGAGTCTTTTTACGGGCTGCCGCTTCGTCCGAAACAACTCGGACATGAAGTTTGCTAGCCGACGTGTCCAAGGTGATGTAGAGAATGTGTGTGATAACTTTGTCTCAAGCATCCATTGATTCTCAACACATGAGAGTGTAGGGTTACTAGACACACTAACAAGGCTCTACAAGGCATCGACCATGCCAAAATTAAATTTTTATGTGCCGAATAACACTAAGCAAGATCGTATACGAGAGTTTAGGCGAATCAATTAGCAAGTAAACAACTTTACTCTAAAGGGATACGAAATACAACCTTTGTAGATCGGTCCTTCACTTCATTTGCTCCTTGTTGAAGTCCCTTCGCTGCGATCGTGGATCTCCCGGACCCATGCATGGCTTCACAATGTGAAAGGTGCGACCTTGCTTGAAGTCTCCGAGGCCGAAGATGATCTACGTCAAGGGAATTCCGACTCAAGCTACTACTTCACTAATTTGAGAATTAGTGAAGCAAACACCCTATACAAGAGTGCTAGTCTTGATGAGGATGGAGAAATAGGAAGTGGGTTCTCTTTGAATTTTTAATTCTCACAAAGTTTCACTCTTTTTTCAAAACCCTAACAAGCAATTTCTTTTGCTCAATGAAGAAGATGAACAAAAGAAAGGAATGAGGATAATGATCAAGTGAGTAGAGTAACCATGGTGAGTGAGTATCATATACTAACCCTTGTAGAGACTTAACCCTAGGCTAATGGTTATGGTTGGGTTAATAAAAATCCATAGTAAAAACAAAATCAAGTTGGATTAGTCAATGCATCCACAAGCTTCCACAAGCTTCATGTATTTTCAAATCCTCCACTTGATTTTGCAATTACTTTAAATATTAAAAACCCAAAATAAACATTAGTATAGTGTAAGTCTCATACACCCATGGATTGTGTATCATCAATCATGATACAATATGATAACATATTTTAAACATATATCATATATATGTTAAAGTAGTGTACAAGTGAGAAAACCCCTAAAGTGAACAAGTGTTAGTAAATGTGAACTAGTATATCTAATATACAATTATACACTTAATTATTAAATCAACACTTGACTTAATAATCCGGTCATATCTCATATAACCGGCTAACATCCATTGTATCGACTTATCGAATCAACACTTGATTCGTTAACCCGGCCATATCATATATAACCGACCGATACATATAGTCGCGAGAATAGAATACGGTATCACATACACGGATTTATTCTCGGTCTCGCACATATCACATACGTGCTCCAATTTCCTTTTGCCTGAGCCAGTAAGACCTCTGTGTAGGACTCTAAAGACTCGTCAATACGCCGGCAGAAGGTGATGATCACATCACGCACCCACAAGCCGTCAGCGGTACTAGCTGGATGTAACGGCTACCCGGGTATTGAGCAATCAGAAGATCAGCAAGCAAGCCCGCTCCAACTCCTGTAAAAGCCAGCCGGCAACACTTCCCGTACAGTCCGGTCTCCTCGTCTGATATGTCGCATATCAAGTCTAGAGGTAGTAAACGTCAGACCCCAATAACCGATAAGTCGTGCCGATGTGAGGCTCATAACGGGTCGGGAAACTACTGGTAACACTTACCAGTAAATCTCTAATCAGCCCTGGCCAGGGACTTCCCTGTTACGGCCAATCAAGCACAGCGCAACATCAACCCCCAATACCGGGAGAGACGAAACCCCTCCTATCGCTCATTGCCTCCATGTGACTCGGGACTGTACCTAAAAACTACCGTTTTGCATGCCCTTATGAACGTCGTAAGGTGGAAATCAAAGCACAGTGGGAATCACACAAGACTCTATGACGATCTCGGGTCTACAGACTAACCTGCACAAGTGTCACCAGAGAACTGCCATCTGACGTAAGGTATAATACCATCTGGGAGTTCTCGGCGAGTCCGTCCAGTGTACCCAGTCTCAACTGAGCACCCGTATACCATCTCTGATGTCAAACACCAATGGATATGGGATCATCCTGTTAGTTATATGTATGCCCTAGAGGCCATTACTGTATATACGATGTATATTGTAGTGGATGCTAGGACATATATAGGGAGGACTTTCTTGCTCGACATGATAGTATGCTATCTGGTTGTACTTTATCTTAACATGTACTCTGATTGTCTCTATATTACATGCTGATAAAGCCCTTAGGATATGTACTCGACTACTGGGTCTATGATGAGATCATACCAGTGGGGCCACGGTAGTCGACGAGTATATCCTATAACTGTTCCTAGTCGAGGGTGTATCGAGACAGGGCATCGATGCACCAGAGTAGACTAGCGTATACGCATCTTGACCCATATGATGGGCGATGGATGATCCCATATCCATCGGTGTTTGACATCAAGGATGGTGTACGGGTGCTTAGTGGAGACTGGGTACACTGGACGGACTCGCCGAGAACTCCCAGATGGTATTATACCATACGTCAGATGGCAGTTCTCCGGTGACACTGGTACAGAGTAGTCTGTTGACCCGAGATCGTCATAGAGTCTTGTGTCATTCCTACTGTGCTTTGATTTCCATCATACCACATCCAAGAGGGCGTGCAAAAAGGTGGCTTTTGGGTATAGTCCCGAATCATATGGAGGCAATGAGCGATAGGAGGGGATTCGTCTCTCCCGGTATAGGGAGTTGATGTTGTGCTGTGTTCGATTGGCTATAACCGGAAATCCCTGGCCAGGGTTGCTGAGATTTACTGGTAAGTGTTATCAGTAGTTTCTCGAACTGTTATAGACCTCATATCGACACGACTTATCAAGCTACTGGGGTCTGACGTTTACCACCCCTAGGCGAGATATGCGACATATCAGACGACGAGACCGGACTGTACGGGAGTGTTACTATTTGGATTCACAGGAGAAGTTACAGGCTTGCTTGTTGATCTTCTGAGCGCTCAATACCTGGGTAGCTGTTACGTTTAGCTGACCGCTTGCAGCTTGTGGGTGTTTGATATGATCATCACCTACTGCCGGCGTATTGACGATTCTTTAGAGTCCTACACAGAGGTTTCTTGACTCAGGCAAAACGGAGTAGGAGCACATATGTGATATGTGCAGGACCGAGGATAATGCGATATGTGATACCGTATTATATTCTCGCGATATTTGATATCAGCCTGGTCATCGGATCAAGTGTTGATTCGATGAATCGGTACGGATAAATATTAGTCGGTTATATGCGATATAGCCGGATTGTCGGATCAAGTGTTGATTCGATAATTTAATGTATAATAATATATATGATATATTAAAAGACATTAACTAATATTTGCTCACTAAAAGATTCTTTTTCTCACTCGGGTAATACATTGATATATATGCGATATATGTTAATTGTATTATTTTATTTTGTTACGATAAATATTATATATGTGATATATAATATTGTAACATGATATGATAACTAATGCAACTTGTTTAGTGGAGTTTAAACATGATTAGGGTTTGGATTAGGGTTAAACCTTCTAGTTGATTCTAGAAGCTTTTCTTTTTGTCATGATAAAGATATTTTCAAATGACTCATGCTTTAACCAAACCCAAACCCTAACCCTAGTTAATTCTCTACAAGAGTTAGCTTGACCATGGTTGCATTATCTATCATATTATTTGATTTCCTATTCATCACAAAAGGATGATCATTATTCATTCATCTTCTTCCTTCATTTTCCTTCATGGAAAAACCTTTCTTGATTTTTCAAAGTGATGAATAATAGTGAGAAAAAGATAAATAAATAGAGCAAAAATCCTACTTCATCATCCTCATCTTCCCTTGCCATTTAGATGAGGGTGTTCACATCATTTCATGAGTGTTAGCTTGTGTTAAAGAAACTTCGAGATAGATCATCTTAGTATCGAAGATCGGAAGCACAGGTTGCGTCTTTCTCTTCGTGGAACCTCTCGAGAGTCCGGATCCCGATGATCGCAGCGAAGGGACCACAACACGGAGCATATGAAGTGAAGGACCGGATCTACAAAGGTTGTAATCCCTCTCACTTAGTGTTAAAATGTTTAGCATGCTTGTTTTCGCCTAATCTCTAGTTTAAAGTTCCGTATTCGGGCTGTTCGGCACGGCTAAATTTTAAATTGGGAATGGTTGATGCCTCGTAGACCCTTGTGCGCGTGCCTAGTAACCCTACAGTGGTATCAGAGCCAAGCTAGAGCTTTAGGCGAAGTCTAGACGGAGTTTGAAGTCCGAACGAACCCGAAACCCGATCACAAATTGCACTCTGGACTTTTTCTAAAATCTGGAGTTTTTCCATATTAAAAATGCTTAAAAAATTCAGCAGGGAATTCTAAGAATTACGGCGCAAATTTTTTTTGATGAACAGTAATATTCGCGGCGGAACCGCGGCAGAAGCATGCCTTCTGCGGCGGTTCCGCGGCGCAATGGTGACGTCATCGTTCACTGTTTGCACAGTAACTCTTATTTTATTATTCTGGATTTTCTGGGAATTTTTAATATTTATTCAAGTGTTGAATTTTCTGGAGTTGTTTTCGGGATTCGGTGTTTCGATCGGGGTATCAAATTTTGTCTATGTGGTTTTCCGGATAAATTTTAGAAACTGTTAAAAAGTTCGAACGGATATCAATAACTCAATTTTTCCCCTGTCGGAAAATTTTTCAAAAGTTGGATTTTCCCTCGTGTTTAAGAATGTTCTAAGTCGTGCAAGTAACTCGATGGACCCTCTAGAAGACAACAAACCTTAACTCGATTATGTGACCGTCTTGAACTGCTCTTTGAACCTTAGGGTTTGGGGCAGTACGGCGTGCCACATGTGAGGCGTTGGCTTGACCCTTCTACGGCTGGACCATTGGTACTGTGGCATGTGATGGACGTTTTTAAACTGATTTCATGTGTTGAGATATATTGGGGAAATCTTGGGTACTTGACAATTCGATCGGAAAGTTTAACTTTTTCTATTTATCTGGAATGTGATACAATAATTGGAATCCACAGGTAGTTATGAGATAACTGATTTGAATATTATAAACATAACAGTTTAGTCTCAAATGATCGGTTGCTACGGAATTTTGATGTGATCAAAAGTCCGTCGCAATCACGTAGCGTACGCGGATACTCGCCGGGTAAACTTAATAGACAGCTACGCCCCATAGCCCCGACCAAGTGACTGTAGGAGAACCCCGTCGCCGAAAGCATCCATTCGGGTGCTCGCGGCAGCGGTGTTCCGCCTTGGTGCACTTCGTCGACGGTATCGGGGGTGCGGCCGTCTACTAAAGTTTGCGACGAGCATTCGATCAGAACGTCGGGAATCTTGTTGAATTGCCCGACTTGATATTGAAAAGAGTTTTCGATAATGAGACTAAAATGCGGGGTTTATAATTGTTAGGCATGCGATGTCTAAGGAATTCATTTGGTTAGGCATGCGATGTCTAAAGAGGTTGCGGATTCCAACTGTTGTAGTTTTACACTTTCTTTTCTGTGACCGTAAGCGTAGTATGTGGAGTATCGCCGGCTTCGTTGCTATACATCAACTTCAATCGGGATACGCATACTTGCTTACGTTGATGATATGAGATATTATGTGTTGTTGTGATATGTTGTATTGGATCGTCGCGTTTGAATAGCCGGGGGTTTTATGCGAGATGAGAGTTTTTCTTTTTCATTCATGTAAAATTCATTTGTATGTAATATTCTTTTATTGGGGCACTTCCAGGTAGCGGAAGATGTCACCGTTGTATATTATTTACTTTTCTGCATTAGGTAGACCCAAGGCGGGGAGCACAAGTAACCGGGTTCTAGGGTCTAGTGGGAGACCATCTCGAGGAGTCGAGACCGGGTCTCCTAACCCTAGAATTGGCAGTGTTACTTGCCGCTCTCGTAGGGGTTTAGGGATGTGGGTTTGGCTATTCATCGCGACCGTGGAATCCGTGTTTTATACAGGCTCGTATTAAAAACACGGACGTCCTAGTATATCCAGTATTTCATATATGTTTCTTCTGCTGCAATGTTCTGTGGTGAGATCATATTACTGCCTGAGACGAATGTTTATATTATATATGAGATATATGTTATATTGCAGATTTCGTTTCAAAAGAGATGCTTATGAAGCATATTAAAATGGGACTTCATTAATGAGATTAATGAAATAAAATAAACCTAAGATGTTGTAGAAACTTGTTTATAAAAACTAGTAGCTACAGTTCTTGCTTTGCATAGCGGTGTTCCTTGTAGAACATCCAGCACCTTATTCGATAAGGAAAGGACCGAGATCCCTTCACCGGGAGTGACTCCTTTAGCAATAACTGGCAGATGCTATAAACTCGGTTTGTCTTTTGATTGCTTCTATAGTTCTTGCTTTGCACAGCGGTATATATGATATATCCTGCACCTTATTCGATGAGGAAAGGGCCGACGATCCCTTCACCGGGAGTGACCCCTTTAGCAAAACTAGAAAAGCCTCAAAAACACTCCATTTAAAATCACTCGATTCTACGACGATATCAAGTTCATTACGCAATAGGTTTTCTTAAAAACCTGTCGTAACCCTCCGTCATTTTAGGAAGTAGAGTACTTAGTATTCGTGCTGTGTTTGTTGACCATAGTTAAGGCACAGTGTGCGGTAGCTAAGTGATGTCTTCCTATATAGCATATGATGCGATTAGTTAGGACAGTCATATGACTTTGTTGACCTTAGTTAAGGGTCATGTGGGTGGGTCTAATTAATCAAGAAATGACGGGTAGAACTTGACTAGTGCTTATGATTTGTTGACCATAGTTAAGGTCATAAGTCACTAGGGGCAAAATATTATTGGGGATTTCAAGTGTTGAAATTTGCAATGAGATTGCATACCTTCTATGAGATAGTTGGATCCCGATACCCGCTGCGAGTAAGAGTTACTCCTGGGAGAGTTTTACACATTACAATTAGCCGATCAAGTAGGTGTCTAGAAAGGTGTTAACAGGGTTACGCCTCTGGGAAAACGAGGTTTACTGTAATTAGGTTCGTGCGAAAGCACGGGGGACCTCCCTCAAAGTACCGATACTGGCCTGGCTGAAAGATTGGCAAACTTGTAGCGTGTAATTAATCCCGGCTAGTCTTTCCTTTTAGAGTTTGAAGGAAGATTTGACTAAAACAGTGGGAGACATCCTGATTAGATATATTATATAACCAATCTAATCTTGCAAGAGCATACACTGAGTGTTTTCTTCTCTCTCTCTCTCCAGATAGCGACCATATCACGCCTTAATCAAGATAATAAAAGGATATATTGACTGAACCCGCTTGTTATACTGAGCTGGGGAACGTTGGTCCCGCTCCAACTTATAATTGTTATAAGACAGAGCAGGAAATTGGGGAATACCAGATTTCCCGTGCCGCCCAAACGAAGAAAGTGCATGCTGATGCATCATCTTCGGGTGTGTTCATTACACAGAACTGTTTCTCAGTATCCTTTACGTCCTGGGTATGTGATACCGGATCAGGATCCCGCATATGTAATCTGTTACATGGGCTACAGATAGATAGAGAACTGAGAACGGGTGATAAGTTTCATAAGGCAGAAAACGGTGCAAGTGTTGCAGCCAAGTCTGTTGGTCACTGTCACCCTGTATTACCAGAATACATTGATTCTGAACGAATGTTATTAAATACCGAACCTGATATACAAAATCATATCAGTCTCTTTATTAGTAAAGAAATGATATAATTTTGTATTGTTGGATAATGTTTTGAACATTTCCTAAATCAAGAGTTGATCGGTTCAGGCACGTTATCTAAAGCATTGATGTTCTAAATCAAACTACAGTTCTTAGTATACGGAACACACACAAGAAGAAGAGTTCAGAAATGAACGAATCCTTCTTGAGGCATTATAGACTAGGTTATATCAATGCGACCCGACTGGCTGAAGTTACATTTAGATGCATATTTAAATCTGTTTGAATTTACATCTTGTGAAACTTGCCAATCATGTCACAAAGATAAGATGACCACAGCTCTGTTTATTGGAAACAGAGAAAGAGTTAGTGAACTTTTGGGATTGATACATGCTGATGTATGAAAATCCCCTGTCTACACATGCCAAGATTGGTTCTTTGTACTTCATTACATTCTTTGATAATCTCTTAAGATTCAGACATGTGTTCCTGTTGAAATATAAGTCCGAAGCTTTTGAGATATTCACAGAATATAAGTTAGAAGTAGAGAACCAAAATACGGGTAAAAGTATTATGTCCTTTGATGTGATCAAGGAGGAGAATACTTGAGCACGGAATTCCTGGACTATTCTAAAGGAGAATGAGATTCTCTCTCGGCATTACTCCTCCGTATACACCACAGCACGTCGGTGTATCGGGG
The DNA here is from genome assembly GCA_030015575.1 of Agapanthus africanus. Classification (NCBI taxonomy): domain Eukaryota; kingdom Viridiplantae; phylum Streptophyta; class Magnoliopsida; order Asparagales; family Amaryllidaceae; genus Agapanthus; species Agapanthus africanus. Next base: position 486,853,537 of record CM057339.1, on the reverse strand, counting down.
AGGAGCAATCACACCCTATGTGATATGGTGTGCTCTATGATGAGTACTACTGAGTTTCCTATTTCCTTTAGGGAGTTATGCACTAGTGAAGTTGCATACCTATTGAATAGGGTTCAAATCAAATCAGTTGCCTACCACTTCATATATGATATGGAAAGGGAAGAGCCCATATCTTAAGTTTGTTAAGATTTGGGGTTATCCGGCTTGTGTCTAAAAGCAAAATCCGGACAATCTCGAGGCAAGGTCTGTAATGTAGAACTGGAAATGTTCCAGCTATACAAACTACAGCTGATGATTTGGTAGAACCAAAGGATTCAATAGTTTCCAACGAACCTCAGCCTCTCCGCCGATCTAGTAGGGTTCCTCACCCACCTGAGAGATACTTCAGTTTCTCTATGACAGTGGGAGCGAGGATTGCATCATGAGATGATGACCCAACTAGTTTCGAGCTAGCCATCAAGAGTGGGACTCTGTAAGAATGGCTGGATGCTTATCGATCTGAGATGGAATCCTTATACACCAACAAAGTATGGACTTTGGTTGCTTTATCTGAAGGGTTAAATCCCCATCAGGAGCAAGTATATCTTGAGAAGATTACTTGGTGTACATGGAAAAGTTGAGACTTTCAAAGCTAGACTTGTTAAAGGTTTGCATCATAGACCAGGTATGGATTATGTTGAAACCTTTTTCTAAGGATCTATGCTTAAGTCCATCCAGATCCTACTTGCCACGGCTACATACCATGACTACGATATCTGGTGGTTGGGTGTCATGACTGCTTTTCTAAATGATGATTTAGAAGATAGCGTCTATAAGTACACAGCCAGAGGGCTTCGTAGACAATGGGAGCAGCGGAAACGTGTGCAAGATGTTTTATATGATAAAGCAGGCATCGCGGAGTTGGAACATCTGTTTTGATGTGGTAGTCAAAGAGTTTTGACTTCATCAAAATGGTAGATGAACCTTGTATATATGAAAAGGTAGTAGAGAGTATGGTGGTGATCCTCGTAGAGTACGTGGATGGCATACACTTGATAGGGAAGGAGTTTCCTATGCTACGCTAGGTCAATCTCCGCTTATCACAAGGATTCTCCATATAGGATCAAAGTGATACCTCCTAAATGCTGGGTTTTGGATCTATGAGATAGATCTAATTGGATGTTAGGATACTCACTAGTTGTAGTGAGATGGTATCAATCGATCCTGGGGAGAATCACTGGAAAGGTTCCAGGGTGATAAGGACGACTGAATGTCAGTCGCAGGCTTGTCTATACCCTCAGTGGAGGGACGGTATGTTGGAAGAGTTCCAAGCTAGATACCGTGACATACTAGATGATTAAAGGCAAGATACATCGTTACCAAGGATGCTACCAAAGAGGCAGTCTGGATATATATCAGTTCATGAGATGAACTTCGTTCCTACCATTGTGTGACAATGGAGTTGTGGCTTTAGCCAAGGAACTACCGTCCCAACAGAAATCCAGATATAATTCTTAGGCAGTATCACCTGATCATGGAGATAGTTGATCTCCAAGAAGATCGAGGTTAGGAGAGCAGACACAGAGGACAACAGCGCGGATCCGCTCACAAAGGCCTTTTTCCCAGTAGAGACTTTTACGGGATGGTTGAGTATGAGATACTTCAACCGCAGCTAATTGTTGGGTATGCGATACCATAACAGATGGCCCTAGTGCAAGTGGGAGATTGTTAGTTATATCTATGCCCTAGAGGCCATTACTGTACATACGATGTATATTGTAGTGGATGCTAGGACATATATAGGGAGGACTTTCTTGCTCGACATGATAGTATGCTATCTGGTTGTACTTTATCTTAACATGTACTCTGATTGTCTCTATATTACATGTTGATAAAGCCCTTAGGATATGTGCTCGACTACTGGGACTATGATGAGATCATACTAGTGGGGCCACGGTAGTCGATGAGTATATCCTATAACTGTTCCTAGTCGAGGGTGTATCGAGACAGGGCATCGATGCACCAGAGTAGACTAGCGTATACGCATCTTGACCCATATGATGGGAGATGGATGATCCTATATCCATCGGTGTTTGACATCAAGGATGGTGTACGGGTGCTCAGTGGAGACTGGGTACACTGGACGGACTCGCCGAGAACTCCCAGATGGTATTATACCATACGTCAGATGACAGTTCTCCGGTGACACTGGTACAGAGTAGTCTGTTGACCCGAGATCGTCATAGAGTCTTGTGTGATTCCCACTGTGCTTTGATTTCCATCATACCACGTCCAAGAGGGCGTGCAAAAAGGTGGCTTTTGGGTACAGTCCCGAATCATATGGAGGCAATGAGCGATAGGAGGGGATTCGTCTCTCCCGGTATAGGGAGTTGATGTTGTGCTGTGTTCGATTGGTTATAACCGGAAATCCCTGGCCAGGGTTGCTGAGATTTACTGGTAAGTGTTATCAGTAGTTTCTCGAACTGTTATAGACCTCATATCGACACGACTTATCGAGCTACTGGGGTCTGACGTTTACCACCCCTAGGCGAGATATGCGACATATCAGACGACGAGACCGGACTGTACGGGAGTGTTACTATTTGGATTCACAGGAGAAGTTACAGGCTTGCTTGTTGATCTTCTGAGCGCTCAATACCTGGGTAGCTGTTACGTTTAGCTGACCGCTTGCAGCTTGTGGGTGTTTGATATGATCATCACCTACTGCCGGCGTATTGACGATTCTTTAGAGTCCTACACAGAGGTTTCTTGACTCAGGCAAAACGGAGTAGGAGCACATATGTGATATGTGCGGGACCGAGGATAATGCGATATGTGATACCGTATTATATTCTCGCGATATTTGATATCAGCCGGGTCATCAGATCAAGTGTTGATTCGATGAATCGGTACGGATAAATATTAGTCGGTTATATGCGATATAGCCGGATTGTCGGATCAAGTGTTGATTCGATAATTTAATGTATAATAATATATATGATATATTAAAAGACATTAACTAATATTTGCTCACTAAAAGATTCTTTTTCTCACTCGGGTAATACATTGATATATATGCGATATATGTTAATTGTATTATTTTATTTTGTTACGATAAATATTATATATGTGATATATAATATTGTAACATGATATGATAACTAATGCAACTTGTTTAGTGGAGTTTAAACATGATTAGGGTTTGGATTAGGGTTAAACCTTCTAGTTGATTCTAGAAGCTTTTCTTTTTGTCATGATAAAGATATTTTCAAATGACTCATGCTTTAACCAAACCCAAACCCTAACCCTAGTTAATTCTCTACAAGAGTTAGCTTGACCATGGTTGCATTATCTATCATATTATTTGATTTCCTATTCATCACAAAAGGATGATCATTATTCATTCATCTTCTTCCTTCATTTTCCTTCATGGAAAAACCTTTCTTGATTTTTCAAAGTGATGAATAATAGTGAGAAAAAGATAAATAAATAGAGCAAAAATCCTACTTCATCATCCTCATCTTCCCTTGCCATTTAGATGAGGGTGTTCACATCATTTCATGAGTGTTAGCTTGTGTTAAAGAAACTTCGAGGTAGATCATCTTAGTATCGAAGATCGGAAGCAAAGGTTGCGTCTTTCTCTTCGTGGAACCTCTCGAGAGTCCGGATCCCGATGATCGCAGCGAAGGGACCACAACACGAAGCATATGAAGTGAAGGACCGGATCTACAAAGGTTGTAATCCCTCTCACTTAGTGTTAAAATGTTTAGCATGCTTGTTTTCGCCTAATCTCTAGTTTAAAGTTCCGTATTCGGGTTGTTCGGAACGGCTAAATTTTAAATCGGGCATGGTTGATGTCTCGTAGACCCTTGTGCGCTTGCCTAGTAACCCTACACATCCATCGCCCATCTCATGGGTCGAGAAGCGTATACGCTAGTCTACACTGGTATATCGATGCCCCGTCTCGATACACCCATGACTAGGGACCTTGAAGGATGTACTTATGGACTACTATGTCCCCACTAGTATGATCCAATCATAGTCAAGGTAGTCAAGTACACATCCTAAGGGCTTTACCAACATTCAACTATAAGAAAGTATAAAGAGACAAGTATACATGTTAAAGTAAAGAGCAACCAGATAGCATACTATCATGTCGAGCAAGATAGTCCTCTCTATATATATGTCCAAGCATCCAATATAATATACATCATCTGTACAATACTGGCCTCTAGGACATACATACAACTAAGAATCTCCCACTTGCACTAGGGTCAGCTGCTGTAGTATCGCATACCGAGCATCCCGAAGAGTCTCTCAAACTGTATCTGGGGAATGGCCTTCGTGAGTGGATCCGCTGTGTTGTTCTTCGAGTCAACCCTCCTGACCTCGATCTCCCGGCGATCAACTATCTCCCGGATCAGGTGATACCGCCTCAGAATATGCCTGGATCGCTGATGGGACCTGGGTTCCTTGGCCAAAGCTACCGCTCCATTGTTATCGTAATACAAAGGTATTGGATGCTCAATGGATGGAACCACACCAAGTTCAGTAATGAACTTCTTGATCCAGACATCCTCTTTGGCAGCATCGTTGGCAGCGATGTATTCAGCCTCCATCGTTGAGTCTACCACGGTTTCCTGCTTGGAACTCTTCCAGCTAACCGCCTCTCCATAAAGGGTAAAGACAAATCCCGACTGCGACTTAGAGTCATCCTTATCACTCTGGAAGCTTGAATCGGTAAAGGACTCCACTTGGAGTTCTCCGTTACCATACACCAAGAGCATCTCTTTAGTCCTTCGCAAGTACTTGAGAATGCTCTTCACAGCTGTCTAGTGACTCTCTCCAGAATCAGCTTGATACCTACTCACTACACTTAGTGAGTATGCTACATCGGGTCTGGTACATAACATCGCGTACATGATAGAGCCTACAGCCGAAGCATAGGGTATCCCTTGCATGCGAGCTCTCTCCAAATCAGTCTTGGGAGACATCTCGTTGGAGAGAGTGAGCCCTGAGATCGTGGGTAAAAACCCACGTTTGGACTCTTCCATACTAAACCTCTTTAGTATGGTGTCAATGTACCTGGATTGGGACAATCCCAATATCCGTTTAGATCTATCTCTATAGATCCTAATTCCCAATATGCAGAAGGCATCACCAATATCTTTCATTGAGAATCTTTGTGATAAGAAGAGCTTCACCGATTGCAGCATAGGAATGTCATTTCCTATCAAGAGTATGTCATCCACGTAAATTACGAGGAAGACAACCTTACTCTCTGCCACCTTCTTGTAGATACAAGGTTCATCTACGTTTTTGACGAAATCAAACTCTTTGATAACGACGTCAAAGCAGATGTTCCAACTCCACGATGCTTGCTTTAATCCATAAATAGATTTAAGTAGCTTGCACACCTTCCCGCTGCTCCTACTATCTACGAAGCCCTCTGGCTGAGTCATGTACACGCACTCTTCTAAATTACCGTTTAGAAAGGCGGTCTTAACATCCATCTGCCAAATTTCATATTCATGATATGCAGCGATGGCAAGCATGATTCGGATGGATTTTTGCATAGCTACTGGAGAAAAAGTTTCGTCATAGTCCACACCTGGTCTTTGACAAAACCTTTTGCAACAAGTCTAGCTTTGAAAGTCTCCATTTTCCTATCTACACCAAGTTTTTTTCTTGAAGATCCACTTGCTCCCAATGGGTTTTACCCCTTCAGGGGCATCTTCCAAAGTCCATACTTTGTTGGTGTACATGGATTCCATCTCGGACCGCATGGCATCCAGCCATTTCACTGAGTCCCTACTCGTGATGGCCTGCTCGAAGCTAGTTGGGTCATCATCAACCATGATGCAATCATCACTCCCACCATCCATGAGAAAACCGTAGTATCTCTCAGGTGGGTGAGGAACCCTACTAGATCTGCGGAGTGGCTGAGGTGGCTGAGGTTCGTTGGAAACTACCGAATCCTCTGGTTCCACTAAATCTTCAGTTGCAGTTTGTGTATCTGGAACCTCTTCCAGCTCTACCACTTTGCCACTAATTTCTTTTGCAAGAAATTCCTTTTCCAAAGAGGTGGCATATTAAGAAACAAACACTTTTTGTTCTTCAGCGTGGTAGAAAAAATATCCTTGGGAATTCTTAGGATATCCCACAAACTTGCAAAGAACTGACCGTGCCTTGAGTTTGTCTGGATTTTGCCTTTTGACATAGGCCGGACAACCCCATATCTTAACTCGTTTAAAATATGGTCTCTTCCCACTCCATATCTCATATGGTGTGATAGGTACAGATTTAGACGGAACTTGATTCAATAGGTATGCTGCTGTCCCAAGCGCATAACCCCAGAAGGAAATAGGTAACTCAGCTGTACTCATCATCGAGCGCACCATATCTAATAGGGTGCGATTCCTCCATTCCGATACACTGTTGTGCTGTGGTGTATACGGAGGAGTCAGCTGAGAGAGAATCCCATTCTCTTTCAGGAAGTCCAGGAATTCATTGCTCAAGTATTCACCTCCTCGATCAGATCGTAGGATTTTAATACTTTTTCCGGTTTGGTTCTCGACTTCTTATTTATATTCTCTAAATTTCTCAAAAGCTTATGATTTGTGTTTCATCAAGAACACATATCCGAATCTAGAGAGATCGTCAGTGAATGTAATGAAGTACGAAGAACCATCCTTGGCATGTGTAGACATGGGACCGCATACATCACTATGTATCAGTCCCAAGAGTTCGGTAACTCTTTCTCCGTGTCCCGTAAACGAAGTTTTGGTCATCTTGCCTTTGAGACATGACCGGCAAGTGTCATAAGATGAAAATTCAAACGGATTCAAATATCCATCTTTATGCAACTTAGCGAGTCGTGTCGCATTGATGTGACCCAGTCTACAATTCCATAAGAAGGATTCGTTCAATTCTGAACTCTTCCTCTTGTGTGTGTTTGTTATGCTCAGAACTGTTGATTGATTTAGAACATAAATGCCATTGCACATCGTGCCTAATCCGACCAACTTTTGGTTTAGGAAAATGTTCATAACATTATCCTCTAATACAAAATTATATCCCTCTTTACTCAACAAAGAAACCGATATAATGTTGCATATCAGGTTCGGCATGTAATAGCATTCGTTCAGAATCAATGTATTACCAATTGGCAATACAAGGTGATATTCCCCGACGGTTTTAGCTGCAACAATTGCACCATTTCCAACCCTTATGTCTTTATCACCTTCTCCAAGTTCTCTACCTTTCCTAAGCCCATGTAACTGATTACATATATGGGATCCTGACCCGGTATCTAATACCCAGGACGTAGAGGAAATGAGAAACAGTTCTCTGTAACAAGCACACCCGAAGAAAATGCATCAACATGTACTTTCTTCATTCGGGTAGCATGAGAATCCTGGTATTCCCCTATATCCTGTTCAGTCTTATAACTCTTATAAGAAAGAACGGAACCAACGTTCTCCAGCACAGTATAACATGCGGGTTCGGTCAATACATCCATATTATTATCTTTATTAAGGCATGATATGGTCGCTACCTGGAGAGAGAGAGAAGAAAACACTTTAGTGTATGCTCTTGCAAGATCAGATTGGTTATTATCTTATCTAATCAGGATGGCTCCCACTGTTTTTTATCAAATCTTCCTTCAAACCCTAAAAGGAAAGACTAGCCGGAATTAATTACACCCTACAACTTCGCCAATCTTTCAGCCAGGCCAGTGTCGGTACTTTGAGGGAGGTTCCCCGTGCTTTCGCACGGACCTAATTAAAGTAAATCTCGTTTTCCCAGAGGCGTAACCCCGTTGACACCTTTCTAGACACCTACTTGATCGGCTAATTGTCTTGTGTAAAACTCTCCCAGGAGTAACAATTACTCGCAGTGGGTATCGGGATCCAACTATCTCATAGAAGGTATGCAATCTCATTGCAAATCTCAACACTTGAAATTCCCGATAATATTTTGCCCCTAGCAATTTATGACCTTAACATAGTCAACAAATCATAATTGCTAGTCAAGTTCAACCCGTCATTTCCCGATTGAATTAAACCCACCTGCACGACCCTTAACATAGTTAACAAAGTCGTACAACTACCCTAATCCAATCACATCTCATGTTTTAGCAGATAAGTACTAATTAGCTACCGCACACTATGCCTTAACATAGTCTACAAACGTAGCACGCATATTAACTAGTCATTATCTGAAATGACGGAGGGCTACGCAGGTTTTTCAGAAAACCATGAGCGTAATGAACTTGATATCGTCGTAGAATCATGTGAAATTTTGAAATGGAGTGTTTTTTAGGCTTTCGTTAGTTTTGCTAAAGAGGTCACTCCCGGTGAAGGGATCTCGGCTCTTTCCTCATCGAATAAGGTGCAGGACATATCATATATATCACTGTGTAAAGCAAAACTCTAAAAGCAATCAAAAGACAAACCGAGTTTTGTAACATCTGCCAGTTTCGCTAAAGAGGTCACTCCCGGTGAAGGGATCTCGGCTCTTTCCTCATCGAATAAGGTGCAGGGTATATCATATATACCACTATGCAAAGCAAAACTGTAGCTACCCTTTTTATAAAGTTTTGATTCTACAACATCTTTTAGGTTTCTTTTCTTTCATTAATCACATTAATGAAGTCCCATCATATAAGTCCCCTAAACATCACAGATAAATACGACGTACACTTATGCCATCCGCATTCGCCTCGATGTCCCCTCGTGCACCGTTAGGTTAGGTAACTAACGGCAGAGCAGGGCAGGGCTAGCGCGGGTGTAAAACATAAGTAACGCCTATATAATCTATCATATATACTATATACAGTATTTATCACAAAACATCAAATGATCACATCACAGATATCGCAGCAGAAGAAACATATGAAACATTGGATATACTAGGACGTCCGTGTTTTATTTTGAGCCTCTATAAAACACAGATTCCACGGTCGCGATGAATAGCCAAACCCACACCCCTAGACCCCTACGAGAGCGGCAAGCAACCCTTCCAATTCTAAGGTTAGGAGACCCGGACTCGACTCCTCGAGTTGGTCTCCCACTGGACCCTAGAACCCGGTTACTTGTGCTCCCCTCCTTGGGTCTATCCTAGTGCGGAAATGTAAATAATATACAAATGGTGACATCAACCTCGACCCGGAAGTGCCCCAATAAAAGAATATTACATACATTTAAATTTTATATGAATGAAAATAAAAACTCTCATCTCACATAAAACCCCCGGCTATTCAGAACGCGACGATTCAATATAACATATCCAGCAACACAGAACATCACATGTCATCAGAGTAAGTAAATATGCACATCCCAATTGTCGTTGACATATAGCAACGAAACTGGCGATCACATATTACACTTACGGTCGCAGAAAAGAAAGTGTAAAACTACAACATTTGGAATCCACAATCTCTTTAGACATCGTAAATCCGAAATATCACATATTTCGCATTTCATGCCTAACTTGTATGAATTCCACATATTGTATCACATTCCAGATAAATAGACAGTATTAAACTTTCCGATCGAATAATCAAATACTCAAGATTTCCATAATAGCTCAACACTTGAGTGGAGTTTAAAGATTCCAGAATACGTCACAGTAGCAACGGTCCAGCCGTAGAAGGGTCAAGCCAACGCCTCACATGTGGCACGCCGTACTGCCCCAAACCCTAAGGTTCAAAGGGCAGTTCAAGACGATCACATAATCGAGTTAAGGTTTGTTGTCTTCTAGAGGGTCCATCACATTTCTTGCACGTTTTTCCGAAAGATTTAAATCCGAGAAAAATTCAACACTTGAAACTTTTTCGTGCCGGGAAAAATTGAGTTAGTGATATCCGTTTGAACATTTTAATACTTACTAAATTAACCGGAATAACAAAACAAAATTAAATTCTCCGATCGAATCGACGATTACAAAATGAACCCCTGAATACTCAACACTTGAGTCGGTTTAAAAATACCCATAAAATAACACAATCAGATACAAGAATTACTGTGCAAACCAACTGTCAAAGTCTCACTGTACTGCCGTGGTTCCACGGCACAAGCAAGGTATTGCAGCGGAACAGCGGCTGTCCGTACATATTACGTCATCATTTTTGCGCCGTAATTCCTACAAATCCCTGCTGTATTTTTTAAGTATTTTTAATTCTGAAAAAACCCAGATTTTGAAAAAAGTCCAGAGAGGGGTTGATTTCGACGTTGTCGGGTTCGTTCGGAGTTTTAACTTCGTTAACTCATCGCCTAATGCTCTAGCTAGGCTCTGATACCACTGTAGGGTTACTAGGCACACTAACAAGGCTATGCAAGTCATCGACCATGGCAAAATTAAATTTTTATGTGCCGAACAACACTAAGCAAGATCGTATACTAGAGTTTAGGCGAATCAACTAGCAAGTAAACAACTTTACTCTAAAGGGATACGAAATACAACCTTTGTAGATTGGTCCTTCACTTCATTTGCTCCTTGTTGAAGTCCCTTCGCTGCGATCATGGATCTCCCAGACCCTAGCATGGCTTCATGAGGCGAAAGGTGCGACCTTGCTTGAAGTCTCCGAGGCCGAAGATGATCTACGTCGAGGGAATTCCGACTCAAGCTACTACTTCACTAATTTGAGAATTAGTGAAGCAATCACCGTATACAAGAGTGCTAATCTTGATGAGGATGGAGAAATAGGAAGTGGGTTCTCTTTGGATTTTTAATTCTCACAAAGTTTCACTCTTTTTTCAAAACCCAAGCAAGCAATTTCTTTTGCTCAATGAAGAAGATGAACAAAAGAAAGGAATGAGGATAATGATCAAGTGAGTAGAGTAACCATGGTGAGTGAGTATCATAAACTAACCCTTGTAGAGACTTAACCCTAGGCTAATGGTTATGGTTGGGTTAATAAAAATCCATAGTGAAAACAAAATCAAGTTGGATTAGTCAATGCATCCACAAGCTTCCACAAGCTTCATGTATTTTCAAATCCTCCACTTGATTTTGCAATTACTTTAAATATTAAAAACGCAAAATAAACATTAGCATAGTATAAGTCTCATACACCCATGGATTGTGTATCATCAACCATGATACAATATGATAACACATTTTAAACATATATCATATATATGTTAAAGTAGTGTACAAGTGAGAAAAACCCTAAAGTGAACAAGTGTTAGTAAATGTAAACTAGTATATCTAATATACAATTATACACTTAATTATTAAATCAACACTTGACTTAATAATCCGGTCATATCTCATATAACCGGCTAATATCCATTGTATCGACTTATCGAATCAACACTTGATTCGATAACCCGGCCATATCATATATAACCGACCGATACATATAGTCGCGAGAATAGAATACGGTATCACATACACGCATTTATTCTCGGTCTCACACATATCACATACGTGCTCCTATTTCGTTTTGCCTGAGCCAGCAAAACCTCTGTGCAGGACTCTAAAGGCTCGTCAACACACCGGCAGTAGATGATGATCACATCACGCACCCACAAGCCGTCAGCGGTACTAACTGGACGTAACGGCTACCCGGGTATTGAGCGATCAGAAGATCAGCAAGCAAGCCCGCTCCAACTCCTGTAAAATCCAACCGGCAACACTTCCCGTACAGTCCAGTCTCCTCGTCTAATATGTCGCATATCAAGTCTAGGGGTGGTAAACGTCAGACCCCAATAACCGATAAGTCGTGCCGATGTGAGGCTCATAACGGGTCGAGAAACTACTGGTAACACTTACCAGTAAATCTCTAATCAGCCCTGACCAGGGACTTCCCTGTTACGGCCAATCGAGCACAGCGCAACATCAACACCCAATACCGGGAAAGACGAAACCCCTCCTATCGCTCATTGCCTCCATGAGACTCGGGACTGTAAAAAACCACCATTTTTCATGCCCTCATGGACGTGGTAAGGTGGAAATCAAAGCACAGTAGGAATCACACAAGACTCTATGACGATCTCGGGTCTACAGACTAACCTGCACAAGTGTCACCAGAGAACTGCCATCTGACGTAAGGTATAATACCATCTGGGAGTTCTCGGCGAGTCCGTCCAGTGTACCCAGTCTCCACTGAGCACCCGTATACCATCTCTGATGTCAAACACCAATGGATATGGGATCATCCATCGCCCATCTCATGGGTCGAGAAGCGTATACGCTAGTCTACACTGGTATATCGATGCCCCGTCTCGATACACCCACGACTAGGGACCTTGAAGGATGTACTTATGTACTACTATGTCCCCACTAGTATGATCTGCATCATATTTAAGGTAATCAAGTACACATCCTAAGGGCTTTACCAACATGCAACTATAAGAAAGTATAAAGAGACAAGTATACATGTTAAAGTAAAGAGCAACCAGATAGCATACTATCATGTCGAGCAAGAAAGTCCTCTCTACATATATGTCCAAGCATCCAATATAATATACATCATCTGTACAATACTGGCCTCTAGGGCATACATATAACTAACAGAGAGTGTATGGATGGAGGTTGAAGATGATACCATTAATGGAGATAGTGAGCTCAACAAAGAAGAAGGAAGAAGAAGAGCTTTCCTTTTGTATTGTATGATAAAATGAGAGTGAGATCAACAATAATACAAGTGCTAACCTCATCATATGGCTGCCCTCTCTCTTTCCTCTTATCATTTCAACACTTAAATCAATCAATAATGTGACACATGCATAAAGAAAGAGACCATGAGTCATCACTTGTGCATGTATCACAATTAATGCTCCTAATCATGACTTTGAGCTCATTATTTCCATTTGTAAACATTAACCCAAATTTTTACAACAATAAAAAGATATGGCAACATCTAAAGTAAACTCGTGATGAATCACAAGGATACCCCTCACCTGTATATACATACCAGCATCCGCATTCCGACTAAATGCGAATGTGATGAGACTAAAGTAATCCAACTAATCTAATACTAGGATCCGGCTTAAACCAAAGCCCACTAGTATGATCCGCCCGATCATGATCCGTGCACTACTGCACGTATATGATCGAACCCTGCCATATATCATACGGCCTCTACAACGTTTCGCCCGAAACTTGAGAAACTGTCTGTGGGGGACTCTAAAGACTCGTCAATACTTTCATTGTGGATTTAACTACAGCATGTCAGTGGTACTAGCTGTACGTCACGGGCTACCAGGTATTGACCAAAAGGGAGGCCGATGAGCGAACTCATCCTGACACCCTACTAAGCCTGTCAGTGACAATATCCGTACAGTCCGGTCCATTCGTCTATGAGCATCGCATGTCAGGCCTAGAGGGTTGATAAAAGTCAGACCCCCAAAAGCGGTACAAGTCGTGTCGGAGTGTAGCCCAGAACACCCTGAGATACTACTAGAATACCTACCAGTAAATCTCCTGCCTTGGCCAAGGACTTCGTGTAATGGCTCTCCTAGACACAGCGCAATCTCACCCCCAATACCGGGAGAGACGAAACCCCTGCCAATCCGCTCACTGCCTCCATGTGGCTCGGGACTGTACCCAACTAAAACCTGTTTACACGACTTCTTTGAGCCGTGGTAGGGTAGTAATCAAAGCACAGTGGGAACTCACACGAGACAAATGACGATCTCAGGTCGATGAACTAACCTGTACACATGTCACCAGGAAACTGCTATCTGACGCTAGGTATAAAACTAACTAGCATGTTCCCGGAGTCCTGTCTGGTGTACTCATAACCCAATGAGCACCTGTATACGTCTTAGGTGAACCAAATGACACCAATGGCTTGTGAGACCAGCCACCGCCCCTCGTCGGGGTCTCGACCCATATACACTAGTCTACTCTAGAGTATCGATGCTCTATCTCGAAACTCCCTCGACTAGGGACCTTTTAAGGATGTGCTTATAGACCCCAGCTCCCACGTATATGGTCGCCATCATACTGCTGGCCGTCAAGCAAGAATCCTATGGGCTCTATCAACGTGCAATAGTGACCTGTAATGTCACCTAAAGCATGTACACGATGATAAAGATAAACCAGATAGCATACTATCATCTTGAGTAAAACTGTCCTACCGGTATAGGTCCTCCCTCAATCATTGCAATCACGTGCCTGCGATCCAATAATTGATTTTGAGGGCACTATATCCAACAATCTCCCACTTGCACTCAAGGCTAATTATTGCGATATTGCATACTCACAGCCCGTATGATACCGAACACCCAACTTCTCTACTAATCAGTTTCACAAAGCCCGTTTGCGAAACTATTGCATTCGAGGAATAGCCTCAGTGAGTGGATCCGCCCTAATGTTTCTTGCTATGTCTCTCTTTATCTCAAGTTCGCGGAGAAAGCCATCTCCCGAAATGAGCAATACCTGTCTTAGAATATGTTTGCATATCTGATGGGACCTAGTTCATAAATGAACTCCAAATCCAAACTTCTTAAACTGTATCGTCAACTGAACTTAACCAGTATCCTGCGTCATGCCTCCCTCAGTGTCCGCATGGATCACCTATCCAAACCACTACCCCTCGTCAGAGGGAAAACTATAACTGTGACAGTCACTCTGTCATCCAGGTCACCTTGGAAGCCTGGAATAATAACCGTCTCCTAAAAGAGGCTGTTGTTATCATATCCCTAGAACATCCACTTATATTCTAAAACTGCTTCTGAACGTTTCTCCAGGATAGGATTAATATCAACTTATTGCATCTAGTGCAAAAACAACATCTGGTGTGGTACTTGACATCTCATGATTCACTCAATTACCTAAGCAAGTGATATGTCAATCATGCACATCCCTCTCCCCTTTAGTCTGTAAGACACCTTTAGAGAGGGTGACTCCATCACCTGCAGGTACACTACCGTGCCAAGAGTCATCCATTCTAAAACACCTGTAGAATGTTGTCTAAGTGCCCATATTGGGAAACTATCTAAATCTAGATCTAAAACCATAGATCTAGTAACCAGAATGTCTGATATTATATCTATATCCTATGTGGAGAAATCACTGTGTGACAACCAAAGTATAACCGATCGTAGTATAGGATTTTCACTTCCTACTATGTGTATGTCATCCATGTACCAGGACATCACACCCTACTACCTTCTTAACAGATCCATCCCCTATACTGATGAAGTCAAACCTATGACTGTCACATCAGAAATAGATGATCTATCTCCGCTATATCTGCTTTAGTTCATAAATAGACATAAGCTACTTGTCCACTATGCTTCCGCTGCTCCCACTAACTACGACAACCCTCTGGCAGAGTCATATACACGTACACTTCTAGAGCTAGTTTAGAACGACGCTATACTCATCCTCCTGCCGGGTCTCATAGCCTGGAACAATAGTAGTGTCAAGTCTGGGTAAACAAGAACCTCCCTGTCACCGTCCTTGAGGCTACCGGAGTACCTCTCGGGTGCCTGAGGTTACCCACCATATCTGCGAAGTGGCTAATGGAATGTCAAACCAGATTGAATCTTTAGGTCCTATTAAATTTTCAGTAATCATTTTCGGTTCTGGAATCACTTCCAGTTCTACCATACTCCCACTACCGTTTTCTGAAAAAAAATCCATTTTACTAAAACTGTGGCGAGTCAAGAACAATATCACTATTGATCTTCCAGATAGTAGAAAGTCAACCCTCGTCATAGCCCGGGTCAACCCACAAACAGCCATTACAAAAACGTGCCTTGAGTTATCCAGAGTCTGGTTTTAAGCACAAGCCGGACAACTCCCCATACCTTAACATTGTTAAGATATGAACTATTCTATGTCCAATATAGAAAGGCACTGATTTAATTAGATCCAGATTCAAATCATGCAGCTGTCTCCAGTGCATGTCAACTAAATGGAGAGAGGCCTATCAGCATTACTCAACTTAGGAATACATCGAGATATGAGTAACCTGAAAGAGAAGCAAGTTCTCATAATCATTATTATCAAATGAATACCATACACAAGTATCTACATCTTTGATCACCTTGAAGAATCCTGATACTTGCAATATCTGGTTCTCTACTTTATTCATATACCTATAACTTCTCAAAACTTGGACCTTGTATTTCTATAAAACACATGTCTAAGAACTAGAGAAGTCATAAGTAAACAGAATATAGTACGAGTACCAACCCCTCTGTCCAAATGGACACATGACAACAGACAATATACTTTGTATAAGTCTGCTGAGTTGAATAACTCAAATCATGTGCGTCATAGGTTGAAAACTGTGCTTATGGTTAAGAAGAATTACACCGCTGTTTAATGCTTCTTACCTAACTATCCACTGATATAGTAAATGTCATGGACATAATTTCAAAAAGTTATATCTCACTTTATAAAAATAAACGTACAGATATATCAATTTGAAATTGGTGCATAACAACGGATATTCAAAACCAAATATTTG
Source organism: Agapanthus africanus (assembly GCA_030015575.1). Taxonomy (NCBI): domain Eukaryota; kingdom Viridiplantae; phylum Streptophyta; class Magnoliopsida; order Asparagales; family Amaryllidaceae; genus Agapanthus; species Agapanthus africanus. The sequence goes on along the minus strand of CM057339.1, from coordinate 486,837,123 downwards.
TCGTCCGGCAAACAGCCCAGGCGATTTCCTCAAATATCACCAATTACAACGAATCCCGATATAATGAGGATGATCACCCAATTCCCAATAACTTACTCCCACTCATCATCTGTAAAACCATACAGATATGAGAATCAAACCTGGTAAATACATACCCTGGAGCAAGGGCTAATTGGGAAATCAGTTTTCTTTTAACAATACACAGTGAAACTGAAACATGTAAATGTTTCGAAGGGGTATCCGGGTATTCTTAGTAATGCCTCTTCCATTATCAGATTCACAACTGTAACCGTATATTTCTTTGACATATCTCCAAATCCATGTCGGGTTATGTCTTTACCCTCAATGGAGGGGCGGTATGTTGGAAGAGTTCCAAACAGGAAACCGTTGCAGACTCGACGATCGAAGTATCTGATGCCGCAAAAGAAGCCATCTGGATGAAGAAGTTCTTGACAGAACTTCAGGTGGTTCCATCCATTGTTGATCCAATACCTCTGTATTGTGACAACAACGGGGCTATAGCTTTAGCAAAGGAACCCAGGTCCCATCAGAAGTCCAGACACATCTTGAGGCGGTATCACCTGATCAGGGAGATCGTGGATCGCCGGGAGATCGAGGTTCGGAGGGTTGCTACAGAAGATAACACTGCAGATCCATTCACGAAGGCCATACCCCAGACTCAATTCGAGCGGCTGATCGAGATAATAGGTCTTTGATACACCAGTACATGGCCCTAGTGCAAGTGGGAGATTGTTAGTGTATATGCCCTAGAGGCCATTACTGTATCATGCTAGTTTGTATATTACTTAATGGAAGCTTAGGATATTCACAGTTGTATAGACAAATCTTGCTCAAAATGGTAGTATGCTACTTGGTTTGTTTCTACTTTAATATGTGCATGTGTTTCTTTTATAGGTCCGTTGCTAGTCATAGGATTATCAAGACGGGGCATCGATACTCCGGAGTAGAGTAGCGCATACGCTTCTCATCCCAGCAGGGGAGATGGTATGTCCCACAGTCATTAGTACGTCGTACTGGAGATTGTATGCGGGTGCTCGTTAAGTTACGAGTAAACTGGACAGGACTCGCTGGGAACTGTTGGTTGGTATTATACCTATCATCAGTTATCAGTTCCCAGGTGACATGAGTACAGCTTAGTCCGTTGACTTGACAAGGTCACTTCGCCTCGAGTGTGTTCCCACTGTTCTTAGATTACTACCCTACCACGGCTCAAATGAGTCGTGCAAACAGGTAGTAGTTGAGTGCAGTCCCGAAGCACTTAGAGGCAGTGACGGTTAGACAGAATTCGTCTCTCCTGGTATTGGGAGTTGATATCACGCTGTGTCTAGGAGAGCCATTACACAAAGTCCCTGGCCAGGGCAAGCGAGATTTGCTGGTAGTGTTTCCAGTAGTTTCTCAGGGTGTTCTGGGCTACACTCCGACATGACTTGTACCACTATTAGGGGACTGACGTTTACCGCCCCCTAGGCCCGACATGCGATACTCTCAGACGAACAGACCGGACTGTACGGAGATTGTCATATTCAGGCTCGGTAGGAGTTCGGATAGGTTCACCTCATCGGTCTTCTTATCGGCATCTACCTGGGGACCGTTACGTACAGCTAGTACCGCTTGCGGCCTGTGGTTAAATCCACTGCCAGCATAGTGTCGAGTCTTTAGAGTCCCATACAGAGGGTTGTTCACCTTTAGGCAAAACAGAGTAGAGGTCGCATGGCTTTGCGACAGGGTTCGTTCACATGCGCGCACTTGTGCACGTTTGGTGTCCGAGCAGTTATTACTAGCGGGCTTTGGTTTAAGCCAGATCCTAGTATTTGTTTTGGGATTGGTTTTGTCTCATTGTATTCATATTCCTCGGAACACGGATGCGGGTGTGTATGCACAGTTGACAGAGGCAGAGGAACCTCATTAGGGTTTTTGACCGTTGACTTTTTCTAAACCCTAATGAGAATGAGAAATATAATTAATAATATTAATTAAGGATAATTGTGCCATGGTTATAGTTGGGTTGACCATTTGACTTGTTGACTTTTGTTGACCATCATGATTTCTTTTGCACAGATACTTTTTGAAGCTTGCATTAGCATTTAATGTGAAATGATAATGGTCAAATCAACTAACCATCCTAATTTTCTTAATTATTATTATTATTCTCATATTCTCTCATATGAGAGCAAGTTTAGGATTTATTCTCTCATTCTCTCTTGCTCATTCTCTCTCTTGCATTGCTCTCCCTCTTCCTCTCTCTCAAAAGCTTAAGTGTTTCATGTGTTGAAAATCCAAGCTTTGTGAGATAAAACCAACAAAACACCTCTCTACTCATTCTAGGGTTCTTAGCCTAGCAAGCCAAGCACTCTAGTTACTTCTTGGTTGAGATACGAGCTCAAGGTAGAGGCCTTCGGGTGGATCTTTCTTCGGCAAAGAGAAGAAGACGAGGAGGAGCCGTCTACACCACTCCAAGGAGCTAGCAACAAAAAGGACCACAACAAGAAGAGAAGGAGTTCAAGAACTAGGTATAACCATTTTTCCTAGTTGCTAGAACTTGTTGTTACTTTGTTAGTTTTTGTTTAGTAAAGATCCTTCATGGTTAGTCTATGTACCCTTATGATAAAAATTTGATTTTTAATCTTTCTTCCTCCCTGTAATTACCGGGGTGGGTTACATAGACTTACACTATCATCACATGATAACGTGATGGAATCCACTCACGTTATCACACTCCAGAAGGTATGCGCATATCTGGCAAGTTTCAGTTTCTTTAGAAACTCCCGATGTGATTTTTACCCCATGCTCTTATGACCTTGACTAAGGCAATAAATCATAAGTCACATGTCAAGTTCTTCCCGTCATTGTCCAGGTTAATTTGAACCCACCCGTACAAGCCCTTGACTAGGGCTAACAAGGCTGTACGACTGTCCCAAACCAACGCATCTATCTATGCAACAGAAAAGTAATAAATAGCTACCATACACTATGCCTTGACTAAGGCAAACAAACATAGCATGAATACTAAGTGCTACCCGCCTGAAATGACAGAGGGCTACGAATGGTTTTTGGCAAAAAACCTTTAACATAATGAATTTGATATCGTTGAAGGAACCGGATAGCTTTTTATAAATATAGTGGCGAAAACCTTCGCTAAAGAGGTCACTCCCGGTGAAGGGATCTCGGCTCTTTCCCCGTAGAATGAGGTGCAGGATATTCCAACTGAATACCACGATGCAAAGCTAAAAGTAATCGACTATAGTGAAGTTATTACCCTGACGCAAACTTCTACCCAAGGGGTCACTCCCGGTGAAGGGATCTCGGCCCTTGCCTCGTCGATTGAGGTGCTGGATATTCATAACCGAATATCACTGTGCAAAACAAAAGAGAACGTTCTTGCAATAACAACTTTTTGAAAAATATTCCAACAACATCAAATAGGTTTGTTTAGCTTGCATTGATCTAAATCAATGCAGTCCCATCAATTAATCACACCACAAAAGAACGAAAATATGATGTACGTATATGCCATCCTCATTCGCCACTGGGTCCCGTCATCACCCGTTAGGTTACTTAACTAACGACAGAGCGGGGACTGGACTAGCGCGGGTGTAAAACATATACAACATCTACTAGTATATATATCAATATATAATAATCGCTCAAGGCATGATAAAAATGCAACATCACAGATATGTAATAAGCATCACAGAATACAGATAATCTGGGATCCCCGGGTTTCCTTTGAGCCGCAAGTGAAACCCGACATTCCCCTGGTCGTGTAGATAGCCTGTGCAATGAAATCCTAGACCCCTACGGGTGCGGCAAGTTACTCGCCAAAACCTGAAACGAGGCAGCCCCCTTCAACAAAGTGAATGGACCACCCAGCACTTCACAGAATCCGGTAACTTGAGCACCCCTCCTTGGGTCAACCTATACCCCCTACGAGTGCGGCGAATAGCCCACCAATTTTAGAGTAAAGCCCCCTCCGTCTCAAAGCCATGAGATGCGGGCTCATTGCCCTCTAGAACCCGGCTATCCGTGCACCCCACCGCGGGGTAATCCTTGTATAGAAAGTAAAATATATACAGCGGGTACATCGACCTCAGCCCGGTCGTGCCCCAAAAGATTAATATACAAACAGACAGTGACGGCAGTCCACATGTTGGACGCTCGCCCCGCAATAACAAATGTACAAATACAACCAAACTGTACTACCATTGCATCCAGGCTATCCACCACGACAAATCCACAACATCACACCACAATACAGAACATCAACGTGAATGTCACGTTCGCAAATCCATCTAAAAGAGCTATAGCAATTAAACAAGATTTACCGATCAAATGACATTCACGGTCACAGATAATAATGTAAGTACTGCGAACTAACTTATTTAAAATTTCGATCGACAAAATTTTCCGAAGTGGGCCCCAAGTACAAATCCAGTACTGTAACAAATCTGGGCCCAAACAAAATATTCCAGAAACCCCAATTCCAAGATTAAGACCACTGTAGAAAAATTGGTGCAGAGATGACACATAATGGCGGCTGAACCACGGCCAAAACATGGGTATGGCCGTGGTTCCGCGGCGGCACTGTAGCATCATGCTACCAAATTTTCACAGATGTCTTAAAAAAGCCTGCCTGATTTTCTGAAACACTCAAAATAATTTTTCGACGACAAAAAAAATTCGACAGAAACTGCATAAATTGGAATCGCGGTTTTGGAAATTTCGTTCGATCGATGTTTTAAACACGTTAGAAAAAACTAGTAAAGGTTAATGGCGTGTCTCTGATACCATGTAAGTCTACGGTAGGGCGCCGGCCGTCGATCCGAGGCCAAAATGCGGAAACAAAACTTTTTCACAAACTTGAAACCGGCGCTATCACAGACTTTAATCCCGGATCGAACCATTAACCTATAACTAGCAAACTAGAGAAGGGTTAGAAAGGCTATACCGATCGATCCGTGTCCTTCGGTCTTTAGCCACCTTCCCAAGCTCCTCGCGGCATCTCCGACCTCCGGTCTCCTCGTCGGAAAGGGCACCACATCAATGAGTCTTTTTACGGGCTCCTGCTTCGTCCGAAGCAACTCGGACACAAAGTTTGCTATCCGATGTGTCCAAGGTGATGTAGAGAATATGTGTGATAACTTTATCTCAAGCATCCATTGATTCTCAACACATGAGAGTGTATGGATGGAGGTTGAAGATGATGCCTTTAATGGAAATAGTGAGCTCAAGAAAGAAGGAGGAAGAAGAAGATCTTTCCTTTTGTGTTGTATGATAAAATGAGAGGGAGATCAAGAATAATACAAGAGCTAACCTCATCATATGGCTGCCCTCTCTCTTTCCTCTTATCATTTCAACACTTAAATCAATCAATAATGTGACACATGCACAAAGAAAGAGACCATAAGTCATCACTTGTGCATGTGTCACAATTAATGCTCCTAATCATGACTTTGAGCTCATTATTTCCATTTGTAAACATTAACCCAAATTTTTACAACAATAAAAAATAGGGCAACATCTAAAGTAAACTCGTGACGGATCACAAGGATACCCCTCACCTGTATATACATACCTGCATCCGCATTCCGACTGAATGTGAATACGATGAGACTAAAGTAATCCAACAAATCTAATACTAGGATCCGGCTTAAACCAAAGCCCACTAGTATGATCCGCCCGATCATGATCCGTGCACTACTGCACGTATATGATCGAACCCTGCCATATATCATACGGCCACTACAACGTTTCGCCCGAAACTTGAGAAACTGTCTGTGGGGGACCCTAAAGACTCGTCAATACTTTAGCTGTGGATTTAACCACCAGCACGTCAGTGGTACTAACTGTACGTAACGGGCTACCAGGTATTGACCAAAAGGGAGGTCGATGAGAGAACTCATCCTGATACCCTACTGAGCCTGTCGGTGACAATATCCGTACAGTCCGGTCCGTTCGTCTATGAGCATCGCATGTCAGGCCTAGGGGGTTGGTAAAAGTCAGACCCCCAAAAGCGGTACAAGTCGTGTCAGAGTGTAGCTCAGAACACTCTGAGATACTACTGGAATACCTACCAGTAAATCTCCTGCCTTGGCCAAGGACTTCGTGTAATGGCTCTCCTAGACACAGCGCGATCTCACCCCCAATACCGGGAGAGACGAAACCCCTGCCGATCAGCTCACTACCTCCATGTGGCTCGGGACTGTACCCAACTAAAACTTGTTTGCACGACTCCTTTGAGCCGTGGTAGGGTAGTAATCAAAGCACAGTAGGAACTCACACGAGACAAATGATGATCTCAGGTCGATGAACTAACCTGTACACATGTCACCAGGGAACTGCTCTCTGATGCTAGGTATAAAACCAACTTTCATGTTCCCGGCGAGTCCTATCCGGTGTACTCATAACCCAATGAGCACATGTATACGTCTTAGGTGAACCAACTGACACCAATGGCTTGTGAGACCAGCCACCGCCCCTCGTCAGGGTCTCGACCCGTATACACTAGTCTACTCTGGAGTATCGATGCCCTGTCTCGAAACTCCCTCAACTAGGGACCTTTTAAGGATGTGCTTATAAACCCCAGCTCCCATATATATGATCGCTATCATACTGTTGGCCGTCAAGCAAGAATCCTATGGGCTCTATCAACGTGCAATAGTGACCTGTAATGTCACCTAAAGTATGTACACGATGATAAAGATAAGCCAGATAGCATACTATCATCTTGAGTAAAATTGTCCTACCGGTATAGGTCCTCCCTCAATCATTGCAATCATGTGCCTGCGATCCAATAATTGACTTTGAGGGCACTAGATCCAACAGTAGTCATACTAATTGGCCGAGAAATGACCAGAGGAGTGTCAGAACGGAATAGTTTTCGTTAGAACACCGGACCGGGCCGAGGAGCCGATGGATTGCGAGATTGGTAATCCACAGAGAAAAGAGGACCCAGAGATAGAGGACGCCAGACCGTGGGCAAGAGGCAAGCGGATGTTCTTGCTCTGCCAGTTTTGGGCGCACCGACATTTTTCGATATTGTAGGAGGTGTACCTCAATGTCATTTGTTCCGATTTGCGTTTGTGATCCGAGTATCACACTTATATCACTTGGATTTGAGTTTTGATGATTGAGTTTCATGATATTGGTTTCATTCACCATGGCTGCACCTACAGGGTATTTATATTTTTGTGCATAGTCATTGCACTTGATTTATGTTTATGCACCGCTACATCGGTTTGTGATTTGTGCATATCTATTACACTTGATGTCGATTTTGTGCCTTGGTAGCACATATTTATGATTTCATGGACTTCATACGGATGATTTAATTTTTGTGCATATGGTACGCACTCGATTTGATTTTTGCACTCGGTATAGCTCGCATATGCTTGCAGTGCATTGATGCGGATTTTGTGCACATGGTTGCACACATTTTTGGATTTTATACACCTTAGTACACTCGGTGTTGCTTTTATACGCATTTGAGTTATTGATGAGTTTTCGTGCACTGGATGCACTGTATTTGCATTTCGTGCACTGGATGCACCGGATTTGTATTTCGTGCACTGGATGCACTAGATTTGCATTTCGTACATTTGTTGCACCAGATGGGTATTTCATGCTTTGGTTGCACTAAATTTATTCTCCATACCTTGGTTGCACCTGATTTATGTCTTTGAGCATTTGTGTTACCAGATTTGTGTTTTTGTGCGCGTTGGCACATGACGTTCGTTTTCGTGCATGCTACTGCACTAGATGTTTTATACGGACCTGACGCGCTTGGGTCAGATATTTGCGCATATTAGGCGCTTGGTATTGGGTTTTGTGCGCTTCGGATGCACTTGAGTTTGGTTTTATTCATGCATGTCGGATGCACTTGATTTAGATTTTATTCGTGCATGTCGGATGCACTTGATTTAGATTTCGTTCGTGCATGACGGACGCACTTAATTTGGATTTTCGCGCATATTAGGCACATGATATGAGATGTGATTTGTGCACACCGGATGCACTCAATTGGGATTTTCATTCATACGTGTTAGTTGCACTGGGTTGAGATTTCATGCACAATAGATGTCCTAGATGTTATTGTCGGGCACACCCGTTGCACTGGACAGATGCTTTCGTGCACACCCGTTGCACTTTGTTTGGTTTTGTACACATTATAGCACTTGTATTTGGCTTTGGTTTCCATGCGCACCAGACGCACGTGATTGTTGGACACGCCTTTTTAGGGCTGATTTTGCTCTTGAGCACTTTGTTTTCATGATGAGCACTATGTTACGCAGTAGCCGAATAGGACTGATCTGAGAACAGTACCTAAGTACTTTGCATGCATAAAAAGTTGAACAAGAGGTTTTCAAAAAAAGGAGCTATAGTCTCACTATTTCTTACGTGTCCACGAGCGACACGAACGTTTATAAAGAAAAACCTTATGGGATATTTTAAAAGGGCGGAACGTATATTTTAGCAAATCCTATATGAACATATATTTATTACTTTACAAATGAGCGTCCGTCATTTGTGCCGTGAGTTACGCATCACACGGAGATTCAGAAAATATTTTGCATGTGTTTTATTTAATTTAAGAGATTTTTCCAAGGATGCGTACTATATACATATTATAGTATTTGACTAGTGTATATTGGATTTCAGTAGTGGATTTCGAGATCTGTATCTCCATTGTAACTCCGAGGATATGCGTGCAAATCTGATGATTTGTGTGATGCTTAACGGAGTTCAATTTTGAGTTTCATACTCGTTTTCAGGCGCACAAGATACGCTGTGGTATTTCTATATCTTTCGTGATTTCGGAGCCTCGTTGATTTGAGCTGATTATTAAAATGTTTTAATATTTGGGGGTTTAAATTTAAATTCGGGGACCGAATTTATTTAAGGGGGGGAGATTGTAACATTTCAGAAAATATAAAATATTATTTTTGGAATTTAATATTAAAATAATATATTTCGCGAAAACTACCCGATTTGCGTAATTGGGGTTTTCGTAAAATGGTATAAATATATACCAATATTTATGAAATAGTTGTAGATTAAAATAATTTATTCATTTAATAATATATTTTTTGGATTTGGCATTTTTATAATTAATTATATGCAGTTTGGATAAAAATTGATTAGTGCACTGCTAATCGCGATTAAGCCAAATCCGTGATTCTACAGTTTTGCATGGCTAGTGCACCATGTCATGTTGCATTTTGTTGCATGTTGTTTCATTGGTGTTGTTTTATTAGTGTTATGTGAATTATTGTGAGAAAGAAAAATGAGAAGAGAAAAAGGGAATTATTGGAGAAAGAGTATGACATGGCAAGAGTGTGAGAGGGTGAGAATAAGAAAGAGAGAGAGAGAGAGAGAGGGCTGCCGATTCATTTCCTCCCCTTTGTTTCTTCATCTCCTTCAACCTAATCTCCCTTCACCTCCACCTCCAAGTATCACCTCCATTTCTTCACCAAAACCCTACACCCTCTTCATTAAAAATGATCCCCACTTCATTCTCAACACATTGGACCTTGCAAGTTCGAATTTTAGAGACTTTGGGGAAGCTAGGGTTTTTCTTGAATTTCCCAAATGAGGTATATCTTCTTTCATTTAGTTTATTTTTAGTTTCTTGCATCGTAGTTTAGTTTAGAATGTGATTTGGTTAGGGTATGTGATGTTTGGAAATTCCTAAAGAGGGTTTGGGTAATTGTGTGGATTGGTGATATGTAGAGGCTGTTTACTTAACCCTTAGTAGTGTTTTGCTGGCTAAGACCATAGATTAGCGCCAAAACACGAAGTTAGAATTTCCCGACATCGTAAATTTGACAGTTTGTGAGTGTATCTGGGAATCTGGAGTGACCCGAGACTACCAAAAATTAAGTTCCCATGACTGTGAGACGTGCAGGCAACCATGAAGCAACACCTGAAACCCTAGCCCCTAATGAGCTTTTATGGCCGCAGATTTAAGGGATTTGACCGCAAATTGCGGCCAAGTCGTAGTGGTTTCGTGTGATTTTTCGACCATAGCTTCTTTATCTGATATCTAGAGCAACCCAATATGCAAAATGTTCTAGTTTAGCCTAGGGTGAAATCTGGGAGTGGTTTTCCTAGGTTGTTGTTTTCGTGTTTTGCGATTCTGAAACTAGGGTTTTAGTATTTGATATTGTGTTTGGTCGTTGGATGTTTGTACGTCAACGACGAGGGTTTTTTGGTTGTTTTTGCATACGTAGGCTATAGGTTATAACCTATGAGCGCGCCGTGTGCCGTATTGGTTTTCCGGACTTGATTTTAATAGCATTGCGACTGTGTATTTATTGTAGGTACCTTCGCGTGGATTCCGAGACGACGAAGTGAAAGGTTCCTAGGCACTCTTGTGAAGGTTCATAAGGCATCAAACATGCCCGAATAAAAATTTAGACGTGCCGAACAACCCAAAGCCGGGATCTTTGCTAGATTATTAGGGTTTAACATGCAAGATGATAACTTTTATCTAAGTGTGAGGGATTACAACCTTTGTAGTCCTCTCTTTCGCTTCACAAGCTCCGAGTAGAAGTCCCTTTGCCGCGATCCACGATCTCCCGGACTCATGAGAGGCTCCACGACTCGAACGATCCATGCTAGCTTGAAGTGTTCCAAATCTCCGATGATCTACGTCGAAATTGCAAAGACTCAAGCTTTCTCACTCTAAAGAGATGAACACACTAATCTCATGGGCTAAATGAGATGAGGATGAGAGAGTAGTATTTTTGCTTTCTTTTTAAATCATTTTCTCATATTTATTCATCACATAAAGATTTTCTAGTAAGCTTTTTTCAAGAGAGAAGAAGATGATAATGGAAAAGATAAAAAGATTATTTCTTTTGTGATGAATAGAAAGAAATGTATATGATTGATATATAAACCATGGTCAAGGATGAGTGGCTAAGATTGTGTAGAGAATAAACTAGAGTTAGGGTTTGGTTGGGTTAAAAATGTGTCATCCAAAAATATCTTAACAATGACAAAAGAAAATGCTTCTAGAAGGTGCATGAAGCATCTAACCCTAATCAAACCCTAATCAAACCCTAACCTCAATTAATCATCCTTAAACATGTTTAACAATTAATCATACCATGTCACAATAATATATATCACATATATATTATGTATTTGCAACAAAAGAAAATAATAAAATTAACATATATCGCATATATATCAATGTATCATCCAGTGAGAAAATGAAATAATAAAGCGAGCCAATATTAGATAATGTAATACAATATATCATATATATTATTATACATTAAATCATCGAATCAACACTTGATTCGATGATCCGGCCATATCGAATATTACCGACTAATATATCATGTACCGATTCATCGAATCAACACTTGATCCGATGTCCCGGTTCATATCTAAATATCGCGAGAATATAATACGGTATCTCATATCGCATTATTCTCGGTCCTGCACATATCACATATGTGCCTCTACTCCGTTTCGCCTGAGCCAAGAAACCTCTGTGTAGGACTCTAAAGAATCGTCAATACGCCGGTAGCAGGTGATGATCATATCAAACACCCACAAGCTGCAAGCGGTCAGCTAAACGTAACAGCCTCCCAGGTATTGAGCGATCAGAAGATCAACAAGCTAGCCTGTGCGTTCTCCTGTGAATCCAATCAGTAACACTCCCGTACAGTCCGATCTGTTCGTCTGATATGTCGCATATCAAGTCTAGGGGTGGTAAACGTCAGACCCCAGTAACCGATAAGTCGTGTCGATGTGTGCCTCATAACGGGTCGAGAAACTACTAGTAACACTTACCAGTAAATCTCTATATCAGCCCTGGCCAGGGACTTCCAGTTATAGCCAATCGAACACAGCACAACATCAACTCCCTATACCGGGAGAGACGAATCCCCTCCTATCGCTCATTGCCTCCATGTGATTCGGGACTGTACCCAAAAGCCACCGTTTTGCACGCCCTCTTGGACGTGGTAAGGTGGAAATCAAAGTACAGTGGGAATCACACAAGACTTTATGACGATCTCGGGTCTACAGACTACCCTGTACCAGTGTCACCGGAGAACTGCCATCTGACGTGTGGTATATCACCATCTGGGAGTTCTCGGCGAGTCCGTCCAGTGTACCCAGTCTCCACTGAGCACTCGTACACCATCTCTGATGTCAAACACCGATGGATATGGGATCATCCATCACCCATCATATGGGTCAAGATGCGTATACGCTAGTCTACTCTGGTGTATCGATGCCCTGTCTCGATATACCCTCGACTAGGAACAGTTATAGGATGTACTCATCGACTACCGCGGCCCCACTAGTATGATCTCATCATAGTCCCAGTAGTCGAGTACAGATCCTAAGGGCTTTATCAACATGTGAGAGAAAAACAGTAAACCAATACAAGTCAACATGTTAAGATAAAGTGAAACCAAATAGCATACTATCATGACGAGCAAGAAAGTCATCTCTATATATATCCAAGCATCCATTATAATATACATCAAATGTACAACAATGGCCTCTAGGGCATATACATAACTAACAATCTCCCACTTGCACTAAGGCCAGCTGTTGTAGTATCTCATACCTAGCATCCCGAATAATCTCTCAAACTGTATCTGGGGAATAGCCTTCGTGAATGGATCCGCAGTGTTGTCCTTCGTATCTACTCTCCTGACCTCGATCTCCCGGCGATCAACTATCTCCCTGATCAGGTGATACCGCCTCAGAATATGTCTGGACTTCTGATAGGATATGGGTTCCTTGGCCAAAACCACAGCTCCATTGTTATCGCAATACAGAGGTATTGGATGCTCAATGGATGGAACCACACCAAGTTCACTAATGAACTTCTTGATCTAGACAGCCTCTTTGGCAGCATCGTTGGCAGCGATGTATTCAGCCTCCATCGTTGAGTCTGCAACGGTATCCTGTTTAGAACTCTTCCAACATACCGCCCCTCCATTGAGGGTAAAGACAAAACCCGAATGCGACTTAGAGTCGTCCTTATCACTTTGGAAGCTGGAATCGGTAAAGGACTCCACCTGGAGTTCTCCGTTACCATACACCAAGAACATCTCTTTAGTCCTTCGGAAGTACTTGAGAATGTTCTTCACAGCTGTCCAGTGACTCTCTCCAGGATCTGCTTGATACCGACTCACTACACTTAGTGAGTATGCTACATCAGGTCTGGTACATAGCATCACATACATGATAGAGCCTACTGCCGAAGCATAGGGTATCCCTTGCATGCGAGCTCTCTCCAAATCAGTCTTGGGAGACATCTCTTTGGAGAGAGTGAGTCCAGAGATCGTGGGTTGGTTCCCACGCTTGGATTCTTCCATACTAAACCTCTTTAGTATGGTGTCAATGTACCTGGATTGGGACAATCCCAGTATCCGTTTAGATCTATCTCTATAGATCATGATTCCCAATACGCAGGAGGCATCACCTAGATCTTTCATTGAGAATCTCTGTTATAAGAAGAGCTTGACTGATTGCAGCATAGGAATATCATTTCCTATCAAGAGTATGTCATCCACATACAATACGAGGAAGACAACCTTACCCTCTGCTACCTTCTTATAGATACAAGGTTCATCTATATTTTTGATGAAGTCAAACTCTTTGACTACAACATCAAAACAGATGTTCCAACTCCGCGATACTTGCTTTAACCCATAAATGGATTTAAGCAGCTTGCACACCTTTCCGCTGCTCCCACTATCTACGAAGCCCTCTGGCTGAGTCATGTACACGCTCTCTTCTAAATCACCGTTTAGAAAGGCGGTCTTAACATCCATTTGCCAGATTTCGTAGTCATGGTATGCAGCAATGGCAAGTATGATCCGGATGGACTTAAGCATAGCCACTGGAGAAAAGGTTTCGTCATAATCCACACCTGGTCGTTGACGAAAACCCTTTGCTACAAGTCTAGCTTTGAAAGTCTCAACTTTTCCATCTACACCAAATTTCCTTTTAAAAATCCACTTGCTCCCAATGGGTTTTACCCCTTCAGGAGCATTTTCCAAAATCCATACTTTATTGGTGTACATGGATTCCATCTCAGATCGCATTGCATCCAGCCATTTCACAGAGTCACCACTCGTGATGGCCTGCTCGAAACTAGTCGGGTCATCATCATCCATGATGCAATCCTCGCTTCCACCATCAATGAGAAAACCGTAGTATCTCTCAGGTGGACGAGAAACCCTATTAGATCGGCGGAGAGGCTGGGGTTCGTCGGGTACTACTGAATCCTCTGGTTCCAATAAATCATCAGTTGTAGTCTGAGGTGCTGGAACCTCTTCCAGCTCTACCTCTTTGCCACTAATTTCTTTTGCAAGAAATTCCTTTTCTAAAAAGGTGGCATATTGAGAAATAAACACTTTTTGTTCCTCAGCGTGATAGAAAATATATCCTTGAGAATTCTTAGGATATCCCACAAATTTGCAAAGAACTGATCGTGCCTCGAGTTTGTCCGGATTTTGTCTTTTTACATAGGCCGGACAACCCCATATCTTAAACCGTTTAAAATATGGTCTCATTCCCCTCCATATCTCATATGGGGTTGTAGGCACTGATTTAGACAGAACTTGATTCAATAGGTATGCTGCTGTCTCAAGTGCATACCCCCAAAAGGAAATAGGTAACTCAGCTGTGCTCATCATTGAGCGCACCATATCTAATAGGGTGCGATTTCTTCGTTCCGATACACCGTTGTGCTGTGGTGTATAAGGAGGAGTAAGCTGAGAGAGAATCCCATTCTCTTTTAGATAATCTAGGAACTCATTGCTTAAGTATTCACCTCCTCGATCAGATCGAAGAATCTTAATACTTTTGCCCGTTTGGTTCTCTACTTCGTGCTTATATTCTCTGAATTTCTCAAAAGCTTCAGACTTGTGTTTCATCAGAAACACATGTCCGTATCTAGAGAGATCGTCAGTGAATGTAATGAAGTAGGAAGAACCGTTCCTAGCATGCGTAGACATAGGACCACATACATCACTATGTATTAGTCCTAAGAGTTCAGTAACTCTTTCTCCGTGTCCACTAAACGGAGCTTTGGTCATTTTTCCTTTGAGACATGAATGGCAAGTATCATAAGATGATAATTCGAACGGATTCAAATAACCATCCTTATGTAACTTAGCCAGTCGTGTCGCATTGATATGACCAAGTCTACAATGCCACAAGTAGGATTCGTTCACATCTGAACTTTTCCTCTTGTGTGTATTTTGTATATTCAGGACTGTATTCTGGTTTAGAATGAATATGCCATTATGTAACGAGCCTGATGCAATCAACTTTTGATCTAGGAATATGTTCATAACATTATCCTGTACTACAAAATTATATCCCTCTTTACTCAATAAAGAAACTGATATAATGTTGCACATCATGTTCGGTATATAATAGCACTCATTTAGAATCAGTGTATTACGACTTGGTAATACAAGGTGATATTCGCCAACTGCTTTGGCTACAATACTTGCACCGTTCCCTACTTGAACGGAATGATCACCTTTTCCCAGTTCTCTACCTTTACGTAGCCCATGTAACTGTTTACATATGTGGGATCCTGATCAGGTATCTAATACCCAAGACGTAGGGTGAACTGAGAAACAGTTCTCAATAACTAACACACCCGAAGAAGATGCATCAACATGCATGTTCTTTTGGGCGGCGTGAGAATCTAGATATTCTCCTGTTTCCTGTTCAGTCTTATAACTCTTATAAGAAAGAACGGGTCCAACGTTCCCTTGCTCAGTACAATAATCGGGTTCAGCCAATACATCCATATTATTATCTTGATTATAGCCTGACATGGTCGCTACCTGGAGAGAGAGAGAAGAAAAACACTTTAGCGTATGCTCTTGCAAGATTAGATTGGTTATTATCTTATCTAATCAGGATGTCTCCCACTGGTTTTATCAAATCTACCTTCAAACCCTAAAAGGTAAGATTAGCCGGGATTAATTACACCCTACAATTTCGTCAATCTTTCAGCCAGATCAGTATCGGTACTTTGAGGGAGGTTCCCCGTGCTTTCGCACGGACCAAATTAAAGTAAACCTCGTTTTCCCAGAGGCGTAACCACGTTAACACTTTTCTAGACACCTACTTGATCGGCTAATTGTCCTGTGTAAAACTCTCCCAGGAGTAACACTTACTCACAGTGGGTATTGGGATCCAACTATCTTATAGGAGGTATGCAATCTCATTGCAAATTTCAACACTTGAAATTCCCAATAATACTTTTGCCCCTAGCAACTTATGACCTTAACATGGTCAACAAATCATAAGCGCTAGCCAAGTTCAACCCGTCATTTCCCGATTGAATTAAACCAACTCGTACGACCTTTACATGGTCAACAAAGTCGTACGACTACCCTAATCCAATCACATCATATGTTTTAACAGATAAGTATTAATTAGCTACCGCACACTACGCCTTAACATGGTCAACAAACGCAGCACGAATACTAAGAAGTACTTATCTGAAATGACGGAGGGCTACGCAGGTTTTTCAGAAAACCCTGAGCGTAATGAACTTGATATCGTCGTAGAATCGAGTGAAGTTTTGAAAAGGAGTGTTTTTTAGGCTTTTCTTAGTTTTGCTAAAGGGGTCACTCCCGGTGGAGGGATCGTCGGCCCTTTCCTCATCGAATAAGGTGCAGGATATATCATATATACCGCTGTGCAAAGCAAAACACTAAAAGCATTCAAAAGACAAACCGCGTTTTGTAGCATCTGCCAGTTTCGCTAAAGAGCTCACTCCCGGTGAAGGGATCGTCGGCTCTTTCCCCATCGAATAAGGTGCAGGATATATCATATATATCACTGTGCAAAGCAACACTGTAGCTACCCCTTTTTATAAAGTTTTGATTCTACAACATCTTTAGGTTTCTTTTCTTTTATTAATCTCATTAATAAAAATCCCATCAGCTTATGCTTCCTAAGCATCACAGAAGAAACGAAAGCAGTAATATTTATATATCAGCATATATATATAGTATAAGCATTCGTCTCAGGCAGTAATATGATCTCATCACAGAACATTGCAGCAGAAGAACATATATGAAATATTGGATATACTAGGACGTCCGTGTTTTCAATACGAGCCTGTATAAAACACGGATTCCACGGTCGTGACGAATAGCCAAACCCACATCCCAAGACCCCTACGAGAGCGGCAAGTAACACTGCCAATTCTAGGGTTAGGAGACCCGGTCTCGACTCCTCGAGATGGCCTCCCACTGGACCCTAGAACCCGGTTACTTGTGCTCCCCTCCTTGGGTCTACCTAATGCGGAAAAGTAAATAATATACACTGGTGACATCAACCTCAACCTGGAAGTTCCCTAAATAAAAGAATATTACATTACAAATGAATTTTACATGAATGAAAATAAAAACCCTCATCTCACATAAAACCCCCGGCTATTCAGAACGCGACGATCCAATATAACATATCACAGCATCACATAATATCACATATCATCAACGTAAGTAAATATGCGTATCCCAATTGTCGTTGACATATAGCAACGAAACCGGCGATATCACATATTACACTTACGGTCACAGAAAAGAAAGTGTAAAACTACAATATTTGGAATCCACAATCACTTTAGACATCGTAAATCCGAAATATCACATACTTCGCATTTCATGCCTAACTCTATGAATTCCACATATTGTATCACATTCCAGATAAATAGACAGTATTAAACTTTCCGAACAGATAATCAAATACCCAAAATTTCCTAAAGTGCTCAACACTTGAGCGGAGTTCAAATAATCCTAGAATATGTCACAGTACCGGTGATCCAGCTGTAGAAGGGTCAAGCCAACGCCTCACATGTGGCACGCCGTACTGCCCCAAACCAGAAGGTTCAAAAGGCAGTTCAAGACAGTCACATAATCGAGTTAAGGTTTGTTGTCTTCTAGAGGGTCCACCGCTTAACTTGTACAATTTTTCCGAAAGATTTAAACCCGATAAAAATTCAACACTTGAAAGTTTGCCATACCGGGAAACAGTGAGTTAATGATATCCGTTCAAATAGTTTAACAGTTTATAAATATCTGGAAAGACATACGAATTTAAAATTTCCGATCGAGTCTACTATTACAAAACAAACCCCAGATTACTCAACTTTTGAGTCAATATAAAAATACCAGAAACTATAAAAGCACAAATAATGAATTACTGTAAAACAAAAAATATCAAATCGAACAGTACGGCCGCGGAAACGCGGCAGAAGAAGGCAATAGCCGCGCTTCCGCGGTCGTTTGTACGGATCAGTGGCTCGAAATTCACAGTAATTCTTATTTTTATCTGCTGTATTTTTCAGGTATTTTTAATTCAGAAAAACTCCAGATTTTAAAAAATTTCCAGAGAGGGGGTTAACTTTGTCGGTTCGGGTTCGATCGGAGTTTTAACTTCGTAAACACGTCGCCTAATGCTCTAGCTAGGCTCTGATACCACTGAAAGGTTCCTAGGCACTCTTGTGAAGGTTCATAAGGCATCAAACATGCCCGGATAAAAATTTAGACGTGCCGAACAACCCAAAGCCGGGATCTTTGCTAGATTATTAGGGTTTAACATGCAAGATGATAACTTTTATCTAAGTGTGAGGGATTACAACCTTTGTAGTCCGCTCCTTCGCTTCACAAGCTCCGAGTAGAAGTCCCTTTGCCGCGATCCACGATCTCCCGGACTCATGAGAGGCTCCACGACTCGAACGATCCATGCTAGCTTGAAGTGTTCCAAATCTCCGATGATCTACGTCGAAGTTGCAAAGACTCAAGCTTTCTCACTCTAAAGAGATGAACACACTAATCTCATGGGCTAGATGAGATGAGGATGAGAGAGTAGTATTTTTGCTTTCTTTTTAAATCACTTTCTCATATTTATTCATCACATAAAGATTTTCTAGTAAGCTTTTTTCAAGAGAGAAGAAGATGATAATGGAAAAGATAAAAAGATTATTTCTTTTGTGATGAATAGAAAGAAATGTATATGATTGATATATAAACCATGGTCAAGGATGAGTGGCTAAGATTGTGTAGAGAATAAACTAGAGTTAGGGTTTGGTTGGGTTAAAAATGTGTCATCCAAAAATATCTTAACAATGACAAAAGAAAATGCTTCTAGAAGGTGCATGAAGCATCTAACCCTAATCAAACCCTAACCTCAATTAATCATCCTTAAACATGTTTAACAATTAATCATATCATGTCACAATAATATATATCACATATATATTATGTATTTGCAACAAAAGAAAATAATACAATTAACATATATCGCATATATATCAATGTGTCATCCAGTGAGAAAATGAAATAATAAAGCGAGCCAATATTAGATAATGTAATACAATATATCATATATATTATTATACATTAAATCATCGAATCAACACTTGATTCGATGATTCGGCCATATCGAATATTACCGACTAATATATCATGTACCGATTCATCGAATCAACACTTGATCCGATGTCCCGGTTCATATCTAAATATCGCGAGAATATAATACGGTATCTCATATCGCATTATTCTCGGTCCTGCACATATCACATATGTGCCTCTACTCCGTTTCGCCTGAGCCAAGAAACCTCTGTGTAGGACTCTAAAGAATCGTCAATACGCCGGTAGCAGGTGATGATCATATCAAACACCCACAAGCTGCAAGCGGTCAGCTAAACGTAACAGCCACCCAGGTATTGAGCGATCAGAAGATCAACAAGCTAGCCTGTGCGTTCTCTTGTGAATCCAATCAGTAACACTCCCGTACAGTCCGGTCTGTTCGTCTGATATGTCGCATATCAAGTCTAGGGGTGGTAAACGTCAGACCCCAGTAACCGATAAGTCATGTCGATGTGTGCCTCATAACGGGTCGAGAAACTACTAGTAACACTTACCAGTAAATCTCTATATCAGCCCTGGCTAGGGACTTCCAGTTATAGCCAATCGAACACAGCACAACATCAACTCCCTATACCGGGAGAGACGAATCCCCTCCTATCGCTCATTGCCTCCATGTGATTCGGGACTGTACCCAAAAGCCACCGTTTTGCATGCCCTCTTGGATGTGGTAAGGTGGAAATCAAAGCAGAGTGGGAATCACACAAGACTCTATGACGATCTCGGGTCTACAGACTACCCTGTACCAGTGTCACCGGAGAACTGCCATCTGACGTGTGGTATATTACCATCTGGGAGTTCTCGGCGAGTCCGTCCAGTGTACCCAGTCTCCACTGAGCACCCGTACACCATCTCTGATGTCAAACACCGATGGATATGGGATCATCCATCACCCATCATATGGGTCAAGATGCGTATATGCTAGTCTACTCTGGTGTATCGATGCCCTGTCTCGATATACCCTCGACTAGGAACAGTTATAGGATGTACTCATCGACTACCGCGGCCCCACTAGTATGATCTCATCATAGTCCCATTAGTCGAGTACAGATCCTAAGGGCTTTATCAATATGTGAGAGAAAAACAGTAAACCAATACAAGTCAACATGTTAAGATAAAGTGAAACCAAATAGCATACTATCATGACGAGCAAGAAAGTCATCTCTATATATATCCAAGCATCCATTATAATATACATCAAATGTACAACAATGGCCTCTAGGGCATATACATAACTAACACGAAGCACATCGACTACGGCTGAACAACGAGTTTCCGTAGGTGAGTAGATTTATATCTACGGGGGAAGTCGGGTGGATGGCGTATAGCACCCCCGCAAATTTTGAATAGAAACCGATCTATAGGATGCAGTCGTAGAAACCTATATTAGAAAACTATGAATGGGGTTAAAAAGATAGTTAGAGATGATATGAATGATTGAATATATATATCGAGATATGAGATGAAAGCTATAGGGATATGACTCTTTGACATGATATGATAGAAATGATGTCTCGAATTGATATATAAGGATATGAAAAGTGAATGCGAATCACGATATATAGATGTGTAGTTGCACTAGATTAAGTATGAGATTTTAGTGGCATGTAATGAGATAAGATAATACGAGCGGATATGAATTATATAGGATATGAAACGAGATGTATAAGGATATGACATAAGATCGATGAATATGACAAGATTGAGATAGATGTGTTATGAGATCGGTCAAATAAGATAAATATATATAAGATGATTTGATGTGAGATATTGATGTGATGAAAAGAGTATACGATATGATATGATGACTTGGTTAGATATGTCGTTATACAGATGCGAGTCGATATGAGATAATTGATTCCTTTGTCGGTCCCATAATATAAGATTTATACGGATGTGACCTAAGAGATAGATATATATATATATATGGATAATGTTGTGAATCTCGAGTGATATGCAGTACGAGACGTTAGGTTCGTACCCTCAGTGTCATACAGGTTGATAGGATCCTTAATGGTTTAATGCCACCGTACGATGGATTATACCGTACGTGATGTTGTGAGGCTGGATGCCGATTGATACATTCACTGACTCGGTCATGTTAGATACGTATACTTTATAGCATTTAGCTCACGATTTACTTTATGCTACGTTCATGTTATTCTCATTGCATTACGTATAGCATTACGTATACATGTGCTAGTACACCTACACCATTACCGATGATGCGTATGTTACACTTACACAGATTGGCCGGCTCACACACTTCATCATAGATAATTGCTATGTCACTTACACAGTAGAATTGCCACATCATTATGATATGTCGCATGACATGATGATATTGTCACATCACTGTTTCATGTTGCATGATACACGGATATGCTTACATTTCTGTTATATGTGGCATACATCATGCTTTACGATTATATGCACTGAGATGTTGTTTTCATAAGATTTCTGGATTTGAGAACCGTGGTTATTTCAAAAGAAAGTTTGTATTGTTTTAAAAACCCGGTTTCTCTTGATATGATATTTCAGTGCATCTACCATGCGTTTTCTCGGTTCTGAGACGTGTGATAGAAACTCGATACGAGGAGGTGGATGATCCATTTGCGGGTTCATGATGGACCCGGTATGGTACCCTGGGGCAAGAAAGGGTTTTTGTGGAGTAGACAATGAGCCTGGCAGAGAGACTACTACCTACCGGTGATAGTATTTGGACATGACGGTTATCCGGAGGATACCGACCGGAGTCATGAGATGGATATGAGGGCCGACCAGAGTATTGCGGCGCCTGAGGGCTGATCTGAGGATGTGGCGCCTGAGATATGAGAATTTACGTGTCGATGCTGGACACAGGTTTCATGATGTTTCGAGTGTCGGTGTTGGACACTCAGGTTCCATGATTTAATGTGTCATTGATGGACACACGTTGATTTATATCCTCATATTTTCATACATATGCTTTCATGATTTTACATGCATGATGTTGTTGTGTCATTGACGGACACGTAGATGTTAGCCCCATGCAGATAGGCATTGATTATATTGTTGGCATATATGCAGATATGGTCACACTAGATATCATAGTATTACATTTATGATACAGTTGACCTAGGAATCATTGTTTATTCGATTTCTACCTGATGATGTTTTCTACTCACGAATTGGCAACTCACCCCCGTTGTGCCACAGTTCTTGCAGGTTGACCGCATGGATCGGTAGCGGCATCCTTGGCACACAGCTTGCATTCGGGTGACTTGCTTTGGTAGGTGGTACATGTTGGATCGTACCCCTCTTGTATTTATTATTCCTATTGTATGTTGTTAACTCCATCAATCAGAAACTAGTATTTGTATAATTAGTAAGACTTAGTGAGACTTGTGGTTGTGAGACTTAGAGCGAGGGTTTATGCTCTCTCATTAGGTTGATGTCTTGCTTATTTCATTATTCTGGTGTTGATCTTCGTCATTAGGCGTCGTATACATATATTATGACTTGCGTGGTTGTGATTTCGCCGATTGGCGAAGAGCTAGTTCCCGCTTGGGGATGCCTTTATCATTATTATGTAAATGTGGTTTTGGATCAAAATATACAAAGGAGGTGCTGCCCAAATTTTTAAAAGACTAAGCATGTTTTTCAACTAATAAATTCCACTTGCATATTTCAAATTCCACTTGCATTTTTCATGTTCCACTATTTATGCATTAAGAAAACGTTTGATTTCACTATACCTTTATTTCAAAACTTCACCTCTTACTTCACCTCTTTATTTTATTTAAAAAGGGTTTAGATTTCTGGGCTTCGGCTTACTTGAATTACGTTACGCCTGTAGACGTGGCATGATTTAAGTGCCGGCCACGAGCCAATATTTTCGGGTCAAGACATCATGACTCCGGTCGGTATCTTCCAGATAACCGCCAGGTCCAAATATTATTACCGGTAGGTAGTAGTCTCTCTGCCAGGCTCATCGTCTACACCATGAAAATCATTTCTTGCTGCGGGGTACCATACCGGGTCCACCATGTACCCGCAGACGGTGCCTACCGCTTCTCAAATCGGGTTTCACATGCCAATCTCAGAACCGAGAAAACACATGGTGGACGTCCCGAAATATCATATCAAGAGAAACCGGGTTTTTAAAACAATATATACTTTCCTTTAAAATAACCACGGTTCTCAAATCAAGAAATCCCATGAAAACAGCATCTCAATGCATATAATCATAAAGCATGATGTATGCAAACATATAGCAGAATTGTGAGCATATCCGTACATCATGCAACATGGAACAGTGATGTGACAATATCGGTATATCATGCGACATATCATAATGATGTGAGCATAGCAAGTATATCATACAACATAGAATAATGATGTGGCAATTCTACTGTGTATGTGACATAGCAATTATCGATGATGAAGTGTGTGAGCCGGCCAATCTGTGTAAGTGTAACATATGCATCATCGATAATGGTGTAGGTGTACTAGCACAGGTATATATAATGCAATGAGAATGACATGAATGTAGCATAAGGTACATCATAAATGAAATGCTATAAGCATACGTATCTAATCTAACATCTACACATGAACCATACGATAAGTTTTTAAGAGATGCGAATCGCAGTTTTGAAAGTAGAGGCTACGGTGTTTTTAAGGAAAAAGACATCATTTGAAAATCCGTAACGTCCCTCAAGGTATCTATTTAAGAGATGCATACGATTCTTCAGTTTGGAAATATGTCTGGTTCGGATGACACATTTACGTCGGCTATTTAGTCTTATAGTATCCAGTACGGCAATATCATCGAACATCATCCTCAAATCACGAGCGCGGATCATCCATTCGGTAACTCACATCGCGTACAGTAATCCTTCGTACGGTGACATTTAACAAAAATAGGGATCTATCGACCTATACGACAATGAGGGTACGGATCTCAAGTCTCGTATGGCATATCATTCATTATTCTCATAAATATGGATATATCTCAAGCCACATCTGTATCAAATCTCATATCCTGTTACTTTGCATAAATGTCATATCTTATTGTATATAAGGTTCTCATAACATGCCACTATAAATCTTATATCAATCGTATCCGCTCGTCTCATCTTATCTCATCATATTGATATCTCAAGTCTCGTCATCACATATTAATCATATCATATCACTTCTAACTATCCTTTTAACCATATCCCTAGTTCCCTAATATAGTTTTCCTTAACCATATCTTATATATCGGTTTCCATCAAAATTTGCGGGGGTGCTATACGCCATCCACCCGACTTCCCCCGTAGATATAAATCTACTCACCTGCGGATCTTCTTGTTCAGCCGGAGTCGGTGTGCTTCGTCATCTCGGAATTCACGAGAAGGTACCTACAATCAATACACAATCACAATGCTATTAACATCAAATCCGGAAAACCAACACGACACACGGTGCGCTCATAGGTTAGAACGTATAGCCTACGCATGCAAAACAATCAAACAACCCTTGTTGTTGACGTACGAACGCCCAACAACTATATACAAATCCAAACATCAAAACCAAGCATTCAAAACTCAGAAAACATAGCCAAAAACACCCCAATATGCTCCCAGATTTATCTCAAGTTAAATTGGGACTAAACTAGCAAGTACAGGAAATAGGTTACAGGGATAAGGAGCTACAGTTAAAAACCCAACCCCAGAACTGGAAAACCGGCGACATTGCTCCCAAGTCCGGTCTCGTCGGCCGTTTGATGAGGGAATGGGCTCGTACTTCTACAGTGGGTTTCTAGTGGTGTATATAGGTCTCTAGACTTGTTTGTTTAACTCAGAGACTTCCCAGGTTGCCCCAGATTCCCTGTAGGCCAACACAACCTCACAAAACCGACACGAGGGAATTCCTAAGTCCGTAATTTGGGTTCTATTCTCTGTTCTAGGCCATACATCCCACACCAAGATCTTGTAACAGCCCCTAAACATCCCAAATCTACACTATCATCCAAACCCTCTCTAGGGATTTTCCAAACATTACTAATCTAACAAGTTTAACTCTAAACTAAATTGGGATGCTAGGAAACTTAAAACTAAACTAAATGAAAGGGATCATACCTCATTTGGGCAACTCATGAAAAACCCTAGCTTCTCAAAATCTCCAAAATCCGAGCTTGCAAGGTCCAATGTGTTGAGGATGAAGTGGAGATCATTTTTAATGAAGAAGTTGTAGGGTTTTGATGAAGATTTGGAGATGATATTTGGAGGTGGAGGTGGAGGGAAATGAGGAGGAAGAAGATGAAGGAAAATGATGGGGTGAAGAAAATGGGCACCCTCTCTCTCTCTCTCTCTCTCTCTCTCTCTCTCTCTCTCTCTCTCTCTCTCTCTGTTATTTTCACCCTCACTCACAAGCCATGCCTCATGTGGTTCCCTCTCTCTCTCCTCAATAATTCATTCTCTTTTCTTTTTTTCTCATCTAAACCAAATAAAACCAATACCACAAACACACTTAAAACAACATGCAACAAAATGTATCATGCCATGGTGCACTAGCCATGGAAAAATGTAGAAACACGGATTTGGCTTAATCGCGATTAGTAGCGCACTAATCAATTTTTATTTAAACTGCATATAATAAATTATAAAAATGCCAAATCCGGTAAATATATTTTTAAATGAATAAATAATTTTAATCTCCAATTATTTCACAATTATTGGTATATATTTATACCATTTTACGAAAACCCAAATTTCTCAAATCGGGTAGTTTTCGCGAAATATATTATTTTAATATTAAATTCCAAAAATAATATTTTATATTTTCTGAAATGTTACAATCTTCCCCCTAAATGAATTCGGTCTCCGAATTTAAATTTAAACCCATAAATGCTAAAATATTTCAATAATCAACTCAAATCAACGGGGCTCCGAAATCACGGAAGATATAGAAATACTCAGCGCATCGCGTGGCCTGAAAACGAGTACGAAACTCAAAATCAAACTCTGTCAAGCGTCACGCAAATCATAGGATTTGCATGCATATCCTCGGAGTTACAATGGAGATACAGATCTCGAAATCCACTACTGAAATCCAATATGCATTAGTCAAATACTATAATACGTATATAGTACGCATCCTTGGAAAAATCACTTAAAACAAAATAAAATACATGCAAAATCTTTTCTGAATCGCCGTGTGATACGTAACTCATGGCACAAGTGACGGACGCTCTCTTATAAAGTAATAAATATACATTCATATATATTTTGCTAAAATATACGTTCCGTCCTTTTTTGAAATATCCAAAAAGATTTTCCTTTGTAAACGTTCATGTCGCTCACGGACATGTAGGAAATAGCGAGACTATAGCTCCTTTTCGAAAATCTCTTGGTAAACCTTTTTATGCATGCAAAATACTCAGGTATTGTCCTCAAATCAGTCATGTTCGGCTACTACAGAATATAGTGCCCATCATGAAAACAAAGGGCTCAAAACCAAAATCAGTCTCGAAAGGCGTATCCAATAATTACATGCGTCTGGTGCACACGGAAATCAAATACAAATACAAGTGCCATAATATGCACAAAAGCAAAACTAAGTGCAACGAGTGTGCACAAAATTATCTGTCCAGTGCAACGGGTGTACACGACAATAATATCAAGTGCATCTATAGTGCACGAATAAAATCTAAATCAAGTGCATCCAACATGTACGAATAAAATCTTAAGCAAGTGCATCCGACATGCATGAATAAAATCTAAATCAAGTGCATCCAACATGTACGAATAAAATCTCAAGTAAGTGCATCCGACATGCACGAATAAAATCTAAATCAAGTGCATCCAACATGCACGAATAAAATCTCAAGCAAGGGCATTCGACATGCACGAATAAAATCACACTCAAGTGCATCCGATGCACACGAAATCCAATACCAAGCGCCTAATATGCGCAAAATTCCAACCCAAGCACGTCAGGTCCGTAATAAGCATCTAGTGCAGTAGCATGCATGAAAACGAAAGTCAAGTGTTAGTTATATGTATGCCCTAGAGGCCATTACTGTACATACGATGTATATTGTAGTGGATGCTAGGACATATATAGGGAGGACTTTCTTGCTCGACATGATAGTATGCTATCTGGTTGTACTTTATCTTAACATGTACTCTGATTGTCTCTATATTACATGTTGATAAAGCCCTTAGGATATGTACTCGACTACTAGGACTATGATAAGATCATACTAGTGGGGCCACGGTAATCGATGAGTACATCCTATAACTGTTCCTAGTCGAGGGTGTATCGAGACAGGGCATCGATACACCAGAGTAGACTAGCGTATACGCATCTTGACCCATATGATGGGCGATGGATGATCCCATATCCATCGGTGTTTGACATCAAGGATGGTGTACGGGTGCTCAGTAGAGACTGGGTACACTGGACGGACTTGCCGAGAACTCCCAGATGGTATTATACCTCACGTCAGATGGCAGTTCTTCGGTGACACTGGTACAGAGTAGTCTGTTGACCCGAGATCGTCATAGAGTCTTGTGTGATTCCCACTGTGCTTTGATTTCCATCATACCACGTCCAAGAGGGCGTGCAAAAAGGTGGCTTTTGGGTACAGTCCCGAATCACATGGAGGCAATGAGCGATAGGAGGGGATTCGTCTCTCCCGGTACAGGGAGTTGATGTTGTGCTGTGTTCGATTGGCTATAACCGGAAATCCCTGGCCAAGGTTGCTGAGATTTACTGGTAAGTGTTATCAGTAGTTTCTCGAACTGTTATAGACCTCAAATCGACACGACTTATCGAGCTACTGGGGTCTGACGTTTACCACCCCTAAGCGAGATATGCGACATATCAGACGACGAGACCGGACTGTACGGGAGTGTTACTGTTTGGATTCACAGGAGAATGTACAGGCTTGCTTGTTGAATACCTGGGTGGCTGTTACGTTTAGCTGACCGCTTGCGGCTTGTGGGTGTTTGATATGATCATCACCTACTGCCGGCGTATTGACGATTCTTTAGAGTCCTACACAGAGGTTTCTTGACTCAGGCAAAACGGAGTAGGGGCACATATGTGATATGTGCGGGACCGAGGATAATGCGATATGAGATACCGTATTCTATTCTCGCGATATTTGATATCAGCCGGGTCATCGGATCAAGTGTTGGTTCGATGAATCGGTACGGATAAATATTAGTCGGCTATATGCGATATAGCCGGATTGTCGGATCAAGTGTTGATTCGATAATTTAATGTATAATAATATATATGATATATTAAATTACATTAACTAATATTAGCTCACTAAAAGATTCTTTTTCTCACTCGGGTAATACATTGATATATATGCGATATATTTTAAATGTATTATTTTATTTTGTTACAATAAATATTGTATATGTGATATATAATATTGTAACATATTATAATTATTAATGAAACATGTTTAGAGGAGTTTAAACAAGTTTAGGGTTTGATTTGGGTTAATGCATTCTAGATGTTTCTAGATGTTTTTACTTTGTCATTTGTTAAGATATTATGATAGATATTTCTTTGCGACTCATCCTTTAACCCAACCCAAACCCTAACCCTAGTAAACTCTCTACATTGGTTACTACAACCATGGTTGCATAAATGATTATGATAACATTTTATTATTCATCACAAATGTTTTTGTTCATCTTCTTCCTTCTTCTTCTTTGCTTACAAAGCTTTCTTGCTTTGATATTTGTGATGAAAATATGTGAGAAAAAGATAAATAAAGAGAGCAAAAATCCTACTTCATCATCCTCATCTTCCCTTGCCCTTTAGATGAGAGTGTTCACTCAATTTTAGTGAGTGTTAGCTTGTGTTAATGAAACTTCAAGGTAGATCATTTCTGTATCGAAGATCGGAAGCAAGACTGCATCTTTCTCTTCGTGGAACCTCTCGAGAGTCCGGAACCCGATGATCGCAGCGAAGGGACCACAACACGGAGCTTATGAAGTGAAGGACCGGATCTACAAAGGTTGTAATCCCTCTCACTTAGTGTTAAAGTTGTTAACATGCTAGTTTTCGCCTAATCTCTAGTTTAAAGATCCGTATTCGGGTTGTTCGGCACGGCTAATTTTTTAATCGGGCATGGTTGATGCCTCGTAGACCCTTGTGCGCGTGCCTAGCAACCCTACATCAAGTGCCAACGCGCACAAAACACAAATCCGGTAACACAAATGCTCAAGACATAAATTGGGTGCACCAAGGTACGGAGTATAAATCCGGTGCAACCAATGCACGAAATACCAAGCTGGTGCAACAAATGCATGAAATAACAATCTAGTGCAATAAATGCACGAAATACAAATCTGGTGCAACAAATGCACGAAATAACAATGTAGTGCAACAAATGCATGAAATAACAATATAGTGCAATAAATGCACGAAATACGAATCTGGTGTAACAAATGCACAAAATAACAATCTAATGTAACAAATGCACGAAATACGAATCTGGTGTAACAAATGCGCAAAATAATAATCTAGCGCAAAAAATGCACGAAAACTCATTAATAACTTAAATGCGTATAAAAAGCAACACAGAGTGTACCAAGGTGTATAAAATCATAACCGCGTGCAACTGCGTGCACAAAATACGTATCAATGCACTGCAAGTACAAGTAAGCTATACCGAGTGCAAAAATCAAATCGAGTGCGTACCACATGCACAAAATCAAATCAACCATATAAAATCCGCGAAATCATAAACACGTGCAGCCCAGGCACAGAACCAATATCAAGTGCAATAGATATTCACAAATCGCAACCGATGTAGCGGTGTATAAATATAAATCAAGTGCAATAACTGTGCACAAAAAATGTAAATACCCAGTAGGTGCAACCATGGTGCATGAAATCAATATCATAAAACTTAATCATCAAAACTCAAATCCAAGCGATATAAGTGTGATACTCAGATCACAAACACAAATCGCAATAAATGACATTGAGTTACACCTCCTACAATGTCAAAAAATGCCGGTGCGCCCAAAACTGGCAGAGCAAGAACATACGCTTGCCTCCTGCTCACGGTCAGGCGTCCTCTGTCTCTAGGTCTTCATTTCTCTGTGGATTACCAATCTCGCAATCCATCGGCTCATCGGCCCGGTCAGGTGTACTAACGGAAATGATTCCGCTCTGGCACTCCTCTGGTTATCTCTCGGCCAATTAGTATGACCACTCGTAAAGCAGCACGTCACTGGCGTTGGCCTCTGGCCTTCTGAATACACGTGACATAACTGATCCTTAGTGCAAATCTTATTGCAGCAGTGTCCTGGAAGGAACCTGCTCAGGGTCTCTTTCGATCTCGCATATGCCGAACTATACGGAGGCTGGTACTCTTACAAAATCTTTCTCGTTTTCTGAACATCTGCGTTCTCAGCACAGCATTTTCTCGGGAACTGGTCGTATCCCAATGTTTCTATATACATGTAACATTTCAAAAAATATAAAATATTATTTTTGGAATTTAATATCAAAATAATATTTTTCCCGAAAACTGCCGATTTGCGAAATTGGGGTTTTCGAAAAAGGGTATAAATATATACCTATAATTAAGAAATAAATGGAAATTTAAAATTATTTATTCATTTAAAAATATATTTAAAGGATTTGGCATTTTTAAAATTTATTATATGCAGTTTTGATAAAAACCCGATTAGTGCACTGATAATCACGATTAAGCCAAATCCGTATTTCTACAGTTTTCATGGCTCGTGCACCATAACATGTTACATGTTGTTTCATTTCATTTGTGTTATGTATTTGGTTTTATTGTGGTAGAAAGAAAAAGAATGGAAAAAGGGTGTAATGATAACTTGAGGAGAGAGAAAATGGGACATAACCATCATAGGAGACCATGCTTGAGAGAAAGAGAAGGGGGGCTGCCTCATTGTTCCTACACCATTTCTTCTTCTTCTTCCTCATCTCCCTCCATCTTCTACCTTCATTGACCCATATCAAAATATTCACCAAAACCCTATACCCATTTCTTTAAAAGCATGCACAAGCTCAAGGAAAGCACATTGGACCAAGAAAAATCAAATTTTGAGGACTTTGGGCAACTCAAGAAAATTCTTGAGTTGCCAATTGAGGTAATTTTTGCACCATTAGCATTATATTTCCACTACCATAGCACCCATACAAGATTAGATGTGTTTTGATACGGTTTAGTGAACTTTGAAAATTCCTAGTTAGGGTTTTGTGGAATTCTTGAGTTGTGATGTGTAATTGAGCTTAGTAGAGGCCACACAAACCCCCTAGTGCTAGAATTCAGACCCAAACCTAAGACTTAACCCAGGAACGCGAACTTAAATTTTTTCCGACATTGAAATTGTGAGAATTGTGATAGGAAAACTGAATCTGCTAACACCCGGAGACTTATAAAATTATTTAGCAAACACAGAGGAGTGTGCAGGCACCTAGTAAGCATCACCCAAGAACCCAGCCCCTATACCCTCACCCAGGATGCAAATAAATCCCCTCTGGCTGCAAATTGCAGCCAGACCTGGTCCATTTTGGTTTTTGCTTGTTCTGTAGATCCATCTCCAGTAAACTAGACCCTTGACATATGCAACTTTGGCTAGTTTGGCCTAGGGTAAAATATGGAGCATGTTTTCAAAGTTGCTGCCTTATATGTCGCGATGTTTTTGAATTTAAGTTTTAGTATTTGTCATTGTATTCTGTCGTGTGGCATTTGAACGTCAACGACTAGGGTTATTGGTTGTGTTTTGCATGCGAGACTATAGGTTTTAACCTATAGGTGTTTCGTGCGACATTTTGGTTTTCGTGCATGATTTCGTTTACGATGATATATGTGATATATAGGTACCTCCTGAGGACTCCGAGACGACAAGCAAGCGCGTGGCGTCATCGGCATCGGCAAGCGAAGATGAAGGTGAGTAGATTATATCTACAGGGGAAGTCGGGTGGATGGCGTATAGCACCCCCGCAAAGTTGTGAGAAACGATATGATGTGATATAGATATACTTTTACATGTTAGTGTGTGATATATACCTTAGCAAGAAAAGCTTTAAGAGAATTGGGGGTAGTGTTAGCAAGAATTGCAGAAAGGACTTTAGTCAATTTCTTAGTCATGAAACCCTAGAGCAAAGATTTGCATACCCGTACATACACATACTCGCGTACATTTACTTCTTTGTGCGTATTGGGGATATATATATATTGGTATTCATATGCTTGGATGATAAGGATGTTATATGATACTTGGAAATGGGTCGATATGATCGGGCGTGATGCCGTGAGATATTTAATATGTGATCGAGATATATCATGATATTATAGCGGATCGTTGGACGACGATACCATGTGGATGATGATATATATATGATAGCTGACATATGATCGAGATATGAGATGAGATATGTTATGATATTTATAATGGATCGCTTGGGCGATATATACTTCTATATGATAATATGTTGATGACATCGGATTGTATGAGTGTTTAGATCAGTAGCCAGATCATGATATTGTTGATGATATTAGTAGTGTACTAGACTTAGATCAGTACCTCTGCTCACGATATGTGATGATGTGGATACCAGATGAATAATGAGATAAATGTGATATTTGATCCGTACTCAGATTTGGGATGTCGTACGATAGATTTACCGTACGAGATATAGTTATGAGAATAGATCCGCACTCTTGACTTGAGAATGTCATATTATTTATTGTATCGTACGTGATACTATTGAGACGAGATCACCGACTTATATATATATATATATATATATATATATCAACTCAGACTTAGGTGGATTCCCTTACCCTTTTGACTGGGCTCGAGTCATACTCATTTTCAAAAAAGGAGAATCGTGAGTATTGTAAATACCACTCGTATATTAGGTAGGTATATTTTTCAGTATTGCTGTTACTACATCACTTTCTGTATATTCATGATATTTCATCGCATTACATGCTTGTACATATGTTATCTGTAATTATCATGAAACCCTGCTGTCAGGACACCAGCACCATTACCGATGATACGTATGTTTCACGTACACCTGCTTGCCGGCTCACACACATCGTCATCGGTAATTGCCATGTCACGTACACTTTAGAAAATACTATTCATTGACATAGCTTGCTAGTTGATAGTTGCTATATGTTATAGCTTTCATATGCTTGTTTAATTA